>JAYESD010000008.1:138162178-138879644 GCA_036927565.1 Tuctoria greenei | reverse complement strand
TGAGATAATATATTTTGTATAAAGTTTGTACTTTATCAATGTATGTTAATGTTATGCAATTATCACATTGTCAATACTCGCACCATTATGGTATAAAAGGGATGAAGAAAAGAAACATGTTGCTGATTTTTAAATCATGTGGATGCAGAATGGTGCGTACACGTTCTACGCCCAAGATGGGAGGATCTAGCAGGGGTCGTGAAGATGAATCTCCGACCCGGGAGCAAACCGCGACACCGCAGCAACAAGTTTCTCCACCACCACCACCTGAACCTCCGAGAACTCTTGTGGAGATTCTGTGTGACACTCGGTTCCGAAAAAGAACCAAGTGAACACATATGTGTGCTCAGGACGTTCAACACACAAACACAAGTGCATTCACAAAAGAGTATACATAAAATTACCACAGAACAAGATTAATTAATCACTTTTATTACAGAAACCATATTATCCTCGAATACAAGCTCTAAGGAAAATTAATGACAAGTTTGAACTAATGCAGCGGAAATAAACTAAATAAGCAAACTAAGCAAAGGGATAGCGCAACTCCAACACTCCAGAGGCAAAGCTGACGGTAGACACGGCCTAGAACTCCGCATTATCATCGTTAAACTCCCAATCCTGACCTGCAACTGTTGGTGGGGGGAATTGCAATGGTGAGTACATGTCGTACTCAGCAAGTGTGGAAAGTTTGACATGTAGCTGATTCAAATGACGAATATAATAAAGGCTAAGTGTTGAAAAGTACATTAAAACATTTGAAAAGCAATATATTATATGTATGTGAAGTAAACCCATCATAAACCATAAGTAATATCATAGTATCAGTCCATATTTCATTACCATCATCCATATACCAGATTTCACCATTACCATAAATCATATCCATTGTCATAAACCATAATACAATCCCATAACCAGTATCAAACCATAACCATAACCAACCATCCATCCCAATACCAATGTCCCTCTAATCATGGAAGTTGTCAAGGTGCTCATAACCGGGAGCACGGCTATCATGATATTTTTATTAGACACTCTGCAGAGGTTGTACCACTTTACCCATGTGTTTGTGATTTCATCACCTTTCAGCGACTGAAGAACCTCCCTTACGTCAATTACACTTCCTTTGGTGTATGGCCAAGAGATCACAAAATAGCCTTTAAAAATGATTTACTAGCCTATTTAGACCCCACTGAGGTTTCACCGGTGGCGATGCCTCCAACTGAGCACATCTTCAACCAAGGGCCCCCTCTTGAGCCATTCGGATCCTAGTGTAGTCCCACCAATCATCAACAAACCCAATCCGACTACCCCTTCCAAGAGCATCCTTAATGGTCCAAATAGCACTAGCAAAGCCCTAAATAATAAGCTACGCCGCACCCATACTTGGCCTCGTGGTGGCACTGTAGTCCTGGCTTATTCTCGCATGAACTGGTCCTTAGATCTAAAGCAAGCAAACCACCATAACATCCAACCCATCCACATACCAGTCTTGCTTAGATCACCCATAACAACATCATATTAACCAGTTCATATTAACGATAATCTCATTAATGCATAATTAAATAGTATAGTTGTTTTCCCATCCCCATTAATTAAGCGTAGCAAAAGGTAAAAAGCCTCTCCTGACTCTCTACCATGAATTCTAGGTGACAAGGATGGTCAAACAAATCTAGTAAACTTCCTATCATAGGATTCCCATCAAATTAAAACAAGCATGCAGTTTTCAAACAGAACATTTATTTTGAAACAGGATCAATATGTTTTAGGGACACTTGCCTTGCTATTGGGATTGGTTCGGGTCAAAGCCTTCAATCTCTTGGTGCTGGAGATCCTCCTCGGCACTCTCTAGTGCAAATCCGTCTAATCCGCACAATAAACATACAAGACAAGAAACACAATCAAAAAGTGCACAAACATTACTCAATATGACATGACATGCATGATTAATGCAAATGCAAAGCAAAACTAGTGAATGAGTTGTTAATGATGATTACCAACTAGTTCTAATAGCTTTTAACAAGTTTACACAGGTTTGGAGTTGATTCAGTCGAATCTTGGAATTAATTCAACACAATTTAACTAGGAAAATCAGACTAGTCCGCTGGGGACCGGACAAGTCCGCACTTCGCAGAACTGACGAACTAGGGTTTTCTAGATCGACGTGAATATGGAGAAACAGGGTCGAATTCAAGTAAAGAAAAGAAAGTAGAAGGTATACCAGGAGTTTATAACTCCAATGAGTCAAGGATCTTGGAGGTAACACTTGGATTTTGACGATCTAGGGTTGATGAAGAACTTGATGGTGAATTGTTGATGAAGAACGCGAAGTCGATGTAGATCTTGATCCTCTTTCGTTTCCTCCTCTTCTTGTTCTTGCTCTAGATCTATTTCTCCTTCCTTGGTGGTGGCTAAACACGAGCTAGGGTTTGGGTGTGATGGAAAAGTGGCAAATAGATGTCAAGCCAAGGGGTGGGGTTGTTTATATAGAGGTGGAGGCTAGGGTTAGAAGGATTTCGAGTGTGAGGTGAGTAGGGGCCAGTTTGGAGTCCCTCATGGGCCCTAAAAGAGTAAGGAATGACGTCACTAGGCCCACTTAAGGTAAAACCCAAGAAACAAGTCATGAAACAAAGCATCAACTCAGGGTCGCAATTTATCAGACAAGTACAAATAGGGTCGAACTAGTTTGAAGTTGGTTAGAGAGATATCGAACAAGTCTAGACTGGACATCGGACAAGTCCGAATTTATCCAGAGGGGAAAAATAGACAAGTCTAGCAAAAATCGGACAAGTCTGACTTTAGTCAGAGGAAAAATGGACACATCAGCTAGAACACCAGACTAGACCAGATTTTCAAGGAATTGGAACACCGTACTAGTACACACAGGACCGGACAAGTCCGAAAGTGTCCAGAGGGAAAAACAGACTAGTCCGCAGCAAAACGGACAAGTCCGTTTGAAGTCAGAGAGAAATCGGACTAGTCCACACTTCCCAGAATTCTTAAGTGCGGTTTTGTTTCTAATTGATTATAAACTTGTTTATTTTATGTTACTAAATTTTAAACATGTATTAGAATGTATGTAATGCATGATGGATGAAATTGAGGGTGTTACATTCTGGCCACAGTATTCGGCTCGCGCGACAAGCAAACCGAGTTACTATGTATGTTGGTACAGAATTGGTCCCGTCAAGGGGGGCGACAAGACAATGGGCAACACTAGACCCAATAGAGTTCGTACTCGGACTTCTTGGTGATTCATCCACCGGTCTTCATGGAGGCCGAGGAGCCTCTGGAGGCGGACAACTTTATCCGCACACTCAAGGCGAAGTTCAATTTGCTACGATGCACCGAACAACAGAAGGCGCTGTTCGCAGTGCAACAACTTCAGGGATCTGCCGATGCTTGGTGGGTGAACTACATCGCGTCACTGCCGGCTGGTCATGTGGTCACGTGGACCGAATTCCGGGAGGCGTTCCGTGCCTACCATATACCTCCGGTATAATGAAGAGGAAGCTTCAGGAATTTTTGGAGCTGAAGCAAGGCAAGGGGGAGTGCTCACGAATACTCCCGCGCATTCAGTCACTTGGCATAGTACGCGCTGGAGTATGTGGGGACAGAAGATACGAAGCGAGATATATTCTTCCGGGGCCTTAATCCTAAGATGAAGGTGCAACTCGCACAATGCAACTGCGACACCTTCAACGACATCGTCAATGCCGCGATTGTACAGGAAGACGCTCAGCGCGAGCTTGTTTCTGATAAGAGGAAATTGAGCGCACTGTTGAGCAGCAGTGGTGGTGGTCCGCAGAAGTACCGCGTGGTGTATCACTCACCATCCAGCCTGCGATGGCAGCCACCGGCGCGACCGCAGCAATTCCGCGGTCGTTCTTTCAACGTGCCGCGTTTCCAACCATCATTTCCACAGCAGAAGCAGCAGCAGCAAAGGATGGCCCCACGTGCGTATCCACCTCCACCACGTGCACCGGGATTCCGTCCGCAGCTTGGCGGCAACCCGACACAATACATGTGCTACACGTGTGGTCGTGTCAGGCATTTTTCGAGGGACTGCCCCGAACAGCGACAAGGAAGCGCGCAAGCACCATATGGGGGTGCAACTCAGCCCCGGAACCAGCCTAAGAAACCAGCACAAAACCCGGCAATGTCCACCACATATCCATCGAAGATGTGCCGGAAGGCGAACCCGTCCTCGCGGGTACGTTTTCTCTACTTCAAAATCCCGTAGTCATACTCTTTGACTCCGGTGCCACCCATAATTTCATTAGCCAATCTTATGTTGTCAAGCATAAATTATCTATCACTCCCACAGAAAGTCCATATTTGATTTGCTCTCCGGGTGGTAAAATAGCAGCGGACATGAAAGTCCATAAAGCACAACTTAAGATGGTTGGGAATATCTATCCGAACTCTCTAATTATATTAGAGGGTCAAAAGTCCGATGTCATTTTAGATATATTGTGGTTGCACCGTCATGGTGATGTTCTTGACATCATTCCACGTGTAATCCATTTGAACTCTCCACTATATGAACCACACACTTTCATTCTAGACCGCCTTATCCAAGAAATTCCAGCCACATATAACACGTAAGCCATAAAGCTTGAGGACATTCATGTGGCCCATGAATATCCGGACTTGTTTCCCGAAGACATTCCGGGTATGCCACCGGATAGGGATATCATGTTCAAGATTGAACTTATTTCGGTAACCACGCCAATTTCTCGAAGACCATACAAGATGGCACTCAATGAGTTGGCGGAATTAAAGGACCTACTGGAAAAAGGTTTCATACGCCCAAGTTCATCACCTTGGGGCTGCTCCGCATTATTTGTGAAAAGGAAGGACAAGACGTTACGTCTATGTGTGGACTATCGTCCACTCAAGGCCGTGACAATCAAGAATAAGTATCCCCTACCGTGCATCAATATTTTATTCGATCAATTAGTGGGTGCTAAAGTTTTCTCAAAGATGGATCTTCAGTCCGGATATCATCAAATAAAAATCCGACCGGAGGATATATGGAAAATGGCATTCTCAACGAGATACGGGCTCTATGAATATCTTGTCCTGTCGTTTGGAATTACCAACGTGCCAGCTCACTTCATGTATTTGATGAATTCAGTGTTCATGCCGGAGTTGGACAAGTTTGTCGTGGTCTTTATCGATGATATTCTGGTTTATTCTAAATCAGAGGAAGAACACGATAAACACTTGCATATCGTGCTCCAACGATTGTGAGATCACAAGCTTTATGCAAAATTCAGCAAGTGCAAATTTTGGATCAGCCAAGTGCCATTTATTGGTCACATTATTTCAGCGGAGGGTATCGCTGTTGATACAAGCAAAATTGTGCAGGTGCTGAAATGGAAGTCTCCAACGTCCGTACACAAAGTTCACAGCTTTCTCGGATTAGCGGGATATTATCGGAGGTTCATTCTAAGCTTTTCAAAAATCGCTAAACATGATGGAGTTGCTGAAAAAGAGGACTAAATATATTTGGAGCAAGGCATGTGACAATGCATTTCAAGCATTGGTGAAACATCTCACAACAGCCCCAGTTCTAGATCAGCCGGACACTAGCAAATCTTTTGACGTTTATTGTGATGCGTCTGGCATTGGTCTTGGCTGCGTGTTAATGCAAGAAGGCTGCATGATCACATATGGATCACGGCAGCTCTGAAATCATGAGAAGCATTATCCAACGCATGACCTTGAGCTCGCTACCGTGGTGCTCGCTTTGAAAATGTGGAAGCATTATTTACTTGGAAACCTAGTGCACCTCTACACCGATCACAAGAGCCTAAAATATATCTTCACTCAGAAGGAGTTGAATATGCGACAGCGAAGATGGTTAGCGCTGATCAAAGATTATGAGATTGAAATTCACTACCATCCCGGTAGAAGAATGTGGTTGCCGATGCGCTAAGCCGCAAGTCTCACGTCAATAATTTGTCCATCACTCCCATGGTCGAGGACGAACCGAGTTTATACTTGGTTCCATATGGGGCGTTATATAATCTTGTTCTCATCCCTACCATACGAGAGGAGATTATGGAAGCTCAAAAAAAAGCTGTAGGTATGTCGCACATTCGGAGGAGAATGAAGAATGGGGAAATGAAGTGCTTCCGAAGTGATGAACAGGGTACCCTGTGGTTCAAAAAGCGTATCATGGTTCCCCGTGACATGACACTTCGGAAGAAAATCTTGGACAGAGCTCATTTATCCAAGTACTCTATTCATCCAGGCAGCAACAAAATGTATCAATATCTGAAAAACAGATTTTGGTAGACTCGGATAAAAAGGAAAATTGCAAAGTACGTATCCAAGTGTGATAAGTGTCGGCAGGTGAAAGCGACCACATGAGGAAGGCCAGACAGCTGCAACCTTTGAAACTGGAGGATATTAGTATGGATTTCATCGTCGGTTTGCCTCTCACATTCCACAAGCATGATTAGATTTGGGTGATAGTCGATCGACTAACCAAATCAGCTCATTTTATCCCTGTACATACAAAGTATATTGCCAAGAAATATGCGGAGTTGTACATTGCAAGAATCATATGCTTGCACGAAGTTCTCCGAACAATTATTTCAGATTGTGGTGCTTTGTTCGTTGCTCATTTCTGGGAGCAGCTGAATGCGTCATTGGGGACGAAACTGGTCCGAAGCTCTGCATATCACCCGCAGACCAACGGTCAAACTGAATGGGTATATCAAGTTTTGGAAGATATGCTACGCGCTTGTGCCATCCACCACGGTAAAAATTGGGATGATCATTTACCGTTGGCGGAATTCTCATATAACAATGGCTATCAAGCTAGCATCAAGATGGCGCCATATGAAGCTCTCTACGGCTGGAAATGTCGCCCCCACTCAACTGGTGTGAATGCGGTGAGCGAGTGATATATGGTGTTGATCTTATGAATGAAGCCGAAGAACGAGTGCGAGTGACTTATGCCAATCTCAAGGCTGCTCAATCTCGTCAGAAAATCTATGTGGATAAAAGATGGCGACCTCTTAGCTTCGACATCGAAGACCATGTTTATATCCATGTCTCTCCAATGAAAGGGATTGATCGTTTCGGGGTGAAGGAAAAACTTGCTCCACAATTCATCGGTCCGTTCGTCGTCATTGAAAAATGCGGACCGGTGGCATATCAATTGGAGTTACTGGCGTCACTTGCTGGTATTCATAATGTATTCCACATCTCTCAGCCACGCAAGTGCCTAAAATCCTCAACTGAAATCCGCACCGAAGACAGTGAATCTCTCCAACCGGATCTCACATATTTGGAGCATCCGATCTGGATTATTGATGAAAAGACTCACCACAAGAAAACGGACTCTGTACTTCTACAAAGTCTTGTGGAATAACCATACCGTTGAGGAAGCCACATGAGAAAGCAAGGACTATCTCTACGCAAACTATCCGGATTTATTATCATCTCATGTCCGGTAATCTTTTTACCTCCATCTCTTTTATTTGTAATCTCGGGATGAGATTCTTTTAAGGGGGGAGGAATGTAAAATCCATAAATTCAAAGTCCAAAGTTCAGATAGGAGAATTTAAAACTTGAATAGGAAAAATAAAACAAAATGGAAACTAAAAAATCAAACAAATTCAAGCTTCAATAGAAGGGATTCAAAAATTCAGATTAGCTCCTGTTCAAACTTTACCAAAATCAAAATCTGAGTTCACTATTAAATCCCAAATATTCCAAATAGCCTCTCTGCAAAGTTTCAAAATTTATGAAGCACTTTTGCTATTTAATTCAGTGGCTCCATTGAATTACATTCAAATTTCAATTTCAAATTTGAATTTCAATTGAAACTTGATCAATTCAAAGTTTTGATTACAAAATCAAATCTTAGATATTTAGTTTAGCCTATTTGAAAATTTTCATGATTTTTGGACACAAGTTGGTGGGATATTTCAGTGTCCAGAGAAGATAGAGTTTAAGAGAATTGTGGGACCCACTGGTCAGTGAAGCTAATACGTTGAGTGCTCTGCTTTGGTTCACCATGGCGACACCGCACGGCATGAAAGCTCCAGCAAGCTGCCTGTCTGCCTGCTGGGTGGCATCAAAACGTGCTCCCTACTCCTCCCCAA
Source organism: Tuctoria greenei (assembly GCA_036927565.1). Taxonomy (NCBI): domain Eukaryota; kingdom Viridiplantae; phylum Streptophyta; class Magnoliopsida; order Poales; family Poaceae; genus Tuctoria; species Tuctoria greenei. Next base: position 138,871,515 of record JAYESD010000008.1, on the reverse strand, counting down.
GCTCAATCTTCATTCCTCTGGCCAAAGTGGAAACGTACTGAAGTGTTCGTCCTCTGTTTTCTCTCCCGAGCTCTCCCTGTTGCCCTTGCTGCCTCTCCGTGTAGCTCCGATTCCAGGCCAAGTTGGCACTCGATTACAACAGCAAAAAGGTGCACCAATTCCCCTCTAGCTACTGGTACAATTGGTTCTTTCTTCCCTTACTTGTTGCATTGGTATTTTGAAGTTTTCCCGGAGCTTGCGGGTGAAGCCGCCGGTTAGCTCCCTGCTCCACGAGGACAAGCCAATACAAGCAAGTTCTCGTCTTCTTCCATAAAGCAACAAGGTGTGCAATGGTACATAGATGCTGCTGGTAAAGTTTCAGCCCGTATCGTGCCTCCTAGCTCCTGTATCTCGAGTTTCACTGAAGCTAGTTCATACCAAGATCTAGGTCATCGGTTTAATTCCGTTTCTACGTGCAACGATTCTTCAATCCAATTAAGAATTATCTTCTAGATCTCCAGGCGCATCATCTCACCAAAAATGAAAGGTAGTCATTGAGAGACGAAGTCGGATTTTGAGTTTTCGTGGCCGCCAATGAAAATTTGTTAGTGCGCCGTCGAACTTGTAGTTGTCGGTCGCTCCACCACTTTTGCATCTCCAAATTGTCTTCCTCATGCTCCCAGGAACCTCCCAATCATTTCCTCCATTTCTTAGTAATCCCGACAAGACCAAAACTCTAGCCGCTGCCGCCGTCGTGCGCTCGCCTCCGACCATCGCCGCCGCGATTGAACCCCACCATCGTGTTGCGCGGCCGATTCTAGAGTCAGGCGGCCAAAGTTGTGCCGAGAGGAGCTCGGCACAGAAAGCCGGTGGGGTGCCTCCTCGGTTCTGGCGAGAAACACCGCCTTCGTCGCGAGGTTGAGGACAACTAGCGGGCCCCACGTGTCAGTGCCTATTTCACCTCCCTTCGGATTTGCTGTGGCCACCAGATCAATTGCGGCTGTGTGGGTTGAACCCTATGGCCCATATGTGGCCCAGTTGCAATTGGGTCATTTTAAACAGTGGGGCCCAGTGGATTAATTCAGATGTTTTCCATTTACAAATAATTCCAGATTTCATTCAAACTTCTAAATTCAACTACTCCTAGTAGAATTGATCAAAAATTTCCAAATAAATTCTAGTAGACTCATCTTGATCTCAAATTTGCAGTGGTGCAATTTGTTGGACATGAAACTCCCAGTATTTTCATAATTAATTCTTTTGAGCTAACTGCTTGGGAATTTTATTACCACTGTTCTGTTAATTGGAAAATTCCCAATTTTTCTCAGGACACTCTTAATAATACACTTGATCTCCAGTAGACATTTCAAGTTCATTGGACTTCATTTACTGGTGGATCAGTGTTTCAAACATATATGTAGTTTAAAAATTGTGAAATGTATAGAAACCATTTCAGGATTTCCCAAAACTTGAAAAATCAATTTCTCCCTATAGGAAGCTCATAAAATTATGAAACAAATTTTCCTAGAACCAGTGAGACCTCCTTCACCATGATCATCCGCTGTTAGCAATTACAAAGCTCCAAAATTGCAACCAAAATTCAGAGAAACCTTTTATTGTTGAAATTTTAGAGACAACAAGCTTCCTTTAACATCTCCAATTTTTGGTGCAGATCTTCCTCATGGAACCTTGTGTCCACTGTAAAAATCCCAAAGCCAATTAAAATAATTTACATATCTGATCAGTATTTAGAAAGTTTTTTATAAAGGTTCGATATCAATCATGTACTATATATATTGCATATCATATAGCAACCGAGATCGAGGAGGAGCCAGAGCCCTTGGAGAGTATACTTCCAGAAGCTAACTATCTCTATGACTTGCAACCAGGCAAGCCCCAGTTTGCATTAAAGTGCTATTTCAAAGTTTCTATTTGTATCACTTAAGTCAAGGATGATTTTTGTGCATTAGGGCTAAGGTGCTTGTTACTCCACTTGCATGACCTACAAATCCCTTGGAGTATTGGGTAGGTCTACAGCCCAACGAGTAGAAAATGCCATGCTTAAGTTTTCAAGAATCCGGTAGAAGTCGAGTAGTTGGAATCTACTCGCGAGATAGGATTTTATCACACGGGATAGATTCAATCAAAGAATGGTTTACGAATATGAAATTGAGACCGAGCAGCAGGTAGGATGCAGCAAGACGTGGTCTCACGTGCATAGCCCTACTTGTGTCGATTGAGGACCGATCCATGTGCGACCTTGCTGGACAAGTTTGAACTGTATCGGATGCATACTGGGCATATGGAACCTAGGAAACCAATGTAACTTGATAACTTGGATGTCGAGGCATAGTGCACTGTCGATAGGGGTGGGTTGAGGGCAGTAAGGTGTAAATCGGCCGACGGGCAAAGACATGCTCCGTGCGGGGACCTTATGCCCGCGATGGTGGGACCAATTCGGTGTTTGAGTTTCTTGTGGAAGGTTGTTGCGTATGACGTGGTGAGGAGCATGGCCTGCTCCTTATGCACGGGTGCCCATGACGTGTTATTTGGGTGTCTATTGATTGCAATCATCGTCCCTTGCGGTTATTTGAGTACCGCTTGTTCACTGTGATGTGACGTAGTAAATACTAAAGAAGCCAAGAGAATATGATGTATTGAAATATAATTGCTTGGCAACGATGATTGCTGTCCAATATGCTCACTAAAGTTATTGTTATTAAACTTGTAAGCTGTTGTTAATAACTTGAAAATTAAGGATAAACATGTAGGTGAGTCATTTATTGCCATATCTATTCCTATGTTAAGTATCCCTACATGTAGAGTTCCATATTTATGTGAGACGGTTAAGTCGTGCTGAGCCTTCGTGCTCACGGTTGCTATATTAAGTTGTTTACATGTGAGACGTATGAGGAAGGGCCCGAAGATGAGGCGATGCCCCCGTCTGGGTATACCACTGAGTTGGAGCCCTGCACGCTGCCGTGATTGTTTTGTGCTACTAGTGTGTAGTGTCCGCGGACTGGACGGCTGCACTTTTGCATACCTAGGCTGAGAGTTTATCTATGAATATTACTTCCACTATACATTAAGTATTGTAAAAGACTTCTGTTGTTTCTATAAATAAAACTTTATATTTTGTCGTAATCTTTTTGTGTGTGCTATTGGGTGCCGCATCGCACAGCACCACCCTATGCGATTCCTGGAATGTGTGGACCCGGTCCTCACAAGCGCGAGCTCCTATTTGTCATTCAAACCTCCCGATATACGGGTTGTCATGGCAGCATCGGAACCAATTTGGACGACTTTGATGGGGATGTCAGTATTGCCGCTTGGTGCACACGAGGTGCAGAAATTGATCCACGCTGACGTGAGCTCGAAGGTTGTTGAGCTGGTCGCTCCTTGCGAGATTCTTCTTCTTGCGCCGTTGCAAGTGCATGAAGTTCTTCCAGCACAGTGAACCCAGGAGTGCCATCCCCACAGATACGAAGGACGCCTAAAGGAGTCGGCATCTTCAACACCAAATAGCCATAATGAGCTACGGCCATGAACCTATATAGGGTTGGCCTGCCTAGGATGGCATTGAAGGGAAGGCTGATGTGTACCACATCAAAGACCAACTTCTCAGACCTATAGTTGTCCCTAGTCTCAAAGGTCGCTGGGAGTGTAATCGATCCGAGACGAGTGATGGTTCCCAGACCTACTCCAGAAAAAGGACGTGAGGGCCTAAGGTCCGATAGGCTGATCTAGAGCTTCGCAAAAGCTGCGAAGCTGAGAAGGTTGAGCGTCGCACCTCTGTCCATCAGGACATGGTAGGGCTGGATGTTGTTGATGGTAGGAGAGACCATCAAAGGGAACTGACCAGCTCCGGTCATGTTCTTTGAGCAATTTGAAGCATCGAAGGTGATGGAAGTATCCATCCACTTCCGTTGAGGTTCTCCCTTGGCAGTGGGAGCTGCGGCAGCCATCTCCCAACACATTATCTTGAGAATATGCCAGGAGGTAATATTCTAGAACCCTCCATATATCATGTGGAGAGTCTTTAGACGCTCATTGTTGGAGATATCAGAATCGTTGTCGATGGTGTTGTAGACGACCTTCAAGGACTTTTTGGCATCCTGGAAGCCTAGCTCCTGATCAGACAGAGCTTTGCCGACTTTCTGCTTCCCCTGCCGTTAGCGGTAAGGGGCTTCTTCTTGGCGCTTATTGTTGCGTTCAAAAGGCTGCTGGACCTCGCGAAAATCTTCAAGGTTATGCGTGTTCGATTTATGAATCAGACACCACATCTCCTCACCATCGTCATCCTCAAACAATGGTTGGGGTCGTTTTTCGAGGTGTGGCCACCGATCGCTAGGAGCTGCAGCAGCAGCAGTAGTAGGTGTGCCGGCCAACGTCTTCTTTTTGCTATTGGACTTCTTCTTCTTTTTTCCACTACCTGAGGTAGTAGCTTCAGCCTTAGAGGAGGGTTTACCAGCCTCAACAGCTGGTTTGGAGTACAACTATAGATGGAGTCAGGAGGGAGACCCATGAACCAGGACCTTGTTGTCCTGGTTAAAGCCACGGGGAAGTAGTTGGCCATCACGGCCTCATTGCCTGCAGCCGCGAGGATGGCGGTGGAGTAGATTTGAAGAAATTTGACAGGGTTGACTGTCCCGTTGTACTTCTCCGACAGATGAGGCTGGAACTTGGGTGGCCATTTGACCATGCGAAGATGCATGGCCAATGCTAAACAACCGCCCCCACTCCCAGAGGAGAAGGGTTTTCCCGGGCCTCTCGCTCTCACGAGCACGCTCCATATGAATGCGACCGTCCTGCCTCATGTATCAGCGGTCGAGCTCCGACTGAAGGTCCTAAATTGGAAGCCTTGATGTCGTGTGGGTACGACGAGCCCTGGAGGATAGTGACATCACTTGCTGGGAGGGCGCACATCTCCTGTGCTATGATGCCTGAGGACCAAGTCTACCAGACAAGGTCTTGTTCCGAGTAGGTGCTTGCCCCGCATGGGGCAGACCTTGGACGCTGAGGGCATTAGCTGCAACTGCAACTAAATGATCAACATCAGAGCGCCATTGCTCCATGGAAACTTGAGGAGTTTCGGGCACTGCAGGACACTGAAGAAGTGTCTGCGCTGCTTTCAACGCATTCTCAAGGTTTTTCATCGATGCAGTGACCGACGCAAATACACCATCTTGCTGAGGTGGTGGAGGTGGTGGTGTAACGACACCCGCCGATACAACAGCATTGGATGGATGTTGCACATTGGAGGGATTTCCTCCAGCAGGCTGCTCAGCTAAACCATTAGACCAATCTGCAGTGGAGTTCACCTTCTTGAGATCTTAGGGGCCCCCCCTACCTGGCTTGCCAAATGTTGAAGTGTAGCAACAACACTTCCCTAGAACTACTAAAGCATAATCCGCGGAGGTTCATATTCAGATGGGGTGCACGTAAGCTCACGAACAAGATGAAGACACAGGAGTTTTATGTGGTTTGGGCTGCCTGAGCGTAATACGCTACTCCACGGGGTGGTTGTTGATTGGCGAGTGTCTGGATTGCATTTATGTGTATCAGCTTAGCCCCCTTTATACCGTGCAGTGCAACCCTTTTATATGCTAAGGACTGTCCGTTACATTGTATGCCTAGCCCGACAAGTGGTCTCGACTATCATTAACACCATACACACGATCTACTGATGTTATGGGTGATTTACATAGTGATAACGTGCCTTAATGGCAGCATTACCTATCTTGATAGCCTCCTGATTGTGCGTCATTAATATGGCACTAATGACGCATTAACCAGGTCTTGTAACGGCTGTTTAATAGCCTCTTGAATGACCGCACTGTTGGAAATATCGTGGTCTTCCTATTGCTGACTTAGGTCTGGAAGTCTTACACGTGGCAGCTCTGGAGCTTCCCTCTATGGGATGTAGGTCCGCAGCCACTTGACATGTGGCGGCACCGGAGCTCCCCTCTACTGGGGGTTAGGTCCGGGGCTACTGAACACATGGCGGCACCAGAGCTTCCCTATGGAAGGTTGTAGGTTCGGGCCCGCAGGACACGTGGTAGCACCGGAGCTACCCAAACGAGGGAGGCAGGCCCAATGCTGTGGGATGTGTGCTGCCTTCTGAAGTCTTCAACTTAGACATAGGAACTCCTTGGTTTTAAGTGCGGTATCATGATGTACAACTACATGAATCTGATATATTTTCGTCGGTTTTCTTTGTAGGAAGCCGAATGTAATTTATTTTTGTGTGCTTCTTCTAGAAACTGATGAAAATAGAATATTTTTTCGTAGGCTGAACCAGGCCGACGAAAATACATATAATTTTGTGGGTACCCACGAAAATTTCACCGGCCAACGAAAAAATTACGTTTTCCTGTAGTGTACCTAGTGTACAGGGTACCAACAATGTGGTTATTCCATAAAGCCCGCTGCACCACATAATCTGATTCTTTGTGACACGGGTCTCCTTTCGAGCGATCTGAATTCAGCTACTTGATGTAGGCGAGATATAACTGTAGAATGTGTGTCTTTTCCTTGTAAATCTCTGACAGTGTTATGAAGTCTTCTTCTTTACTCTTAAATGATTTCCCCCGTTTCCATAAATGTATCATACTAGTCTATAGGATGTTTCTACGAAGAGTTATGACAAAATTACAGAGGCTGGTCCATTAAGCTTCAAAACTGTAGCATTTTTAGTTATGGTACATTTTCATCTTCATACAGTGGTTTTCTGGTATGGAGGTCAATATAACATTCGTAGAGTACTTCTTTATCTTTCTATCCATGTATACTACCACTAAATGGCCAAACCTACTAAGAGATATGAGGTTCCAAAGTTCAGCATCCTGCTGCCAGAGCCAGACAGCAAAGTGCAAGTTTGATAGAGTTTGGATTGCAGTCATTTTCAGGCTTTACTTCTGGAAATTTGTCATGGTATTAACCAAAAGCTTGCATATTAGAGTTACATTCCCGACACGAACTCGAAGTCTCAGCGTGTCCAGCGTAACTCAAATGACATGCCGGTACTAAGTTCCTCGCAAAATAGAAAATCCTATTCGGATTATCTCCGTCTTATACATCTTATAGTTGGCACTAGAATTGAACACTCGCAAACATGTTCTACTCGCAATACGTTTAATGCAGTTAGTATACCTGCAGAAGACACACAATGTGTATTTCACATAATGTGCCACAAGGTCGAGCCACATGGGCAGCACGACAGGCACTCGCACTATAATATATCAGTTTCAAATCTAAGTCCATGCATCATTCCATACAGGCCGTCCTCGAGGAGAACACGTCTCGAGAAATGTGATCGAGTTTCCACACCACACGACGCGGGACATGAGTAAAGCGCAAACGGGTCATAACAGTTGGGAATTTTGTCAACCAACAGATACCACCTACTGCCCCTACCTTAGAGAGGCACACCGATGGCAAGTGTTGCATATGGCTCATTGAACACAATTTGTCCAAGAGTTGGCTACTATCGCATTTTTGACCACACGATGGGGTATTCACGCTTTTGCCTGAAGCAAGCTGGGGAACAGCGTTTTCATATGTTCCAAGAACAATGAAAGGGTTCAGAGACTCATATTAATTCTCGTGCCAAGCCACGGGGAACAATCACCATACTACCTCTCGTACGGGGGAGCTTAGCACAATTGATCCACTTGCAGTGGCGTATCTTACCTCTTACCTGATGTCGAAGCATCGTTACAGAATATAATAACAAATATGCTAGCTTCCCACCTTCAATAACTATACTAATATAAGTCCTTATGTGGCCTAGTACCGAATCCTCACTCATAAGTCTATAATTTTCAAAATATGTTCCTTTTAGGTGCGCCATTCCCAATGTGGCTCTGATACCATGCTATGAGGACCAGGGTCCAGACAAACAAGGAATCACATTGGGTGGTGTCATGTGATGCGACACCCAACAGCACAACACAGTAAAGAACGAAGAACTCATAACATAAGTGAGTAACTTACATTAATCTTAGAATTTTATGCAAAAGAGCTTACATTAGAGTAAGTCTTCATACTACTCTCTCGAACCTACACTACAGTAGTAGCGGTTGTATCCAGCCTGCGGATACTCCACTCTAGCATCACAGAAGAAAGCAGCGACGTCAAAGGCTTCCATTGGCCATATACCCCGACGAGGGCAAAGCCTAGGAACCCATCATAGTTGTATACCTGCAAAGCTCGTATAAATGCAATAGTGAGCACAAGGCTCAACAAGACTCAATTGTCTCACCTAAGAACATGAAACTCTACATGCTGGGAACATAAGACTTGAATTTAAACTGCAATAAGTAAATGCTTGTTGATTATTTCTATGCACTACAAAATTTTCATTCCTAGCAGTTGTCGGTGGTTTTGATCCGGCAGATCTCCCGACACTACTAAAGTGTTAGAGGAGTTTGAGGTTCGGTATGGGCGCACGGAGATTCAAGAAGGTGAGATGTCGAGTGACACAAGAAACACCAAGATTTACGTGGTTCGAGCCGCCTGAGCGTAATACCCTACTCCACGGGGTGTGTTGATGTTGTATTGGATGTATGTCTAGAACGTCTGTCTAGTATGTGTTCGAGTGTGTGTGTAGAGAGTCTCCTATGTATCGTCGGCCTGTCCTTTTATAGTATAAGGGCAGGCCGTTACAAGTTAGCCTGGCCCGACATGTGGCCCCAGCAGTTATTGATATTGATACACATTCAACACATTTAATTGCCCTTAATGACTGAGTTATGGGCTTTGACAGCACCGTTACTGGTAATTAAGGTCGTTCGACCGTGTGTCATTAATATAGTATCAATGACACTTGAAGAGGTCTTGAAGTCCTTGATTCCCCTTTGAAGATCCGGAGCCGTTGTGGAGTCTTCCGGAGGTTAGAGGCTGAAGATCCGACGGTTGGACACGTGGCAGCGCCGGAGCACACTGTGGGGAACAGACGGCTCCGGTGTTACCCGACACGTGTCAGCACCGGAGCTTCCCTCGGTCTGGGGTTAGGTCCGGGGGTGCCATTTTGGTACATAGCCCGGAGCTTCCCCCTTGCGGGCGGTAGCTCCGGTTTGATAGTACACGTGGCGACCCTGGGACTAACCATGTTGGAGAAGCGGGTCCGGACATGTCTGACATGTGGGCCTCCGAAGGTCTTCAAATCAATTAGATGACTTTCCCTTGAGATCTTTGCTATCCCAAGGAGTACATGGTACCCAGGGTACCGATAGTGGCCCCCTGGGCCCACCTCTGGGGAAGACCCCTTGGGTGAAGTCATTCCGCCAGAGGTGGGTCCATCCTTCGACTTTTGAACTAAGTCTTCAAAGGTCTTTGGATGTGCCGTTGGCGATGGTTTGGAGTTAAATCCTCGTCGCGTGGTGTATCCTGTATGCGGCAGATGAGATCTTTGGCGTGCGGATCTCACGCAATTGAAGGTCACCGGTTCTCGATACGAAAATTGTATCGGTTCCGCGCGCCTTGTCAGTCCGCCGCCTTCGGGCTTCTCTCCTCATGATGACAACCGTTCGCCTGGGTAAGAACCTCGACTTGATCGTCGAGGTGGTCCTGGGCCCTCTTGTCATCGGCTGGGTGGAATTTTTGAGTAGTATATTCGACTTCCTTGCGGTTTGCATCCAAGCGTCGCAAGGGATTACTTAAGAAGGAAAGCGCGCACCGTTTGGGGTTCTTTACGCCTCTCATCTGATCTTGCTCTCAAACTCCCAACTTGTGCTTGCTCTTCCTCTCCTGCCTTGCTGTGCTGCGATGGAGTTGGGTCTCCGCGAGAGCCGTTTGAAGACCGACGGTGACCTGAAGAAGGTCCGGGCCCTCATGGGATGGTCCTCGGACTTCTTCAACCGCTCGGTCCGCGCCGGGGGAGAGCTCCCGTTTGAGAAGGAGCACGCCAGCGAAATGGTGTACTTCTCCTCGTACGCCATGTTGGGGTTGATCCCACCTTTTTCCTCCTTTTTATTGATGCTGCTAGACTTCTATGGTATGCAGCTGTACCACCTTGGCCCCCACTCCATTCTTCTTGTGTCCGTCTTCGTCCACTTCTGTAAAATGTGGGTGGGCATCCCCCCCTGCATTGAACTCTTCCGGACCTTCTTCACCGTCCATATCACCGGTAGGAGCAATGAGTACCTTGGCTTCTACTACTTTGTGAAGCGCAAGAAGTGCCCATTCAAGTACCTCCGGTCGTTTCCCTCTGGGAAATGGGATGATTGGAAGAAGGACTGGATAGTCATCCAGGTGGAGGAGCACGAGAGGCTGGAGCTGCCCGAAGGCCTCCCCAACATCGACACAACAGTCTGGAGTGAAGCTCCGGTGCTGGCGGAAGCCTTCAACCCTGCTCTAACCAGGATCCGCCAGTGTGTGGAGGGAGGATTAACTCCTCAGGCGGTGTTTTGCAACTTCCTGGTCAACAGGTGGGCACCGCTGAAGAGGAGAGAAAAACTCGCTTGGGCCCTCAACAGTGTGATGGACGACGACCGGGTCGAGACCGGGCTAAAGTCCAACATGGCGGGGACAACCTTGGAGTTTCATCTCAAGAAGTTCCAGCACGACATCGACGTCGCGGGTGACGACTTGACTCCGCCATTAGCTTTTCTCCCTCTGAACGTGGAAGTAGAGTTCAGCAGGGAGCTCTGGTGGAAGATGCCCGTGCTTGACGACCTTGGTGTCGTCGAGAGAAGATCGACCTCCAGGGTGGTGATCCCTGGAGCTTCCGAAGGTGGCTCCGACCCTGCCCCGAAGCCAAGGGTCGAGGTCGTCAGCAAGGGCAAGGAGCCGGCGGACGAACCCTTGAGCCAGAAGAGGAAGCTGCAGCATGCCGACGAAAGGTCCGTCAGGCTTGCCACCTCTGCATCAGCTCCTTCTCCCTGGAGGGGGAGGTCTTCTACAACTGCGGTGGTTGTTGCCGCAGCGGCGTCCTCCCGGGGTGCTAGCTCCGGGCATGCGACTTCAGCACCAGGGCTGGTTGAGACCTCTAGGTCCGAAGGTCCTTCCCGGTCGAGGAGGGCCTCGACTAAGGAAATGCCCGTGGCTGCGACGAGTTCCAGGGGGCCTTCCGGGGCTTCCACGCCGGCGGCGGCTATGGTCAGCCCAGAACGCCCGGGAAAGAGGTTCCGCACAAACTGGTGCGGAAGCCTCCCGAGGTAATTTTTAATCTTTACCTCAGGTAGTTGTTTTGTTGTAGTAATTGTTTTTTAAGTTTCTTCATCCATCATCTGCAGCGTTCCCAAGAAGAGGAGTGATGCTCCACCCTCAGCCACATCAGCTGAAGCTGTGAGGGCAGAAGCTTCTGCTCTTGTCCAGGTGCCACCCCAAGTGGTGGCTGAAGCTGCGACAGCTCCGGCGCCAGCTGTCATGGTCATGGACCTCGACTCATCCCCAGAGACTCCCGTGGTAGCGCCGGATCGCGGCAGAGAAGATGCGCCAGCGGCACCTGCTCCGGAGGTTGAAGCTCCGGGTCCTGGTGCAGAGATGATGGAAGCTCCGGTCGTTGAGCCGGAGGAAGCAGTAATTCCGGCCCCAGAGCTGGAAATTGTCGAAGCCCCGGCGGTTGAGCCGGAGGTAGTTGAAGTCTTGGCGTGCATGCCGGATGTTGAGGAAGTCCCGGCAGTTGGGCCGGCTACTTCTGAAGCGCCGGTCGCAGAGCCGGTCATTGTTGGAGCTCCGGCCGCAGGGCCGGTTGATGTTGAAGACCTTCCGGCTCCCGAGCCGGTTGTTGCAGAGGCGTCGGCGCTCGAGCCCCCAGTAGAGGAGGTGCCCAGGCCGGAGCCAGAAGCAACCCATGCTCTAGGAATGACGACGCCGGAGGTTCCTGCGGCTAAGCCGGAGTGCCCAGAAGAGGTTGCTGGCCCCTTGCCTGAGGGGACAAATGAAGACCTGGCGGTGGGGCCTTCCTCGATGGCGGCTAAGGCCATCCCGGAGGACGGCCCTAGTGCCATGGAGACTCAGGGGACCACTCTTGTGGAGTGGGACCCAATTTTTGTATTTGAAAACCCGCTGGAACCAGCGGAGAAGACCCGAGCAGGTCCGGAACCTATCCCGTTGTCATTGTCTATTGACAACGCCTGTTCCAGTCTGCGTCAAGTTCAACTGGCCTTCTTCCACGACAGCAAGGCTCTTGAAGAGGAGCGCAAAACCCTTAGGTGGTGGCATAACCAGCTCTACTTCGAGACCAAACTGGCGTAGTCGAGGCTAGCAGATGACAAAGAGTGGATCAAGCGGGAGAAGGTCCGCGTGGAATACTGGGGCAAATTATTGGATGACAGGGAGAGTATGACTCGCGCCCTCGACGCTCAATCCCGGGACATTTATGAGCAGACCAAAGCATCTAACAGTGCGGCTGATGAACGCCAAGAAAGGCTTGAGGCCATTAACACTACTACCATCAAGCGCCGGGAGGCACTTGAGGAGAGGGAGAAACGACTCGAAGATGAGGAGCAGAAACTCCTAGAGCTGCGGGATGACGTCCTGAGGAGGGATGAGGAGCTCACCGAAAAGGTGGCTCTGGCCGACAAGGGCCTCGAAGAGCGCACCAAGAAATTGGAAGAGCGCTGCACTGATGAGGAGGAGAAGGCCTGGGTGCGAGGGCAGGAACTCTACGAGCAAGAGTGTGCCCTTGCTGCCAGGGAGAAGAAAGTGAGGGGCAGGGAGAAGGACCTGGTTGACCGCCGGAACAAGATCCACCTCTGGGAGGAGGAGCTCGGAAAACTCGAGAAGCGAGTTGCTGAAAAGATTCAGCAAAACACCAAAGAAGTTGAGCGCCTCGCTCGTGAGAATTCTGAACTGGTGGCGGCCAGAAGATCCTTGTAAGAATTGAAGGGCTTTAGGACTGCGGACTCCCTACAGATTTGGGAGTTCCTGGGCAAGGCCAATGATGCGCTGACACCGATGGGCTTCAGTCCCGTGCGCCCGGATGATCCGGAGCCGGAGCCGTACCTGGCGTTGCAGGCGTTGAGCTCGGCAGGTAGCAAACTCTCCAAGGTGGGCGACGTCATCGCGGACCAATTGGAGGTTGAGGGGCAATCCCTGGCGAAGAACGTCGTAGAGTATGTGCTGACGTGCTACACCAGCCGGAATCCCCAATTCCCTCTGGACCCGATGCTTGAAGGTCCCGTTGAAGGAGAAGGTGAAGCTGCCCGAGCCAACGTGTCGGAGGTTGCCCAGAAGGTCGCCCAGTTCTTCCATAGGGTCTAGGACCATCTCCGTAGCTCCCACTTGTATTATCTCTTTTTCTTCCTCGATTTTGTAATCCCTTGTCTCCAGATGAATGAAATCCCCAAATTTTTGTGAATTTCACTTTTTGTCTTCAACACTTTTGTCGTCACTTGTTTTTGTCTTCACTTGGCCCCCTGGTAGATGTACACAATTTGATTGTGAACATGTACCAAGAGGATATTGTGTTTTGTTGAAGACTCATTTGCTTCGAACTTGTAGAGTGTAGGTCCGAAGTCTTCGATAGTGAAGGCCCCCTGAGGTAGTCAGAGCTTAGTAGCTCCGGCAATAGTTCCTATCAACGCGTAGAGCATCGATAGTTAGACCTCCGGGGTGTCGGTGCTAGTAGCTTCGGCAGTGACCTTTGCCAACGCGTAGCTTGTCGGCAGCAAACTCCGCTTGTGGGGTCTTCTCACCATCTTTTATTTTACGTCGACGGCTGGCCCCCCTAGCTTTACCGGAGCTTAGTTGCTCCGGTGATGCTCGTTTTCAATGCTTAACATCGATTACAAGCCATCTAGGGGAGTCAGAGCTTTGTTAGCTCCGGCTTTTCTCCATCAACGTGGATTTTTTATTTTTCCTGCACACTGAAGCCAAGAAAAATAGTAAAATTCATTTCTTGTCTATAACTTCGCCACGGCTTACGATTCTCAAGAAAATTTTAGGTCAAACGCGATTCTGAATACAACCGAATGCGTTGTCTTTTCTTCCAGATCCAATTGTACTTGGACCCGCCTTACTTCGGCCTGCCGGGTTGTAGGTAGAGTGGCGTACTTAGGGTGCTTGACCAGGCTAAGTCGATAGCACACTGTGGCCCAAGGTTGGCTTGGAGGCATTCAAGCGAGTGGGCCACGAACAATATTGGAATCCAAAATAATCGACAATACAACTCGAATTGTATATGAACCGGTCGAACTAAAATTTCTTAAGAATTGCACGTCCTTGTTATAGACAAGAAAGAGAAAAATAAAAAAGAATGTTGAGCCTGTACAAAATAAATGCACGAGGAGTCTGTTTCACATGAAGATGTCTTTCATTATAGGTCCGGGGTACAGGGGAAACGAGTACACTCTTAGGGTACGGAACCAGGCTAAGCGTGTTTAATTTCTCGTTTGACCCAGGGTAGCTAGCCACACTTTTAGTCCTGAGACTGTGACAAGTGTTGCATGAACTTTGTGGACCTTCCGGGAAAGGTCCGACTGTTCTCCCGGAGGAACTACTCGGCTCTGTACAATGACTCTATAACATACACCTCAAGTTACTACAGACTCACCTCCGTGATATTAAGTGTAGAACTTACGGAGGTGCTCAATGTTCCAAGGATTTGGGAGAGGTGTCCCATCCTCGGTAGCCAAGCGAACGCTTCCGGGACGGGATACTTTAATCACTCGGAAGGGTCCGTCCCAGCTGGGGGAGAGTTTGTTTAACCCTTCTCTGTATTGTATTCTCCGTAGCACCAGATCGCCTTCCTCGAGCTGTCGGTTGTGTACATGCCACTGATGATAGCGCCGAAGGGCTTGGCGGTATCGGGCATTCCGAACAGCTGCTTGGCACCTTCCCTCCTCAAGGAGGTCTAGGTCTTCACGCCGGAGCTGGTCCTGCGTGGCTTCGTCAAAGGTCCGGACCCGGAGTGACCCCAAGGTGATTTTCGGAGGAAGGATTGCTTCAGCTCCATACACCAGGAAGAAGGGTGTCTCTCCAGTTGACCAGTTTGGAGATGTCCTGTTGGCCCATAAAGTGGGCGGAAGCTCTTCAATCCAGTTGGCTCCATGTTTTTTCAAGCGCTCATAGGTGTGCGTTTTGAGTCCTTTAAGGATTTCATCATTTGCTCTCTCGGCTTGGCCATTGCTTGCTGGGTGAGCTACGGAGGCGTAGCAAACTTGAATGCCGAGGTCTTCGCAGTATCCTTGAAATGCAGAGCTTGTGAATTGGGTCCCATTATTAGTGATGATTTTGTTTGGGACTCCAAATCTGCATACAATGGACTGCAAAAAGTTGATAGCAGATTGCTTGTTGATTGTCACAACTGGAGTTGCTTCCGGCCACTTGGTGAACTTGTCAATGGCAACATACAGGAACTTGTAACCTCCGACAGCTCTTGGGAAAGGTCCCAAGATGTCCATCCCACACACAGCGAAGGGCCATGTAGGAGGTATCATTTGTAGGGGCTGAGCCGGTGTGTGAATCTGCTTTGCATGAAATTGACATGCTTCGCATTTCTTCACCAGCTCAGTTGCATCCTGGAGTGTTGTAGGCCAGTTGAAGCCATGCCGAAAGGCTTTACCCACCAGCGTGCGGGAAGACGCGTGGTTCCCACACTCGCCTCCATGGATTTCTGCGAGGAGGTCGAAGCCTTCTTCCCTTGTAATGCACCGCATTAGGATGCCATTGGCACCGCGCCGGTAGAGATCCCCTTCTACCAACGTGTATCTTTTAGTCAATCTGACTACCCGGTCAGCGGATACATCATCGTCAGGAAGGATGTTGTCTTTCAAGTAGTTCCGGATCTCCGAGATCCATGCATCGAAACTAACTTGAGCATTTGAGTCTTGCGTGCTGGGTTGCTCGGAGCTTCCGGCAGCACCTACGACCCTTGATGGCTGCCATGGTAACAGGGCCATCGGGACCGTCAGCTTCGGGATGCTGATCTCGCCCCCTTCGCTCAGTTCGGCAGGCTGAGCTGTGGGTTTTGACATCCTCCGAACAAAAGTTCCATTAGGAGCCGGAGCTCCAGTTGACGCTTTCGTCGAGAGTTCGTCAACTTCAGCGTTGTGGGCACGCTAGACATGGTGGAGATTTAGGACTTCAAAGTCCTTCTGAAGCCTCTGGACTTCAAGGAGGTAAGCAGCTAGCTGGAGATTGTTGCAGGAGCATTCACCCTTCACTTGCTTAATGATGAGCTGTGAATCTCCCTTGACCAGCAGTTGCTTGACACCGTATGACAGTGCCACCTTTAGTCCATAAATTAGTGCTTCATATTCCGCCATGTTGTTGGTCGCCTGGAAGTCAAGGTGTACCATGTATTTTACCTTCTCTTCGGTTGGTGCGAGGAGAAGGATTCCAGCTCCGGCCCTCTGCTTTTGCATGGAGCCGTCGAAGTAGAGGGTCCAGTGAGGCTCGCTGAAGACCGGAACCTTGTGTTGTGGCTTCTGCTCGCTGGGGCCCCCAGGGTTTGATGGAGAGGGAGTTCATTCCGCCACGAAATCCGCCAATGCTTGGCTCTTGATTGCTTGCCTTGAAACGAATTCGAGATCGAATTCAGCCAATTCTACTGCCCATTTTGCAATATTCCCAGTTGAATTGGGATTATGCAAGATTGCTCAAAGTGGGTAAGAGGTCACCACTGAGATTTTGTGAGCTTGGAAGTAATGGCGAAGCTTCCTGTAGGCAATAAGAACTGCATAGAGCGGCTTATGCACCTCTAGGTATCGAGTCTTGGCATCATGTAGTACTTCGCTGATAAAGTACACTGGGTGCTGAATGGTCCGGACCCTTCCGGAGGGGCCCGGAGCTTCCTCCACTAACCCGGATCCTCCCGGAGGGATCCGGATTTTCTTCGGGGACCTCCGGGTCCTGGCTGGAGGAATCCGGAGCTTCTTCAGAAGCGACCTGGACCCTCTCGGAGGGGTCTGGGTCTTCTGAAGTGACTTCTTGTGGAAAATCTTGGATCTGGGACCCAAACTCGCTTTCAGGATCCTCCGGACCCTCCCGAAGGGGTCTGGATTCCTTAGTATGGGGTAGTTCTGGTCTCTCCGCGACCAGGACCATACTGACAACTTCGTCAGTGGCTGAAATGTAAAGCAGCAAAGGCTCACCAGGGTTCGGAGCTACCAGAATTGGAGGGTGGTGAGGAACTGTTTTAGCTCCTGGAATGCCTTTTCTGCTTCTTCATACCATTGGAATGGTCCGGACTTCCTCAATAACTTGAAGAAGGGGAGTGCCCGTTCTGCCAGTCTTGAAATGAACCGGCTGAGGGCTGCTAGACATCCAGTTAGCTTTTAGACATCTTTGATGTGGGCTGGTGGCCGCATGTCTTCAATGGCCTTGATCTTCGCCGGATTAGCTTCTATGCCCCGGTGACTTACCAGGAAACCAAGAAGTTTTCCGGAGCTAACCCCGAAGACACACTTGTCTGGGTTTAACTTTGTGCGAGTGACCCGCAGCTTATCGAAGACAACATGCAAGGTGTCAAGGAGTGACTCCTTGTTCTTGACCTTGACCACGATGTCATCGACGTACACTTCTACTATGTCTCTAATGAGTTCTTCAAAGGTTTTGTACATAGCTCGTACAAAGGTTGAAGCTGCATTCTTGAGACCAAATGGCATGGCTGTATAACAGTACAATCCATCTACTGTGATGAAAGAGGTATGCTCTTCATCTTCCCTAGACATTCTGATTTGATGATACCCAGAATATGCGTCTAGGAAACACAATAATTCACACCCGGAGGTGGAATCCACTATCTGATCTATTCTAGGTAGTGGGAATGGATCTTTTGGACATGCCTTATTTAGCGTTGTGTAGTCGATACACATCCGAAGCTTCCCACCGGCCTTGGGCACAACGACTGGGTTTGCCAGCCATTTTGGATGGAAGACTTCTCAGATGAATCCAGCTTCGAGCAACTTCTTCACTTCTTGTCGGATGCAGTTCTGTCGCTCTACGGATTGCTTCCGAGGCTTCTGATGCACAGGCCGGGCGTCGAGGTAGATCTTCAGATTGTGCTCAATCACTTCCCTGGGGATCCCAGGCATTTGTGATGGTTGCCAGGCAAACACGTCGACATTAGCCAGGAGGAAAGTGATGAGCGCGAGTTCCTATTTGTCGTTCAATCCCCCCGATATACAGGTGGTCTGAGCGACATCGAAACCGATTTGGACGACTTTGACGGGAATGTCGGTGTCGCCGCTTGGCTGCACATGAGGTGCAGAAGTTGAGCCTCGCTGACGAATGCTTGGGGGTTTTGGAGCTTGCTCTTGTCTGGAGTCCTCCTCTTGCGCCGTGGTAAGTGCATGGAGTTCTTCCAGAGCAGTTACTTCGGCAATACGGTCTTCGCGAATCGAGAGAACGCCTACTGTTGTTGGCATCTTTAACACCAGGTAACCATAATGAGCAGCTACCATGAATTTGTACAAGGCGGGCCTACCCAAGATGGCATTGAAGGGTAAGTTGATCTGAGCAACGTCAAAGACCAACTTCTCGATGCGATACTTCTCCCGGGTCCCGAAGGTAACGGGGAGGGTAATAGCTCCGAGTGGGGTAATGGCTCCCGGACCTACTCCGGAGAAAGGTCGGGAGGGGTGGAGATCCGAAGGTCAGAGCTGAAGCTTGGTAAAAGCTTCGAAGCTTATGAGATTGAGCCCCGAACCTTCGTCTATCATAACATGGTGGAGCTGGATGTTATCGATGGTAGGAGATACCATCAAAGGTAGCTGACCTGCTCCAACCATGCTTCGAGGGCAGTCCGAAGCATCAAAAGTGATGGTTGTGTCCATCCACTTCCGATGAGGCTCCGCCCTGGCTGTAGGAGCTACAGCAGCCATGTCCCGACGCATAGTATTGACGACGCGGCGGGAGGTGATGTCCCATGATCCACCAAAAATGGTGTTCATGGTCTTCCGATGCTCATTGTCAGAGACGTCGGAATCGTCGTCGACGGAGGTGTAGACGGCCTTAAGGACCTTTTTGGGATCCTGAAAACCTAACTCCTCTTCAGCCGGAGCTTCGTCAACTTTTTGTTTTCCTTCCCTCTGTCGGAAAGGAGCTTCTTCCCGGCGCTTGTTGTAGCGCTCGACAAGGTTTTGGACCTCCCGGCAGTCTTCCAAACTGTGGCTGTCCGTTTTGTGAATTGGACACCACACCTTGGGTTTGCCACCGTCTTCAGAAGACGGTCGAGGTCGCTTCTCGGGGCGTGGCCCCCGGCCACCCGGAGCTGCAGCATTGGATGCACCGGCCGACGGCTTCTTCTTGCCGTTGGTCTTTTTCTTCTTCTTGCCACTCCCGGAGGTAGTGGCTTCTCCTTTGGAGGATTTCTTGTGATCCTCAGGAGTTGGTTTGGAGTGCATTTCACGGCCCTCCGTAGCTCTGGCACATTTGTCAGCCAAGCTAAAGAGTTCCGTGACACTGGTAATCTCCTTGATCACCAGTTTCTCCAGCATCTTCTTATCCCGCACTCCCTGTCTAAATGCCACGATAACAGAGGCGCTAGAGATAGAAGGGATAGTGTTTCGTACCTAAGAGAATCTCTGGATGAATGATCGCAGGGATTCTCCTCCTTTTTGCACAACTGCAAAAAGGTCCAGTTCAGTGCCTGGTCGGGTGTAAGAACTCCCGAAGTTGGTGGTGAACTGCCGGCACAACTCCTCCCAACTGTTGATGGAGTTGGGTGGAAGGCTCATAAACCAGGACCTGGCGGTCCCAGTTAAAGCCACTGGAAAATAATTGGCCATTACGTCCTCATTTCCTCCAGCTGCCAAGATAACAGTGGAGTAAATCTGAAGAAATTTGACAAGATTAACGGTCCCGTCGAACTTCTACGGCAGGTGAGGCCGGAACTTCTGTGGCCACCTGACCATACGCAGATGCATGGACAGGGCTGAACAGCCTCCTCCTACTCCTTCAGGAGCAGGAATGTCTTGAGCTTCTCGTCTTTCACGAGCTCGCTCAATATGGACTCGGCCGTCTTGTTGGCGATATAGGCGATCAAGCTCTGCCCGGAGGTCATGAGTTGAAAGCCTTGATATCGTGTGAGTGCTCGTGCCCCGGAGGGCAATGACGTCACCTGCTGTGATGCAGCACGTCTCCTGTTGTTGGAAACGTGCGGACCAAGTCTGCCAGACAAGGTCCGTCGCTGTGACGGGGCCCGTCCTGAAGGAGGAGGACCCTGGTTGCTGATGCGGTCGGCTGCTGCTGCAACCAAATGTTCCACATCGGCCCTCCACTGCTCCAGTACATCCCGGGATGCATTCAGAGGTGGTGGGCGTTGGAGAAGAGCACGTGCTGCATGGAGCGCGTGTTCCGGGTTGTCAAGATTCGCCGACGCAGTGATTGACGCCGGTGCACCATCGCGTTGTCCAGCTTGATTTGCTGGTGGAGGTGGCGGTGGTGGAAATGTGACTCCTGCTGGAGTCGTGGTTCCTGCTGGTGGCTGCATATTGGAGGGGTTACCCCCAACAGCTTGAACAGCGAGATGATCATTGGATGATCCAGCGGCTGAGTTCACCATTCTTGAAATCTCAGGCGCCCCTACCTGGCGCGCCCACTGTCGGTTGTTTTGATCCGGCAGATCTCCCGACACTACTAAAGTGTTAGAGGAGTTTGAGGTTCGGTATGGGCGCGCAAAGATTCAAGGAGGTGAGATGTCGAGTAACACAAGAGACACCAAGATTTACGTGGTTCGGGCCGCCTGAGCGTAATACCCTACTCCACAGGGTGTGTTGATGTTGTATTGGATGTATGTCTAGAACGTCTGTCTAGTATGTGTTCGAGTGTGTGTGTAGAGAGTCTCCTATGTATCGTCGGCCTGTCCTTTTATAGTACAAGGGCAGGCCGTTACAAGTTAGCCTGGCCCGACATGTGGCCCCGGCGGCTACTAATATTGATACACATTCAACACGTTTAATTGCCCTTAATGACCGAGTTATGGGCTTTGACAGCACCGTTACTGGTAATTAAGGTCGTCCGATCGTGTGTCATTAATATAGTATTAATGACACTTGATCAGGTCTTGAAGTCCTTGATTCCCCTTTGAAGATCTGGAGCCGTTGTGGAGTCTTCCGGAGGTTAGAGGCTGAAGATCCGACGGTTGGACACGTGGCAGCGCTGGAGCACACTGTGGGGAACAGACGGCTCCGGTGTTACCCGACATGTGTCAGCATCGGAGCTTCCCTCGGTCTGGGGTTAGGTCCGAGGGTTCCATTTCGGTACATAGCCCGGAGCTTCCCCCTTGCGGGCGTTTGATAGTACACGTGGCGACCCTGGGACTAACCATGTTGGAGAAGCGGGTCCGGACATGTCTGACATGTGGGCCTCCGAAGGTCTTCAAATCAAGTAGATGACTTTCCCTTGAGATCTTTGCAATCCCAAGGAGTATATGGTACCCAGGGTACCGACAGCAGTGGTGCCAGAAATGCTTGTTAATAGATTTTAGATTACACGTGTAAATCCGCAAGTGCACGGAATCTATTGATGTATTATTTCCCCTTTTAGAGTCCCATGGTGTGCCATTTATATTCTCTCAAAGGAAGGCTAGGTGGACGCAAATCAATCATCAAATGGAGAGGCTAGGTTAATCTTGGTAGGTTCTAGAAAGGATGGATAAATGACAATTGGAGGTAGTGTGACACACACAAGAGCATTCTGCCCTAAGGGGTGGGGTAAATGAGATAAAGAGGGACTAGGCTAAGAGTTAGGTAGAGACTCCAACTATACTTCTAATGTACATATACATAGCCTAAGTTAGTTACTAATGATTATATTAATTATGAATTCTTACGCTAAGTGGATTAACACATCGGGCACTGGTTTACCCCTAGCAATACTAGGACGACTCCCGCCAAGAGCCTGTGGCATAGCCAAACGTGAAGGATTACAAAGGACAGATAAGACTGTCACCACCTATTGTCTACCTCTTCAATCCATCAGTCTACAAGACATTCAACTACTTATCTATCCTAGTGCCATGCTAGCATATTAAGTAATTACTTTAATATCCTAGGCACAAGCCATCCTAAGGCAATGAACTAAATCATCATTGAACCAATGTTAATTCATAGCATAAGTGATTCATATTAACGGAATCATGTCATAGCTAATTAGACTATAGTGGGGGTTTGTAGTGTTTATGATGATATAATGAGAATGGTATAGAATAATCATAAATACTACTCCTAACACATATATGGGATCCACAATCAAACAAGAAATACTTCATCCAAGTATATGAACAATAGAAGACTAAAGATAACATCTTTATTAAGAGCAAAGTCACAAATACAAATAGGAACATGAGAGCCATACCTTTTCCAATTAGGAATTGGGAAGAGACTCCTACTCCTCTCCTACTTGGACTATGGACTAAAGGCTCTCCTTTCTACAACCTATACTCCTCTAAACCTATGGAGAGTGGTGTATACAATGGATGAATACTCAAGTGGTGTGTGTTAAAGTGTGGGGGTCCTATTAATAGCTTGGAGAAGGGATGGTTCCCGCCACCAAAAGCGCGCGAATCAGTCACTACTGACTTCTTCAAGCCGCGAGGAGCCAACACGTGGAAGCTGACTGAGTTTGGAGGAAAGACCAGGTCGGCCGACTAGGGGGGTCAGCCGACCTGGTAAGTCCTCCAAACTGTCACTGCTTTCTTGGGGTGACTTCTAGGTGGGTCCCATTCCATGATATGGGTGCTACACCGTTGGATGGTCTCGGATACTTTCGTTGTGGGCCATTTGATCCATGTGGTGCCACATGTCGGTGCTTGATTGGCTAGGATGATAATTTATAGGAACCATCCCATTGTTTCACTTCAATTATGTATAAAATACCTGCATGCACCATTTTATCCAAGGACAAGTTAAAATAGGTAAATAGAAAGGTGATGTGTGCAAGAAATGATATTTCCTCCACATTACTGAGTTATATTGACGGGTGAAATTGGTATATAACAGCCGTCAACAAACTCCCCCAAGCGTATCCTTTGCTCGTCCTGAGCAAAGTCAAGACTTTAGGTTGATGATCAAGAGTTGCTTCAATGTTCTACTTTTCAAAAGTACCATGTGCACAAAAAATACTCTACCTAGTATTGCAAAAATTGGCATGGTAGTTCACCCATCCTAGGTCATTATGGGGCTTATGCCTTCCCCTATTCGTAAGTGGTTGAAAGATAGAACAGCAATTGGAGCACACATACCCTAGAAATCAAGTTCCACTAAAATTCCGGAGAGTTCAATTTAGATTATAAGTATCTCAATTTGATTTTCTCAGTATCTCCTTTATGTGTAGTGAAATTATATCCTCACCAAGGCATTGTGCCTAAATTCATCCTACCTCTACATAAGGCTTGTATGTAGAGCTTGGTAGGGAATATAGTAGGCATATTTGCAACACATAATATTGCTAAGTCAAAAGAGCCAGCCTTATGAGAAATCAATTCAAAACAATTTGATTCAAGATTTGTGCATGTGTCATGGAACGGAGGTGGATGTGGATATTTGAGAGGACTCCTTTTTGAGCGGACTCTCTTATTTTGCAGGGATGAAACATGGCTACTTTTCTCCTTTTTTCTTTTATTTTCTCATGCTTTTGATGTAAGCATGCATTTTTCTTTTTTTTTATTTTTCTTGTAGCCATGTCTTCTACTCCCTTTTTATGCAATAAATTTGGAGAGATTACTAAGCATGAATGGTATGGAGTTTCTCTTTGTATTGTGGAATGGTGGTATGATGGGAATTTGCTTACTTGTAGTGTAGAAGTACATCATGTGCAAGTGAAGTCTTGAATTCAAAAAGTAATGAATTAAATCTCACATTGGTCTATACTAGTTTGACAAAGCTCAATGTCAAGAAAAATAGCATATGCATAAGGTCTATGAATGTAATGTATCATATGGCTTTGGTAGGTATTTCCAATCAAATAAGAGTAACTTAAATCTTTTTAGAATTTTCTCCAGAAATCCAAGTTTCACTTTCAAACTAGGAATAGTAGCCCTATCACTATATCATATCTCACAACTTAGAATTGATTAAGCTTTTGCTACCCACAGTTTCCAAATCAAGGCAAAAGCAATTTTAGCCAATGAGAGCAATATGTTGGAGAGTAGTAAGTAGTAAACTAGAGACATAGGAATATTAAAACAGAGCAATTATTCATCATTTCATCTATGTGAATTTCAAGTCATTCTTACCGCACATCATTTATTTTATTCTAAAAAACCAATCTATCATACTTTACTATTTTTTATATCCAAGGTGGATGATGGGTGAATGGCAAATAAATATGCAAACGGTGTGATACAATTTACCTCAAGTGGGGTCCTCCCCCAATCTTGTTCTTTACTCACCTCCGTGATGAGGGTTGAACCCTTGATGACAGAAGTATGCCGCCAGATCGGCTTTTTGTTGTTGTAGCATCGAGTTTAAGTGGGTGAATTGAGCGTCCATGTGTTGTTGCCAGTCTTGGGTACCTTGGACATGCCCTTGGAGAGTGTTGTAGATGTCACCCATTCTCACTTCAAGCTATTCCATACGTCTAGTGAGATTCGTCATTCCTTGGCTATAGTCACAATGACTTCTAGCCGAAGAGGAACAACATCTTCTCATGGACGTTGGAGGCAAGCTGCTAGAGCTTGAAGTGGATAGCGGTGGCTCCCATGTGGCACCTGGCTATCCATGCCAAGACGGACCTTCGGTCTCATACGATGGAGGTTGAGTCCATCCAGTGCATCACCAGTTGGGTTCTCTTCCTCTTCATACTCATGGACTGTGGAGGTTGTTGGAGGCATGGCCGCTCTCCTAGTACAGCTTCTAGTTAGCCTACTAGAGACATTACTTCCTCGGGCTTCCTCGAGGGGAAGAAGGTCAATGGTTAGCCTCCAGCATTTGTACTTAATGATAATCTGGGTTAGGTAACCAAATTTCCTTGACAAAGCCGTGGTAATAAAATATCAATGAGCCATCTTGATCATGCTTAAGGGTATGTCCTTGTACTAAATAATCTTCAATTAATTCTCTTTTGTTTTCAATATACTCAAATGAAGAATATTCTAGTGCTCCTACCCCAGTAGCAATACGACTAATCAATGAAGTGCATTCAATTGGCCCTGTTCTTGGAATGTAATCTAACCATTGTTTCATCATGGCAATAACTAGAGTAACTTTTATCTTTTTAATCATGGCAAATAAAATTTTCAGCTCATCATCACGCACTACCCTTACGTCTCCTCTAGGGAACATAGTCATAGCCACCCATCTATGCATGAAGCGTAAAATAGGGTTGTGTAATTGGCTATTCCTAGGTGCACTACATTTGACCTCACTAGTTAAATCTTGGCAAAAACATTGATTGTTATACTTAGGCAAAGCGTCTAAATCTAGGAAACAACCTTTATGGAAGCCTAGGATTTCACTTAATTCTTTCCATAGGATGGTGTATCCTTTTTGAAATAATCTAAAAGTAATACCATCAAATCCTATTTTGAGTGTGCAAAGGAATTGTATGGAGAGAAGGCATGAACCTCTCTCCTCTATGTGAGCTAAGTTTTCCCATCCTAATGCATGCCAAATGGAAAAGAATTCGGAATCCATACCTATTTTGGACATCAAATCCGGATAATAAGCCGTCGTATGACAAAACTCACGATCTTGGAGAAGCTTGTGTGCTTGATCTTCAAATTCACTTTGTATGTCAAGGTCATCGTCGTAAAGAAGTTGGTGAGGGTTGCTTCTCTCACCCATAGGAGTGTCCTCATCTACACTCCTCCTCTGTGAACTTGGTGTAGCAACAGAAGCGGGGCGTGCACTTGAATCTCCACCATGGCTTGAGCTTGCAACCTCCTTCCTCTTCCCAAACAACCTCTTCATTCCTTTCATGACCACAACAAGCAAGAGCACCACAAGGCAAAAACTCGAAAGAGGTGATGTTAGCAGAAGCAAAACCCCTAACGAATTTTTCCTTGAAGAGCATGAGAGCAAATCACAAATGCAAATAAAAGCAAATATTTTTTAGTTGGATTTTTAGCAAGAGTACTTCAATGAAGAGCAAGAAAAACAATGTGAGTAAGAGTGACTTTGGGGAGGTATGAAATGAGGTGAAGTGTGAGCTGAAGTGCCCCTCATGGCCACTATTTATAGTGCGCACTCCCCAACGGTCACTAGGGAATCAAATGTAGCCGTTGGAGGAGAGAGAGCCAATATGGCTCTTTCCCTTAGTCAGTCGAACAGGGGGGTCCGCCAAACTGCAAGTGGGCCCCCCTATTCTCCCTTTTGGCAGGTGGCTCCCCAACGGCTATGGAATTAGCACGTTGGTGAATTAACACTTTTGCAGCCCTAAAAATTTGTTTTCCGAACAAAAACATCGTTTTCAAAACCCAACAATATTATTTTTGAAAAATAAAGAAGTAAAAATGATAGTTGAGAATATAAGATTCTCAACTTACTAAGAAAAACCAAATATGCAGTGGGGAAAAATCAAATTAAATGGGGAAAACAAAATGAAGAGAAAAGAAAAATTAAAGAAAAGGATAACTACCAATTTAACCTATTGGCTAGGTCTCACCACCGTCCGATGAGATGGACATTTCCTCCTTCTTCATTTCTTGACATCCAGGCCCGGATGGATGGCCTCAGATGGGTTGCCTTGCTTCTTCCACCATTCCTTCTTTGGCGGCTTTGTGGACTTGGGCCTTTTGGAGGCCCGGAATTTTCCGTCTTCTTGTGGTGTCGGCGTGGATGATAGGACGGGTTCTCTGCATAGATCAAATTCCAATGCAATAAGCGGGTCCACCTTTGGAGGTGTGATTTCGACCTCTTGAATGTGTTTAACATTCAGTCCATACTTGATATGGATCATGGAGCATTGCTCCAATTTTGGGCGAAAGTTAAACTTCTCCCCCTTGCCATTGATATGAAAGTGGATTTCTCCAGCTCCCACATCTATGCGGGCCTTCACGATGCTAAGGAATGGTTGCCCAAGAATTAGCAGCATATCCTTCTCAACCTCCATGTCGAACACCACGAAATCCACAGGTATGAAGCAATTCCAGGTTTTCACCAGAATGTCTTTAGCGATACCTGCCAGATAACGGATAGAAGACTCATACAGTTGGAGCTGCATTGGTGTTGGAGTAAGCTCCGTGAAGTTCAGTTGGTCGAAGACCACCTTGGGCGTCACACTCACACTTGCTCCAAGGTCCAAAGGGCCTTGTCAAAGTGGTGAGCCCCAATTGAGCATGATATTGTAGGAAATCCAGGGTCCTTCTTCTTTTCTGGAAGCTTATAGAGGATGGCTGCACTGCAATCTTCCATGAGCATGACAACCTCAGTGGTGGGCAATGGCCGCTTGTTATTCAATATTTTCATAAGATAGTGAGCGTAAGTGGGTACTTGCATCGCATCAACCAAGGGCACCTTGATGTGGATTTTCTGGATGAACTCAACAAAGCAGTTGAATTGCTCATCCACTGTTGGCTTCCTTTGCCTGTGAGGGAATGGCAATAAGTTGGTGTCTTCAAAGTTCTTGGCCATTCTCTCACTAAGTGGTTCACATATGCCAACTGGGACATCACTACTACAATAAGCCTCATCGCAGGCGGCTCCAAACGTATTATCACATGCGGTTTCTAAAACCGCCTAAAATGGAGAGCCTGTAATAACCGCCTGTGAAGACATAGTATCACAAGCGGTTCTTTACTTAGGCTAGCCGCCTAAGAAGACATATTATCACAGGCGGGTCGTGCAGCATATATAACCGTCTGTGATAATTGTGTTATCACAGGCGGATCTTTACCTACAACAAGCCACCTGTGGAGACAGTTTTATCGCAGCCTGTTTATACCGTAACAATTATCGCCTGTGATAATTAGGTTATCACAGATGGTTCTTTGCCTATATCTAGCCGCCTGTGATAATGATATTTCACAGGCAGGTCTAGCCGTAGGTAAATAACCGCCTATGATAAGGTATACCCTATGCAATACTACCTGTTATTATTTCTAATTTCCAGGTCAATTCAATATAATCACATAAGTCAATAATAACATCACAGAAGTAAACAATATAATCACATAAGTCATCTCACAGAAGTCAATTTCACTAAAACAATATACATATGTACAAGTTACACATACAAGTCATCTCATAGTTTACAAATTTCACTAAAAACTATTTCTATCGGCATAGTCGCAAAGTTCTAGCACATTAGCCATTGCACCATTCTCATAAACAACTCCCTTCTTTTGTGCAAAATTTTGCGACGCGCGAATTGACACAGTTCAGTAGAAATCTTGTCGGCTCTTCCACCAGGCATACTTCTACAAACAGGCCATTCTTCGTTCACATTATTTGTGTGCTGCAATGAAACACATAACAAGGTTTAGAATGTGATGGTTTGAATAATCTCAAAGTATAGATCAAAGTGAGAGTATACATGAATTTATTTGGTATTTTTGGAGCAGTTGTACTAAGAGCAATTGAATTTTGAAGTTGGAATCAAAATCCGAAAATAATGAAACTCAAAAGTAAGAAAATAAGATATCGACATTAAGGATAACTTACATCCTCACGATTCACTCTATATTCGCTGGCAGTCCGAAGATGCTTGCATACATAATACCCGCATAAGACACTCCCAACAGGCTGCTTCGAACAAGCATAATATGTTTTAAAGTTCAATGCATTCGTATTAGGAGGTCTCTGACTGCCAAGCTGTTCCGCGTAAAACCGCCAAGCGCTGTAATACAAGAAATGTCATATAAAACTTGTCAACACATTCTAAATGTGTGTAAATTAAAAGTATCAAATAAACGTACAATTTCAAAATGGAAAGGAAATCTTTGTAACAATCTGGTGGGTAATCGGCTGAGTCCAAAACTATTGCCAAACCATGTGTTGGCTTGATACCGTTGTAGTGATTACTGCACACATACAAACACACGTGTTAACAATTAGCAATAATTCCTATTTCAATGTCAAGTGTCAAACTTACTCGAAGCGGTATAGAGCCTTTAGGAGGTCCTTGTCGTCTCTAACAAAGTTAAACATTGCATGTCCTATGTAAGCTGCAACTTCTGTCCTTCTATCCTTCTTAAGTTTTGTGATTGATTTTTCAAATTCTTTTTTTTTTCATGTGCTTCAACTGTACTGAGTATCGATCCGCCTTGACGTCGAATAGCATCTTTGCAATCCGTGTAGGGTCAAGGATACCTGCCTTGTGTTTCATCTTTTCATTATCCATGTATTGCATCCTATTGAAGAAGTCGATATTGTTATAATCTCATGAAATGTGTATGCGTGCAGTAAGAAAAGCAAATGCAAAATACTAGAGGCACTTACAAGGACCAGGCGAGTAGCAGGTTGATTTCGAGCATGCCCCGATGGAAAAGGGTATGCAGCTCTTCAAATAAAATGACTCGTTTATCTGCTCCAGTGCTCTAGAATGCATCTTTCAAAACACGAAATGTGATACAAGAAAGATTAGATTTTGTGCTAGCAGTGATGTACCACTCGTGCATTCTTTTGAGCAGGGCAAGTTGTTTGCTAAGTTGTACGGATGTCATGAATGGCTTTCCATACTCAAATTTAGGAGGAACATCCTCAAGCTTGTATATTGGAACTCCCGGTTTAACTAAAGTCATCTGCTGATTATACATGACACCGTCTTCTTCCACTCCTCGATATCTTCTAATGCTGGCTCATGAGGAGAATGAGGTGCACTCGATTTTCTAATATTTTCCTTTATATTTTCCAAATACTTTGACTCTTCTCATGAAGTTTTCTTAATTTCGTATGAGCTAACTTTGATAGGCACTGATGATTGAGGAGTAGTCGTCAGAAGTTGGACACTAGCTTGTTGTTGAACCTGTTGTTCAACTGATTACTCTATACTCCCAACAACTGGCTATAGTACTAATTCAAGTTGTTGCTCAACTGGTTGCTCTTTACTAGCAACAGCTTGCTCTGGTACTGCTTGAAGCTGTTGTCCAACTTGTTGCTCTTGTTTATCTTTACTAGCAAGGTTACTATCATCCTTGCTGAGACATAGGGGGAGTGGATCTTCCTGGACTGGGAGTGGATCTTCCTAGACTTTCACATTAGAAGATGGGGTTGCAGTATTTGGAGATGTGACAGGGCTAAAAATTGGCTCATCGTCCAACACGATATCGCGTCGGTGCCAAAGGATTAATTGGTTGATAGCCTGCCCCAGAGTTGGATCCCCTCATGTGTGATGTGGTATATTTCATAATCTTCATAATCATTATCAATGATCTGAAGAACTTGCACCACAACATAATTCAACGAAAGTGGATTGCCGTTAAATTCACGATCAGACTTTGCCGTAGCAGTGGCAACCTGTTTGGTTTTGTTCCCTGCTCTATCGATCGGGGCAAGAAGATGACAAGATTTGTCCTTAGCAACATCGACAGCAAACTTATGGGTTGACCCTGAGCCTGGCACAGAACCTACGCTGCTGGAGTAGGCAGTTGGAGATACCAGTTGCATCTTTGGCACGGTAACCATCTATGTACTCGGTGCCACTAATTGTCCCGATTGTCTAAGTTGTTCCATTATTTCTTGAACATTTTCCATGACTTTTGAGGAATTGTTTTATCAAGTGTTTTCTTGAACTTCTCACATCTTCTATATGTCTCTTTATCTTTCAGGAAACCATCTAGCCAAGAAATTTGAGAAGAGATTGCTCGAACCCATCCACTGTGTTCACGGTTTCCTAGGATAGCGGTAAGTTGGTCATTCTCCCTCTTCTGTTTGAAGAGACCCTTCTGTTGCTTTTCAATTACTTCTTTCATTTTTTTCCTTTACTTCATTCACAGAGTCGGGCTTTTCAAGTTTGCCCTCGCTGGTCAAACCTGACCGAGCAAAGACCCACCGCTGAGTTCTCTCATCGTAACCTTCTAATGTGTGAGGATTGTCCTTACTGGTAATTTCATTTAATATCTTATTCCATTTTTGGACTTTGGGGGCATATCCGGCAGACCCCAAGCGATGATGGTATTTGTTCTTTTTGGCAAGCTCTGACCTAGTTGCACTTAGGGCTTTAGCATCAGGTGTGGTCTTTTGACGAAAAAAATTCTCGCCACTGAGCTTGTGTGATTTTTCCCATCTTCCTCAGGCTAGGGACCTTATCGGCCTTAACATAAGCATTCACTTCACTCTTCCAGCCACGAAACTTCTGGCCGCAAGAGACCAATGTTGCTTTCTTTACATCTTCTTTCGTGCCTTTTGGGAACTTGAATTGTTTCTTTATCCTTTCTCACAACTCATTCTTGGTCTCCTCACGTAATTTTCTTCAATTCTCGGTTGTGATCGGCACAAACTCTCTAACAAGAAAACCGCATGCATTTCGGTACTTGGTAATTGAATCTAGTGGTTCTTGGGGAAGCCCACCTGGACGGACCCTTGTTATGTACATGATGTGGTCCAATGGACCCTTATTGGGACCTTGTTGCCCTCGTTTCTGCTTGAGTGAACCTGAGGATTCATCCATTGGAGAACCTTCTGTGGTTTTAGGAGCCAAAGTCACCTTGTTGTCTTCGCGATTAATCTAGGTAGAAAAGAATTATAAGACTTCATATACTTGACAACCAACATTAACTTGAACTGCTGAAGTTAAGATTCGTGATCCATACCTCATCGACCGGATCATATTTAGGGTCGAGATCCTCTGAAGTCTTTTTAATTTTTATATTCGGAAAAGGATCCGGTGGACTGTGAAAGGAGCCTGAACTGCTGGAGTCATTAAACTCCATATTATCTTCTTTATTGTTACTACCAGCACTAGTGTTCTTAGGGCTTTCCATGCTAGAACTAATAAGACAAAAAATATAATGAATGACATATTAACTCTACATGAAGTGTTGCATGAAGAAAAAGATGGAAGCATTCTAGGGGTTGATAAGGCATTCTAGGGTTTAAGGCGACTAACCAAGGTGATTGACCAAGTTCCATTCTAGGGGTTCAGACGACTGACGGCGTCTTAGTGATTTCGCCCGGGTTAGATTTTTCCAATGCAGATAAAATCAAACAAAATCTCTTGATCAATCAATCAAAGACAAAAGATAAAATGAAACACAAGAAATCATTATATACCAGTGTGATCAGAAGAATTTTATCGAATCACGTAATTATTTTGGTGTAGAAACCTATTGACAGTATTTGGAAAGCAAGAAAGGATCCTATTCTATATTCAATAGGAGAATTAAAGTCACAGTAATCCCACCGCCAATCTACGGCATACAGATTTATGGCATACAAATTTGGTATTACTATCATATCATATCATGGCTCAAAACCAAAATCACATATTACATTTGTCTATTTCGCCAATCCTTCATTATTAATCTACTCTTCACCTCAATCCATGATCTACAACTAATGTGAATAAATCATGATGATGAAAAATTAGAAAACAATACACATTGAATGTTGCAGACACGTGAAGTGCATGATTCAACATGCTTGTATATACATTGTACTACTACTACTACTGACAAGGTGTCTTAACGACATGCAAAGGCAACCAGAGGGAGTGTTAGTAGCAGCCATGAGCAGGAGGAAACGAACACAAAATTCTTCAAATCAAGAGTAACTTGCAGCTGCAATGTTCTTCCAAATTTCATAAATCCTTAACCCATAAAAATACTCCACCTAATATTCCAATCCAGAGAGCTATAGCATGCACAAAAGTACTTTGTAATTCACTGAATTATGTACAGCAGCGCCATGGTAATGGCAAAATTAGGAGAATCGTAATAACAAAGGTGCGGGAAACTAATTCAGGGGCAGGACTGCAAGAGATTGTACCTAACCAAAAACTACCAACATAGTTTATCATGTCTGAACCCTAATACTATGACTGCAATTTGGCACCAAAACACGATCGACAAACTGGATCCAGTACATAGAACCAAACGAACGCGTCAGAGGTGTTGTGTGTTAACGTCGTGGTCCACCACCACCACCACCAGGATGCCTACCCTTTTCGAATTCCCGAACCCTAACCAAGGAAATCTATGCAAGGCACCATTTGACTCGGTCGGCGGCGAGGGCGAGGAGGGATGCGGCATGGGGACGGAGAAGGGAAGGTCGAAAGATTTAGGGTTTACCGGGAAGCTCGGCGGCGACGGCGAGGGCAAAGATCGACGTACCTGGAAGTGGTGAGGGCGAAGGAAATGGACAACGACGAAGCTCGACAGCGACAGCGAAGCTCGGCGGCAAGAGCAGTGAAGACTTGGCAGCAAATGAAATTTTGGCAGCCTGACGGTGTCTAAGTGATTTCGCCCGGGTTAGGTTTTTCCAATGCAGCCGAGGGCTATATATAGACTTCTATCTTTGCAAGCGGTTATTAAGAACCAACCGCCTGAGAAGATGATTATCTCAGGCGGTTGGCCCTTAATAACCGCCTAAGAAGATTTACTTATCCCAGACGGTTGGTAAGTAATGACCGCTTGAGATAATCTTTTTCTCATGCGGTTATTCAGTACCAACTGCTTGAGAAGAACTTTATATAAGATTAATTAATATTCTTGATTAACTGTGGGGCCTTTCAAAAGCCTAAATTCGACTTTCTTGTAATATGATTGAGTATTAAAGATTACCATTAAATTTCACTTTTTTTATAAAGTCTTTGAAATTGGTCAGAACATAAAAACATATAACAATTGCTATTTGTCATTTTTCTATCTTGATGAATATAATGATTTTTTCATTTAGTTTTTCAATGGACCTTTGTAGTCATCATACCAACCTCTATGAATTTTTTTAGATTTTTAAATTTTTTTAATGTGCGTTATAAATTTGATGAATGCCTCTTATGTATATGAGCATTTGGTTAGAATGATGGATAATTTGAATTTTGACATGTTGGAATGCTTTAAAAAGTTTAACAAAATTCATACATGCATAAATAATACAAATATGTTCATACAAACCAATTTGAGTGAAGGATCCCTTTTTTAGAAGATATAGAAATGTGAATAATATGTGAGTATAAATTAATTTGATATTTACCAAAACATTACAATGTTAGCTATACAAGTTTTAAAATATTTGGTCTAGGTGGTAGACGTTAATTTTTGAAAAATATATAAGAAAGAATCATCAAATTTGGACTCAATTTGCAGAATCTATATATGTTTGAGTATTTATATTGGAATCTAAATAAAAAAGAAGCAAGGGAAAAAAACAAAAGAACAGGCTCGGGCAATTATCCCAGGCGGTTGGTATGTAATAACCGCATGAGATAATCTTTTTCTCACGCGGTTATTCAGTACCAACCACCTGAGAAGAACTTAATGTAAGCTTAATTAATATTATTGATTAAATATGGGGCCTTTCAAAAGCCCAAATTCCACTTTCTTGTAATATGATTGAGTATTAAAGGTTACAATTAAATTTCACTTCATAAAGCCTTCTAAATTGGTCAGAACATAAAAAACATATAACAATTGCTATTTGTCATTTTTCTATCTTGATGAATGTAATGATTTTTTCATTTAGTTTTTCAATGGACGTTTTTGGTCATCATACAAACCTCTATGAATTTTTTTCAGATTTTTTTAAATATTTTTGAATCAATGTGTGTTCAAAATTTTCTGAATGCCTCATATGTATGTGAGCATTTGGTTGGAATGATGCATAATTTGAATTTTGACATGTTGGAATGCTTTAAAAAATTAACAAAATTTATACATGTATAAATAATACAAATATGTTCATACAAACCAATTTCAGTGAAGGATCCCTTTTTTTAGGAGATACACAAATGTGAATCATATGAGAGTATAAATTAATTTGATATTTACCAAAACATTACAATGTTAGCTATAAAAGTTTTAAAATATTTGGTCCAGGTGGTAGATGTTAATTTTTTAAAAATATAGAAGAAAGAATCATCGAATTTGGACTCAATTTGCAGAATCTATACATGTTTGAGTATTTATATTGGAATCTAAATATAAAAGAAGCAAGAGAAAAGAAAACTGAAGAACAGGCTTGGGCAATTATCCCAGGCGGTTGGTAAGTAATAACCGCCTGAGATAATCTTTTTCTCAGGGGGTTATTTAGTATCAACTGCCTGAGAAGCAGTTAAAAACCGCCTGAAAAAACCATCTGAACTTTATTAATTTTTACACGAGAGGTTGTTTTGTTAAAAAACGCCTGTGAAAACTGACGACTATATAAAGACCCTTTGGGCAGCACAGAAAACCTAACCCTAGAGATTTTCCATCGACGCCGTCAGGCTGCCAAAATTTTCCACCGTGTGTCGACCGATACTGCATTCATCAGTTGATCAAGCTTCGAACAAAGAAAAGGTTAGAAGAGACTTCTTCTTCACTATCATGTTTTTAATTTGTTCTATTTTCAGTTTCGTTATGTTGTGTTTGCATATGCCTCCAACCCCCCCCCCCCCCCCCCCACCCACCACCACCACCACATGAGATTTGTAGTAGATTTGAATGATTAAAGGTTGAAAGATGTAGTTTAGTCTCCCCTTGAGCTCACCCACGAATTTTACAGAACAAGGAGTAGATTTGAAGGATTAGAGGTTGAAGATGAATGCAAGCACATCACGTGTTCAATAAAATGTTTCAATGAATAAGCCTAACTTCAAAAATCCATTATGCCAACTAGGAAGCTGAGAAAATTATGAAACAAATTTTCTTGGAACCCTTATGAATAGACCTACATAATATTAGTATTCACTCATATGATACAGGCTTGTTATGTCTCTGTAAATTCATTTTATAGAAGACCTTTAGGGAATAATTTTGTAAATCTTACAAAAAATCTGTTATTGAAGCATGGACCATCGAGTGTTGATGTATAACATACCAAGATCCGATCCTATGTATATTCATAATGTTGCAAATTTTATTGAAGTATCCAAGAGACATGCAAAGTTGCAAAAGATAGATGACATATTATGTCCATGTATCGACTGCGAAAATAAGATTTCTTGGATAAATAATATAGTAATCCAATCTCATTTGGTGAAACGAGGTTTAAAAAAAACTACACAATATGGACAGAGCATGGTGAGTTAGATACACATGAAGTGGATAAAGATGATGAGAGAGGCTCAGATGACGATACTGTTCATATCGATGATGGTAGTGACAAGCAAGATGGTGATGATGATGATGAGTTCGATTGTGAGGAGATGTTGCGTCACATTGAACCATATGTATTGACTTATATGGGAGCAAGTAAAGGTTTAAGTAAAATAGAGACATTGCAAAATGCGACGATAGAACTTTTATATGATGAATCAAACAGTTGTTATAAAGAGTTTAGCACATTGAGTGCAGTCCTAGACTACTAAAATTGAAAGCCACACACGGATGGTCCGATTGTAGTTTCTTTGATCTTTTGACTCTTGTGACAGAAATTCTTCCAAATCCAAATAAACTACCTAGAAGCAAGTGAAGAAATTTCTTTGCCCGATGGCACTAGGTGTGACAAAAATACACGCTTGTGTGAACCATTGTATTATGTATCGCAAAGAGCATGAGCTCGCAACTAGATGCCACGTCTGTGGTGTCAGTAGATATAAGAAGGTCTACAATCACCAGTATGTTACCAACATGAAAAAGTCTCAAAAGAATAAGAAGTTTATTATTGGTCCTGAAAGTGACGATGATGATACTTCTGGCGATGCAGACGGGAAGAATAAGAGAAAAATTTCTGCCTTGGTGATGTGGTACCTTCTGGTAATTGATCGCTTGAAGCATTTGTTCTCAAACCCTAGGGAGGCTGAACTTATGTGTTGGCATTCCGAGCAGCGCAAGAAGAATGAAAAACATATTTGACACCCTGGTGATGCAACGCAGTGGAAAAATTTTGATATTCAATATCCAGAATTGTCAAAGGAATTCAGAAATGTAAGGTTAGCATTGGGTACAGACGAAATGAATCCGTTTGGTGAAAAAAGGAGCATACACAACACATGGTCCGTGATCTTAGCGATGTACAACCTACCAACGTGGTTGTGTCACAAAAGGAAATATATCTTATTATCTGTTCTTATCCAGGGTTCTTATCCAAGGAACCTTTAATGGAAGATATGGCAAAATTGTGGAATGAAGGGGTACGTACATAGGATGAGTACAAGCGGGAGTATTTCACGCTAAGAGAAATGATATTCGTTACCGTGCATGATTATCCCAGAATGTTTACATTATCGAGACAAATGAAAGGGAAGAAAGCTTGTGTAAGGTGTGTTGATAGAACTTGATTTCTATACCTCACTTCATCTAAAAAGACGGTGTACATGAGACACCGGCGGTTCCGGACAGATACACACAAGTATAGGAAGATGAAAGAACAATTTGATAACAAAATCGAAAAAAATACTGCACCAAAACCTTATAGTGGAAAACTTGTGCTCGAAATGTTCAAGAACATTTATATTGCTTTTGGTAAGGGCAAAAAATGTAAAGGAATCAAGAGAAAGAAAAGTACATACTGATATGTCTTTCAAGAAACAATCAATTTTTTTCAAGTTTCCTCCGTATTGGAAGAATCTGGAATTTTGCCATAGTATTGATTTGATGCACGTTACAAAGAATGTATTTGATAGCATCATTGGGACCTTGCTAGACATGCCAAGGAAAACAAAAGACAGATTACAAATAATGTATTTGATAGCATCATTGGGACCTTGCTAGACATGCCGAGGAAAACAAAGGACGGATTAAATTCACGTATGGACCTAGTAAATCTTGATTTGAGACTAGAGCTTCATTCAATAGAAAAGGCGAACGAGAAGCATTACCTTCCCCCAGCCAGCTACAACTTGACACTAGAAGACAAAAAAGCAATTTGCAAATGCTTGCGTGGGATCAAAGTGCCCACGAGTTTCTCATCCAATATCCGCAAACTAGTCTCGATGAAAGACTTGTCTTTATTCGTCTATAATTCTC
Source organism: Tuctoria greenei (assembly GCA_036927565.1). Lineage (NCBI taxonomy): Eukaryota > Viridiplantae > Streptophyta > Magnoliopsida > Poales > Poaceae > Tuctoria > Tuctoria greenei. Next base: position 138,833,660 of record JAYESD010000008.1, on the reverse strand, counting down.
ACGACTGTCACATGATGATGAAAGTGTTCCTTGCCATTGCAATAAGAGTCATCAAACCTGAGCATATAAAAGTTGTCATCACACGATTGTGTTACTTCTTCAATGCAGTATCTTAAAAGGTGATAGCACGTGAAGATTTACACTATCTGAAAAAATACATTGTCGAGACTATGTGCAAGCTTGAGATGTGTTTCTCACCATCCTTTTTTGATATGCATGTACACCTAATCATACATCTTGTTGATAAGATAAAAGCATTGGGGCCACTATATTTACATCATATGTTTTCGTTGGAGAGATATTTAGGAGTATTAAAAGGTTATGTGCGGAACCGTGCTCACCCAGTGGGTTCAATTATGGAAAGATACATCATTGAAGAAGTGATTGAGGGTTGCGCTGATTACATCAAAGATGAAAAACCGATAGGTGTGCCTATACCAGTACATGATGGTAGACTACGTGGGAGAGGCAAAGTGGGTAAGAAAATTTTATCGTTCAAGATTACAAGAATGTACACCGTGCACATTTTGGTGTACTACAACAGCTCGCAATAGCTGAGTCGTACATCGAGAAACACCAAATTGAGCTTTGCAAAAAAAAACCAAGACCGCACAGAGGACTAGATCATGAAAGAGCACAGAAGATGTTTCACTGAATGGTTAATGGACAAAAATATATCATACGGAAACTCTATAGAAGAGGCAACAATGAAGAAGTTAGCTTCTGGCCCATCTGCTTTGGTGACATCATGGCAAGCATATGACATCAATGGTTACACATTTTACACTAAAGAAAAAGACGGTAAGAGTGTTGCACAAAATAGTGGTGTTCGTATTGAGGCTTATGATTCACAAGGGCAGAAGACCACATACTTCGGGTTCATAGAGGAAATATGGGAACTCGATTATGGCAAAAGAATGGTAATGCCCGTATTTAAGTGCCAATAGGTCAAACATCCTAATGGTGTGAAAGTGAACAATTACGGGCTGACACTGGTAGACTTGAATAAAGTGGGTTATAAAGATGACCTTTGAGTTCTCGCCGATAGTGTTGCACAAGTTTTTTACGTACAAGATCCACAAACTCAGAAGATGCACATAGTTGTTTCTGGAAAGCAAAATATTATTGGGCTTGAGAATGTGAGAGATAATCAAGAGGAATATAATCAGTATGAAGAGATGTACTTTTCACCGAACCAGAAAACATCAAGCGCGTAGAGAGAAGCATTAAAAAGGATTTGAAACCCTATATGGGAGAAGATGTCAATGCTGAAAAAATGTATGATATATATTGTATATATTTGTATCCTCTGAAATTAACTTAGAACAATGTTCTATTTCATCTTTAGATAGCATGTTTCGAACATTATTAAATTCAGCTTCTATAGAGAAGACTAATTTGGACAAGTGATCCTTTTCGGCTTGTTGACTATCATATTTATCACCTTCACCTGTTTTATAAGTTATCAAATTGTATGTGTATATAAATTTCTTCTGACCTATGATGATTAGGCTTGCCTTCCAACAGCTTGGTTCTAAACAACATCTACAAGCACAACTCTTGAAGCTTGTGTCAAGCTAATCCCTTCACAGCAAGCTCTTGTAGATGCAAGTAACACTCGAGACTCATTATTTGGATTGTTAAAAGCTTCAATTGAAGTCTGACGATACTTCCCATCCATTTGAGGGCTTGTTTGGATAGGAGTGGATCCACTTCAATATAAGCGGTTTGAGGTGGATTGGAGAGAAAATTAGTTCATTCTTCACTCCAATCCACTTCAATCCAATTAGATTGAGTACACCCAAACAAGCCTTGAAAGATTTCTTTCTCTTCTCTCCATTTTAAAAACTTACGAAGATGCTACTTTATCAGTTCTAGTGGCTGAATATATTGACTACAAATTAGTACCATCTCTCTTAGTGCTTCACACGAGCGACGAAGCGAACAACTTCAATAACAAATCTTGTTTTTACCATTTTCTTAGGAATTTGACCTTAATCTTTCAAGCATAGATTTATCAATAAGTGAAGTTTCCTCATCAGACATGTTAATGGCAGTTACAAGTGAAGGGTGTGCCAAAGCTAACAAAATCTCAACGGGAGTGAAGACAAAGAGATCCTGCATATGAGTGACAATGTCTAGTTTAGACAATATGAAGATATGATGGAAGCCTTAAAAAACATGAAGAGTGATGCCAAGGTTATGCTTGCATCAACCAAGGCATGTTGTCAGAGCATAACACTTGTTGGAGCATCACAGTTATGCTTGGCCCAACAAGCGTTATACCTTCACAACATGCCTTGGTTGATGCAAGCATAACCTTAACATCACATTCCATGTTGTTGAAGGTTCCCATCATAGCTTCAGGCTGTCTAACCTGGACATTGCCACTCATATGCAAGATCTCTTTATCTTCAGCCCAATTCAAATTTCGTTAGCTTCGGCACATCCTTCACTTATGAAAGTGCATCTAGGAATCCCTTGTGGGTTTTGGATGATTTATGACAAGCAAATGAGATCTTAACAACTTTGTTGAGATGAGCACGGGTTTTAAGTTAAAAATAAGCAAAGTGCCAAAAAGAAGGGACAATGAGGAGCAATGTGGAGAAGAGCTCAAGGAACAAGAGTAGTAGATCATTGTGTATGGAGTGTGTTAAGGAAACACACCCCAAGAGCTCAAACACAAATAAACACACACATTGCACAAATTTATACAGGACCGGACTAGTCCGACTGACACCGGACTAGTCTGATATCTCTCTGCACAAGATCGGACAAGTCCGATATAACCATGAACTAGTGCGATATCTATCTGACTAGAATCGAACTAGTCCTCCCCAGGGCGGACTAGTCCTCAAAACACTTCACAAGTCACACAAAATCAGACAAGTTTGATCACACACTGAACTAGTCCATTATCTTTCTGATGTCAATCGGACAAGTCCGATACTAGCACGAACTAGTCCAAAAAACTCTCTAACCTAAATCGGACAAGTCCTCTAAGTGCGGACTTGTCCTCATAACCACTTAGGGTTTCACTGTCCGAACAAGTCCGATGGCTATCGGACTAGTCCGAAGATTTCCAGGAGCGAAATCGGACAAGTCCGCTCCTAGCCGGACTAGTCCGATATTTCAGGACACTTATGGTTTGCTACACACAGCATACCGAACTAGTCCGGTGTCCACCATGTACTAGTCCGATCTTTCTAAACCCTAATGGTCACTTTTAGAAACCCCATATAAATAGATGTGCACGGACCAACTTTAATCTCTCTCGACCCCCTGCGCCGTCACACCTCCCAGGAGCCTCAAAAACACATCTCTCCACGAAATCAAAAGCCAAAAAGATCAATCCCTTGAGGATACACTTTGGAACATTGGAGAGACATGTTTCATCACTCTTGAGCTCTTGGTTTGATTCCCTAACACACTCCTGTGGTTTTCATTGTAATCTTTTGAGTGTGTTCTTGGTGGAGTTGTCATTGTAATCTAGGGGAGCCCTCAACGTGTGAGAATGACCCTTTAATTTGGTCATTTACCCTTTGTGATAAGAGAAGAGGATTGGCCTTCGTGACGATCCGACGAGGGTAGGGTTGGAGAAGACCCGGTTCTTTTGTGGACTCCTCAACGTGGATGTAGGTTGCCTCTGTGGGAGCCGAACCACGGGATAAGTTGCTTGTGTTCTTGTTTTGTGTTCATCGTTCTTATTCTTTATATCAATCTAGGGTTTCAATCAATCTCACTTACTTTACGTTGAAACATCAAAATATAAACTTAACTTGTGGTACACCCTAGTTAATAATCTTGCAACACTTCTATTAACTGTATATTTCCGTTGCATACATCGTAGAATCAAATTAATCGATCAAACTTAATTAACCTAGTCGGTACCCACCGGACTAGTCCGCACTTGACTGGACTAGTTCGATATCTCGAGTTTTGATCTGGTTGTTAAGTGTTGCAGGCTCCGACAAAATTCAAAAAGGCCTATTCACCCCCCCTCTAGGCCACATTCAATTGGTATCAGAGCACGATTCTTCAGGAAAGAGACTAATCGCTTGAATAGATCATGTCCGACATGAAGGACGTACACAAGAGCAACAACCAAGAGAAGGTTGATGATGACAAGAATCAGAAAGTTGAAAAGCTCCTCGAAGTCATTCAAGACTTCGAGGATGACGATGAGGAGACGCTTGAACTAAGCGCTCCTAAGAAAGAAGACTCTTTCCAAAGGGAAACTGAAAGTCGAAGATGAAAAGAAGAAGAAGGGGAGTAATCACATCGACTACTCCCGATATCCTTTCAACTACGATCGTCTTAATTCCAGCAATAATCATTATTTATCTATCCCTCTAGGAAAAGCCCCACACTTCGATGAAAGTGATTACTCAATGTGGAGGCAGAATATGAAAATGCATCTAAACTCTCTCAATCCAAGTTTATGCATATTGTGTGCTCAGGGATAGATATCCCGGACGACGACGAGGAGCTCACACCAAGCCAAGAGCAGGCAATTCATCGAAATGCTCAAGCCGCGGCAGTTATTACTTCTTCGCTCAGTTGGGACGAGTTCACCAAGGTGGATGGACTCGAGATTGCAAAGAAGATCAGGGACACATTACAAACTGCACATGAAGGTGATCGTCATGTGCGTGAAGCGAAGATCGAAATGATCGAGGGCGAATTGGGATGTTTCACAATCAAAGAAGATGAGTCACCTCAAGATATGTACAACAGACTTAAGATGCTCGTCAACAAGGTTCGATCTTATGGAAGCAAGAAGTGGAACGACCACGAGGTGGTGAAGCTCATCCTTAGAGCTTTCATGACTTGCAACGTCACCTTATGCTCCATGATTAGAGAAAGCCCCAGATACAAAAGAATGACTCCAGATGAGCTACTTGAGAAAATCATCAATTTCGAGATGATGGAGAAGCAAGCGAAGCATGTCAAGGAAATTGCCGACCTTACCTCGGCAAAGAAGAAAGGGGTTGCCTTGAAGTCCACCCTCAAGCCCTTATCTAAAGAATCATGAGAAGATCAATTAGAGGAAGACGGTGACGATGAGAGCAGTGATTTGGATGAAGATGGCATGATACTATTCATGAAGAAATTCAAGAAAATGATGAAGAAGAGACAAGGCGCCAAATCAAGTGAAGGAAAATACAAGGAAAGAACAAAGCCAAAGTTGAGGCGAGCATGCTATAATTGTGGTGAGTATAACCACTTTATAGTTGATTGCCCATATGAAGAGAACAAGAAGAAGACTAAATAAACCAAGCCTCAACCCAAGAAATTCTTCAAGAAGAAGAAACAAGCCGAACAAGCGCACATAGGGAAAGAGTGGGACTCAAATGATGAGTCCTCATCATCATCAGAAGAAGAGATGGCTAGCATAGCCATCTAGAAGACATCCAAGAAGTCTACTCTTTTCCCCACACTCGGTGCATGGAAGGGGAACGGCACTTGCCTAATGGCAAAGGAAGGTAAACGCAAGGTAACAACAAAACCCTCCTCCATGAATTCCTATTCTAGTGATAGTGACATTGCTAGTGATAATGAAGATATGCTTATTGGATTAGATAAGAAAACATCCACTAAAATGAAGTTTTTACTTTATCAACTTGTTGAGAAGGAGAGGTTAATACACTGTCAAGAAGACATGATTGTCTCCCAAAAGGAGGAATATGTCGAACTTGACAAACTTCTAGAGCTTGAAAAAGAGAGAAGCAAGTCACTAGAGGTTGAGTTAGCTTCAAGCAAGGAAGCTTGCTTGGAGTTAAACGACTCAAATGTTGCAATCAAGGAAGGACTTGCTAACCTAATCAAGGTTAACAAGATCCTTGAAGTGCAAGTTGAGTCACTCAAGCAAGGTGACCCTTCATCCTCTTCAAGTTCACCTTCTCAACCCATTAAAACTGAAGTTGCTTCTACTTGTACATGTGGTAAAATTGACAACAGTTTGAAAGACAAGTCACCCTCCACCAAGGACAAGCATCTTGCACAAAATGGAATATTTGACAAGGAGAAGATCAAATATGCACGTAGTGCATACTTGGTCACAAGACCTCGAAATGTCAAATATGGCATTGGTTACTCTTATGGTGAAAAGCAACAAGCTATAAGCCATAAGAATAACAGGGATAGCAATGTCTTTGTAAAGGGAGGAGTCTTTCAAACTGGAAAATCAAAAATTAATGAGTACAACATGCATGACCGCCGGACCAGTCCGGTCAGGGTCCGGACAAGTCCGGCCTCCCAGACTAGTCCTGTGTATAAACAACAAAAGTTACTATTCAGAACTTTCAATGCATCTTATGTCTTAATGAGAAGTAATTATGGAAAGGTTTATGCTCATTATGTTGGGCCACGCCATGAGAACACCAAATCTCATGTGTGGGTGCCAAAATCCCTTGTGACTAACCTAAGAGGACCCAAGCAAGCTTGGGTACCTAAAACCAAGGCATAATTTGTTTTTGCAGGCCTATTCCTTCGGTAGATCCAAATGGGTGCTAGACAGTGGCTGCACCAACCATATGACTGGAGAGAGAAGGATGTTCGTTGAATATGAAGCAAATGAGGATCCAAGCGACGGCATCTACTTCGGAGACAATAGTCAAGGAAAGGTGCTCGGTACCGGAGGAGTGATGGTTTCATTGCATTCAAGGGCATGTTAAAGGGAAAACATTATCTTGTTAACTTCATCAAGGATAAAGCTGAACTTGACACATGCTTGATTGCAAAGACTAACATGGGTTGGCTGTGGCATAGACGGCTAGCGCATGTTGGTATGAGGAACCTTCAAAAACTCCTCAAGGGCGATCAGATCCGAGGTTTGAAGGATGTTATTTTTGAGAAAGACAGGCCCTGTAGCGCATGCCAAGTTGGGAAGCAAGTTGGAGCACCTCACCCCGCGAAGAACGTCATGACTACAACAAGACCGCTCGAGCTACTTCACAAGCATCGACGGTAACAAATATGGTTTAGTACTTGTTGATGATTTTTCTTGCTTCACTTGGGTTTTCTTTTTGCATGATAAGTCAGAAACACAAGGAATACTCAAGAAGTTCTTCAAGCGAGCTCAAAACGAATTCTCATTGACAATCAAGAACATTCGAAGCGACAACGGCACGGAGTTCAAGAACACACAAGTGTAGATGAAGAAGGCATAAAGCACGAGTTTTCAGCTCCGTACTCCCCTCAACAAAATGGAGTTGCCGAAAGAAAGAACCGAACTCTCATAGAGATGGCGAGAACAATGCTCGATGAGTACAAGACCTCGGATCGATTATGGGCAAAAGCGATTAACACCGCTTGCCACGCCAAAAATCGACTTTATCTTCATCGACTACTCAAGAAGACATCCTATGAGCTACGTACCGGTAGCAAGCCTAATATTTCATATTTTTGAGTTTTCGGTTCCCCATGCTATATTTTAAACAAGAAGCCTAGGACTTCAAAGTTTGCTTCGAAGTCTGATGAAGGTTTCTTGCTTGGTTATGATTTGAACACTTACGCCTATCGTGTTTTCAACAATACCTCCGGACTTGTTGAAGTAGCACGTGACATAGTGTTCAATGAAACTAATGGCTCCCAAAAGGAGCAAGTTGATCCATTTGTGCTAGATAAAGAAGAAGCTCCTTGACAAGCATTGAGAAGAATGGCGTTAGGCAAAGTTCGACCACAAGAGCCACATCTACATATCCATGAGGAAAATGAACCACAAGAGGAGACCAATGATCAAGGGGGAGCTTCCATACAAGATCAACCTCAGGAAAGTGAAGATGATCAACAAGTCAATGAAGGCAATCATTTAGGAGGAGAAGAAGATGATCATGAAGATTCAAGACAGCAAGTACCACACCCAAGAGTACACCAATGCATCCAAAGGGACCACCCAATCGACAACATCATCGGCGACATCCAAAAGGGAGTAACTACTAGATCTCGCATAGCTAATTTTTGTGAGCATTACTTGTTTGTAACCTTTTTGGAACCACGCAGGGTTGAGGATGCATTGAAGGATCCAGATTGGGTAGTGGCCATGCAAGAAGAACTCAACAATTTCAAGAGAAACGAGGTGTGGGAACTAGTCGAAAGACCCAAATCCAACATCGTCAGCACCAAATGGGTCTTCCACGACAAACAAGATGAACACAGGGTGGTGACAAGGAACAAGGCACGACTTGTGGCCAAAGGGTATTCACAAGTCGAAGGCTTGGATTTCGATGAGACCTTTGCTCCCGTAGCTAGACTTGAATCTATTAGAATATTACTTGCATATGCTACTCACCATGGTTTCAAGCTCTATCAAATAGATGTGAAAAGCGCCTTCCTCAACGGACCAATCAAGGAGGAGGTGTATGTGGAGCAACCCCCGGGTTTGAAGACGAAGAGTTCCCCGACAACGTATTTAAATTGCATAAGGCTCTCTACGGCCTCAAACAAGCTCCTAGAGCTTGGTATGAGTGTCTTAGAGATTTCTTAATTGAAAATGGCTTCAAGATTGGCAAAGTAGATTATACACTGTTTACAAAGAATTTTCACAATGATCTTTTTGTTTGTCAAATCTATGTTGATGATATAATCTTTGGTTCAACTAACAAATCTTTTTGTGAGGAGTTTAGTAAAATTATGACAGGCAAGTTTGAGATGTCTATGATGAGAGAGCTAAAGTACTTTTTGGGATTCCAAGTGAGGCAACAAAGGGAGGGGACGTTCATAAGACAAACTAAGTACACTCAAGATATACTCAAGAAGTCTTGGATGGACAAGGCGAAGCCCATAAAGACTCCCATGGCAACAAATGGCCACTTGGATCTCAACGAAGATGGACCTAGCATCTACCAAAAGGTATATCACTCCATGATTGGATCTCTACTCTATTTATGTGCATCTAGGCCAGACATTATGTTGAGTGTATGTTTGTGTGCAAGATTTCAAGTCAATCCTAAGGAGTGTCACATGACAGCCGTAAAAAAGATCTTGAGATATTTAGTTCATACACCCAACCTTGGTCTTTGGTATCCAAAAGGCTCCAAATTCAATCTCATTGGTTACTCCGATGCAGATTATGCCAGATGCAAAGTAGATAGAAAAAGTACCTCCAGCACATGCCAATTCCTAGGTAGATCCCTAGTTTCTTGGTCCTCCAAGAAACAAAACTCCATTGCCTTATCCACAGCCGAAGCGGAGTATGTTGCAGCCGGGAGTTGTTGTGCACAACTCCTTTAGATGCGACAAACTCTAAGGGATTACGGTTACAATATGAACCGTATTCCACTCCTTGGTGACAATGAGAGTGCCATTAAAATTGCCCATAATCTAGTTGAGCACTCTAGAACCAAACACATAGACATCCGGCATCACTTCTTGAAGAGACCACTCCATGAAAGGAGATATAGACATTTCCCTTATCAACACTGAAAAACAATTGGCCGACATATTCGCCAAGCCACTTGATGAAAAACGATTTTGCAAGCTTCGAAATGAACTAAACATCCTTGATGCTCGGAATGTGGCTTGAAATTTTGCATACCTGTATGATTTCTTCAATATATGTTGATTGGATTGTGAAAATCATCTCTCTCAAGTTTCCCCGAAAAACTATGTCAATTACTAGATCTTAGTGAATTATGGTCATTGCTTGATTGTTGTATGCTTACTGATCATATTCATCAAGATTAGTTGATTTGATTTGCCTCCCTATTTTCTAAATATGTACCTTCAAATATATATGAATGGGCTAAGAAGTTCTTGCCTGGTGACCACAAACTAGTATGTGGTTACCCGGACTAGTCCGCCCATGCAGACTAGTCCGCGGAGCGCCAGTTAGGTCGGACTAGTCCGGTAGACCACGGACTAGTCCGATATAGCCTCTGAAAAGTTCGGACTAGTCCGATCACCTCCGGACTTGTCTGATTTTTCGTGTCCATAACCCTAGCCGCCGCCAAACCCTAATTCCCTCACCCTCACAACTTGCCTCAAACTTCTCTCTCTTCGCGCTCGAGATCCCAAGGCGATTTCTTGTTTTCTCCACCAAAAAGCTCCACATTTGGGCGGAAATCAAGCTTCCTCGCTCAGATATTGAAGTTCACGGACTTGTCCGGCCTTCAACACCTTCATCTCAAAGTTTCAAGCGATTTCTTCAGTAATTTTCGCCCAAACCCTAGAAATCCCTATTTTTTTCATTGTTGATCGCATAGCCTAGCTTCTTTCACCTAATACTAGTGTCCTTGATGTATTACATTGCTGTTAGGCTAATTTTGCATTGAATAATTCCATTTGTCTCATAAGTTAGGTTTTTGAGGATGAATACCGGACTAGTCCGGTCCATGCACGGACAAGTCCGGTCACCCCGGACTAGTCCGTGTCTGTACACCGGACAAGTCCGATTTTTCTGAACTCAACCCTAACTTTTTAATTCCTCAATGCAAATTCTCTTGTCATCCATTCAATCCCTTGTCATCCATTCTTATCCACACCTTGTACAATTCATTCTCAGGACATGTCGAGCTCTCACGACGAAGCTTCGTACTTCGAAGCCGAGATGGCCCAAGAAGCCCCGCTTCGGTCCTCGGTGGACCAAAGCAAGAAGCGACCTTCCGAGCCAGCCCCCTCTCCTCCTCAGTCTCAAAAGAGGGTGGCTCGACGCAAGGTGCCTGCTTCAAGGGCTACCGCAGGTGGTGACCCTAGCTCGGTGAGTGCCCGCCTAGCCAAGGGCAAGGGCAAGGGGATCGCAACGGGCCCGATTGGCCCCCTGAAGATGTCAGCCCCGAAGCAAGGGGCCCGGGATCCCGCAGAAGACAGTTTCAATGGGAAGGGCAGCGACTTGGCTGCAAAATTCAGAAATATTGATTGGTATGGCCGCCTGAAGCAAGCTGTGGATGGCAGATTTTGGAGTAACTTTCATGCAGACTTCTACAATTCTGTATATCTTTAGATGAAGATGCCTGTAGTGCGAAGCCAATGGATTGATTGGGCACACTTTGAGAAGAAGGGCTGCTCACCATTTGTTGAAGTGGTGGAAGCAATTGAGAGGCATGGCCTGAAGGATCTCTTTGCCTTCAGGAACAACTGGAATGATGAGGTCATATTGCAGTTCTTTACGACTTGCCATTTCTCCAGTGATGATGAAGAGAGTGTTCCTTGGATGAATCACGGATCCAAGTACAATATAACCTATGAAGACTTTGCAAGCCTGCTGCACCTTGACACCTCAAGCAATGGCTGCTTAATCATCCACAACGTAGGTGTCATCGAGAAGGACAAGATGAAGTTCCTCTATGAGCCCAACTCCAAGTTCAACCCCCCTTCTACCAAGAACATGAAGCCATTCTTTGTGGTGTTGAACAGAGTTTTGAGGAAGACAATTGCCCCCAAGGATGGGGATGCTGGGAGTGTGCAGGGCTACCTTCGGACCCTGATGAGGGTCATAAGCAAGGACCGCAAGTTTGATGTGGCTGACTATATTTGGAATGACATGGTCAACATCTCTTGCACACCCAACAGGTCTTGTGGCTATGCTCCGTATCTTATGTTCGTGATTGAGAAAGTCACTGGGATTGAGTTTGTCAAAGATGTGGAGCATCTTCCTTTGAGGCCCCAGATGCCCCAAAAGCCAAGCACTCAAGTTGCTCCCTCCCCTGATTCTGCTGCAGAGGCTCCAACGAGAGCAAGTGGAAATGTTGGGGATGCCCCTGCCACTAGGGCAGCTCCTCAAAAAGGGGCTGCGAGTGGCATCCTAAAGTATCTTGCGGCCATCTTCGAATCTTGCCGCAAGACTGAGATTAGAAGTCACAAGCTCAAACAAAAGAGAAAAGCTGATATGAGATATGTGAAGGCAAATATCAAGCAACTAAGTCAAAAGCTGGAGATCGACCCCATTGGATCTCCAGTAATTTCTGAGGACTCCGACCCTGACATCACCGAGCTTGGGCCTTTGACCCCCTCCGAGCTTGCCTACTTTGGCGTTGGGGGCTCGAGTATCTCCACACCTCCTCCTCCTCATCAGCCCGAAGACGAAGATGAAGACGATGAGAGGACCGACAGCGAGGCGTGAAGACTTTAGGTCCCTCCTCTCCTTCTTTTTGGTGTCTTGATGCTAAAGGGGGAGAGATTGAGGGGGAGTCTTAGGTCTTAGGTCTTAAGCTGTAGGATGCGAGGTGAGAGCTTCCTTTGTGCTTTTTGTCTATTTTGCGGGTTGTAAACTGTTTAATATGCTATTTTGTTAATTATGGTCCTCAGATGAAATGCTATGAACTTGTTATGCTCTTATTGATGAAATCTGTGTTTTTGGTTCAACGTTGTCGTTTCTACTTATTGTTGGTACATCCATGTCAATTAACTCATTATCATCACAATTGTTTCTCATACTCATTTTGTTTTGCATCCCACCATAAAGAGTGCAATATGGATCATGTATTCATTGCTTAATGTGTTGAACACATATGTGCATACTTTATGAAAAGCTCAACTTTTTGTCATATCTTGTGAAATCTCAATTGGTTGTCGTCAATCACCAAAATGGAGGAAATTGAAAGTGCATCTAGGAATCCCTTGTGGGTTTTGGATGATTTATGACAAGCAAATGAGATCCTAACAACTTTGTTGAGATGAGCACAGGTTTTAAGTTGAAAATAAGCAAAGTGCCAAAAAGAAGGGAGAATGAGGAGCAATGTGGAGAAGATCTCAAGGAACAATAGTAGTAGATCATTGTGTGTTGAGTGTGTTAAGGAAACACACCCCAAGAGCTCAAACACAAATAAACACACACATTGCACAAATTTATACAGGACCGGACTAGTCCGACTGACACTGGACTAGTCTGATATCTCTCTGCACAAGATCGGACAAGTCCGATATAACCACGGACTATTCCGATATCTCTCTGACTAGAATCGGACTAGTCCTCCCCAGTGCAGACTAGTCCTCAAAACACTTCACAAGTCACACAAAATCGGACAAGTCCGATCACACATTGGACTAGTCTGATATCTTTCTGATGTCAATCGGACAAGTCTGATACTAGCATGGACTAGTCTGAAAAACTCTCTGACCTAAATCGGACAAGTCCTCCAAGTGTGGACTTGTCCTCATAACCACTTAGGGTTTCACTGTCCGGACAAGTCCGATGACTATCGGACTAGTCCGAAGATTTCCAGAAGCGAAATCGGACAAGTCCGCTCCTAGCCGGACTAGTCCGATATTTTGGGACACTTAGGGTTTGCTACACACAGCACACCGGACTAGTCCGATGTCCACCACGGACTAGTCCGATCTTTCTAAACCCTAACAGTCACTTTTAGAAACCCCATATAAATAGATGTACACGGCCCAACTTTAATCTCTCTCGACCCCCTCCGCCGTCACACCTCCCAAGAGCCTCAAAAACACATCTCTTCACGAAATCAAAAGCCAAAAAGATCAATCCCTTGAGGATACACTAGGAACATTGGAGAGACACGATTCATCACTCTTGAGCTCTTGGTTTGATTCCCTAACACACTCCTGTGATTTTCATTGTAATCTTTTGAGTGTGTTCTTGGTGGAGTTGTCATTGTAATCTAGGAGAGCCCTCAACGTGCGAGGCCCCTTGAATTTGGTTATTTACCCTTTGTGATAAGAGAAGAGGATTGGCCTTCGTGGCTATCCGATGAGGGTAGGGTTGGAGAAGACTCGGTCCTTTTGTGGACTCATCAACGCGGATGTAGGTTGCCTTTGTGGGAGCCGAACCACGGGATAAATTGCTTGTGTTCTTGTTTTGTGTTCATCGTTCTTATTCTTCATATCAATCTATGGTTTCAATCAATCTCACTTACTTTACGATGAAACATCAAATATAAACTTAACTTGTGATATACCCTAGTTAATAATCTTGCAACACTTCTATTAACTGTATATTTCCGGTGCATACATCGTAGAATCAAATTAATCGATCAAACTTAATTAACCTAGTCGGTACCCACTGGACTAGTCTGCACTTGACCGGACTAGTCCGATATCTCGAGTTTTGATCTGGTTGTTAAGTGTTGCAGGCTCTGACAAAATTCGAAAAGGCCTATTCACCCCCCTCTAGGCCACATCCAACTTGTAATTGCCATTAACATGTGTGATAAGGAAGCTTCACTTATTGATAAATCTATGCTTGAAAGATTAAGGTTAAATCCCTATGAAAGGGTAAAAACAAAATTTGTGATTGAAGTTGTTCGCTTCCTTGCTTGTGTGAAGCACTAAGAGAGTAGGTACTGATTTTTAGTCAATATATTTAGGCATTAAAACTGAGAAAGGAGCATCTTCCTAAGTTTTCAAATGGACAGGAGGGAAAAAAATCCTTCAAATGGATGGGAAAATCCTTCCAAGGATCGTCAGGCTTCAATTGATGCTTTCAATAATCCAAATGATGAGCCACATGTGTTACTTGCATCTACAAGAGCTTGTTGTGCAGGGATTAGCTTGACAGGAGCTTATCCGCATCACAGGCGGTTCTTAATTAACAAGCAGCCTGTGAAAACAATGATTTTCCTCAGGCGGTTCTTCAATAAAAACTGCTTGTGATAATTGAACCAGTAAATACGGTTCTTAAACAATGACCGTTCGTAAAAATCATGTATTTACCCAGGCGTTGGTTAATTAAGAACCGTCCGTGAAGTTTGTTACATCACCTGTAGTTCTTAATTAATAACCGCCTGAGAAAATCATGTATTTACCCAGGCGGCTGTTTTTTAAAATCCGCCTGTGATGTTCACAGGCGATTATTGTATCAATCATCATCACAATCGTATTTTTTTACGGACTGCCGTGTTTGAAAAATTGAGACTCCTGTAAAAATGCTTTTTGTAGTAGTGCATCCTCCTTCTCTTTTGTAGTTGTCCTCTTCTCTTGTGTGGGATATAGTGGGTCACGAGTGGCCTTGCCACCTCTCGTAGCCACCGCACTCACTTTTTCCATTGGAGGAACAACTGCAGCAAGTTGAGCCAACTGGGTTTCCAACATCTTGTTGAAACTCAATTGATTCTTGAAGGCTGAGGATAGTCCTTCAATCTTGACATTAATGCTCTCTAGGGTCTTTTCATTAGCCGACAGCTTCTTGGATATAGCATCATTGACATTCAGCTGGCCAATGGTAAGTTCTCTCAAGTTGGGTTGATTTCCATTATTGCCAATGTTTCTGTACCCTCCTTGAAGGAATGGGCATGGTTGGCCCCACCCTTGACCTCCTGGACGATAGCCATTGTTGTTTCCATTGTTGGCTACGTATAGGGCATCCTCACGGGTTTCTGGGCAGTCATTGCCCAAATGGCCCGTGTTGCCACTGACTTCACAAGTGATGTGGGAGTCCAAGGCATAGGCATTGCCACATACCTCACCATTGCCTTGTACACCAATCTTCTTCATAAGGAGGTCCAATTTGGCAGCTATCATGTCCAACTCCTTCAAGGTGTGCATTCCTCGCTAGTGGGTATGGAGACGCTCATCGCTCCAACCCATGTTTGACACCATCTTGTCAATCAAATCTTTAGCTTTGGACACCGTCGATGAGAAGAAGGCACCTCCAGCAGCAGCATCAACATGGTCCCGGGCAGAAGGGATCAGCCTGTTGTAGAAGTTTTGGATAATGAGCCAATCATCCATCCCATGGTGGGGACAGGCTAGGATATACTCTTGAAGACTTTCCCAAACCTCGGGAATAGACTTCTTGGCATCTTGCTAAAAGCTAGAGATTCTTCCACATAGGGCATTGGTCTTGCTCAACGGGAAAAACTTGGTGAGGAATGTTGTAGAACACTTCTCCCAAGTGTCTACAGCACTTCGATTTGCGTAGAACCAATTTTTCGCTCTCCCAAGAAGATAGAATTGAAACAACCTAAGACGGATAGCATCAGGAGATTCGTCCTTGATCTTAAAAGTGATGCAGATCTCAAGTAACAGTTGCAAGTGAGCACTTGCATCCTTGTTAGCCTTCCCACAAAATGGGTTGGCTTGCACCATAGTGATCGGGACAATAAGTCACGAAGAGTCTTCTGGGCCATTGGCGTTTCGGTTGTTGGTGTAGTTCTGCTGGCTTGCTTTGCCGCTCGAAGCTTCTGAGGAGTAATGACACAAGGTCGATCTCTCAAAAGGGATATGTGTAAGTGCATCTAGGATATCCCTTGTGGGTTTTGGCTAATTGATGACAAACATATGAGATCCTAATGAAACTACTGAGATGATTGCAGGACAAACAAGTGAAACATTTCGGTGCACACAAAAAGATGAAAAATGAAGTGGTGTTCAAAGAGAAATACTTTGATGAAGCTTGGAATACCAAAATAGATTTTGAATGTATAGGGAGTATATGAAAGACACACTCCAAGAGCTCACAACTTTGCACGAGGGTAAGGGATTAAAATTAACCTAACTTTCACAAAGCACCGGACTAGTCCGATCATGGACCGGACTAGTCCGTTCACCTTTCTGGAATCCCACTCACAAGGAGAACGGACTAGTCTGTGCATCCACTGGACTAGTCCGTTGATGTTTCTGGAGTCTCTCATACTGAGGGACCGGACTAGTCCGATCATGGACCGGACTAGTCCGTTGAACTTTCTGTAATCTACCATTCGTGGAGATCGGACTAGTCCGCGGACTAGTCCGATGAACTTTCTGGAGTCACTTTCACACAGCACCAGACTAGTCCGAGGTTGGAACGGACTAGTCCGGCAAACTTTCTGGACCTCAAAACACATTGGGACCGAACAAGTCCGGACTTGCACCGGACTAGTCCGGTGTTAGGGTTTTTCAACGGCTAGCTTTTGGAAACCCTATAAATAGAGAGTCCACGACTTTCCTATCAACACACACGTCGAATATTGATCAAAGAGCAAACCCTAGCGCCGCCACTTCGTCCCAAGAGCCCAAAACACATCTCTCCACACATCTAAAGTTCAAAAAGAGTGAAATCAATTGAACACTTGGATTCGGGATCGGGAGATCGTCATTCTTTCACTGCGAGCTCTTGGGGTTTGATCTTTCTACACTCATACTCTGCATTGTAATACTTTTGAGTTTATTTGATCACTTTTTCATTGTAATTCTCGTGGGAGCCCTCAACGTGTGAGGTTGCCCCACAAACTTGGTGATTACCAGTGATAGTGGCATCAAGTCGGCCTTCGTGTTGACTTGAGGAGGGAAAGGGTTGGAGACCCGGCTCTGTGTGAGCTTCCTCAACGAGGACGTAGATCTCATGGTGAGATCGAACCTCGGGAAAAATTCGTGTGTCTTGTGTCTCATTTACTTTAAATTCTGTTCATTAGATCATTTGAGTGCTAAACTTCAACATAAGGCAATTAGAAGTTACACCTGCATTCTTATATTAATCTCAAGTACAAATATCAGTTGTTCTCAATTCCGCTGCTAAAGAAATTTATTTTCATAATTAACGCCGGATCAACACACATAATTTTTGCACACCGGACTAGTCTGCCCACACAACCGGACTAGTCCGGCCAACCAAGTTTTAACGATTCTATTAAGTGTGCAGGAAATTCAAAAGGCCTATTCACCCCCCCTCTAGGCCACATTTAATTGGTATCAGAGCAAGGTTCTCCACCAACGAGACTCACATCTCGAAGACATCAATGGCCTCTGAGAAGAACAACGATATCTCGAAGATGAACATTAATGAGGAGGAACAAGGAACTAAAGCTTTTGATGTGCTGAAAGAGAGCCCACACGATCATGAAGAAGTGCGACAATTGAAGGCACTTCTGAGAAAGAAACTGCTAGGACAAAAAGGAAAGGAAGAAGAGAAGACGACAGGGAGTGGTCATCATGACTACTCCCGACAGCCTTACAACTACAACGGTCTCAACTCCAACAACCATTATCTTTCCATTCCTATAGGAAAACCTCCACAGTTTGACGGAAGCGACTATACAATGTGGAAGTACAACATGAAGATGCATCTAATATCCCTAAATCCTAGTCTAAGGCACATCGTTTGCACTGGCATAGATATCCCGGACACGGATGAAGAACTCACCCCAGAACAAGAACAAGAGATTCACATAAATGCACAAGCCATCGCCGTGATCACATCATCATTAAGCAGAGAGGAGTTCACCAAGATTGATGGCTTAGAAAGTGCAAAGGAAATCTGGGATACACTTAAGACGGCTCACGAAGGAAATAGATCGGTTCGTGAAGCAAAAATCGAAATGCTTGAAGGAGAGTTGGGGAGATTCGCTATTGAAGAAGGTGAATCACCTCAAGACATGTACAACCGGATGAAGGCAATCATCAACAAGTTACGTGCCTATGGAAGTAAGAAATGGACGGATCAAGAGGTAGTCAAGAGAATGATTAGAGCCTTCATGCCAAGAAATGTCACACTTTGCTCAATGATTAGAGAAAGCCCTGGTTTTCACAAATTGACCCCCGATGAGTTGTTTGGGAAGATCATAAATCATGAGATGATGGAGAAAGAGGCAAAATACGTCAAAGACTTGGCCGAACTCACTTCCTCCAAAAGGAAAGAGGTCGCTCTCAAAGCTACATGCCGACCCAAACTCAAAGAAGCTCGTGAAGATCAAGACGATGGGCACACAAGTGACGAGAGCACCGATCTTGATGATGAGGAAATGGTACTCTTTATCAAGAAGTTCAAGCGAATGATGAAAAGAAGACACGGCAACAACTCAAATGAAGGCAAAAGCAAGGACAAAGGAAAATCCAAGGCTCGACGCACTTGCTACAACTGCGGAGAGTATGGTCACTTCATGATGGACTGCCCCTATGAAGAAAACAAAAAGAAGAAGGAAACAAGATCTCAAGAAAAGAAAAATTTTAGAAAAAGAAGACAAGACCATCAAGCTCACATTGGCAAGGGTGGGACTCAAACGACGAGTCCTCCTCCGATGAAGAAGAAGAGATGGCCACTATTGCAATCAAGAAACCTACTATGAAGGCCACACTCTTTCCAAACATAGGAGGACGGGACATGAACAACCACACTTGCCTTATGGCTAAGGAAGGCAAGAAAAAGGTACGGCTCACTCCTCCTACGCTAAATTCCTCTATTGATGACTTTGACAGCTCTAGTGATAACGAAGAAATGTTTAGAGGACTAAGTAAAATTGCTCTAAAGAAAATGGAAATGTTGTCGAACGAAATTTTTGAGAAGGAAGAACTTCTTGATCAACAAGAAGATATGCTCATCCGTGAAAGGAAGAGATATCAAGAAGTTGAAAAGCTTCTCGAGCTTGAAAGAGAGAAGAACAAGTCGCTTGAAGTTGAGCTAGTTTTGAGTAAGGAAACTTACTCAAAGCTAAAAGACTCGCATATTGCAATCAAGGAAGAACTTGCTAACTTGTCAAAAGTTAACAAGATCCTTGAGGTGCAAGTTGAGTCACTCAAGCAAAGTGACTCTTCTTCTTCCAAGAGCTCTTCCTCCAAAGATATGAGTTCGACAACAATCGGAACTTGCACTTGCTCTAGTAAGAAGAATATTATTTCTAATACATCAACTTCTCGTAATATGCATGCCCCTCCAAGCGGCATCTTTGATAAGGATAAGATCAAATATGCACGAAGTGCATATATGGTCACTAGACCTCCTAATGTCAAAGATGGCCTTGGTTTTGATAAGAACAAACACATGCCTACTTCTAATCATGCTAAGAATAGAATTGTCTTTGTCAAGGAAAAATCTCATGAATCTGAACCACAAAATTGTTTCATACATTTAATGCTTCTTATGTTCTTATGAAAGCCAAAAATGGAAGAGTCATTGCCAAATATACAGGGCCATGCCACAAGAACTTGAAAACTTGTGTGTGGGTGCCCAAGACTCTTGTACTAACCTGAGAGGACCCAAGCAAGCTTGGGTACCTAAAACCAAGGAATAATTCTTTTTTGCGGGCTTACTCCTCCGGCGGAACAAAATGGGTACTTGATAGCGGATGCACAAATCACATGACCGGAGAGAGAGGTATGTTTGTGGAGTACGAGTACAACAAGGATCCAGGTGAAGGCATATACTTCGGAGACAACAGCCAAGGAAAGGTCCTTGGTAGCGGTAACATTGAAATATCCTCTCAACATACCTTGTCAAATGTTTTACGCGTAGATTCTCTAGATTATAACCTTTTGTCAATATCCCAACTATGCGACAAAGGTTACAGCTGCTTATTCACTAATGAGGGTGTGACTATTTTTAGAAGAAGCGATGGCTCGATTGCATTCAAGGGAATGTTGAAGGGCAAGCTTTATCTAGTTGACTTCAATAAAGACTTGCTTGGGAAGCCGAACTCAACACTTGCTTGGTTGCTAAGACCAACATGGGATGGCTGTGGCATAGACGGCTAGCCCATGTTGGGATGAGAAATCTGCAGAAACTTCTAAAAGGTGGTCACATCTGTGGTCTTAAGGATGTGGTTTTTGAAAAGGACAGGCCGTGCAGCGCTTGTCAAGCAGGAAAACAAGTCGGAGCACCACACCCCGCCAAGAATGTGATGACTACCGCAAGACCGCTGGAACTTCTCCACATGGATCTTTTTGGTCCAGTCTCGTACATCAGCATCGGCGGTAACAAATACGGTTTAGTAATTGTTGATGATTTTTCAAGATTTACCTGAGTATTTTTCTTGTATGATAAATCAGAAACTCAGGGGATCTTCAAGAAGTTCTTAAAAAGAGCTCAGAACGAATTCTCATCAACCATAAAGAACATCAGAAGTGACAACGGGACAGAATTCAAGAATCTCCAAGTTGAAGAGTTTCTCGATGAAGAAGGGATAAAGCATGAATTCTCAGCACCCTACTCCCCTCAACAAAATGGAGTGGCCGAAAGAAAGAACAGAACATTAATCGAAATGGCGAGAACTATGTTGGATGAATACAAGACATCAGATCGGTTTTGGGCAGAAGCGGTGAACACCGCTTGCCATGCCACTAATCGACCGTACCTCCATCGACTACTGAAGAAAACTTCATATGAGCTCCTTACCGGTAAAAAGCCAAATGTTTCTTATTTTAAAGTTTTTGGTTGCAAATGTTTTATTCTGAACAAGAAACAGAGGGCCTAGAAGTTCACTTTGAAGTCCGATGAAGGATTCTTGCTCGGTTATGAATCGAATGCCTACGCCTATCGTGTCTTCAACAAGGTGTCCGGCCTTGTTGAAGTAGCACGTGACGTAGTGTTTGATGAATCTAACGGCTCACAAGTGGAGCAAGTTGATAAGTGTGTGCTAGATGAAGAGGAAGCTCCATATGAAGCACTGAAGAAAATGGGACTTGGCGATATCTTACCACAAGAGCAAACATTCGACTCAAATGCACAAGTTGAACCTCAACGCGAAGGCAATGATCAAGGGGGAGCCCTTGCACAAGATCAAGAGGAGGAAGGTCAAGAAGATCAGGACCATCATGGAAGCAATGATCTAGGGGGAGACAATGTACATGAAGATAATGAAGAACAAGCAACTACACAAGCTCCACACCCAAGAGTACACCAGAGCGTGCAAAGAGACCACCCTGTCAACAACATCATTGGAGATATTGCAAAGGGAGTAACTACTAGATCTCGAGTTGCGAATTTTTGTGAATCCTACTCTTTTGTGTCTTTTCTAGAACCATACAGGGTAGAAGAAGCCTTAGGGGATCCAGACTGGGTGATTGCAATGCAAGAGGAGCTGAACAACTTCAAGAGAAATGAAGTATGGGAGCTAGTGGAGAGACCAAAGGCGAACATAGTCGGAACTAAATGGGTCTTTCGGAACAAGCAAGATGAACATGGAGTAGTAACAAGAAATAAGGCAAGACTGGTGGCCAAAGGTTATTCTCAGGTCGAAGGTTTGGACTTCGATGAAACTTTTGCTCCTGTAGCTAGACTTAAGTCCATTCGTATTTTATTGGTATATGCTACTCACCATAATTTTAAGCTGTATCAAATGGACGTCAAAAGCGCTTTCTTAAACGGCCCAATGAAGGAGGAAGTTTATGTGAAGCAGCCACCAAGATTCGAAGACCCGAATTATCCCAACCATGTCTACAAACTGCGTAAGGCTCTCTATGGCCTCAAACAAGCTCCTCGAGCTTGGTATGAGTGTCTTAGAGATTTTCTAATTCAGAATGGATTCAAAATTGGTAAAGCTGACTATACACTTTTCACTAAACATTGTGATGATCATTTATTTGTATGTCAAATTTACGTTGATGATATTATCTTTGGATCAACTAACAAATTCTTCTGTGAAGAGTTTAGCAAAATTATGATAGATAGGTTCAAGATGTCAATGATGGGCGAATTAAAGTTCTTCTTGAGATTCCAAGTGAAGCAACTAAGAGAAGGTACATTTATAAGCCAAACCAAATATACACAAGACATTCTCAAGAAATTTAATATGCACAAAGCCAAGCCCATCAAGACACCCATGGCCACTAATGGACATCTCGACCTCAATGAAGACGGTCCAAATGTAGATCAAAAGGTATATCGGTCCATGATTGGCTCTTTACTTTATTTATGTGCATCTAGGTCAGATATTATGCTTAGTGTTTGCTTGTGTGCAAGGTTTCAAGCTGCACCTAAAGAGTGTCATTTAGTTGCTGTAAAAAGAATCCTAAGGTACCTTGTGCACACACCCAACTTGGGCCTTTGGTATCCCAAAGGATCCAAATTTAACTTGATAGGATATTCCGATGCCGACTATGCAGGATGCAAAGTCGATAGAAAGAGCACGTCAGGGACTTGTCAGTTTCTTGGTAGGTCCCTGGTATCTTGGTCATCTAAAAAGCAAAACTCCATTGCCCTTTCCACAGCAGAAGCAGAATATATTGCAGCCGGTAGCTGTTACACACAATTACTTTGGATGCGACAAACCCTTAGGGACTACGGCTATAACCTTAACCATATCCTACTTCTATGTGAGAATGAAGGTGCTATAAAAATTGCACACAACCCAGTAGAGCACTCAAGAATTAAGCACATAGATATCCGTCATCATTTCCTTAGAGATCATTCATTAAAAGGTGACATTGCCATTTCACATGTTAGAACTGAAAAACAACTTGCGAATATTTTTACCAAACCATTGGATGAGGAACGATTTTGTGAACTTAGGAATGAACTTAACATTCTTGACTCTGAAAATGTGGCTTGAAACGTTGCACATTTGGTTGATACTTCAAATGTTACATTTTATTGCTAAAACTGCCCCTCACCTCCTTTTTCTCCTAAGAAAACTATTTTTAATGAAGAAATCTTGGAATTTATGACCATGTTTTTGTGTTGATTGCTTTCTGGTCATAATCACCAAGATTATTTGCAAAACTTGTCCTTGGATCACTATTAGTTATCTCCAAATACTTAGTTTGTCCAGTAACACCGGACTAGTCAGGTTTGCCACCGGACTAGTCCAGATAATCCCTCTTACTAGGGTTTCCAGGGACACCGGACTAGTCCGCCCTCAGACCGGACTAGTCCGGTCGGCTGCCTATATAAGCAGCTAGCCCGTTTCAAATCTCCCTCCACTTGACCTAAACCCTCACCTCTCAAACCCTAGCCCCCCAAAAGGTGATTTTCGAGTTGAGCCCTCAAAATCCAAGCTCTCTCCGTGGGAAACTCTCCCCTCGACGAGTTGGTACTCCTCTCCAAACTCATCCGGACAGATTTGCGCTCCTTCAACGCGAATCCTCAAATCTCGGTAAATTTCTCCCTAAAATCAAACTCTCAACTTTTCTAGTTCTAGTTTATTTCTCTTGATTCTAAGGAAGTACATTAGCTTCAGAGATGTATTCCTTTCACCTTCATACTCATTTGCAACCTAGATAGAAGTTGTGATTCTAGTTTTGTTAGGGTTCTTGTGCCAGGCCGGACTAGTCCGCACTCTGAAACTGGACAAGTCCGGTCTCTGACACTTGAATCCTCACATCACCTTCATTCTCAGTTAATTCTCATCTAAATCATGAACTCCTTGTTAGGCACGATGTCTTCAAGCTCAGATGACAGCTCCTTCCATGTCGATGAAGAAGTTGAGCGCGAAAAGGTGAAGAGAGCCAAGGAGAGGTACATGAAGAAAAGGCATGATGTAAATGTGCACTCTCCACCCTCCGACGACAACTTGCCCAAGAAAAGGAGGGTAGTTGTGAAGAAGGCCCAAGGAAACGCCGGTGAGAGCTCCTCAGGGCTAAAGAGGACTCTCAACAAGGGAAAAGGGCTTGCTAGTGGTCCCATTGGACCCTTGAAAATGAAGAACCCAAGTCACCGCAACAGGCAGCGCTCAAGCAAGGATTTCACTGGAAAAGGGGGTGAGCTTGCCGACAGCTTCAGGCAGGTTAATGTGTATGCTCAACCTCGACAATGCTCAGACCCAAGATTTTGGAGCAACTTCCATGCCGACTACTATGAGCATGTGTACATGAAGATGAAGAATCCCGTTGTGAAGAGTCAATGGGTGAACATTGGGTACATGCAGTCAAAGAAGTATCCTGCTTTCCGTGAGGTGGTTGAGTCCCTGGAGAGGCACGGACTAAAGGAACTATTTTCCTTTGAAAATGACTGGAACAATGAGGTGATCGCCCAATTCTACTCTACCCTCTACTTTGCTCGGGGTGATGGAGACAGTCTTACTTGGATGACCCATGGTTTCAAGTATAGTGTCACTTATGATGAGTTTGCAAGGATTCCCCACCTTGAGCATACCTTGGATCATGATCTAGTCATCCACAATTTGCAACCCCTGGAGAAGGATGAGCTCACATTTCTCTATGACACAAGGATGCCGTATGTTGCTCCCACTATCAAATATTTGAAGCCCTTCTATGTGGTCCTCAACAGAAATTTGAGGAAGACAATAGCCCCAAAAGATGGAGATGCAGGGACTATTCAAGGAACCTTGAGGACCCTAATGAAGGTCATTGGTGGGAGGAGACCGTTCAATGTCTTTGAATACATCTACAATGACATTGTGAACATCTCAATCACTCCAAACAGATCTTGTGGGTATGCCCCGTACATCATGTACATGATTGAGAAGGTGACTGGACTTGAGTTCGTCAAGGATGTTCACCATACGGGGATGAAACCGCAAAAGCCCACCGAGTACACTCTACCTTCGACTCCTGATGCACCTCCCTCCCCTGAAGCTAAGAGGAGGACTAAACAGGCTCGGGATGTGAATGCAACAAGATCCTCAGCTGCTCCTCCTAGCTCTGCACCTGCTCATGAACCCTTCGGTGGTGTGCTCAAAATGCTCACCTCTATCTTTGCCTGCTGCCGCAAGATTGAAGTCAGGCAGAAGAAGCATCAACAATATGTCAATGCCAACATCAAAGCAATCTGCAACAAGCTGGAGATTGAGCCGGTGGGATCCCCGCCCGCCTTCGAGGACTCCGAGGAAGAGTCCGCTCCAGCGAATGATGATGATGGTGGTGAAGATGAGGACCGGACCGAGACGAAGGAAGAGAGTGGCGATGAGTGATTCCCCTCAATTTTTCCCTTTTTTGGTGCCTTGATGCCAAAGGGGGAGAGATTGAGACTAGGAGAGATTAAGACTAATAGTTTGAGAGTAGTTGGTGTCTTTATGTTTTTGTGATCAAGGACATGTGTACTTAATTTTAAAACCTTGTAATGCACTATTTCTTCTCTTATGTGTGATGCTTATTGTTGCTTGGATGATTATCTGTATACTCATTGTTGATTATCTTTACTTCATCACACCTTGTTGATCACACACTTGTTAGGCACCCCACCATAAGGTGTGTGCATATGTGAGAAGCTTTTTGTAGACTTATCATTATTCTCATATGTGCACACCTTATGAAAATCAAGATTTTATTCTCAATTGTGATATCTCAAATGGTTGTCATCAATCACCAAAAAGGGGGAGATTGTAAGTGCATCTAGGATATCCCTTGTGGGTTTTGGCTAATTGATGACAAACATATGAGATCCTAATGAAACTACTGAGATGATTGCAGGACAAACAAGTGAAACATTTCGGTGCACACAAAAAGGTGAAAAATGAAGTGGTGTTCAAAGAGAAATACTTTGATGAAGCTTGGAAGACCAAAATAGATTTTGAATGTATAGGGAGTGTATGAAAGACACACTCTAAGAGTTCACAACTTTGCGCGAGGGTAAGGGATTAAAATTAACCTAACTTTCACAAAGCACCGGACTAGTCCGATCATGGACCGGACTAGTCCGTTCACCTTTCTGGAATCCCACTCACAAGGAGACCGGACTAGTCCGTGCATCCACCGGACTAGTCCGTTGATGTTTCTGGAGTCTCTCAAACTGAGGGACCGGACTAGTCTGATCATGGACCGGACTAGTCCGTTGAACTTTCTGTAATCTACCATTCGTGGAGATCAGACTAGTCTGCGGACTAGTCCGATGAACTTTCTGGAGTCACTTTCACACAGCACCGGACTAGTCCGAGGTTGGACCGGACTAGTCCGGCAAACTTTCTGGACCTCAAAACACATTGGGACCGGACAAGTCCGAACTTGCACCGGACTAGTCCGGTGTTAGGGTTTTTCAACGGCTAGCTTTTGGAAACCCTATAAATAGAGAGTCCACGACTTTCCTATCAACACACACGACGAATATTGATCAAAGAGCAAACCCTAGCGCCGCCGCTTCGTCCCAAGAGCCCAAAACACATCTACCCACACATCTAAAGTTCAAAAAGAGTGAAATCATTTGAACACTTGGATTCGGGATTGGGAGATCGTCATTCTTTCATTGCGAGCTCTTGGGGTTTGATCTTTCTACACTCATACTCTGCATTGTAATACTTTTGAGTGTATTTGATCACTTTTTCATTGTAATTCTCGTGGGAGCCCTCAACGTGTGAGGTTGCCCCACAAACTTGGTGATTACCAGTGATAGTGGCATCAAGACGGCCTTCGTGGTGACTTGAGGAGGGAAAGGGTTGGAGACCCGGCTCTGTGTGAGCTTCCTCAACGAGGACGTAGATCTCGTGATGAGATCGAACCTCGGGAAAAATTCGTGTGTCTTGTGTCTCATTTACTTTAAAGTATGTTCATTAGATCATTTGACCTAGTCGGTACCCACTGGACTAGTCTGCACTTGACCGGACTAGTCCGATATCTCGAGTTTTGATCTGGTTGTTAAGTGTTGCAGGCTCTGACAAAATTCAAAAAGGCCTATTCACCCCCCTCTAGGCCACATCCAACTTGTAACTGCCATTAACATGTGTGATAAGGAAGCTTCACTTATTGATAAATCTATGCTTGAAAGATTAAGGTTAAATCCCTATGAAAGGGTAAAAACAAGATTTGTGATTGAAGTTGTTCGCTTCCTTGCTTGTGTGAAGCACTAAGAGAGTAGGTACTGATTTTTAGTCAATATATTTAGGCATTAAAACTGAGAAAGGAGCATCTTACTAAGTTTTCAAATGGAGAGGAGGGAAAGAAATCCTTCAAATGGATGGGAAAATCCTTCCAAGGATCGTCAGGCTTCAATTGATGCTTCCAATAATCCAAATGATGAGCCACATGTGTTACTTGCATATACAAGAGCTTGTTGTGCAGGGATTAGCTTGACAGGAGCTTATCCGCATCACAGGCGGTTCTTAATTAACAAGCAGCCTGTGAAAACAATGATTTTCCTCAGGCGGTTCTTCAATAAAAACTGCTTGTGATAATTGAACCAGTAAATACGGTTCTTAAACAATGACCGTTTGTAAAAATCATGTATTTACCCAGGCGTTGGTTAATTAAGAACCGTCCGTGAAGTTTGTTACATCACCTGTAGTTCTTAATTAATAACCGCCTGAGAAAATCATGTATTTACCCAGGCGGCTGTTTTTTAAAATCCGCCTGTGATGTTCACAGGCGATTATTGTATCAATCATCATCACAATCGTATTTTTTTACGGACTGCCGTGTTTGAAAAATTGAGACTCCTGTAAAAATGCTTTTTGTAGTAGTGCATCCTCCTTCTCTTTTGTAGTTGTCCTCTTCTCTTGTGTGGGATATAGTGGGTCACGAGTGGCCTTGCCACCTCTCGTAGCCACCGCACTCACTTTTTCCATTGGAGGAACAACTGCAGCAAGTTGAGCCAACTGGGTTTCCAACATCTTGTTGAAACTCAATTGATTCTTGAAGGCTGAGGATAGTCCTTCAATCTTGACATTAATGCTCTCTAGGGTCTTTTCATTAGCCGACAGCTTCTTGGATATAGCATCATTGACATTCAGCTGGCCAATGGCAAGTTCTCTCAAGTTGGGTTGATTTCCATTATTGCCAATGTTGTTGTACCCTCTTGAAGGAATGGGCATGGTTGGCCCCACCCTTGACCTCCTGGACGATAGCCATTGTTGTTTCCATTGTTGGCTACGTATAGGGCATCCTCACGGGTTTCTGGGCAGTCATTGCCCAAATGGCCCGTGTTGCCACAGACTTCACAAGTGATGTGGGAGTCCAAGGCATAGGCATTGCCACATACCTCACCATTGCCTTGTACACCAATCTTCTTCATAAGGAGGTCCAATTTGGTAGTGATCATGTCCAACTCCTTCAAGGTGTGCATTCCTCGCTAGTGGGTATGGAGACGCTCATCGCTCCAACTCATGTTTGACACCATCTTGTCAATCAAATCTTTAGCTTTGGACACCGTCGATGAGAAGAAGGCACCTCCAGCAGCAGCATCAACATGGTCCCGGGCAGAAGGGATCAGCCTGTTGTAGAAGTTTTGGATAATGAGCCAATCATCCATCCCATGGTGGGGACAGGCTAGGATATACTCTTGAAGACTTTCCCAAACCTCGGGAATAGACTTCTTGGCATCTTGCTAAAAGCTAGAGATTCTTCCACATAGGGCATTGGTCTTGCTCAACGGGAAAAACTTGGCGAGGAATGTTGTAGAACACTTCTCCCAAGTGTCTACAGTACTTCGGTTTGCGTAGAACCAATTTTTCGCTCTCCCAAGAAGATAGAATTGAAACAACCTAAGACGGGCAGCATCAGGAGATTCGTCCTTGATCTTAAAAGTGATGCAGATCTAAGTAACAGTTGCAAGTGAGCACTTGCATCATTGTTAGCCTTCCCACAAAATGGGTTGGCTTGCACCATAGTGATCGGGCCAATAAGTCACGAAGAGTCTTCTGGGCCATTGGCGTTTCGGTTGTTGGTGTAGTTCTGCTGGCTTGCTTTGCCGCTCGAAGCTTCTGAGGAGTAATGACACAAGGTCGATCTCTCAAAAGGGATATGTGTAAGTGCATCTAGGATATCCCTTGTGGGTTTTGGCTAATTGATGACAAACATATGAGATCCTAATGAAACTACTGAGATGATTGCAGGACAAACAAGTGAAACATTTCGGTGCACACAAAAAGATGAAAAATGAAGTGGTGTTCAAAGAGAAATACTTTGATGAAGCTTGGAATACCAAAATAGATTTTGAATGTATAGGGAGTGTATGAAAGACACACTCCAAGAGCTCACAACTTTGCGCGAGGGTAAGGGATTAAAATTAACCTAACTTTCACAAAGCACCGGACTAGTCCGATCATGGACCGGACTAGTCCGTTCACCTTTCTGGAATCCCACTCACAAGGAGAACGGACTAGTCCGTGCATTCACTGGACTAGTCCGTTGATGTTTCTGGAGTCTCTCATACTGAGGGACCGGACTAGTCCGATCATGGACCGGACTAGTCCGTTGAACTTTCTGTAATCTACCATTCGTGGAGATCGGACTAGTCCGCGGACTAGTCCGATGAACTTTCTGGAGTCACTTTCACACAGCACCGGACTAGTCCGAGGTTGGAACGGACTAGTCCGGCAAACTTTCTGGACCTCAAAACACATTGGGACCGAACAAGTCCGGACTTGCACCGGACTAGTCCGGTGTTAGGGTTTTTCAACGGCTAGCTTTTGCAAACACTATAAATAGAGAGTCCACGACTTTCCTATCAACACACACATCGAATATTGATCAAAGAGCAAACCCTAGCACCGCCACTTCGTCCCAAGAGCCCAAAACACATCTCTCCACACATCTAAAGTTCAAAAAGAGTGAAATCAATTGAATACTTGGATTCGGGATCGGGAGATCGTCATTCTTTCATTGCGAGCTCTTGGGGTTTGATCTTTCTACACTCATACTCTGCATTGTAATACTTTTGAGTGTATTTGATCACTTTTTCATTGTAATTCTTGTGGGAGCCCTCAACGTGTGAGGTTGCCCCACAAATTTGGTGATTACCAGTGATAGTGGCATCAAGTCGGCCTTCGTGGTGACTTGAGGAGGGAAAGGGTTGGAGACCCGGCTCTGTGTGAGCTTCCTCAACGAGGACGTAGATCTCGTGGTGAGATCGAACCTCGGGAAAAATTCGTGTGTCTTGTGTCTCATTTACTTTAAATTCTGTTCATTAGATCATTTGAGTGCTAAACTTCAACATGAGGCAATTAGAAGTTACACCTGCATTCTTATATTAATCTCAAGTACAAATATCAGTTGTTCTCAATTCCGCTGCTAAAGAAATTTATTTTCCCAATTAAGACCTGATCAACACACATAATTTTTGCACATCGGACTAGTCCGCCCACACAACCGGACTAGTCCGGCCAACCAAGTTTTAACGATTCTATTAAGTGTGCAGGAAATTCAAAAGGCCTATTCACCCCCCCCCCCCCTCTAGGCCACATTCAATATGGGATCTTCAACAATGATTTCCGGCAAGTGGAAACCACACATACACTACCCTATTTTCACATAAAATGCGGAAATAAAGAAGGGTTATCCTACTAAAACCTACCTAGGATCCTATCCTATTCACTCAATCATGCAATACTTCTATTGCCTTCCCCGGCAACTGTGCCAAAAATGCTTGTTGATACTTCCTACGCACTACTAACAGTTCATTCCTAGCTCTCATGCCATAAATGCTTGTTAATAGATTTTAGATTACACATGTAAATCCGGATATGTACGGAATCTATCGATGTAGCATTTCCCCTTTTAGAGTATTCCTAAGGGAGTCATTTATATTCTCCCAAAGGAAGGCTAGTTGGAAGCAAAGCAATCATGAAATGAAGAGGCTATGTTGGTCTAGGTAGGGTTCTATCAAGGATGGATAAATGATAATTTGGAGGTAGTGTGACACACACAAGAGCATTCTATCCTAAGGGGGGTAAATGAGGTAAAGAGGGACTACGCTAAGAGTTAGGTAGAGACTCCTACTATGCTTCTAATGTACATATACATAGCTAAGTTAGTTACTAATGATTATATTAATTATGAATTCTCATGCTAAGTGGATTAAAACATCAGGCATAAGATACCCCTAGCAATACTAGGACGACCCCCGACAAGAGCCTATGGCATAGCCGAACGTGGAGGATTACAAAGGACAGATGGGGCTGTCACCACCTACTGCCTACCTATTTAATCCGTTGGTCTATGAGATATTCAACGCTACTTATCTATCCTAGCACCATGCTAGCATATTAAGTAATTACCTTAAGAGCCTAGGCACAAGCCATCCTAAAGGCAATGAACTAAATCATCGTTGAACCAATGTTAATTCATAGCATAATTTATTCTTATTAATAAAATCATGTCATAGCTAATTAGACTATGGCGGGGGTTTGTAGTGTTTATGATGATATAATGAGAACGGTATAGCATAATCATAAATACTGCTCCTACCACACATATGAAATCCACAATCAAACAAGAAACGCTTCATTCAGGTATATGAACAATAGAAGACTAAATATAACATCTTTATTAAGAGCAAAGTCACAAATAGAAATAGGAATATGAGAGCCATACTATTCCCAATTAGGAATCGGGAAGAGCCTCCTTCTACTCCTCTCCTACTTGGACTATGGACTAGAGGCTCTCCTCTCTACAGCCTATACTCCTCTAAACCTATAGAGAGTGGTGTATACAATGGATGAATACTTAAGTGGTGTCTGTTGAAGTGAGGGGTGAGGGGTCCTATTTATAGCTTGGAGAAGGGTCGGCTCCCACCACCAAAAACGTGCGAATCGATCACCATTGATTTCTTCAAGCTGGGAGGAATCAACCTGTGGAAGCCAACCGAATTTGGAGGAAAGACCAGGTCGACCGACTAGGGGGGTTGGCTGACCTGGTAAGTCCTCCAAACGGTCTGTGCTTTCTTGGGGTGACTTCCATGTGGGTCCCATTCCTTGATATGGGTGCTACACCATTGGATGCCCTCGGATACTTCTGTTTGTGGGCCATTTGATCCATGCGGTGCGACATGTCAGCGCTTGATTGGTTGGGATGATAATTTAAAAGATTCATCCTTTGTTTCACTTCAATTCTGTATAAAATATCTGCATGCACCATTTTCTCCAAGGACAAGTGGAACTAGGTTAAATAGAAAGGTGATGTGTGCAAGTAATGATATTTCATTCACATAATTGAGTTATATTGATGGGTGAAACTGGTATATAACAGCCGTCAACAATGTTCACTATTAAGAGATCCTTGCTTCACTTTTACAATAGCAGGTGAATAATAGGATCTTGGTTCCCGATATTTCGATGAGAATAGGAGGGTTCGATTTGTGGAGGAGAAGACGTTGGTGATCCGACTACACCGTCCCCAAGACGATGCGCCTCAGCGATCGGTAAACCAACTCCGAAGTTGTATTGATCTTGCTGGCGCACAATCAACCTGACCACGAGAGCCTTTGTTCATGCAAGCAATCAAAGAACACGCAAGAACAAGAAGAACAAGCACTTATGTGTTGAATCAATCTAAAGTGGGGTTTTGGATACAAGTAGACAGACGATTTAGTCGACACGAGCGTGTACAATGAAGCAGCTGAAGCTAACTTACGAATAAACAAAACCCACTAGCTAATTAGGGCGGCGGCTACTATTTATTACCTCCCTAGGGTCGTTAGAAACCCTAATCACGAGTCCCTAATGGACTCCAAACGATACATGGGCCATGGGCTCAATTTTGGTGACGCAGCACCATCGACAGAAAAGGTCATTGTATTACAATAACGATTGCGGCCGACTCCGACTAGATATGGACATGAGGCCAGATCTGTTTGAAAGTAGACTTGATAATCTTTCCACGAAGTACTTGAGCACCCAGATCGGAGTCAGTATGAAGTTGACGTGGCCATCACAAGTTGGTGCTGTTCTGCTGTCCAAATCCCATCCGCGCGAATTCCCTTCGCTTTGGCTCCTCTCCATTGTTCCTAAGCAAAACAAGAAAGCACGTAGTTCCACAGTCTAGATAAGATGGACATAAGGCCAAGAACGAGTTCACATGATAGTTTAGTTGACGTGCACGAGCGCGAGTGATCGGACTAGAAACCGGTAGCTGAGTTGGTGTGGATGTATCGAGGGTGTTGATGTCCTCATCATCCTCCCCTTCTTTCATTTGAGTCGTCTGCGACTCAAGCTCATCTTCTTCTCCCAAATATGGCTTCAAATCTGCAATATTAAATGTGGGACTAACCACAAAATCCGCAGGCAACTCGAGTTTATATGTATTATCATTAGTCCTTTCTAACACTTTGAATGGACCATCAGCTCGAGGTAGCAATTTAGACTTTCTCAAATCAGGAAACCTATCCTTTCGCAAATGTAACCAAACTAAATCACTAGGTTCAAAAGTGATATGTTTCTTTTCTCTGCTACCAGCAAGTTTGTACTTGGCATTCATGCACTCTATATTCTTCTTAGTGGTTTCATGCAATTTTAAGATCAACTCAGCACGATTTTTAGCATCAAAATTCACTCATTCCATTGAAGGAAGAGGTAGTAAATCAATAGGAGCACGGGGTGCAAATCCATAAACAATCTCAAAAGGGCATTTCTTAGTACTAGAATGTAGGGAGCGATTATAATCAAACTCAACATGAGGCAAACACTCTTCCCACATTTTTATATTGTTTTTCAAAACAGCCCTAAGCATGGTAGATAAACTCCTATTCACAACCTCAGTTTGACCATCAGTTTGGGGATAACAAGTAGTTGAAAATAAAAGCTTAATCCCTAATTTTGCCCATAACGTTATCCAAAAATGGCTAAGAAACTTAGCATCATGATCTGAAACTATTGTGTTTGGCACACCGTGCAACCTAACAATCTCTCAGAAAAAAATCATTAACATGTGTAGCATCATCACTTTTACGACAAGATATGAAGTGTGCTATTTTAGAAACATATCCACGACAACAAAGATGCTATCCCTCCCCTTCTTTGTTCTAGGCAGTCATAAAACAAAGTCCATAGAAATATCCTCTCAAGGCATGCTAGGAACAGGAAGAGGCATGTACAAACCATGTGGATTATGTCGTGACTTACCTTTTTGACATGTCGTGTAGCGAGCAACGAAGCGTTCCACGTCTCGCCTCATCCTTGGCCAATAGAAATGACAAGCAAGTATGTCCTCCGTCTTTTTCACTCCAAAGTGTGCCATCAGCTCACCTCCATGCGCTTCCTGTAACAACAACAAACACACGGAGCTAGCTGGAATGCATAACTTGTTAGCGCTAAACACATAGGCGTCATTGAGGACAAATTTATTCAATGTTTTTCCCTCTTTACATTTCAGCAATACATCTTAGAAATCGGCATCATGTTCATATTGACCTTTAATCATTTCTAATCCAAAAATTTTAATGTCAAGTTGAGATAGAAGAGTATAACGTCTAGATAAAGCATCATCAATAACATTATCCTTTCCCTTTTTGTGTTTAATGGCATAAGGAAAAGACTCAATAAATTAGGTTCCCTTGACTCCTAATATGCTTTAGTGATTGATGATCAGAAAGGAAAACAAATTCTTTGAGCCACAAATAATGTTGCCATGTTTCTAAAGTTCGTACAAGAGCATATAATTCCTTATTGTAGGTAGAATAATTCAGAACAGGCCCACTCATTTTCTCACTAAAATATGCAACTGGTTTTCCTTCTTGTAACAAAACACCATCCAATTCAATCCCACTAGCATCACATTCAAGCTCAAAAGTCTTAGAGAAATCAAGAAGTTGGAGAAAAGGTGCATGCGTCAACTTATTTTTAGTATGGTAAAGGCGTTATCTTGTGTGGTGCCCCAAGAAAAAGGCACTCCCTTCTTCGTAAGGTCATTCAATAGAGCAGCAATGGTGCTGAAATCCTTCACAAAGCAACGATAGAACCCAACAAGTCCTAGAAAGCTCCGCACCTGTGTGATGGTCTTTGGTACAGGCCAGCCCCGAATAGCCTCTACCTTGGCTTGATCAACTTCAATTCCCTGTGGAGTAACAACATAGCCAAGAAAAGAGACTCAATCCATGCAAAAGGTTCACTTCTCAAGGTTACCAAATAATTGTGCCTCACATAAAGCATTAAAAACAGCACGTAAGTGATCAAGATGTTCATCCATGGATATGCTATAAATCAATATATCATCAAAGTACACAACAACAAATTTTCCAATGAATGCACGCAAAACCTCATTCATTAATCTTATGCAGGTGCTAGGTGTATTAGTTAACCCAAAAGGCATGACTAACCACTCATATAAACCGAACTTAGTTTTGAAAACAGTTTTCCATTCATCTCCTATTTTAATGCAAATTTTGTGATAACCACCACGCAAATCAACTTTTGAGAACACAAGAACACCACTCAGTTCATCAAGCATATCATCTAAGCATGGAATAGGATGACGATATTGAATGGTGATACTGTTGATTGCTCTACAATCCACACACATACGCCAGGATCCATCCTTTTTAGGTACTAGAATAACTGGAACAACACAAGGACTAAGAGACTCACATACATAACCTTTGTCGAGTAGTTATTGTACTTGGCGCTGAATCTCATTTGTTTCTTCCGGATTTGTCTTGTAAGGTGCACGGTTGGGCAATGAAGCACCGGGAATGAGGTCAATCTGGTGCTCAATCACTCAAATTGGTGGTTGTCCTGGTGGTATTTCACTTGGAAACATATCAGAATATTCCTGCAAAATGTTAGCAACAGCAGGAGGCAAAGAATGTTGCATATCGTAAAGGGAAATCAAAGCATATTTGTATAACAAATCGTAGGCAACGGAGGTGGAAGCAATCAGTTTATTAATATCAGATTTTGTAGCAAACAAGCATTTTCCCTTCGGAGATATCTCATTTTTCTTATCAAACACAAATTTGGCACTGTTATTGTTCTCAACGTTAGCATGGTCCTGAGATTTAGTTTTCCTAGCTCTAGCAACATCATCTTGCACCATAGTTTCAGGATACATAGGATGCAACACAATTTTTTTATCATGGTAAAGAAAAGAATACTGATTTGATCTACCATGATGCATAGAATCTCTATCAAATTGACAAGGTCTTCCAAGAAGAATATTACAAGCTTGCATAAGCACAACATCACATTCAACGACATCCTTATATGATCCAATAGCAAAATTGATTCACACAGGTCTAGTTACCTTTGCCTTACTGCTGTTGTTTAACCATTGAATGTAATAGGGATGTGGGTGCGGTTGGGTGCTTAGTGCCAGCTTGGTCACCATGTCACTGCTGGCCAAGTTGTTGCAGCTACCTCCATCAATGATCATGCAGCAAGATCGCTCTTTGACAACACACTTTTGTTTGGAATAATGTGTGCCTTTGATTTTGTTCTGCTTTCTCCATTTGTGCACTAAGCACACGCTGCACAATGAGACTATCATAGCACACTACATCTTCTGCACCAATATGCTCTTCTTGATGTTCATTGCTACCTGCATAGTCAGCTGCAAGCAAAACACATGTATCATCATCGAAATCACTAGCAGATGAGTACTCACCGTCATCTTTAATAATTAGAACACGTTTGCTTGGGCAGTCATGCTGCACATGGCCAAAACCCATGCACTTGTGACATTGAACGTCTCTAAATCGTCCGGTAAATGCTACGAAAGAAGCACTCTCAGTGGACTTTTAGGTGGTCTTTACTGCTGAGCTAGTGGACGGAGCATGTGGCTTGTTGCCGGAGGAAGAAGGTGCTGCCCGACTTGGTGAAGAAGCTGGCGGGGAAGCACACCCAGTCGAAGGAGTAGTCGTGTGTGGTTGCCATGAGCTAGTCTTTCTTGCAGAAATATTAGTTCTAGAGCTAGCTCGTCATCCCTGCACTTCCCTTTGAGCTTTACAAGCAGGATGAAACAAATGGGTAACATTATTGTAATCTTTATAAGCAAGTGTGTCCTGAATTTCACGGTTTAAACCACCTAAAAATCTAGCCATAGATGGTTCATCATCCTCATCTAAATTACAACGCAACATACCCATTTGTAATTCTTGAAAATACTCTTCTACACTTTTAGCTCCCTATCTCAATTGTTGTAACATATTTAACAGATCACGTGCATAGTAAGAAGGAACAAATCTAGCTCGCATGAGCCGTTTCAATGCATCCCAAGTTTGTTGTATGTTATTAGGATTTTTATTGCTATGTTCTATCCACCAAACGGAAGCAAAATCATAAAACTCACTAGTGCTGCTCTAACTCGAAAACTCATGACATGCAAATTTTTTATCAACAGAAATCTCCCAAGTAATATATGCATCAGGGTCATATTTACCATCAAAAAGAGATATCTTAAATTTGATCTTGTTAAAAGTATCATCATGATTGCGTACCTCACGCCGACGATGTCCACCCATACCTTGACGGTAGCCTTGTAGCCCGCGCCATGGCCTAGCTTTCTCATCTTCCCCAATCTCCGTATCTGCAGAGTAGCCATCTTCATTGTCACATACAATACAAGAAGCATTGCTCACCTGTCCATCCGAGGTCCATCCACGATCCCTGTCCCCATGGCACTGCAAGATGGCTCCAACAGAAGTGTTTAATGTTTGAATGGAAATCTCCAACGTGCTAATTTTGTTGTTGGTGTCGATCTGCACATTTTCCAATTGACCAAGGCAGTCACTGGTAACACGAAAATCCTCATCAAGCACTTTTGTGCGTATCCGCACTTGGCGTTCGAAGTGCTAGATAATTCCTCGTGTGAAAGGTGAATGCACGTCTTCATTTGTATTTGCTCCTCCTACCATTGTTAGTAGACAAAAGGAACAATCCAATATGAAAGGGTAACGTTATCCCTAGCTACAAAGGTGCTGGTGGAGATAACTCGCTCACTCTCAACCTGTTCAATCAAGCTCTTACCTGTTCTTACCAAGCTCAGCAAGGAGGTGATGGCAACCAGCAAGTAATGAACAACTTCAAGAGCAGGTGTCAATCTATGGCTTCAAGGAGCAAACTTTCACCACATTAGTCACAACAAGCTGAATAAATATTCTACAACAGTACTGTGCTGATCTTACTCTAGACCGTACTAGAGACGCAAGTCGAGACACCAATGTCATCACCAAAAACACCCCAAACAACATCTGTTTTTTTGTTGGGGTGGTCACCCAAACTCTCTCTAGATTGAATCAGGAGACCCTAGAACAAAATTTGCACATGCGACTTTCGAAAAGATGAGGGTATATAAGTAATTAAAAGACACACTCTCTCTCTCTCTCTCTAAACTTTGGTTTTGCAGTTGATCTAGTGCGGCTTTTGATCTTGCACTTGCCTTTTTCTTCTCTAATTGGTTGTGGCTTTTGTGCGGCTTTTGATTTTGCACTTGCCTTTTTCTTGTTGTCAAACTCAAATTACTAATCCGACTCAAACTCAAAGTAGCAATCTGATTCGAATTCAAGCTAGTAATCTGACTCAAACTCGAACTAGCAATCCGACTCAAACATGAAGTAGCAATCTAATTCAAACTCGAACTAGTAATCCGACTCAAACTCGAACTAATAATCTGACTCAAACTAGGTGACCGAATGTGACACGAACTCAAAACTGTAGTGGTGCAAAACTAAAGACCAGCAACTTGACTCGTCGAAGCAGCCATGAACTCAACAAGTCTAGACTAAGTAGAAAAAGTAAAAGGCACAATGGTCTAGGAATAATGGAAAAATAGATCTGGTATTTTTTGGGGCTTTTTTGGACTATAGTAATGGTAGCACTCTCACCGATTAACCTTGCTCTGATTACCACTTGATAGGATATTGGTTCCCGATCTTTCGATGAGAATAGGAGGATTCAATTTGTGGAGGAGAAGACGTTGGCGATCTGACTACACTGTCCCCAAGATGATGCGCCTTAGCGATCGGTACACTGACTCCGAAGTTGTATTGATCATGTTGGTGCACAATCAACCTGACCACGAGGGCCTTTGTTCCTGCAAGCAATCAAAGAACACGCAAGAAGGAGAAGAACAAGCACTTACCTGTTGAATCAATCTAAAGTGGGGTTCTGGATACAAGTAGACGGGCGATCTAGTCGACACGCGTGTTTACAAGGAAGCAGTAGAAGCTAACTTACGAATAAACAAAACCCACCAGCTAATGAGGGCGGCGGCTACTATTTATTACCTCCCTAGGGTCGTGAGAAACCCTAATCACGAGTCCCTAATAGACTCAAACGATACATGGGCCATGGGCCCAATATTGGTGACGCAGCACCATGGACATAAAAGGTCTTAGTATTAAAATAACGATTGTGGGCGAGTCCGAATAGATATGGATGTGAGGCCAGATCCGCTTAAAAGTAGACTTGATAATCTTTCGAGGAAGTACTTTAACGCTCAGATTGGAGTCGTATGATGTCGTGGTGGCCGTCACAATTTGGTGTTGTTCTACTGTCCAAATCCCGTCCGCGCGAATTCCCTTCCCTTTTGCTCCTCTCCATTGTTCCTAAGAAAAACAAGAAAGCATGTAATTCCATGGTCTAGACAAGATGGACATGATCCCAAGAACGAGTTCACATGATAGTTCAGTTGACGTGCACGAGCGCGAGTGATCGGACCAAAAACTGGTAGCTGAGTTGGTGTGGATGTACCGAGGGAGTTGATGTCCTCATGAGTTAAGTTCCTTAGAATCATAACTTTAGTTCTTCTATTAACTACTTCAAACAAGTTTCCGTGGTCCGGAGTGTGCTATCGACTTAGACTGGTCAAGCATCCTAAATACGCCACTCTACCTATATTCCGACAGGCCTCAGTAGCTCGGGTCCGTAAGGCATTCGGATCTGAAGAGATTATATTGATATACTTGTTATTATGTTGAGTTTGTTTGGATCTAAAATTCAAATAAGAACGGTAAGTCGCAAAAATGTTATAGATGAAAGGATGAAATTTATTGTTTTCTTGTCTTTAATATGTAGGAAAAATGAAAAACTCATGGCGATGGTGGTCGATGCCGGAGCTGCTAAGCTCCAACAACCCCCAGGGGGCCCGCCATCGACGTTTTATACGTTGAAAGTGGGCATCCTCGGAACTAACAAGCTTCGAAAACACCCTTGGGGGCCAGCCGTGAAGAATTAATGGCGATCTAAACAAAGATGGTGGAAAAATCACCACAAGGAGGTTCGTCGTCGACGTATTATGCGTTAATGGTGAACAGCGTCAAAGCCGAGAAGCTCCGACGATCCTAGGGGGCCTGCCGTCGACGCTCTATGTGTTGACAGTGGGTGCCGTCGGACCTACCAAAGCTCCGACAATCCCCAAGGGGCCCACTGTCAATGTTTCTAAGCATTGACAATGGGCGCCGTCGGACCTACAAAAGCTATGACAACCCCCAGGGGGCCCGCCGTCGAAGTTTCTAAGCATTGATAGTGGCCGCCGTTGGACCTACCAAAGCGCCGACAACCCCGAGGGGGCTCATCGTCAATGTTTCTAAGCGTTGATAGTGAGTGCCGTCGGACCAAACAAGCTCTGACAACTCCCAAAGGGCCCACTGTCGACGTTCTAACCTTTCATGGTGGGCGCTGTCGGACCTACCAAGCTCCGACAACTCCCAGGGGGCCCGCCGTCAATGTCACAAAGGGTCCCTAGAGATGTCAGAGATAAACTTCGGAACTCGGAGCTATCGATTTGACTATGAGCGAGGAGTGAGGTCATCAAGACATTGTCAAATCCTTTTGGTAGATGTTCGCAATCAAAATTGTGTACATCTACATGGGGGCCGACAATATAAAGGACAATGCATTGAAGACACACAAAAAATGGAATTCATTCATTCAAAACATTGGATTTCAATGATTGAAAATGAGGATTACAAGTGAGGGTAGAAGAAAATAAGATCTAATTACTGGAGTTCCTATGGAAAAATGAGGCAACTTTCTGGGCAGCTTTTTGAACGCTGGCCCTTGCGGCATCTTCTTCTTCAATAATGGGTCCTTCGACTACCGGATCTAGAGATAGTTTCAGGTCCTGGCTTTTAAAACACATCAGCACATATTCGGCAACGTTCTTGGCCAGAGACTTCCCCTCTGTCCCCAGTAAGTTGACGATGAAATCACCCATTGCATCTAGCTTGTTGCTGGTACAACTCAATGCCACCAGCGCCTTCTCCAGCTCCGGCTCCGGGTCAGCCGGACGTACCAAACTGAAACCAAGTGGCACCAAAGCTTTGTTGGAGTGCCTCAGGAAGTCCCAGACTTGCTGGGACTCAGTCGCCCTCAAATTCCTAAGTTCTTTTAGCTAGCTTTTGGCGGCCGCAGGCTCCGAACCTTCCCAGGCGATGCACTCGACCTCCTTGGCATGCTGTTTAATACTATCTGCCACATGCTTTTCTCGGTCAGTGAACTTTGTCTCTCGGAGGTGGATGCAGTTCTGATGGTTTGCCAAATCTTTTCGTGCCCTTCACTTTCTCCTCTCTGGTGGCGACTTCAGTCTCTCTCTTGGAGAGTTGATGTCCCACCTTCCAAATCTTCTCCTCTTCTTGCTTGCACCACAATTCAAATTTTTTGGTGCGGTTGGCCAAGCTTTGCTCTCCCAAAGACAACCTTTGAGCAAGCTCTTCCCCCCTCCTCAAGATGTCCTCCTGCTTCTCCAGGAGTTTCTCCTCCCTCTCATCGAGGGACTCCCAACGCTTAAGGAGTATATCATTAAGCTCTTTGAAGATGTCCTAACGCTCATCAGCAGCCTCGTGTGTCTCCCAAGCATGCTCGAAAATCTCTCGAGTCTTCTCGTCGAGAGCCTTGATGGCAGCGTCCCGCTCATTTAGCAAGCGGTCCATCAGCGCTAACCGAGCCTTCACCTTGGCCACCCATTCCTTCTGATCAACCAGCCTCGACTGCGTCAACTTCTTCTCAAAATGAAGTCTATTGCGCCAACGCCTTAAGGTGTTGCACTCATCTTCGACAGCTTTGCTTTCATAGTCAAAGGCGAGTTGGACCTGATAGAGACTGGAGCAGGCATTGTCTATGGACAACGCCAAAGGGATTGGCTCCGGACCAGCCTGAACCTCTTCCGCCAGCTAGAGTGGATCTTCAAAAACAACTGAGGGGCCCCAAGGTGCGAGCTCCCTCTCCAGCAACTCCACGTTGGTTGGACCAATTGACAGAACTCCTCCAAGTCCACAGCTTTCGGAGCTGATGTGGAAGGTCCCCCTGTCGGATCTTCTATTGTCGGCTCAGTGGGTGGAGGACCTGCAGCCGCCTCTTCTAGATCCTCCGATTCGGACATGGACACCTCCGGGTTAATCACCTCCGGGGCGGGCACTGTGGCTTCGTCCGGAGCTACCAACACCTCCAGCTCAGCGACTGGGACTTCAACTACCTCCGACTCGGTTGCCGGAGCTTCAACTTCATCCGGCGTGTGTGGCGGAGCTTCGAATATTTCCAGCTTTGGAGCCAGAGCTTCGGTTACCTCCGGCTCAGGTGCCGAAGCTTATGCCGTCTCTGGCTCTGAAGCCAAAGATTCAACCGCCGGCTCTAAAACTGTTGGCCCTTTATCACAAGCATCTCCCCCCGTGGTCCAGCACTACCATGGGAGCTTCGGGCGTTATCTCTAGATCCAGATCCACGACAGCTGGCGTCGGAGCTGTCATGTCATGAGCCACCACTTGGGGAGGCATCGGGATCAAAGCAGGAGCCTCTGCCTGCACAGCTTCAGTTGCTGCAATAGGCGCTGAAGCTTCAGTTTTCTTCTTCGATATCCTGGAAGCGAAGATCAAAAAATTCAAAATAGAAAAATAATAAAAATAGCGACTCGAGTTGAGAAGACAATGCTTACCTTGGGAGGCTTCCACCCCATGGTCGTCGAACTTCTTCTTCTGAGGTCCGGGGTCGGAGCCCACTCGACCTGGTGAGGCACAAAACCCGGACCTCGGGTGGGAGCTTGTCGCGGTGGTCGGTGTCACCTCAGCCAGAACCTCCCTCAGCTAGGAAGGACCTCCGGACCTGGAGCTCGAAGCTGGCACTGGGGTCGAGGTCGACTTGCCGGAGTTAGTGCCGCTCGAGGACGCTGGGACTGAAGGAGGCGTGGCCGCCGAAGCTCTACTTGGCCGGGGGGGGGGGGGGGGAGGAGCTGTTGGAGATGGAGCTGACCTGAGGGAGCTCCCATCAACATTTCTCAACTTCCTCTTCCGGCTAGAAGATTCAGCCGACTCCTTGCCCTTGCCCTTGCCGACGTCATCAACCTTCTGACTTGGAGCAGTGGGAGCCACCCTCTCCGAACCTCCTGGAATTGCAACCCCGAAGATCCTACGCCTCTCCACCAGGTCGAGATCGTCCAGCTCTAGCGTCCCCCTTTGGAGCTCCCTCCTAATTTCTGGAACCATGTTCAGAGGGAGGAATTCCGTTGGCGGTGATGGCTCCGTGTTGAAACTTTTGGAGATGAAGCTTCAAAGCTTCATCATCCAAGCTATAAGACCTATGTGTTCTGAATACATTGGCTTGTAGTGAATACACTTGCTTTGACGATAAAAGTTTT
Organism: Tuctoria greenei; assembly: GCA_036927565.1. Taxonomy (NCBI): domain Eukaryota; kingdom Viridiplantae; phylum Streptophyta; class Magnoliopsida; order Poales; family Poaceae; genus Tuctoria; species Tuctoria greenei. The sequence goes on along the minus strand of JAYESD010000008.1, from coordinate 138,789,908 downwards.
GAATATCACCAAAACATCTTTTTATCAAGGTCCGACTCTAGCACCAAGCTACAGCAAGGTCCGACAGTAGGTTCGCCTTGTTTTGAGTAGCTTCGGCTACGTTAGACGCTAGGTTCTACTAGCTTCTGTTTTTCATTTGCAATGGTTCGTACTTGCTTTACATCTCTGAAAAGATTGCTTAGTATTCATTTGCTAAGTCTTTGGTGCGTTTTTGATTGATATGGATGATGTCGTGTTACTGTGGTTTTGCAACATGCTTATGTGAGGTTCTCAAGTAAGGTGTTGTGTTCGGAACTAACTTGAGTCAAGTCGAGGACTTGGGCTCGTATGGATTAGTTGTTTATTCATGTGCAGGTGTTGCTTGATTTCAGGACATGGCTGGTGATGGGATCCATAGGAATAGTCTCAGGGAGGAGATGAGGTTCCAACAACCAAATTCAAGAGGAATTGTGGTTAAGCTGATCAGGAGGTTGCGCAGCATGATTGATTCAAGAACAATGCATGTGAAGGTATCGTGGACATCATTGGAAGATGTTTGCACGTGTGCAAGGAGTGTATGGACGTGGTTACATGGTTCCGACACGTGATGAAGAGATGTCGACGTAAAGAGTTGGTCGGAAAGGTCCAACCGACTAGGTTATGGACTCAGGCAGCGGCTGAGTCGGGTTTGACTCAAATATGGAAAGATTTGAGTTGGTTATGATAGGATTTCGTGTGGGTCACGAATTTGAGTTGTTTAGGAATGTGGGATACGTTCCTAAGGTGTTTAGAAGTCTTAAGATTGCTTCTATCTTCATATAGAAGAATCCTAAGCAGTTATGGAAAGTTACGATTCGTGAACAGAGTAGGATTAGGTTCCTGGTCTGAGTTGAGTTGGCTTTCGAGCTGGTTATATAAGCAAGGGAGCCCAGAGCTCGTGGTGAACGACTTTGGGGCTGTTCCTCTTGTGTTCTCTTGAATAAAATTCGTATTTTGAAGGAACTTTTGTGCCTTGTTCGTCAGACTTGTTCCAGACAAGTTTTACTCGTCGAGTTTCTGGACAGCACTACCTTTCATCGGTGGTTTTATCATAAATTGAGTTTTACAGATCCAATTGACGTTATTCTTTTTGGGTTGTCTTCACAACTTGATTATCTATCATCTGTCAAAACTTCACGATCATTGGATTTGTGTTCTATGATTTACACGAGTTTCTTTGCAGCGTTCCAAAACTGTTTTTTACTCGGGTAGGGCAGATTGACCTTTGTTTGATCTTTCGATCATAACTTGAGTTTTTCTCGACGGATTTGAGTGACTCTTGTTGTGTTGTCTTCGTGACTTGATTCTCTCTAATATCTATCATTTTTGTCACGGCGAAACACGTTTAGATTAGTCTCACACACAATTTCTTTAACAGATCGTTTTTCTGCCGAAGGGGTTGGGGTTTAATTGTTTCCGCTGCATAAGATTTTTAAATCTACCATTCACCCCCCCTCTGGTAGCTTTTCACGTGCTTTTCGATCCTACAATTGGTATCAGAGCCACAGTGCTCTAATCTTTGTGATTTGCGCGTGTTTTTGACTAATCATCATAGAGAAGTACTCTGCCAAACCTTTTGTGTTTGCTGGTATTGATTTTCAGGTTTGGAAGGCACGCATGGAGGCTTTCATCCAGACACAAGACTTTGCAATATGGGAGAAGGTATACAATCCTTACAAAGTGTCATCAAACGATCAAGTTACAGCTACAAATCTGAGAGATGTCGACAACAACAACAAGGCTCGAAACTTGATCATACAAGGATTAACACAAAGCGACTTCGACCGTGTTGCACACCTCCGATCTGCATACGATGTGTACAAAACACTTTGTGAGTACCACAAAGGATCCAACACGATCAAAGAGGTAAGGAAAGACATGTTCAAGAAAGAATACATGTGCTTCGAGGTGCAACCTGGTGAGTCTATTGATGACCTTTTTGCTCGCTATAATAAGATTCTCAGCAACTTGCGTAGTGTCAATGTTAATTTTTCAGATGCTGAAAATGCTAGGCAATTGCTAAGTGCATTAGATATGTCAATTTGGGAGATGAAAGTCACATCTATTCGTGAATCTACTGTCATGAGTTCACTTACTTTAGATGTACTATATTCCAAGTTAAAAACTCATGAAATTGACATAATCTCACGTAAGAACCCTAACAAATCTATTGCTTTTGTTTCTCAACGTGACATGCCTAGTTTCGGTCAAACATCATCTTATGGTATACTTGCTTTGCTGTCCTCTCTAACCTTGAACATATTGAGGAGTTTCCAGAGGAGGAGCTAGCGCTCATCTCTACCCGGTTCTCAAAAGCATTGCAAAATGTGAGAACTAGATGGAGAGGAAGCTCCAGACCTCAACGATGCTTTGAGTGTGGTAAGACAGGACATCTTCGTTCAGATTGCCCTAACCTTTCAGGTCCTACTTCCCGGGATGAAAAGAAAACAAGAACGAAGCACTCCTCTGCAAAAGATACGAAGAAAAAGAAGGGTTTCACAGGACGTTGATTGGTGAGCAGTTTTATCTCAGCACTCCAGGAACTTGGCTCAAGCGATGTGGACATTGGAAGTGATGAAGCTGAAGATGATTTAGCAAACTTGTGCTTCATGGCGGTCAAGTCAAGATCAAGTATGGAGGAGGCAGAACACAACAGCGACAATGAAGAGGTATGTCCTACTTGCGAAGAAATGTGTGATGATATTTCTCGTGCCATTGTTATTGTTAAGAAAAAAAACAAAAAGCTTAGGGACAATGCTGTTAAAATTGAGTCACTAGAATCTGAAATTAATCGTTTGAAATCTTTGATTTCTAGTGATGATTCTTGTTCCTCATGTGACTTAATATATGAACAACTGTCCTCCCTAAGAAGTGCACATACCTCCACACTTGATAAACTTGAACTTGAAATTGAAAAGAACAAAAAGATTGCTGCACTTAATATTGGAAACTTAAAAGATGCTTCTTGTTCTACAATTGATTTGCATTGTTCTAGTTGTGATGATCTTGATAAATAACTGCAAGATGCTATGAATGAAATCTCTATATTGAACAATGCTTTACGTTGTCATGAAGTTAAATATTGTTCCAATTGCAAATTAAAAGGAAAAACTTCATGTGAAAATTGTCTTGATCTGTCTAATAAACTTGATAACATGCATAGGACATTAGATCGGTTTTGTAATGGGAATAAAAACCTAAACTTGCTGCTGAATTCTTTCAAGTTTTGCAATGATAAAACTGATTTAGGTTTTGATTCTCATGCTCATACTAAGGCACATCCACCTAAAATTGTAAAGTCATTAGGAAGTGGTTTGATTCAAACAGTTCCTAAACAAAAAGAAATGGTTTTCAAATCTGCAGGAGTATTGTCTCATTCGGTTTCAAATAAAAATATTGTTTGTTCATCTAGACATGAACACAAAGTTAAATTTCATTGTACCTATTGTGGTAGAGATGATAATGTCATAGATTTTTGTACCTTAACAACAGAAAAGGAAAAGAATGGTTGCTAGATCTCATAACTTTCATGCAAAATTTTCTGCACATATTGAACCGAATGTACAACCTGCTGTTTTGAGTCAAAAACATTCAAAGTTTACCTCCGGACCTTCTGCTTTTGCCTCCGGAGCTACTGATTTTTGTGCTACACAAGTAACACCTTATAGGTCAGTAGTTAAGAATAAAAACTCTCAAACTTTGACTCATAAACTTGTTGTTTTGTCTCAGCTTTCGCGTGTTTTTTCTGCTGCACGTCGCGTGACTCAGTACTGGATTCCTAAATGCCTTTTGACTAACCCCAATATTGAGTTATCGACGTATTATGCTTCTATGTAGGTTACACATTTGAGGAAGGAGAACATTTGGATTGTGGATTCAGGTTGCTCACGCCACATGACCGGTAACAAAGATTGGTTCTCCTCCCTCTCTTTTGTGTCATGTGTAGAGAATGTTACTTTTGCCGATAATTCTTCAACTCCTATAATTGTTAAGGGTTCGGTTAGAGTAAATGATCACTACACTTTGAAGGATGTGGCACTTGTCAAAAATTTGAAATACAACTTGCTTTCTGTTTCACAATTGTTGGATGAAAATCTGGAAATTATTTTTAATAAAAACTGCTGCAAAGTTGTAAGTTCAAATAGTAAGCTTATTTTTAACATGTCTCGGTTTGGAAGAGTTTTTAAAGCTGATTTTGATATGCCTTCCTCTAAGCATAGGTGTCTAATTGCTAATGATTCAAAGGACCTATATTTTTTGCATCATAGACTTGGTCACGTAGGCTTTGATCACCTAACGCGTGTTAGTGCTCTTGATCGCATACGTGGGCTGCCTAAACTTAAAGGGAACAAAGAAATTGTGTGCTCTTCTTGTAGACATGCTAAGATGGCTGCAGGTTCACATACTCCTCTCACAATGATCATGACAACTGAATCATGTCAACTTTTGCATCTTGACACCGTAGGACCTTCATGTGTTCAATCTTTCGGAGGTAAATGGTATGTACTTGTGATTGTTGATGATTATTCTAGATACTCTTGGGTTTATTTTATGGCGTCTAAGAATGAAGTTTTTAGTCACTTTAGAACTTTATTTCTTAGATTATCCATTGATCACCCAAGATCATTAAAAACAATTAGAAGTGATAACGGAACTGAATTTAAAAATCAATCTTTTGATCACTTTTGTGCTGAAAATGGAATAGATCATCAATTTTTTTCACCATATGTACCTCAACAAAACGGTGTTGTAGAAAGAAAGAACAGAACCTTAGTTGAGATGGCTAGGACTATGCTTGATGAATATCAAACTCCTAGGAAATTTTGGGCTGATGCGTTAGCAACCGCTTATTATGTCTAAAATCGTGTTTTCTTGCGTGCTAAGCTAGATAAAACACCATATGAGCTCCGGTTTGGACATAGGCCTAGTGTTACACAGTTTCGGATCTTTGGTTGCAAATGCTTTGTTAAGAAACATGGTAATCTTGATAAATTTGAACCTAGATCCATTGATGGCATGTTTCTTGGTTATCCATCTCATACTAGAGGCTACCGTGTGCTTTTACTTGACACTAACAAAATTGTGGAGACTTGAGAAGTGTCTTTTGATGAAGCTAGCCTAGGTACTAGCTCAAACATTGCAGGTCCAGATCCATATCCTAAGGGGGGGCATTTTCGTTGAAGATGAGGGAGAATTGGAGCTGTTGCCCGAAAATTCAGCAGCTAAAGACTTTGGTTCAGCTCCGGATGTTAATTCTCAACCAGCACCGACAACCATCAATGCTAATTCAAATCATCCTCAAGTCACAAGCTCATCGATTTGTGATGAATATGAAGAAGAAGAATCTTGTGAGACATCGGTTCCCCTACGGTTTTACAAAGATCACCCCCACAAAAGATGATTGGAAGCTTGCACGAACGAGTCACACGGTCCAGGTTTTGCGATCCAAACTCTTATACTCATTCTGCTTTTGTTGCTTCTTTTGAACCTAAAGATATATCATAAGCACTCACTAATGAATCATGGATTATTGCCATGCAAGAAGAGTTAGAAAATTTTGAAATAAATAATGTTTGGAAACTTGTACCTCCACCTCAAGGTCACACTTTAATTGAAACTAAATGGGTATTCAAAAATAAACAAAGTGAGGATGGGTTTGTGGTTAGGAATAAGGCTAGGTTGGTTGCTCAAAGTTTCACTCAAGTTGAAGGTCTAGATTTTGATGTAACTTTTGCTCCTGTTGCTAGATTAGATGCCATAAGAATTTTGTTAGCTTTTGCTGCATCTATTGGTTTTAGGTTATATCAAATAGATGTTAAAAGTGCTTTTCTTAGTGGCTATATAGATGAGGAGGTTTATGTGAAACAACCACCGGGTTTTGAAAATCTAGATTTTCCTAATCATGTTTACAAACTGTCCAAAGCCTATAAAACTCTTTTTGTGCTTAAGCATGGCAATGACTCATTATTCGTTCAAGTGTATGTGGATGATATTATCTTTGGTTGTGCTTCTCATTATCTTGTGTCCAAGTTTTCAGCAATGATGAGTTCCGAATTTGAAATGAGTATGATGGATGAACTCACTTACTTTTTGGGGCTGCAAATCAAGCAAACAAAGGAGGGCACCTTTGTGCATCAAACAAAATATACAAAAGATCTCCTAAGGCGCTTCAATATGGACAAAAGCAAGCCTCTTCGGACACCAATGGGAACAGCAGCAACACTTGAACTTGATGAAGATGGTGAAACCGTGGATCAAAAAGAATATAGAAGCATGATCGGATCACTTTTGTACCTCACAGCATCAAGACCAGACATACAATTCAGCGTATGTCTTTGTGCACGGTTTCAAGCCTCCCCACGTGCTTCACATCGTCAAGCCGTCAAAAGGATTCTCAGGTACTTACATGGAACTCAAGAATTTGGATTTTTTTTCTTTCTTCTTCCTCAACCGTTACTTTGAAAGCTTTTTCGGATGCTGATTTTAGGGTTGTAGGATTGATAGAAAAAGTACTTCCAATGCTTGTCATTTTCTTGGTAATTCTATTGTTGTTTGGTCCTCTAGAAAACAAAATTCAGTTGCACAATCCACAGTTGAATCTGAATATGTAGCTGTTGCTAGTGCTTGCTCACAAATTCTTTGAATTGTTCAAACACTTAAGGACTATGGGGTTGATCTAGATAGTGTTCTACTGTTCTGTGATAACACTAGTACCATTTGCATTGCTAAAAACCCCGTGCAACATTCTAGAACTAAGCACATTGACATTAGGTATCACTTTCTCTGAGATAATGTTGAAAAATGAAACATTGTGCTTCACCACGTAGATACCGAACAACAATTGGCTGACATTTTTACAAAACCTTTGGATTTCACTTGTTTTTGTTACATTGATAGTGAAATAGAGGTTATGCATCCTCATGGCTTAAATTGAGGTGGAGTTTTGAAACTTAGGAAGTCTATGTGTGAATCTTAAATTAAAATAATATGAGCATAGTATTTCATACATATATGACTTTGTGATTCCTTTTACATGCTGAAAGTTCTTACTACATTACTCGTGTTATACATTTTGTAGTTTTTGCCATGTCTAGTAATTGGAATAATTACTTACACTAAAACTGGTCATGATCGAACTTTCTTGTTGTTTTAAACTTGTTACATGTTCACAAGTGCTTTTAATCATTAAGAATTAATCAAATAATCAACTCACATGTTGAGTTTTTATGAACAAATATAAATTGAGAAAAGATCAAGAGAATATGCATGCATCACACTTCTTCTTTTGAGATAGCTTATCATTGTACTTAGATATGAACTTGGAAGAAGTTGTGTATGACTAAAACCATGTTTGTCAAATGACATAGGCTTGGCTTGATTGGTTAGAATAAGGCAGATGCGCATATAATCTCTTGCAAATATCATATGATCTAAATTTATGCTTTGAAAAATAATAAAATACAGCAACTAGTGTTATGCTTTCAGATTTTGAAATAGTGTGAGATCATGACTTGCTTAAATTGAAAATTACATTTGATTTCTAGCATGGCTTACACTACTTTATGTATTTCATTGATGTGATAATGTAAGGTACTTGATAGTATGATTTGGATGAGCTTTGTTTATATGTATATATTATAATATGCTCATAACAACTAAAGTTGGAGAGATAATTTGTTTATATGCTCATGACTTGCTGAATACATTGTCAAAAGGGGAGAGATAAGCATAAAGAGAAAAAGAATATGTGCATAAGGAGAGATAATAAAGGGGGAGAGATAATATGGGATAATTTTTGGATTTTCATCTCATTTTACTTTTGATTTACAAAAGGGGAGAAATTGTCTTCAAAACTTTTATGTGAATAAGCCAATGTTCGGATTTTAAATGATGTGGTCAATGCATTCATCAAAGGGGAGATTGTAAGACCTATGTGTGCTGAATACATTGGGTTGTAGTGAATACACTTGCTTTGACGATAAAAGTTTTGAATATCACCAAAACACCTTTTTATCAAGGTCCGACTCTAGCACCGAGCTACAGCAAGGTCCGACGGTAGGTTCAGCTTGTTTTGGGTAGCTCCGGCTACGTTAGACACTAGGTTCTACTAGCTTTTGTTAGCTCCGGCTCAAAGTCCGGGTTGCTCTGACAAGGTCCGCAATTTGACCGTAATACTTCTGTTTTTCATTTGCAATGTTTCGTACTTGCTTTACATCTCTGAAAAGATTGCTTAGTATTCATTTACTAAGTCTTTGGTGCGTTTTTGATTGACATGGATGATGTTGTGTTACTGTGGTTTTGCATGCTTATGTGAGGTTCTCACGTAAGGTATTGTATTCGGAACTAACTTGAGTCAAGTCGAGGACTTAGGCTCGTATGGATTGGTTGTTTATTCATGTGCAGGTGTTGCTTGAATTCAAGACATGGCTGGTGATAAGATCCATTGGACTAGTCTCAGGGAGGAGATGAGGTTCCAACAACCAAATTCAGGAGAAATTGTGGTTGAGCTGATCAGGAGGTTGCGCAGCATGATTGAATCAAGAACAATGCATGTGAAGGTATCGTGGACGTCATTGGAAGATGTTTGCACGTGTGCAAGGAGTGTGGACGTGGCTACATGGTTCCGAGATGTGATGAAGAGATGTGGATGTAAAGAGTTGGTCGAAAAGGTCCAACCGACTAGGTTATGGACTCAGGCTGCGGCTGAGTCGGGTTTGACTCAAATATGGAAAGACTTGAGTTGGTTATGATAGGATTTCGTGTGGGTCACGAATTTGAGTTGTTTAGGAATGTGGGATACGTTCCTAAGGTGTTTGGAAGTCTTAAGATTGCTTCTATTTGCATATAGAAGAATCCTAAGCAGTTATGAAAAGTTACGATTTGTGAACAGAGTAGGATTAGGTTCCTAATCTGAGTTGAGTTGGCTTTCGAGCTGGTTATATAAGCAAGGGAGCCCAGAGCTCGTGGTGAACGACTTTGGGGCTATTTCTCTTGTGTTCTATTGAATAAAATTTGTAATTTGAAGGAACTTTTGTGCCTTGTTCGTCAGACTTGTTCCAGACAAGTTTTACTCGTCGAGTTTCTGGACAGCACTACCTTTCGTCGGTGGTTTTATCATAACTCGAGTTTTACAGATCCAATTGACGTGATTCTTTTTGGGTTGTCTTCACAACTCGATTATCTATCATCTGTAAAAATTTCACGGTCATTAGATTTGTGGTCTATTATTTACACGAGTTTCTTTGCAGCATTCCAGAACTGTTTTTTACTCAGGTAGGGCAGATTGACCTTTGTTTGTTCTTTCGATCATAACTTGAGTTTTTCTCGACGGGTTTGAGTGACTCTTGTTGTGTTGTCTTCGTGACTTGATTATCTCTGATATCTATCACTTTTGTCATGGCGAAACATGTTTAGATTAGTTTCACACATGACTTCTTTAATAGATCGTTTTTCTGTCGAAGGGATTAGGGTTTAATTGTTTCCGCTGCGTAAGATTTTTTAAATCTACCATTCAACCCCCCCTCTGGTAGCTTTTCACGTGCTTTTTGATCCTACACAAGCTAGTTTGAAAAATGGCTTCTATCCGGCTATGATCCATCTCAGTGTTAAAGGCCCGTGCGGGCCACTGCCTTGTCTTCACCGGAGCCCACCTGTTCACCAAGAAGTTGCTAAGGACCATCTGAGAGGTCATTCCACCCTCCACGCATTGCTGGATACTTGTCAGGATGGGCTCTAGAACTGCGTTCCATGCATCGGTGTTGACATTGGGGAGGCTCTTGGGCAACTCCAACCCGTTGTGTTGCTGTACGGCGATGAGCTTCTCAGAGGGGAAAGTCTTCAAGTACTTGAAAGGTAAGTTTTTGCACTTCATGAAGTAGTAGAAGCCGATCAACTCTGTTCCCTTTCCGGTAGTTTGGACCGTGAAGAAGGTCCGGAAGAGTTCGATGCACGGCGGCACACCCACCCACATTTCGCAGAAGTGGACAAAGGTCACCAATAGCAAGGAGGAGTGGGGGCCGAGGTGATGAAGTTGGAGTCTGTAGAAATTCAGCACCATCAGCAGGAAACTTGAGAAGGGCAGGATCAGACCCACCATGGCTTACGCCGAGAAGTAGACAATCTCCCTGGTGCGCTCCTTCTTGAAGGAAAGCTTGCTGAAGCAGATTGTGTTGTTGAAGGAGTCACTGGACCACACCATGTAGGTCCGGACCCTCAACAGATCTTCGTCGTTCTTGATCTTGCTGCAGGGAAGACCCAACTCCATCGCAGCAAACTGGGGCAAAGGTTGAAGGGCTATGCAAAGGTTGAGAGGCTATGAGCGCAAGTTCAATAAAAAACATAAAGAGTCATCAAATCGTGCAAGTTTTCCTTCTTAAGTAAGCCTCCGCAATGCTTGGATGGAAATCGCGTCGGGATCAAGATTTCATTTCAAAAGATTACCCCGTCAATGACAAATGGGCCCAGGTCCACTCCGGCAGAAAAGCCGATTTTATTACTCCAGGTGAACCATTGTCATGATGGGAAGTTGGAAGCCCGAGGGCAGCGGCCTAACCGGGCGCTCAGAACCGATACAGTTTTTGTATTGGGAACCGGTGACCTTCAATTGTGTGAGATCTGCACGCTAGGCTCTCACCTGCCGCGTCAATAAGAGCCACGTGGCGATGGTTTAATTACAGACCATCGCACGAACGGCTCATGAAAAGACCTTTGAAGTCGCAGAGCGGGAATCGAAGATGGCCCCAGCTCTGGTAGAATAACTTCACCGAAAGGGTTCCTCCCAGAGATGGGCCCGGGGGCCACTATCGGTACCCTGCATATCAACCCCATGATACCGCAAGAAAAGCTACGGAGTTCCACCTGTCCAAGTTGAAGACCTCTAAAGGCTCCACATGTCCTACTGCACTGGACCCACCTCCCTTGTTCGGGTAGGTCAAGCACTAACAAGTGTAATGCAAGGCCGGAGCTAACTCCCTGTATAGGGAAGCTTCGATTATGCCACGTGTCCAGTGGCCCCGGACCTAACCCCCAGTAGAGGGAAGCTCCAGTACTACCACCTCTATAGCAGCTCCAGACCTGCCTCCCCACAGAGGGAAACTCCAGAGCTTCCACATGTCGAGCCTCCGGACCTAAGCCTGCAACGAGAAGACTACCAGATCTCCAATGGCGCAGACATTCAAGGGATAGTTAAAGCAGCCATTACAAGACCTAATTACGTGTCATTAATGTCATATTAATGACACACGATCAGAGGACCTTTAGTGCCAGTAACGCCGCCATTAAGGCGCGTTATTACACTATTAATTATGCTTAATACATACATAGCGTGTATTAGGTAATTAAAGACCGCCGGGGCTACATGTCGGGCCAGGCTGACAATGTAACGGCTAGTCCTTGGACTATAAAAAGGTTGCACCGCATGGTACAAGGGGAACAAGCTCACACTCAAGCCAGCATAAAAACACTCATATAATCAACAACCTCCCCGTGGAGTAGGGTAGGTATTACGCTCAGGCGGCCCGAACCACGTAAAACTCCCTGTGTCACCATCTTGCTCTTAATCTAACATGTGCCCAACCGAATACGAACCTCCGCGAACTACGCTTTAGTAGTACCAGGGGAAGTGTCGATCACACACTTCGACAGCTCCCTTCTGCAAGCGACCGTGATTTGAATCATTCAACATCAGGCTTGCACAACACATACACCCGTCTAGAAGAGACTTACGGTCCTCCTCCATAACGCCATAAGTGAAAACCTTTCACAAGGCACCTCAATGCTGAATCAGTTCAACTAACCCGGGTCAGTAGACTCCAACACGACACTCATGGCTTCAACGTGGTCCATTTAGCTGAGCTTTTCTTTACTGTCCCGTTGGCTTACCACCTAAGATGTTCAAAAAAGTCTCAATGTCAAGGCTAACAAGTTACATCAGTTTCTTGGGTTTCATACATCCAGTATGCATCCGATACAAATTCAAACTTATCCAGCAGGGTTGCACACAGTACGGTCCTCAATCGACATAGGCAAGAACTATGCCAATAGAACCATGCTCTTGAGCATCCTAATATTTTTGTCCAGTCTCTAGTTTCTTCCCAATTGATCCTCCTTTTTATTGTTTACGAGTAGAATCCGTCTACTTGAGCCATACCCTTAATCACGTTTCCATATTATACATCATATAAATAGTAATTTAAAGCCTATACTACCTAAACTTAAGGGATTCTGGGGTCATGCATGTGGAGCATCATACATCCACTACAAGAATTTGTTAATAGGGCTTCGGCCATAAGAACGTCGGTTTTGTATAGAAACCAACACCCATACTCTAAAGGCATCAGTGGACCGGCGCTTTTATCCGATGAAATACTTCGGACACATTTAACAATTAAGTGCGTCAAGGCTGACGCTTTTACCTATTATAGGCACCGGTTTCCAAAACTCGATGCCCTTACATATAAATGCGTCGGCCATGCGGACCGATGCTTTTAATCCCCTTAAAAGCATCGATTCCCTAAGACCGACGCTCTTACATATAAGCATCGGCCACAAATATCAATGTTCTTTTTTTTTCTCGACGTTATTTTGTTTTCCTCCGTTTTACAGCACGCGTCATAAAAAATGAAGCTTGCATTTTCCAGATTTACTACATGCGGTCTACCAACATTTTTCTGTTTTCCTCCGTTTTACTGCACAAGCTTTACTGCACGTGGATCTTCCTCCATTTACGGTGGGCAGGGACGGTCATCGCCGTGGTGGGCAAGGGGGCGGAGGTCACCGGGGCGGGCGCTGAGGCGACGGTGGGTGCGGCACGGTGTTGGGCTCGGGGGCGCCGAGGCAGCAGTAAGCACGGGGGCGGAGGTCCCAAGGGCGGGTGCAGAGGTGGCGGGCGCGGACCGAGGCGACGTCGGCCGCGGCGGGGAGGCGGTGGCGGGCGCGGACCAAGGCGACGGCGACTGCAGCGGCAAGGCGGTGGCTGGCGCGGAGGAGGCAGGGGCCGCAAGGGCACGAACGGCGGTGATCGGGGGGATGCTGAGGCAGCAGTGGCCAGAGGGGGTCGCAGAGGTGGCAGCGGTCGTGGGGGCGCGTAGGCCGCGACCGTGGCGACAGCTCGACGCCAGTGGCGTGGTGTTGTGCCTTCGCCTGCTCACCCAGTCGCTCGGGGAGGGAGAAAAAGAAATAAACGTGCCAGGCGGTCTGGGACGTTGCTCCATTTAAAGGGAAATACGCCAGGACCGAGTCCCAAGAGAAGCTCAATTAAAAATTTGGAGTTGAAGGGCGCGGTGGGCAGCAAATTTTTGGTAGGGCGCAGGCCGCCGATCAAATTTTCGCAGGCAGTGGTTCCACTTTAGATGTGTCAATTTGTGATACGACACTAACACTCATAATTAAATTTGTCGATTTTGTTAGCTTGGCAGACATATTTAATTAGAATCGTCGGTTGTGCCGACGCATTTATTTTGTGCGTTGATTTTTTAAGTCCGGCTGACGCATTTAGTTTACGGGTGTCAGTTTTTGTAAACAGACACTCCTAATTGATTTAAATGTGTCACGCTGATGCCTCTAACCAAACCGACACCTTATTCATTGTTTCCTGTAGTGATCCCTAGCATAATGCACAATTACCATTATATAGATTGTAAAAGCAAAACATATTAACAACTTAAATGCAAATCAGGACTTGCCTTAGATTGCGGCTAGTGTAAATGTCAATAGTCAGAGCTTGATCGTCTGGGCAAAGCTTCTCCTTGTTCTCCTCCTTCTATTGTCTGTCTTTGATGCTGCTTGGCAGAATCTTGCTCTCATGTGCTGCTTGATCAAATCTTGTCATGTTGTGGGGTCCATGCTAGTCCTCCTCCGAGTTGTGCTCCTCATGGACCTTCTTCGTCCTGAATCCTATCGATATAAATATCCATAGAAGATTTACTTTATTATCTAAGAATCAAAGTAGCTGATGAACAAAAAGATATTCCAAACCTAGGAGGTAATTAAGTGAAGTTATTTTTGTTGGCTAAAGCATTTCTAAAGGACACACTTCATATGACTTAGGTTGGTAAAAGCATTATCTATGTCATAGCAACCATATAGATAGGGGAAAAATGGATGGTTAAGGTGCTAATGATCATATGGTGATGATAACAGAAAAGCTCAAAGATGGTTTAGAAAGGAATGACCAAGAGAATGGTAATATAAATAAGTGACTTATTATGTTCATATACAAATTATATTTGATTACTCCATTCCCTAATATTCTGTTCATCAAATGGTTAAGAGTGATTTACTGGAGCTGTAGTATATGTATAGGAACTGTGCTACCAATTCTCAAGATTAGTAGAGCTGTTTCGAATTATCTGCAATTTAATTAACAGTGAGCACTTAGGAATTTATTGTTCAAATAACTAATGTCTAAGTAACTTGGGAATTTTACTGTAATCTCAAGATAATATTGTGAGATCACCAAAATATTTTCAGAATTTTCTAAGTTATGGAGCTTCCAGGAGAATTATTTTAGTGTTGAAGTTTCTCATATTTTTAGAGAAATGTAGAAGGTTTTTCATACCAATGAAGATGATCCACTGCAAAGTTCAGATCATATGGAGTCTAGAGAAATTTGTTTCACATTTTTAGGACATTCCTACGAATTAAAGTGATTTTTTAAGTTCTGTACATTTTCTGCATTTTTCTTTTACTGGGAATTAGTCATCCGGCTGACAGATTGGGCCCACAGCCCAGGCTTCTTCAACCTCCAGCAGGGGCGCTCAGGCAGTGACTCTGTCAGTAATCTTGAGTTCGTTCTCACTCGATACTGCATCAAATTGCACACCGTTTCTTCATGAAAGTGGCGACAAGGAGAGCACGAATATGGATTATAAGGATGACAAAAATGGCCGGATTAAGGATTTCAACGGTGGACAGAAAAAGGAAAAACCAATGGTGGCCACGAGATGTGAAATTCCCGAGTGAATAGTCAATGATTTCCCAATTGATTTCTGCTGTAATGAGTGTTAGGATGTCTAGATCATATAGTGTAAAGATGAATAATCGATGGTAAAGAGGGAATTTCTAGGGTGCTTGGCCACGGTCGATATGGACACCGATGGGGAATTTTCAAAATTCGTTGAACAGACACCATGGCATGATCAGCAGGCCACAAGGAAACGTTTATGAGGTTGATGCGAACCTTTGAGGGTGGTTTCTCAGATGGAGGAAGCCCTGAGCTCTCGGGGCGATGGCAAGTTGGGGAAACGGCACGGTGAGGTTGAACAGAGGAGCAAAATTCCACTTCGGCTGCAGGGGAAGATGGAGGAAGTAGACTTGGCACACGCTGGGGATGTAGAGGAAGCCTCGGCGTAGCTGTCCCCGGGCTCAGATGGTTGAGAACTCGCGGAAGACCACCGAGCGATGGTGCGGCATCGAGGTGTGGCCACTGGAACAAAGAGGAAGAAAAGTCTGCGGCAGCTTGAGGAAGGAGAGGGGCGGGGCAGCATCTGCGCGCCTCAGGGAGGGTCGAGGAAGAATTGGCGAGGGAGTGAGGGGGAGGGTGACGCAGTGCGGCCGGGAACAGACAGAGCGGGCGCGCGCGAGCAACCGGGAGCAAGGAACAGAGAGTTGTGTTGCCGTAATACAATAGGAATGAGCAAACAACCGGATGAGAGCGAGAGAAAGGCGGCAACAAGCTACTGCGTGGAGGCTGCATGCTGTGCGCGGCGTGCGCGCAGCCATCAACCTGGAACAGAGGAGGAAACCTGGTGTTTCACCTCTGGTGCTGACTGGTGGGCCTATATACAGGTGGGTCCCACCTAACATAGACACCACACTGCAGGAGCTTGTAATACAAAGGAAAAAGTCTATTTAACCCCCCCCCCCCCAAGTATAAAGCTAGGATTAATTTACCCCCCAAACTATAATACCAGTTTTTTAACACCCTAAGGTATGATAAACCATCTAATTTACTCCTTTGGGTGGTTTCCAGGCCGGTTTTGCCACCTCAGCAGCCCATGCGGCCTGCTTACGTGTACCTTACATGTGGGTCCTACTCATCATAGGGAGATCTCCAACAACCGGTCTGGAAACCTGATTACGTCAAGAAAAACAGAAGGAGATTGATACCTGACGGCTCCATCTTTTGGGCGACTTTCTGGCGGCGCGCTGGTGCAGGGAACTTCCTCCCTGGCGGCCAGCTATCCTGCCCTGGCCAGCCCTCCCCTGGTCGCGCACCTCTAATCTCCCCTGGCGGCCAGAGGTCCTTCCCTGGTTATCTTTCCTCCCCTAGGTAGCAATCCTCCACTGCTTCTGCAGCAGCAATCTTCGTAGTTGCACTTGTCCTTGATCACGTACTAAACAACACCATAGTAGATGTACTGAAAATGTAGCAATTGGTTAGAGTGATGATATCAATACAGTATTGGTAGATCACCAATGTTCCAAATCAACATTGATTGTGCATCAATTTGTCTCTATGTAGGAGAGGCAATGGATCCTTCAGATTCTCTAATGATAAAGTTCCATTACGGTGGTCAATTCTTATCTGTGGGCGGCCACTTGCAGTACTTTTGAGGGACAACAGGAATTTCTCATATAGAATTGGATAGACTGTCATTACCTAAGGTGGAAGGACACCTTCATGATCATATGAATGTTGATTGTCCTGTACAACTACATTGGTTGCCTCCAGGACAGCAAATGAATGCCGGATTGAGATTGATCTTTGACGATGAAACTTGTAATGTGATGGGTCAACACTTATATGTTGATGGGGTAGCTGACATTTATGTTGAAGAAATTGGTGGTTACCAAAAGGAGGACAGGAAGTATGACATTGATGTGCTTGAAGCTGATGATGAAGCTCAAGATACAGGAGATGACAAATTAGAGGAGATTGATATTGATATATCTATGTCTATGCCTGTTGTGGATAAATTAGAGGACATGGTTTCTACTTCACCTGAGCACTGGTGCAGGGCCTTCTTCGAACTTGGTTCTAATTTTAATTCTGTTAATAATGCAATTATAGATTCTAGATTCTTACCGATTATTTCAATGTTTGAGAACATAAGATGCAAGGTCATGGTTCGGATTCAAGGGAACAGGACCAAGATAGCAAAATGGCAAGGTACAATTTGTCCTAACATTTTCAAGAAGTTGAAATTCAACATTGAGAGATCTGGGAACTGTTATGTGCTATGGAATGGCCAGGATGGATTTGAGGTTAAAGAGAAGGACAAGAGAAGATATACAGTAAATCTAGATGAAAGGGTATGTAGTTGCAGATATGGCAACTCTTTGGACTGCTATGTTGTCATGTTATTAGTGCAAGTTATATGGCCTCCAGGAGTATAGATGACTACATACATCCCTGTTACTCGATAAAGTATATGAAGACCTATCAGTTTTGTTTGCAACCAGTAGAAGGTGAGGAAAGTTAGCCTACATCTGACATGCCCAAACCACTTCCTCCAGCATATGTCAAGATGCTGGGACGACCTAATACTCAACGAACTAGAGAGCCACAAGAAAAACTTAAAGGAACTAAACTCAGCAGGGTGGGAATCAAAATGAAGTGCAGCAAATGCCGTAGCAGCACCCATAACATAAGGACATGCCCTTACAACAACGCAGCGGGACAGAAGAACAATGCTTATATTAAAAGGGATGGTACTAGAAAGAGAAAGCAATGTGATCATGCAACTTAAGCGTACCACACTGATTATGTAATAAGATCATACACTTTGTTTTGTTACTCCTATTCTGTTTTTAATTTCCTATAAGTGTATTTGCAGTACAATTTCTATTCAATGAAACATTTTCCGGTGATGTAATAAGATCGTGCACAATGCATAGCTAACACTCTATCCAATTGCATTCTAATGTTATAAATGGCGAACTGCAGTTACAGTATTAATGTTCTTCACTAGAATTGTTATAGACGCTGTCTATGAGAAATGGTGTTTTCTTGAACCCACTGTACTTATCTGGAGCACTCGAGGCTGCACAAGCATCACAAATGTTTGCTGCACTTGGTGGGGGCAACATTACTGCATCAGGCTCTGGGGCAGTACTGCTGCCTGTAAACCAAAGTTCAGGAGCATGGCATCAGGCATTTGACCCATTAATTCCATCACAAAGTGAACCTACATTTCTTACCTTATCAAATGTTCCTGACAAAACCATGCATTCCAGAGCCTCCATTTCACCTGAAGCACAATCTCAGTTTCGATCATTTCAGATACCTGAATCTTCTGAGGCAATCCTTTCATTGGGTGTACAGCAGAATAATTAACCAAACCTTATGTCTTTTATAGCGTAGCAGCTTCACAGGAGTTCCCCTAACCTTGTATTTTTGTTTGCCTAGAACCCAAAAATTGAAGAAAAGTAAGGCTGCAGCCATGCTGAGCTAACATATCAGAAACCAAAAACATCACGACCACTCCACTTGGATCCATCCACACTGAACATATTCACACACTAGGGTGGGCGTCAGAACTAATCAAATCACGAGGAGAGAGGGGCAGGGGAGGTGCAGACTATGGGCGTGGGACGGACGAGGTGGATGAGCACCTAAGCAAGCCGCAAGAAGTATCGCGCCGCTACGCTCCTCCTACACCCGCTCGTCGCCTTCTCGGACCTGCTCGTTGCTGCCGCTGGTGGGCTTGTGAGATGAGAGGTGAGCTTCCTGCAGAAAACGTACACCACAAGTGAGCAAGGGACCGTGAGGCTCCCTTGTGGGCGACTAAGAGAATGCGGAAGACGGGGAGGGGGGCGCCGCTGGGGAAAGTGACGCTGCTCGGGAGGGTGGCGCCGCTGAGTAGGGTGGCAGAGACGGGTTGGGTGGCGCCGATGGGGACGAAGGCGGATACGGGGAGGGCGACGCGGACGGCGAGGATGGAGGGAGGTCGGCGACCGCGATGGGGTCGAGCGTGGCGAGGAGCTCGAGAGTCGTCGGTCGCTGCCGATTTGGGAGGAGACCTGATGCTTCGTACAGAGCAGACGGAGTGACTTCTGTGGTGGAGAGCGAGTGAGCGAGCCTTATCACATTAGCGGACACCTCGATGCTGTTCTATTTCTCTATATCAATGACAAGTGGGACCCACATGTAAGGTACACGGAAGCAGGCCACATGGGCTGCTGAGGTGGCAAAACCGGCCTATAAACCGCCTAAAGGAGTAAATTAGATGGTTTAGGATACTTTAGGGTGTTAAAAAACTGGTATTATAGTTTGGGGTAAATTAATCCTAGCTTATACTTGAGGGGGGGAGTTAAATAGACTTTTCTTAATACAAAATAAAATACCAAACCAAGTTCAGTTTTCACCAAATTTTGTAGGTTAGCCTATTTGACACGATGAACAAAATGCTGCAATTTAGTTTGCCATTTGACTTATCCAGATTTGTAAAATAAACTAGAAGTGATAAACCCCTTTCTTTTTGCACCTTAATTCATATTTGAACTTGCCTAATTCAAGATGAACTAATTTTAAGTCCAAATCTAACTTCTTACTTGGATTTGTAGTTTTACATAGCTAGTTCATATTGCAACCAGTTTGTGAAGTTTTTGCATGTTCAAAGGATTAACTAAGTACTAACAATATTTTTGGTGGCTGCCAATTAGATTCTTGCCTAGGTTATATTTGAAAATTTGATTTTTAGGTTTGAATTTGGAATCTTGATGATGAACGAAACTCTGACCAACAGAGGGATTTCATGATTTAAATTTCAGCTTAATTAGCATTAACATGTTATATATAAACACACATTAGTTTGTTATTAATCAAATGAAGTATTTTTTTAATTATGTCACTTATGGGTCTTTGATTTAAATAACAATGCGCTAGCATTGCCTTTGGCTTTTGCATTAAATTTAATTTGGCTTGTTGGGATTAATTTGAAATCCTTCTCTTGAAATACAATTTTCCCTTGAAAATGACATGAACACTTCAAAGAGTGTTAAAGTTTTAACAAGTTCATTATTTATTATCTAACATAATTCATTTGAGTTTGAATTTCCCCAATTTAACATATAATTTTAAGTTCATATTTTTGCTTCTTGTTCTTCTCAAATACGGGCTTTTACATGTCCCACAATCACTTGTCGGGATTCCTATCCTTCGACCAAGCCCGTGCAACCTAAGGCAAGTGACATTGTGGATTAAGTGCTTCTTGTTTGATTGTGGAGTCCACATGTCATCATGCCCAAGGAAGTCTTTGAATAATTATCAAAGTATGTGTTAACTAAAAAAGGAACATCAAGAACGTCGAAGTGACACCCCTAAAGAAGGATAAGCCTCACCATGCTCTTAAAAGAATGTCTTCAAAAAGGAAAAGTCGTCGCTACATCAACAATTCTTCATCTCGACAAAAAAGAGGCTAGGGCCACCATGTGGCTCACATGTCCGAATGACAGCCAAAGTAATTTTGGCATGTCAAGCAGGAGAAGTTGTCCACATCTTCAACTTCAGGATTGGACAACAAATTATTGCACAAAAGAGGACAGAGGTAAGTCCCACTCATCTGGCTTCAAAAATTCGGTGAGTTTGCCAATAGGTTAATTGGTAGTTATCTCATATTTGTTTCCCAATTGCATATTTGAGGTAAAATTTCCAACCACCAAAAAACTAAATATTTGAATCAGGGAAGAAATTTACTTGGATATGAACTTTGGGCATGTCAACTTAAATTTTTTTTAATTCAACCAAAAATATTTGATTTAAGCCTCATTGCATTTAAAAGTTGTTTCAAGTTGGGCAAGACAATTTGACAATAGGGTTCAATTTGCTTTTGGCTAACATAACCTGCTTTCGAGTTGTTTTGTTTGTTCTTGATTGAATTGCAGATGGACAAAAATTATAAAGAGGTAGTTTGGCAAGAAAGAGGAAGCCACATCAAGCTCAAGCCACCATTGGAAGGATTTGCGAAGACATATCTCCTTCAAATTCATTTTGAGTTTGACGTAGAGAAATGTTCAAGATGGTGACCAAATGGAGGAGCAAGAAGAAGCATGTTGACGGTTGTTATATCCCAATTTCATCCGTCAATATAACTCAATTATGTGAAGGAAAACTCATTTTTTACACACATCACCATTCTACTTAACCTGTTTCCACTTGTCCTTAGAAGAATAGTTGTCGGTACCCTAAAAACCATACACCCCCTGAGGTTACAAAGATCTCAAGGGAAGGACATCTACTCAAATTGAAGACCCTCGGGGGCCCACTTGCCAGACGTAACCGGACCCGCTTCTCCAACATGGTTAGCCCCTAGGTTGCCACGTGTACTGTCAGACCAGAGCTATTACCCGCAAGGGTGAAGCTCCGGGCTAGGTACTGAAACGGCACCTCCGGAGGTAACCCCTGACCGAGAGAAGCTCCGGACCTGACACGTGACAGGCCACCCCGGAGCTTCCCGCTTCCCCCAAGCAAGCTCCGGAGCTGCCACGTGTCCATACGTCGGAGCTGACCACTTCAAACCTCCGAAAGACGTTGTAACGGCACCGGATCTTCAAAGGACGACCGCGGACTTCAAGACCCGATTAATTATCATTAATTCCACATTAATGATACTTAATCAGGACGATCTTAACACCTGTAACGGCACTGTCGGAACCGTTACAGGGTTATTAACAACAATTAATCTCGTGTATCAATACTAGTAACCGCCAGGGCCACATGTCGGGCCAGGCTGACTTGTAACGGTTTGTCCTTGTGCTATAAAAGGACAAACCGACGATACACGGGAGGAGAACTCTCGAACACTCTGAAGTTCACAAGTTAATACAACACACACACACACCCGTGGAGTAGGGTATTACGCTCAGGTGGCCCGAACCACGTAAACCACTGTGTCGCTCGTATCCAATCGCGTTTCACCTTCTTGAGTCTCCGCGCGCCCAAACCGAACCACAAACTCCTTCAACACTTTCGTAGTGTCAGGGGATCTGCCGACTCCAACAGTCGACAGTTGGCGCGCCAGGTAGGGGCGCCTGAGATCTTCAAGAATGGTGAATTCTGCGGCTGGATCATCCAACGGGTAACCTGCTGTTCAGGCTGTCGGAGGCAATCCCTCCAACATGCAGCCACCGGCAGGAGCCTCAGTTCCAGCAGGAGTCACACTCCCACCACCACCATCTTCTCCGGCAAGACATGCCGGACGACATGATGGTGCACCGGCGTCACATTCTGCGCCGGCAAGTCGTGACAACCCAGAACACGCGCTCCATGCAGTGCGTGCTCTCCTCCAGCGACCACCACCTCCGGATGCATCTCAAGGTGCCATGGAGTAATGGAGAGCTGATGTTGAGCATTTGGTCGCAGCAGCGGCCGAACGCCTCAACAACCAGGGTCCACCTCCTTCAGGGCGGGCCCCGTCGCAGCGACGAACGTTGTCTGGAAGACTTGGTCCACATGTCTCCAACAACCGGAGAAGAGCTGCATCACAGCAAGTGACGTCGTTGCCCTCTGGGGCACGACGCGCTCATACCGCATCTCGACTTTCGACACATGACCTCCGGGCGGAGCTTGATCGCCGATACCGCCAACAGGATGGCCGTGTCCACATCGAGCGAGCTCGAGAAAGACGAAATGCTCAAGAACTTTCTACTCTGGAAGGAGTAGGATGAGGCTGTTCCGCCCTAGCCATGCACCTGCGCATGGTTAGATGGCCACAGAAGTTCCGGCCACACTTGCCGGAAAAATTCGACGGGACTGTCAATCCCGTAGAATTTCTACAGATATACTCCACTGCGATCTTAGCAGCTGGAGGAAACGAGACCATAATGGCCAATTACTTTCCAGTGGCTTTAACTGGGACCGCCAGGTCCTGGTTTATGAGCCTTCCACCCAACTCTATCGACAGTTGGGAGGAGCTGTGCCGTCAGTTCACCGCCAATTTCGGGAGTTCATACACCCGTCCGGGCACTGAACTGGACCTTTTTGCGGTCGTGCAAAAAGGAGGAGAATCTTTGCGGTCATTCATCCAGAGATTCTCTCAGGTACGTAACACAATCCCTTCTATCTCAAGCGCTTCTGTCATTGTGGCATTCAGACAGGGTGTACGAGACAAGAAGATGTTGGAGAAGCTGGCGATCAAAGAGATCACCAGCGTCACGGAGCTCTTCAGCCTGGCTGACAAATGTGCCAGAGCTGCGGAGGGCCGTGAAATGCACTCCAAACCAGCCTGGGAGGATCATAAAAAATCCTCCAAAGAAGAAGCCGCTACCTCCGGGAGTGGCAAGAAGAAAAAGAAGACCAACGGCAAGAAGAAGCCGTCGGCCGGCACATCCAACGTTGCAGCCACTGCAACTCCTGGTGGCCGGGGG
Source organism: Tuctoria greenei (assembly GCA_036927565.1). Classification (NCBI taxonomy): domain Eukaryota; kingdom Viridiplantae; phylum Streptophyta; class Magnoliopsida; order Poales; family Poaceae; genus Tuctoria; species Tuctoria greenei. The sequence continues at coordinate 138,766,583 of JAYESD010000008.1, read as the reverse complement.
CCACGCCCCGAGAAGCGACCTCGACCGTCTTCTGGAGACGGTGGCAAATCCAAGATGTGGTGCCCCATTCACAAAACGAGCAGCCACAGACTGGAGGACTGCCGGGAGGTCCAAAACCTTGCCGAGCGCTACCACAAGCGCCGGGAAGGGTCTCCCTTCCGACAGAGGGAGGGAAAACAAAAGGTCGATGAAGCTCCGGCTGAAGAGGAGTTAGGGTTTCAGGACCCCAAAAAGGTCCTGAAAGCCGTCTACACCTCCGTCGACGATGACTCCGACGTCTCCGACAACGAGCGTCGAAAAACCATGAACACCATCTTTGGTGGATCATGGGACATCACTTCTCGTCGTGTCATCAAGACTATGCGACGGGATATGGCTGCTGTAGCTCCTACAGCTAGACCGGAGCCACATCGAAAGTGGATGGACACACCCATCACTTTTGATGCTTCGGACTGTCCTCAAAGCATGGTCGGAGCTGGCCAATTACCCTTGATGGTATCTCCCACCATCAACAACATCCAGCTCCATCATGTCCTGGTAGACGGAGGTTCGGGGCTTAACCTCATCAGCTTTGAAGCTTTCACTAAGCTCCAGCTCCGACCTTCAGACCTCCAGCCCTCTCGACCTTTCTCCGGAGTAGGTCCGGGGGCCATCACTCCACTCGGAGCTATTACTCTCCCCGTTACCTTCGGGACCCGGGAGAAGTATCGCACCGAGAAGTTGGTCTTCGACGTCGCTCAGATCAACTTACCATTCAACGCCATCTTGGGTAGACCTGCCTTGTACAAATTCATGGCAGCTGCTCATTATGGATACCTGGTGTTGAAGATGCCAACACCAGTAGGCGTTCTCCGGATCCGCGGAGATCGCACTGCCGGAGTAACTGCTCTGGAGGAACTCCATGCACTCACCACAGCGCAAGAGGAGGACTCCAGACAGAAGCAAGCTCCACAACCTTCGAGCATTCGTCAACGAGGCTCGACCTCTGCACCTCGTGTGCAGCCAAGCGGCGACACCGACATTCCCGTCAAAGTCGTCCAAATTGGTTCCGATGTCACTCAAACTACCCGCATATCGGGTGGCTTGAACGACAAATAGGAACTCGCGCTCATCACTTTCCTCCGGGCTAACGTTGACGTGTTTGCTTGGCAACCGTCACAAATGCCTGGGATCCCCAGGGAAGTGATTGAGCACAATCTGAAGATTTACCCCGACGTTCGGCCTGTGCATCAGAAACCTCGGAAGCAATCTGTAGAGCGACAGAACTTCATCCGACAAGAAGTGAAGAAGTTGCTCGAAGCCGGATTCATCCGAGAAGTCTACCATCCAAAATGGCTGGCAAACCCAGTCGTTGTGCCCAAGGCCGGTGGGAAACTTCGGATGTGCATCGACTACACCACACTGAATAAGGCATGTCCAAAAGATCCATTCCCACTACCTAGAATAGATCAGATAGTGGATTCCACCTCCGGGTGTGAATTACTGTGTTTTCTAGATGCATATTCTGGATATTATCAAATCAGGATGTCTAGGGAAGATGAAGAACATACTTCATTCATCACAGTGGATGGATTGTATTGTTACACAGCCATGCCTTTTGGTCTCAAGAATGCAGCTTCAACTTTTGTACGAGCTATGTACAAAACTTTCGAAGAACTCATCAGAGACATAGTGGAAGTGTACGTCGATGATATCGTGGTCAAAGTCAAAAACAAGGAATCCCTCTTGGACACCTTGCAGGCTGTCTTCGATAAGCTGCGGGCCACCCGCACGAAGCTAAACCCAGACAAGTGCGTCTTCGGAGTTAGTTCCGGAAAGCTTCTTGGTTTCCTGGTAAGTCACCGGGGCATAGAGGCTAATCCGGCGAAGATAAAAGCCATTGAAGACATGCGGCCACCAACCCGCATCAAAGACGTCCAAAAATTAACTGGATGTCTAGCAGCCCTCAGCCGGTTCATTTCAAGACTGGCGGAAAGGGCACTTCCCTTCTTCAAGTTACTGAGGAAGTCCGGACCATTCCAATGGTCTGAAGAAGCAGAGAAGGCATTCCAGGAGCTGAAACAGTTCCTCACCACCCTACCAGTCTTGGTAGCTCCGAACCCTGGTGAGCCTTTATTGCTTTACATTTCAGCAGCTGACGAAGTCGTCAGTATGGTTCTGGTTGCGGAGAGACCGGAACTACCCAATACTCAGGAATCCAGATCCCTTCGGGAGGATCCGGAGGTCCCTGAAAGCGGGTCTGGGTCCCAGCTCCCAGACTTGAACCCACAAGAAGCCACTTCAGAGGACCCGGATCCTTCTGAGAGGATCCAGGTCATTCCTGAAGAAGCTTTGGGTTCCTCCACCCAGAACCCGAAGATCCCCGAAGAGAGTCTGGACCCCTCCGAGAGGGTCCGGATCAATGAAGAGGAAGCACCGGACCCCTCCGGGAGGGTCCGGACCATTCAACGCCCAGTATACTTCATCAGTGAAGTGTTACATGATGCCAAGACTCGATACCTAGAGGTGCATAAACTGCTCTATGCAGTTCTTATTGCCTCAAGGAAGCTTCGACACTATTTCCAAGCTTACAAAGTCTCGGTGGTAACCTCATATCCACTTCGAGCGATCCTGCATAATCCCAATTCAACTGGGAATATTGCAAAGTGGGCAGCGGAACTGGCTGAATTCGACCTCGAATTCATTCCAAGACAAGCAATCAAGAGTCAAGCATTGGCAGATTTCGTGGCAGAATGGACTCCCTCTCCATTAAACCCTGGGGGCCCCAGCGAGGAGAAGACGGAACCTCAAGTTCCAGCCTTCACTAAGCCTCACTGGACCCTTTACTTCGACGGCTCCATGCAGAAGCAGGGAGCCGGAGCTGGAATCCTTCTCCTCGCACCAACCGGGGAGAAGGTGAAATACATGGTACACCTTGACTTCAAGGCAACCAACAACATGGCGGAGTACGAAGCACTCATCTATGGATTAAAGGTGGCACTTTCATATGGTGTCAAGCAATTGCTGGTCAAAGGAGATTCACAACTCGTCATCAAGCAGGTGAAGGGTGAATGCTCCTGCAATAATCTCCAGCTGGCTGCTTACCTCCTTGAAGTCCAGAGGCTTCAGAAGGACTTCGAAGTCCTAGACCTTCACCATGTTCAGCGTGCTCACAACGCTGAAGCTGACGAGCTCTCGACCAAGGCGTCAACCGGAGCTCCGGCTCCTGACGGAACCTTTGTCCGGAGGTTGTCAAAATCCACAGTTCAGCCTGCCGAACTGAACGAAGGGGGCGAGATCAGCATCCCGAAGCTGACGGTCCCGATGGCCCTGTTACCATGGCAGCCATCAAGGGTCGTAGGTGCTGCCGGAAGCTCCGAGCAACCCAGCACGCAAGACCCAAATGCTCAAGTCAGTTCCGATGCATGGATCTCGGAGATCCGGAACTACTTGAAAGACAACATCCTTCCTGACGATGATGTGTCCGCTGACCGGGTAGTCAGATTGGCTAAAAGATACACGTTGGTAGAAGGGGATCTCTACCGGCGCGGTGCCAACGGCATCCTAATGCGGTGCATCACAAAGGAAGAAGGCTGCGAGCTCCTCGCAGAAATCCATGGAGGTGAGTGTGGGAACCACGCATCTTCCCGCACGCTGGTCGGAAAAGCCTTTCGGCACGGCTTCTACTGGCCTACAGCGCTCCAGGATGCTACTGAGCTAGTGAAGAAATGCAAAGCATGCCAATTTCATGCAAAGCAAATTCATACACCTGCTCAGTCCTTACAAATGATACCTCCTACATGGCCTTTCGCTGTGTGGGGGATGGACATCTTGGGACCCTTCCCAAGAGCCGTCGGAGGTTACAAGTTCCTGTGCGTCGCCATCGACAAGTTCACCAAGTGGCCGGAAGCTACTCCTGTTGTGACGATCAACAAACAATCTGCAATCAATTTTCTACAATCTATCGTGAGCAGATTCGGAGTCCCAAATAAGATCATCACTGATAATGGGACTCAGTTCACAAGCTCCGCATTTCAAGGATATTGCGAAGACCTCGGCATACAAGTTTGCTACGCTTCTGTAGCTCATCCTGCCAGCAATGGACAAGCCGAGAGAGCAAACGCAGAGATCCTTAAAGGACTCAAAACGCGCACTTATGAGCGTTTGAAAAAGCACGGAGCCAATTGGATCGAAGAGCTTCCGCCCACTCTATGGGCCAACAGGACTTCTCCAAGTCGGGCAACCGGAGAAACACCCTTCTTCCTGGTGTACGGAGCTGAAGCGATCCTTCCTCCAGAAATCACCTTGGGTTCCCTCCGAGTCCGGACCTTCGACGAAGCCGCGCAGGACCAGCTCCGGCGTGAAGACCTAGACCTCCTCGAGGAGGGAAGGTGCCAAGCAGCTGTTCGGAACGCCCGATACCGCCAAGCTCTACGACGCTATCATCAGCGGCATGTACACAACCGACAGCTCGAGGAAGGCGATCTGGTGCTACGGAGAATACTATCCAGAGAAGGGCAAAACAAACTCTCCCCCGGCTGGGAAGGGCCCTTCCGAGTGATCAAAGTATCCCGTCCCGGAAGCGTTCGCTTGGCTACTGAGGATGGGACACCTCTCCCAAATCCTTGGAACATCGAGCACCTCCGTAAGTTCTACACTTAATTCCACGGAGGTGAGTCTTAAGTAACTTGAAATGTATGTTATAGAGTCATTGTACAGAGTCGGGTAGTTCCTCCGGGAGAGTAGCCGGACCTTTCCCGAAAGGTTTGAAAAGCTCATGCAACACTTGATACAGTCTCCGGACTAGAAGTGTAGCTAACTACCCTGGGTCAAACGAGAAACCAAACACACTTAGCCTGGTTCCGTACCCTAAGAGTGTACTTGTTTCCCCTGTACCCCGGACCTATAATGAAAGACATCTTCATGTGAAATAGACTCCACGTGCATTCATTTTTGCATAAGGCTCGACATTTTTATTTTTCTCTTTCTTGTCTATAACAGAAACGTGCAATTCTTAAGAAGTTCTAGTTTAACCGATTTATGTACGATTTGAGTTGAATTGTCGGATTTTTTAGATTTAAATGTCGTCTGTGGCCAACTCGCCTGAAAGCCGCCAAGCCATTCTAGGGTCGGAGTGCGCTATCGACTTAGCCTGGTCAAGCACCCTAAGTACGCCACTCTACCTACATCCCGGCAGGCCAAAGTAAGGTGGGTCCATGGACAATTAGATCTAAAAGAAAAGACAATTCATCCAATTGTATTAAAAATCGTGTTCAACTTGAAATTCTCTTGAGAACCGTAAGCCGCGACGAAGTTATAGATAAGGAACGAGTTTTACTATTTTTCTTGGCTTAAGTGTGCAGGAAAAATGAACCCTATGTTGATGGAGAAAAACCGGAGCTAACCAAGCTCCAACTCCCACCAAGACGTCAACCGTTGACGTTGACTTAAAGATGGTGAGAAGACCCTATCACTAGAGTCTGTTGCCAACAAATCAGGCGTGGCAAGGGTCATTGCCGGAGCTACTAAGCTCTGACACCTTGAAGTATTAACTATCGACGCTCAACGTGTTGGTAGAGGCTATTGCCGGAGCTACTAAGCTCCGGCGATGGACAATGCCGGAGCCTCTAAGCTCCGACTACTTCAAGGGACCTTCACTATCGAAAACTTCAGACCTAAATTTTACGAGTTCGAAGCAAATTCGTCTTCAACGAAACTCAACATCCTTTTGGTACATGTCCACAATCAAATTGTGCACATCTACCAGGGGGCCAAGTGAAGACAAAGATGTTGAAGACAAAAAAATGAAATTCGCAAAAAAGTGAGGATTTCATTTCATCAGAAGACTAGAGATTACATCTGAAGACAAGGGATTACAAAATTGAGGAAGAAGAGAAGATACAAGTAAAGGCTAAGAGAGACAGTCCTAGACCCTATGGAAGAACTCGGCGACCTTCTGGGCGACCTCCGACACGCTGGCTCGGGTAGCTTCGCCTTCTCCTTCGACGGGGCCTTCAAGCACCGGGTCCAGAGGGAATCGAGGGTTCCGGCTAGTGTAGCACGTCAACACATATTCTGTGACGTTTCTAGCCAGGGATTGTCCCTCGACCTCCAGCTGGTCCGCGATGACGTCGCCCACCTTGGAGAGCTTGCTGCCCGCAGCGCTCAACGCTTGCAACGCAAGGTCCGGCTCCGGCTCCGGATCATCCGGGAGCACGGGGCTGAAACCCATCGGCGCCAGCGCATCGTCGGCCTTGCTCAGGAACTCCCAAATTTGCAGGGAGTCCGTCTTCCTCAGGCCCTTCATCTCTTCCAGGGATCTCCGGGCCGCCGCCAGCTCCGAATTCTCGCGGGAGAGACGCTCAACTTCTTTGGCGTTTTGCTGAATCTTCGCAGCAACCCGCTTCTCAAGTCTTCCGAGCTCCTCCTCCCGGAGGTGGATCTTGTTCCGGCGGTCGACCAGGTCTTTCTCCCTAGCCTCTATTTTCTTCTCCCGGGCGACAAGGGCACACTCGTACTCGTAGAGTTCCTGCCCCCGCACCCAGGTCTTCTCCTCCTCCTCGAGGCAGCGCTCTTCCAATTTTTTAGTGCGCTCCTCGAGGCCCTTGTCCGCCAGAGCTGTTTTCTCGGCGAGCTCATCCTCCCGTCGCAAGACGTCATCCCGTAGCTCCAGGAGTTTTTGCTCCTCATCCTCGAGCCGCTTTTCCCTTCCCTCAAGTGCCTCTCGGTGCTTGATGAGTGCGGTGCTGATGGCCTCGAGTTGATCGAACCGAGCGTTGGCCGCGTCGTTAGCAGCCTTAGCTTGGTCATGGAACTCCCGGGATTGAGCGTCGAGGGCGTGAGTCATGCTCTCCCTCTCGTCCAGCAGCTCACCCCAGAGCTCCAGGCGGACCTTCTCCCGCCTGATCCATTCCTTGTCATCAGCAATCCTCGACTGCGCCAGCTTGGTCTCGAATTGGAGTCGATTACGCCACCTCCTAAGGGTTTGGCGCTCCTCTTCAAGAGCCTTGCTGTCGTGGAAGAAGGCTAGTTGGACTTGACGTAGACTGGAGCAAGCGTTGTCGATGGACATCGACAGCGAGATGGGCTCCGGACCTTCTGGGGTCTTCTCCGCTGGTTCCAGCGGGTCTTCACTTACAAAAATTGGGTCCCACTCTACAAGAGTGGAACCCCGAGCTTCCAAAGCACTAGGGCACTCCTCCGGGATGGCCTCAGTCGCCACCGAAGAAGGTCCTGCCACCAAGTCTTCATTTGCCCCCTCAGGCTGGGGGCCGGCGACTTCATTCAGGCACTCAGGCTCCGCCACGGGTACCATCGATGTCGTCGCCTCCAATGGCTCCGGCCGGGACACTTCTTCTGAGGGAGGCTCGAGCTCCCTCGCCTCTTCGACCACCGGCTCTGTGGCCGGCGCTCCAGCAATCACCGGCTCTGCAGCCGGCGCTCCAATAATTACCGGCTCTGCGACCGGAGCTTCGGAAGTAACCGGCTCAACTGCCGGAACCACCTCAACTTCCGGCTCGCATGCCGGGGCTTCAGCTACCTCCGGCTCAACCGCCGGGGCTTCAGCACTTTCCGGCTCTGAAGCCGGGACCGCAACTTCCTCCGACTCAACAGCCGGAGCTTCTACTTCAGCAGCACCAGGACCCGGAGTTTCAACCTCCGGAACGGGTGCCGCTGGCGCATCTTCAATCCCGTGGTCCGGCGCTACCACGGGAACTTCTGGAGACGAGTCGAGGTCCATAACCACGACAGCCGGCGCCGGAGCTGTCGCAGCCTCCGCTTGGGGTGGCACCGGAGCTGGAGCAGAAGCCCCCGCACCCTGAGACACTGTGGCCGAGGGCGGAGCTTCACTCCCCTTTTTGGGAACGCTGCAGATAAAGAATGAAGAAATTGAGCAAATAGATGCTACAATTAAAAGTTAATCGAGGTAAGAAAGAAAAATTACCTTGGGAGGCTCACGCACCAGTTTGCGCGGAACCTCTTTCCCGGACGTTCCGGGCTGGCCACGGTCGGTGTAGGAGCTCCGGGAGGACTCCCAAGACTTGCCGTGGCCGCGGGCGTTTCCCGGGTCGGAGCTCTCCTTGATCGGGAGGAACTCCTGGACCTGGAGGCCCTCACCGCTTCACGTGCCGGAGTCGCCTGCCCGGAACTGGCACCTCCGGAGGGATCCACCACGGGGACAGTCGCACTCCGGGAGGATCCCACTGCCGGAACAGTAGCACTCCGAAAGGACCCCACCACGGGGACAGCCGCTACAACGGCGGAGGATCTTCCTTCCTGAGGACGGGGAACTGGGGGGGAAGTAGCAAGCCCGACGGACCTTCCGTCAGCATGTCGCAGCTTCCTCTTCCGGCTCTCTGGCTCCTCCGCCAGCTCCTTGCCCTTGCCGGTGACCTCAGCTCTTGGCTGAGAAACAGGGGCGGAGCCGCCTTCCGACAACCCAGGGATCGCCAACCGGGCGGTCGATCTTCTCTCGACGACGCCAAGGTCGTCAAGCGCGGGCATCTTCCGCCAGAGCTCCCTGCTGAACTCAACTTCCACGTTCAGGGGGAGGAAAGCCGGTGGCGGAGTCAAGTACTCTCCGTCAACATCGATGCCGTGCTGGAATTTCTTGAGGTGAAACTCCAAGGACTTCCCCACCATGTTGGACTTCAACCCGGTCTCAACCCGGTCCTCGTCCATCACGCTGTTGAGGGCCCAGGCGAGCTTCTCCCTCCTCTTCAGCGGTGCCCACCTGTTGGACAGGAAGTTGCAGAACACCGCCTGGGGAGTCAATCCTCCCTCCACACATTGGCGGATCCTGGACAGGACGGGGTCGAAAGCTGCCGCCAGCACCGGAACTTCGCTCCACACCGACGTGTCAATGCCGGGCAGACCGTCTGGCAACTCCAACCTTTCATGCTCCTCCACCCGAACAACAACCCAATCCTTCTTCCAGTCATCCCACTTCCCGGAAGGGAAGGACCGGAGGTACTTGAACGGGCACTTCTTGCGCTTCACAAAGTAGTAGAAGCCAAGGTACTCGTCGCTTCGGCCGGTGGTTTGGACGGTGAAGAAGGTTCGGAAGAGCTCGATGCAGGGAGGGATGCCCACCCACATCTCACAGAAGTGGACAAAGATGGACACAAGGAGGATGGAGTGAGGGCCAAGGTGGTATAGCTGCAGACCATAGAAGTCCAGCAGCATCAAGAAGAAGGAAGAAAACGGTGGGATCAGCCCCACCATGGCGTACGATGAAAAGTACACCATCTCACCGGAGTGCTCCTTTTTAAAGGGAAGCTCTCCGCCGGCGCGGACCGAACGATTGAAGAAGTCCGACGACCACCCCATGAGGGCTCGGACCTTCTTCAGATCGCTCTCCGTCTTCAAACGACTCTCACGCAGACCCAACTCCATCGCAGCACAGCTAGGCAAGAGAAGAGGAGCAAAGCACGAGTTGGGAGTTTGAGCGCAAGAACAGATGGAAAGCGTAAAGAACTCCCGACGGTGCGCTTTCCTTCTTAAGTAAGCCCTCGCAACGCTTGGATGGAAACTGCAGGGGAGTCAAGGATACTACTCAAGAATTCAACCCTGCCGATGACAAGAGGGCCCGGGACCACCCTGACGATCAAGTCGAGGTTCTTACCCAGGCGAACAGTTGTCATCACGAGGCGGGAAACCCAAAGGCGGCGGACTGACAGGGCGCGCGGAACCGATACAGTTTTCGTATCGGGAACCGGCGACCTTCAATTACGAGAGATCCGCACGTCAAAGATCTTATCTGCTGCCTGAAGTGCGCCACGCGTCGGGACTTAACCGTAAAGCCCCGCCAAAGGCACCTCCGAAGACCCTTGAAGACCCAGTTCAAGAGTCGCAAATGTGGACCCACCTCCGGCGGAATGACCTCACCCCGTTGGCCTTCCCCGGAGGTAGGTCCAGGGGGCCACTGTCGGTACCCTAAAAACCATACACCCCCTGAGGTTACAAAGATCTCAAGGGAAGGACATCTACTCAAATTGAAGACCCTCGGGGGCCCACTTGCCAGACGTAACCGGACCCGCTTCTCCAACATGGTTAGCCCCTAGGTTGCCACGTGTACTGTCAGACCAGAGCTATTACCCGCAAGGGTGAAGCTCCGGGCTAGGTACTGAAACGGCACCTCCGGAGGTAACCCCTGACCGAGAGAAGCTCCGGACCTGACACGTGCCAGGCCACCCCGGAGCTTCCCGCTTCCCCCAAGCAAGCTCCAGAGCTGCCACGTGTCCATACGTCGGAGCTGACCACTTCAAACCTCCGAAAGACGTTGTAACGGCACCGGATCTTCAAAGGACGACCGCGGACTTCAAGACCCGATTAATTATCATTAATTCCACATTAATGATACTTAATCAGGACGATCTTAACACCTGTAACGGCACTGTCGGAACCGTTACAGGGTTATTAACAACAATTAATCTCGTGTATCAATACTAGTAACCGCCAGGGCCACATGTCGGGCCAGGCTGACTTGTAACGGTTTGTCCTTGTGCTATAAAAGGACAAACCGACGATACACGGGAGGAGAACTCTCGAACACTCTGAAGTTCACAAGTTAATACAACACACACACACACCCGTGGAGTAGGGTATTACGCTCAGGCGGCCCGAACCACTTAAACCACTGTGTCACTCGTATCCAATCGCGTTTCACCTTCTTGAGTCTCCGCGCGCCCAAACCGAACCACAAACTCCTTCAACACTTTCGTAGTGTCAGGGGATCTGCCGACTCCAACAGTCGACAATAGTGCATGCAGGTATTTTATGCAGGAAGTGAGGTAAAAGTGGGGGAACAATCCTATAATTATCCTTTCAGCCAATCAGGCGCTGACACGTGTCATCACATTGATTAGTCTATAGAACCCACCTGGAAGTCGCCCCGAGAAAGCACACTGGAATTGGTCAACTTTCCAGTTCGGGCGAACTCCCTGTTCAGCCGAAGTGAATTTTGTGCCTAACTTTGTGAACTTCCATGTGTCGACTCACTGTGGTGCCCTGATCACGATGAAGACTGATTCGCATGTTTTTGGTGACAGGAACTCCAGCTATAAATAGGACCCGTACCCTCACTTCACACACACACACACACACACCACTTGAGCATCATTCTATTGTATACACTACCTTTTTTAGTCTTTAGAGGAATTAGGCTGCAGAGAGGAGAGTCTCTAGTCCCAAGTCCAAATTGGAAAAGGTGTAGCGGGTGTCTCTCTTCCCAATCTAAATTTGGAAAGGTGTGGCTCAAGTATTCCTTCCTGTTTGTGACTTTATGCATAATAAAGATGTTACTTTAGTCTTCCATTATACATATACTTGAATGAATTGTTTCTTGTTTGATTGTGGATTCCATGTATGTGGTACGAATAGTCTTTATAATTATGCCATAATGATCATAACTTGTCATCATAAACACTATAATGTCCCACTATAGTCTAATTAGTTTTGATATGATCATGTTAATATGAATAGCTTATGCTACGTCTCAACATTGGTTCAACAATGTTTAGATTACTCATTGCATTAGAGAGATACTAGTACTCGAGCCTCTATGGTATTTACTTAGTATGCTAGCATGGTGCTAGGATAGTAAGTAGCATTGGATGTCTCGTAGACCCCAGGGATTCAAGAGGTCAGCAGTAGGTGGTGACAGCCATATCTGTCCTTTGTAATCCTACACATTCAGTTATACCACATGCTCTTGGCGGGAGTCGTCCTCTATTGCTAGGGAGATGATTTTTACAATTCAGTCAAAATTTTGAAGAGGTCATACAGGTATGCAACTTTTCAAGCCACACTCCGAGAATCAAGGATATTTAGTTCATTTCGGAGTTCGCAAAAATGCTTTTCATCAAGTGGCTTGGTGAATATGTCGGTCAATTGTCTCCTTTCATGGAATGGTCTCTCAAGAAATGATGTCTTATGTCTATGTGTTTAGTTCTAGAGTGCTCAACTAGATTGTGGGCTATTTTAATGGCACTCTCATTGTCACAAAGGAGAGGAATACGATTCATATTGTAACTGTAATCTCTTAGAATTTGTCGCATCCAAAGGAGTTGTGCACAACAACTCCTGACTGCAACATACTCCGCTTCGGCTGTGGATAAAGCAATGGAATTTTGTTTCTTGGGTGACCAAGAAACTAAGGATCTCCCTAGGAATTGGCATGTGCCGGAGGTGCTTTTTCTATCTACTTTGCACCTGACATAATCTGCATCGGAGTAACCAATGAGATTGAATTTTGAGCCTTTTGGGTACCAAAGACCAAGGTTGGGTGTATGAACTAAATATCTCAAGATTCTCTTTATGGCTGTCAAGTGACATTCCCTAGGGTTGACTTGAAATCATGCACACAAACATACACTCAACATAATATCTGGCCTAGATGCACATAAGTAAAGTAGAGATCCAATCATGGAGCGATATACCTTTTGATCGACGCTAGGTCCATCTTCATTGAGATCCAAGTGGCCATTCGTTGCCATGGGGGTCTTTATGGGCTTTGCCTTGTCCATGCCAAACTTCTTGAGTATGTCCTGCGTGTACTTGGTTTGGCTTATGAACATTCCTTCCCTTTGTTGCCGCACTTGGAATCCCAAGAAGTACTTCAATTCTCCCATCATTGACATTTCAAACCCGTCTGTCATGATTCTACTAAATTCTTCACAGAAGGACTGGTTAGTTGACCCAAATATTATGTCATCAACATAGATTTGACAGATAAAAAGATCATTATATAAATTCTTTGTGAATAATGTATAGTCTACTTTGCCAATTTGAAACCCATTTTCAATTAAGAAATCTCTAAGACACTCATACCAAGCTCTAGGAGCTTGTTTGAGGCTGTAGAGAGCCTTACACAATTTATATACGTGGTTAGGGAATTCTTCGTCTTCAAACCCGGGTGGTTGCTCCACGTACACTTCTTCCTTGATCGGCCCGTTGAGGAAGGCGCTTTTCACGTCCATTTGATACAACTTGAAATCATGGTGAGTAGCATATGCAAGTAATATTCTAATAGATTCAAGCCTAGCTACTGGAGCAAAAGTCTCATCGAAATCCAAACCTTTGACTTGTGAGTACCCTTTGGCCACAAGTCGCGCCTTGTTTCTTGTTACCACTCCGTGTTCGTCTTGTTTATTGCGGAAGACCCACTTGGTGCCCACTATGTTTGCATTGGGTCTTGCCACAAGTTCCCACACCTCGTTCCTCTTGAAGTTGTTCAATTCTTCTTGCATTGCCACCACCCAGTCCGGATCCTTCAATGCATCCTCAATCCTACGTGGTTCCAAAAAGGAGACAAACGAGTAATGCTCACAAAAGTTAGCTATGCGAGATCTAGTGGTTACTCCCTTTTGGATATGTCACCGATGATGTTGTCGATTGGGTGATCCCTTTGAATGCATTGGTGTACTCTTGGGTGGGGCACTTGGGGAGTTGTGTCTTCATGATCGTTTTCTTCTCCCCCTGAGTGGTTGCCCTCGTTGACTTGTTGATCATCTTCATACTCTCGTGCTTGTGTTGAAGCTCCCCCTTGATTGTTGGTCCCCTCTTGTGGTTCATTTTCCTCATTTATGTGCGAAGGTGAATCTTGTGGTCGAACTTCACCTAGAGCCATTCTTTTCAATGCTAGACAAGGAGCTTCTTCTTTACCTAATTCACATGGATCAACTTGCTCCTTTTGGGAGCCGTTAGTCTCATCGAACACTACGTCACGTGCTACTTCAACAAGTCCGGAGGCCTTGTTGAAAACACGATAGGCGTAGGTGTTCGAATCGTAACCGAGCAAGAAACCTTCATCGGACTTTGAAGCGAACTTTGAAGTCCTGGACTTCTTGTTCAGGATATAACATGGAGAACCAAAAACTCGAAAGTATGAAATGTTTGGTTTGTTACCGGTGAGTAGCTCATAGGGAGTTTTCTTGAGTAGTCGATGAAGATAAAGCCGATTTGCGGCGTGGCAAGCGGTGTTAATCGCTTCCGCCCAAAATCGATCCGAAGTCTTGTATTCATCGAGCATTGTTCTTGCCATCTCTATGAGTGTTCGGTTCTTCCTTTCGGCAACTCCATTTTGTTGTGGTGAGTATGGCGCTGAAAATTCGTGCTTGATGCCCTATTCATCAAGGTACTCCTCCACTTGTATGTTCTTGAACTTCGTGCCATTGTCGCTTCGAATACTCTTGATTGACAATGAAAACTCGTTTTGAGCTCGCTTGAAGAATTTCTTGAGTGTTCCTTGTGTTTCTGACTTATCATGCAAAAAGAAAACCCAAGTGAAGCGAGAAAAATCATCAATGATAACTAAACCGTATTTGTTACCGCTGATGCTTATGTAAGCAACTGGACCAAACAAGTCCATGTGAAGTAGTTCGAGCGGTCTTGTTGTAGTCATGATGTTCTTTGCGGGATGATGTGCTCCAACTTGCTTCCGGGCTTGGCACGCGCTACAAGGCCTGTCTTTCTCAAAAATAACATCTTTCAAACCTCGGATGTGATCGCCCTTGAGGAGTTTTTGAAGATTCCTCATACCAACATGCTCTAGCCGTCTATAACACAGCCAACCCATGTTGGTTTTTGCAATCAAGCATGTGTCGAGTTCGGCTTTATCCTTGTTAAAGTCAACAAGGTAAAGCTTTCCCTTCAACATACCCTTGAATGCAACGGAACTATCACTCTTCCTTGAGACGGTCACACCCTCATTAGTGAACAAGCAATTATAACCTTTGTCACATAGTTGAGATATGGACAGTAGGTTATAATCTAAAGATTCAACATGTAAAACCTGAGAAAGCGTGTGTTCAGAGGATATTGCAATTTTACCGGTACCGAGCACCTTTCCTTGACTATTATCTCCGAAGTAGATGCCTTCGTTTGGGTCCTCGTTTTCTTCATATTCCACAAACATTCTCCTTTCTTCGGTCATGTGGTTGGTGCATCCACTGTCTAGCACCCATTTGGATCCACCGGAGGAATAGGCCTGCAAAAACAAATTATTCTTTGGTTTTAGGTACCCAAGCTTGCTTGGGTCCTTGGAGGTTAGTTACAATACATTTGGGCACCCACACATGGGATTTTGTGTTCCCATGGCGTGGCCCAACATAATAAGCATAAACCTTACCAAGATTGTTTCTCATTAATACATAAGAGGCATCAAAAGTTTTAAATAGAAGCTGCTGTTGTTTATGAATTGGACTAGTCTGGGTGGCTGGACTTGTCCGGATGACCGGACTTGTCCGGACACTGACCGGACTAGTCCGATATTCATGCGAGTTCAGTTTCT
The DNA here is from genome assembly GCA_036927565.1 of Tuctoria greenei. Lineage (NCBI taxonomy): Eukaryota > Viridiplantae > Streptophyta > Magnoliopsida > Poales > Poaceae > Tuctoria > Tuctoria greenei. The sequence continues at coordinate 138,751,312 of JAYESD010000008.1, read as the reverse complement.
TATTCTTCAACTTATCAGTTTGAGAGGATCTTCCCTTCACAAAGGAGATCCTTCCCCTGTTATTCTTATGACTTCCAGCATATTGCTTTACATCATAAGAGTAACCAATGCCATATTTGACATTTGGAGGTCTTTGGACCAAGTATGCACTACGTGCATAGTTGATCTTCTCCTTGTCAAATATTCCATACTGGGTAGGATTTTTATCCTTTGTGGAGGTTGACTTCTCCTTCAAACTGGTGTTGATTTTACTACATGTGCACATATGAATAAGATCAGTTTTAGTGGGTTGGGAAGGTGAACTTGAAGAGGAGGAAGGTTCACTTAGCTTGAGTGACTCAACTTGCACTTCAAGGATTTTGTTAACCTTGATCAGGTCAGCAAGTTGGTCCTTGATTGCAACATTTGAGTTGGTTAACTCCAAGCAAGTTTTCTTGCTTGAAGCTAGCTCAAGCTCTAGTGAATTGTTTTTCTCCTTTTCAAGCTCTAGGAGTTTGTCAAATTTGACATACTTCTCCTTTTGGGAGATAATCATGTCCTCTTGACGATCAATTAACCTCTCCTTCTCAACAAGTTGGTCAAGTAAAAATCTCATTTTAGCAGCAGTTTTCCTATCTAGTCCATTTAGCATGTCCTCATCATCAATATGTGGTTCATCATCACTAGAGTAGGAATGATTGGAAGGGGTTTTGATGTTTACCTTGCGTTTACCTTCCTTTGCCATGAGACAAGTGCCATTTCTCTTCTTTGCACCGAGTGTGGGGAAGAGTGTGGATTTCTTGGATGTGCTTTCTATGGCTATGCTAGCCATCTCTTCTTCATCGGATGATGAGGACTCATCGTTTGAGTCCCACTCCTTCCCAATGTGTGCTTGTTCGGCTTGTTTCTTATTCTTGAAGAATTTCTTAGGTTGAGGCTTGGTTTCTTTAGTTTTCTTCTTGGTGTCCTCATACGGGCAATCGACTATAAAGTGGTTATACTCGCCACAATTATAGCACGCCCGCCTCATCTTTGACTTCGTCCTTTCCTTGTACTTTCCTTTACTTGATTTTGTTCCTTGTCTCTTCTTCATTATTCTCTTGAACTTTTTCATAAACAAAATCATATCCTCTTCATCTAGCTCACTACTCTCGTCATCACTGTCCTCCTCTAGTTGTGCTTCTCTTGCTTCTTTGGATAGAGGCTTGAGAGTAGATTTTAGGGAAACTCCTTTCTTCTTGGTCGAGGTGAGGTCGACAATTTCTTTGATGTGCTTGGCTTGTTTCTCCATCATTTCAAAGTTGATAATTTTACCAAGCAATTCATACGGAGTCATCCTTTTGTAACCTGGGCTTTCTCTGATCATTGAGCATAGCGTGACATTGCGAGGCATAAACGCTCTAAGGATGAGCTTTATCACCTCGTGGTCATTCCACTTCTTGATCCCATATGATCGAACCTTGTTGACAAGTGTCTTCAATCAATTGTACATATCCTGGGGTGACTCGTCTTCCTCAATTGCGAATCTTCCTAGTTCGCCTTCGATCATTTCAATTTTTGCCTCACGCACATGCCGATCACCTTCATGTGCTGTTTGTAGTGTATCCCATATCTCCTTAGAAATTTCGAGTCCATCCACCTTGGTGAACTCGTCTCGACTGAGAGAGGAGGTGATTACGGCTGCGGCTTGAGCGTTTCTATGGATTGTTTGCTCTTGACTTGGGGTGAGCTCTTCGTCGTCATCCGGAATATCTATCCTTGTACATACAACATGCCATAAACTTGGGTTGAGGGAAATCAAATGCATCTTCATATTCTGCCTCCACATGGAGTAATCACTCCCATCAAAGTGTGGGGCTTTTCCAAGTGGGATAGATAAGTAGTGATTGTTATTGGAATTTAGACGATCATAATTAAAAGGATATCAAGAGTAGTCGGTGTGACTACTCCCCTTCTTCTTCTCTTCAACTTTCGCTTTCCCTTTGGAAAGTGCCTTCTTTCTGAGGAGCGCCTTTAGCTCCAGCGTCTCCTCATCATCGTCCTCGAAGTCTTGAATGGCTTTGAGGTACTTCTCCATTTTTTGGGTCTTGTCGTTGTTGACTTCATCTTGGTTGTTGATTTTGTGGACGTCCTTCATGTCTGACATGATCTCTTCGAGTGGTTAAACTCTTTCTTGAAGAACCTTCTCTGATACCAATTGAATGTAGGCCTAGAGGGGGGTTGAATAGGCCTTTTGAATTTTTGTCGGATCCTGCAACACTCAACAACAAGTTCAATACCAGAGAAATCGGACTAGTCCGGTAAAGTGCGGACTAGTCCGGTGTTCACGGACTAAGTTGATCAAGATTAATCGATTAGGTTGATTCTTTAATGTATGCAGTGGAAATATAGAATCAAACAATAGTTTAATAGTTATATATTGGATTATATCACAATTAAGGCTTGTGTTCAACAATTTAATGTAAATTGAACAGTGTGTATCAAACCCTATAGTAAGTTGATCAATTTGAGTGATGAACACAAAAAGGACAAGACCCACGATTTATCCCGTGGTTCGGCTACCACGAAGGCAACTTACATCCACGTTGAGGAGTCCACAAAAGGACCGGGTCTTCTCCAACCCTACCCTCGTCGGATCGCCACGAAGGCCAACCCTCTTCCACTAATCACAAAGGGGTGAATAACCAAATTCAAGGGGCGTTCTCACACGTTGAGAGCTCCCTTAGATTACAAATCACAATGCCACCAAAAACACACTCAGAAATTACAATTGAAACGCAGGAGTGTGTTAGAGATTCAAACCAAGAGCTCAATGATGTGTGCCAAGTGTATCTCCAATGATCTAGAAGTGATCCTCAAAGGATTGATTGATTTTGCACTTAATTTCGTGGAGAGAAGTGGTTTTTGAGTCTCTTGGGAGGTGTGACGGTGCTAGGGTTCGAGAGAGTGTAAAAGTGGGTCGTGCACCTCTATTTATATGGGGTTTCTAAAAGTGACCGTTAGGGTTCAGAAAGATCGGACTAGTCCGGTGTGCTGTGTGTAGCAAACCCTAAGTGTCCCGAAATATCGGACTAGTCCGATCGAAAACGGACTTGTCCGATTTCACTACTAGAAATCTTCGGACTAGTCCGATAGCCATCGGACTTGTCCGGACATGTGAAACCCTAAGTGTGTTGGATGACAAGTCCGCACTTGGAGGACTTGTCCGATTTAGATCAGTGGGTATTTTGGACTAGTCCGTGTAAACATCGGACTTGTCCGAAGTGGATCAGAAGGAATATCGGACTAGTCCGGTTACCAACGGACTTGTCCGATTTTGTGTGACTTGTGAAGTGTGTTGAGGACTAGTCCGCCCTGGGGAGGACTAGTCTGACTCAAGTCAGAAAGATATCGGACTAGTCCGCCAGATATCAGACTTGTCCGATCTGGTGCAGAAAGGATATCGGACTAGTCCGGTTGATATCGGACTAGTCCGGTCCTGTGTAACTTTGTGCAATATGTGTGTGTGCTTAAATATGATTGAGCTCTTGGGTGTGTTTCCTTAACACACTCCATACACAATAATCCACTATTTCTTTTCCTTGAGCTCAAGTTCACTTTGCTCCTCATTATCCCTTCTTTTTGGTATTTTGCTCATTTTTCATTATTGGCCTGCATTCATCTCAACAAAACGGTTAGGATCCCAATTGCTTGTCATAAATCATCCAAAACCCACAAGGGAGTCCTAGATGCACTTTCAGTAAACACATGCCCGATGTGTTACAACTTAGCATAAGGATTCACCATTGACATGTTCATTAGTGTATAACCTAGGCTATGTATATGAATATTAGAAGAATTGTAGGAGAAACTCACCAACTCTTAGTCTAATCTCCATTAGGACCCATCTATCCTTTAGAATAGATTGCTTAGGTGTGTGTCACACAACACATATTATGAACTTACTCTGTCTTGATAATTGATTAGTATCCCATAGATTGGACATAAGAATAGTGTTTACTTTACTCCACTACCTTCCTATGGGATAAATACTAGAAGTGCATCTAGGCACTCCCTTGTACGTTTTGGACGATTGATGACAAACAAATGAGATTCTCATGAATTCGTTGAGATGAATGCAGGTTTACAAAGGATAGAACTTATGATGCACATAAAAAGGTGAAAAATGAGGAATGAGACAAGAAAAGTCCAAATGGTCAATGGAAGCACAAAGTAGATATCATTGTATAGGATGTGTGTGAGAGACACAACCCAAGAGCTTATATTTTTAAGTAGAGGGTTAGGGCTAAAATCAACAATGAAGTAATTCACTGAAGCACCAGACAAGACTATTTACTTATGGAGTAGTCCATTTATCTTTTTGCTCTCACACGGACATGTCCAGAACATCACCGGACTAGTCCATTATACTCACTGACCTCACGCGGATAAGTCTAGACATGAGCTGGACAAGTCCGTTCAACTCTCAGTCGTTTCACACGGACAAGTCCAAGTTTGGACTAAGTCCATTAATGTGACACCCGGTTCCGAATATGAACCAAGCGTAATGCACATGTCTGTCCAGAATGTTCAACACACATATATGAATGCATCACAAATGATATACATAATTTAACCACGTCTTAACTATTAAATAAGTACCTTACTACAACAATCCAATGGTTCATGAATGACAAGACTCTAATTATTGCAGCGGAAAGTAAACGAAGTATCACGACTCCATTCCACAGGCAATTGACGTCAGTATGCAACCTAGTACTCTACATGATCCTCAGGGTACTCCCAATTATCTCCTGTAGCTGTTGGTGGGAGAATTGCAAGGGTGAGTACGTGTCATACTCAGCAAGTGTGGGAATAGATGACATGTAGCTAAACAAATGACTGGTAATAAATGGCTAAATACAAAAATAAAACATTTCATAAACATGTAAATGCAGCCTAACATGTCTATGTGATATTAGTTCCCATCATACCCCAAGTAAATATCATAATTCATGTCCAACATTCTCATTTACCATTATGCCTCATCTATAATCATTCAGCAATTAATATCATAACCATATGACAATTTCATAACATCTCATAACCATCCATACTCATATGACATAACCAAACTATACCGAACCATCCCAAAAACCAAAGTCTAATCATGTAGGTCATCCAGGTGCTCGTGACCGGGAGCACGACTATCATGATAGTTTTTAACATTCTGCAGAGTTTGTACCACTTTACCCACATGTTCGTGATTTCATCACTTTTCGGTGACTAAGAACCTCTATTATGCCTTATCACACTTCCATAGGTATGTGGCTAAGAGATCTCAAAATAGCCTTTCAAAAGAGACTACTAGTATGTACGAGCCCATTAAGGTTTCACCGGCAGGCTTGAATCTCCATTCTCCTACCCACGGGCCACCTCGTGTGCCATGCGGACCCCAGTGCAACCCTACTGGACTCCCATTCCCCGCACCATCCAATGGTCCATACGATACTAGCAGCACACCTAATTATTCAGCTACGCCGCGCCCATACTTGGCCTTGTGGTGGCACTATTGTCCTGCCATATTCTCGCATGAACCGGTCCTTAGATCTAAGGCAAGCGAAACCACCATACCATCCAACCAATTCCACAAGACCAATGCTTGCTTAGATCTCCTAAGTTCCATGTTGCTAATTTAATCATCATCTTATTATCGTCCCAAATTCTCATAATTAGAGTCATCAAGCATATTATTTAAGTTGCTAAAATTCTGATTGTCCAACTACGATTAAATTCTGATTGTTAGATCTAATACGTCGCTAAAATTCGTATCAGAAAATGTACCCTACCGTAGATGCAGCGGTTTCGAAGATCGCAGGACGAAGGCGTAGCGTACACGAAGTAGACGGCACAGCGGTCCTCCGGCGGCATGACGACAGCGATGCGATGATCTCCGGTGGACGACGGCTCCTTCTTCCTCTTCCTCTTCTTTAGCCTTTTTTTCTACTCTTTTTCTCTCTGGCGCGACCTCTGTACTTTTTTTCTGGCGCTAGGGTTTTTGTGGCGACGCTAGAAATCGCTTCTGTCGAAGAAACAATGGAGCCCTACGGCTCCTTTTATAGCCGGCGAGGACGCTAGTACCGACTCGGTACCGCGACAAAGGCCGACTCAGCATGGTCTCGTCGGACCCGCAGCGCGCGTGGCGAGCGGCTCGGGCGCATGGGGGTGCGCGGGCGCATGAGGAGCAGGCACGCGTTGGCGCACATGGTGGCTCGGCTGTCGGCTCGGGCGTGCCAGCACCCGCAGGCGGCACTATTTGCCCAGAAGGTTCCGGGCGGCACTATTTGGCGGGACTTTTTTTGGTTTCCATATATAATTGTCTTATATATATTTCTTATATTATTTTTCTATTTGTTTATATTTGTTTCCTAATATATGTTTTATATTCTTATTCTCTTTTCTTCTTACCTACACATAGTTTGTGTATATGTTTCATCTTTTCTTTTTGTTCCTTTGTTCTACTAATGATTAATACATGAAAATGTATGCCATGCATGATGCTAAAATTGAGGGTGTTACAAACCTACCACCCTTAAAGTGAATCTCACCCTCGAGATTCGATAGTGTGGAGAAAAGATGAGGGAATTTTGCCTTCAGGTCTTCTTCACGTTCCCAAGTAGCTTCGGCTTCCGTATGGTGCTTCCATTGCACTTTGCACCAATAGACTCTCTTGTTCCTCGTGACCCTTTCCTTCACGTCCAAGATTTTGATAGGTTGCTTGACATAGGACAAATCCTCCTGGAGTTCTAGTTCGTCCATCGACACCTGTTCTACCAGCACTCTCAGACACTTCTTGAGTTGAGACACGTGAAATACGTCGTGTACATTGGAGAGATACGCCGGCAGCTCATGTTGATATTGTAGGATCGAAGAGCACGTGAAAAGCTACCAGAGGGGGTGAATGGTAGATTAAAACTTTTTCAGCAGAAGCAATGAAAACCCCTCGGTAGAAAAACGATTTGTTAAAGAAATCGTGTGTGAGACTAATCTAAACGTGTTTCACCGTGACAAAAGTGATAGATATCAGAGAGAATCAAGTCACGAAGATGACACAACAAGAATCACTCAAATCCGTCGAGAGAAACTCAAGTTACGATCGAATGATCGAACAAAGGTCAATCTGTTCTATCGAGTAAAAAATAGATCTGCAATATTGCAAAGAGACTCGTGTAGAACAAAAACCACAAATCCAATGACCGTGAAATTTTGATAGATGATAGATAATCAAGTTGTGAAGACAACCCAAAAAGAATCACGTCAATTGGATCTGTAAAACTTGAGTTATGATAAAACCACCGACGAAAGGTAGTACTGTGCAGAAACTTGACGAGTAAAACTTGTCTGGAACAAGTCGGATGAACAAGGCACAAAAGTTCCTTTCAACTACGAATTTTATTCAATAGAACACAAGAGTAACAGCCCCCAAGCCAACCTCCCTTGCTTATATAACCAGCCCTTAGGCCAACCCAATCTCAACTAGGACTCTAATCCTACTCAACCACGAATCAAAACTTTCCATAACTGCTTAGGACTCTTCTATACGCAGATAGAAGCAATCTTAAGACTTCCAAACACCTTAGGAACGTATCTCACATTCCTAAAACAACCCAAATTCGTGACCCACATGAAATCCGATCATAACCAACCCAAATCTTTCCATATTTGAGTCAAACCCGACTCAGTCGCAGCCTGAGTCCATAACCTAGTCGGTTGGACCTTTTTGACCAATTCTTTGCGTCCACATCTCTTCATCACACCTCGGAAACATGTAGCCACGTCCATGCACTCCTTGCACACATGCAAACATCTTCCAACGACGTCCACGATACCTTCATATGCATTGTTCTTGATTCATACATGCTGCGCGACCTCCCGATCAACTCAACCACAATTCCTCTCGAACTTGGTTGTTGAACCTCATATTCTCCCTAATACTAGTTCAATGGATCCCATCACCAGTGATAGGAGGATGAGTTCCGATCTTCCGAGAGGTTTGGTAAACTAGATTGGATGGAGATCTCGACGTTGATGATCTAAGGCTCCGAACGAACGAAACCCCACAATCACTACACCACTGCTCCGTTGGTTGTCACCCGTGTCACACGAATGACCTCTCCACGAAGGCTTATCCCTGCAAGCACAATCAAGAACACAAGCAAGAACATATAAGGTTCAATCAAAACTGAATTGATCACGAATTTGGGGGTCTCACATCCGATGATCGGCGACACTGTTCAATGACAGATTGTATCTAAGCTCAACCCAACCCTAACGTGGCGGCGGCTGCTGTATAAAAAGGAGTTTAGGGCCGTGCAAGACCCCTGGACACAACCCTAATGGGCTTCCACACGATACACGGGCCAGCAGCCCAAAAGACGGTGGTGCAGCACCAGACAGATTCTGGACGCCCACTTGTTTCGCTGATTCCCATAAACTTAGAAGGAATTTTGAGGTGGGGCTGGATCCATTGGAAGATTTATGAAATCACGGTTCCAACCATATATAGAACGTTCAAATACAACTCCGTATATGTCCGGGACGTCAGTTTTAGTGAAGGCAGCTCCTGGAACCCGAGGTGGAGTTGAAGTGGAGTTGTACTTGGGTTCCTCCTTGGTGTGCATGTCCTATCTCCTACTCCTTGATTCCTTGGACTCCTCCAAGCCCTTGCTGGTCCTCTCCATTGTTCCTAATCAATAAAACATGAATGGAAACAAGTGTAAGTTCTGAAAAACAATTGACAAGGTTAGAACGTACCTGGAGATCCAATTATTGTGCACGTGCTCTAGTGATCGGTCCTTGCATTGTATGCAAAGGAGAGATGTCCTCATCATCCTCCCCCTCTTGAATTTGAGTTGTCCTCGACTCAAGCTCATCTTCCTCACCCAAGTATGGCTCCAAATCTGAAATGTTAAATGTGGGGCTAACCCCAAACTCGGGAGGCAACTCAAGTTTATATGCATTGTCATTTATCTTCTCAAGAACCTTAAAAGGTCCAGCAGCACGTGGCATGAGTTTGGACTTTCTCAAATCCGAGAACCTGTCTTTTCTCAAATGAACCCACACCAAATCACCGGGTTCCAATTTTACCTCCTTCCTACCTTTGCTAGCAGCAATGCGATACTTTTCATTCATTTTTTCAATTTGTAACATAGTAGTTCCATGCAACTTAAGAATAAATTCAGAACGTATTGTAGCATCCAAGTTCACAATTTCAGTATGTGGTAAAGGTAGCAAATCAATTGGAGCACGAGGATTGAAACCATAGACAACCATAAATGGACTTAACTTGGTTGTGAAGTGAATAGACCTGTTATAAGCAAACTCAATATGTGGCAAACACTCCTCCCACAACCTCAAATTGTATTTCAAAACAGCCCGCAACATAGTAGATAAGGTACGATTAACTACCTCCGTTTGCCCATCAGTTTGTGGATGACAAGTAGTAGAAAACAGCAACTTTGTTCCCAATTTATACCACAAAGTTCTCCAAAAGTTACTCAAAAACTTAGCATCCCTATCAGAAACAATAGTATTGGGAACACCATACAAACGCACAACCTAATTAAAGAACAAATCAGCAACATGTGAAGCATTATCGATCTTGTGGCAGGGTATAAAATGAGCCATTTTAGAGAAACGATCAACAACCACAAAGACACTATCCCTCCCCCTCTTTGTTCTAGGTAATCCTAAAACAAAGTCCATAGAAATATCCTCCCAAGGTGCACTAGGAAGCGGAAGAGGCTTATAAAGACCATGTGGGTTAAGTAGAGACTTAGCTTTGTTGCATGTCGTGCAATGTGAAACGTAGCAATCCACGTCACGCCTCATCCGTGGCCAAAAAAGTGAGCAGCCAGCACATCCTCTGTCTTTTTGACACCAAAATGTCCCATCAAACCACCTCCATACGCTTCCTGCAACAACAAAAGACGAACAGAGCTAGCTGGAACACACAGCTTGTTAGCACGGTAGAGAAGGCCTTCACACAACAAGAATTTTTGCCACGTTCTTCCCTCTCTATAATTTTTAAAGGCATCTTTGAAGTCCAAATCAGTAGCATATAACCTCTTTATGGTTTCCAAACTAAAGATTTTATGAGAAAGTTGGGACAGCATGGTATAACGTCTAGATAAAGCATCGGCAATCACATTGTCTTTCCCTTTCTTATGTTTAATGATGTATGGAAATGATTCTATGAACTCAATCCTTTTAGCATGACGTTTGTTCAGATTAGCTTGTCCTTTAAGATACTTCAAAGACTCATGATCTGAATGTATGACAAATTCTTTAGACCATAGGTAATGTTGCCAAGTTTGCAAGACACGCACTAAAGCATAAAGTTCTTTGTCATATGTAGAATAATTCGGCAAAGGTCCATGCAATTTTTCACTAAATAAGGCAACAGGTTTACCTCCTTGAATTAGCACTCCTCCAATGCCAATGCCGCTCGCGTCACATTCAAGCTCGAAGGTCTTCTCAAAATCAGAAAGTTGCAGCAATGTGCTTGTGTGAGTTTCGACTTGAGAACATCAAAAGCTTGTTGTTGTGCTGGTCCCCATCGATACGACACTCCATGCTTTGTCAACTCGTGGAGAGGTGCCGCAATGGTGCTGAAATCCCGCACGAAAGGCCGGTAGAAACCTGCGAGACCAAGAAAACTCTGAACCTACGTGACCGTAGTCGGAAGTGGCCAGCTCGTGATGGCAACAATTTTTGCCTCGTCAACCTCAATGCCCTGCGAAGTAACAACATAACCAAGAAAAGAAACACAATCAGTGCAAAAGGTGCACTTCTCAAGGTTACCATATAAACGTGCATCACGCAAGACATTAAAAACAGCACGCAAATGTTCAAGATGCTCATCATATGACTTGCTGTAAATAAGGATATCATCAAAGTAAACCACCACAAATTTACCAATGAAAGCACGTAAAACCTCATTCATCAACCTCATGAAAGTGTTGGGCACATTAGTTAAACCAAACGGCATGACTAACCATTCATAAAGTCCGAATTTAGTTTTAAAAGCAGTTTTCCATTCATCACCTAAAGCCATACGAATTTGATGATATCCACTATGCAAATCAATCTTGGAGAAAATAATAGAACCACTCAACTCATCAAGCATGTCATCCAATCTAGGAATAGGATAGCGATAACGAATGGTAATGCTATTGGTGGCCCTACAATCAACACACATGCGCCAAGTGCCATCTTTTTTTGGAACCAAAAGAACAGGAACAGAACAAGGACTAAGGCTCTCACGAATGTACCCACGGTCCAGAAGATCTTGGACTTGTCGCTGCATTTCCTTAGTCTCGTTGGGGTTGGTCCTATAGGCGGCACGGTTTGGCAAGCTCGCCCCTGGAATCAAATCAATCTTGTGCTCAATGCCTCGCACAGGTGGTAATCCAAGGGGTATCTCTGATGGAAAAAACATCCATATATTCCCGCAAAAGGTTAGCAATAGCAGGTGGCAAGACAATGGATGTATCCGCAATGGAATATAAAGCATGTTTGCACACTAAAGCATAGCAAGTTCCATTAGATGCATATAAATCTTCAAGATCAGATTTAGTTGCAAGCAAAATAGGATTTTTAAACTTAATAGGTTGCTGAATTCAGAATTGAAAACACCCTTTTGCTTAGCATTATTCTTTTTCTCCTGCTCAAATTGCACAATTTCAGTGGGACACATAGGAAGCAACACAATTTTCTTGCCCTTATGCATGAGAGTATACTTATTAGATCGACCATGGTGAATAGCATCAGTATCAAACTCCCAAGGATGTCCCAACAAAAGAGAGCAAGCATCCATAGGTACCACATCAAAATCAGCAAAATCATGATAAGAACCAATAGAAAAATGTATCTTTGCTGTTTGTGTTACCTTTACCTTACCATTGTTGTTAAATCATTGAATGTGATAAGGGTGGGGATGCTCCCGTGTGGTCAAGCCAAGCTTCTTGACCACCTCAACGTTCACCAGATTGTTGCAGCTACCACCATCAATGATGGTATGTACACGACAATCCTTGACGATGAGAAACATGTTGAAAAGGTTGTGACGTTGGCGGTTGTCGTCCTCTCGAATCGTGGCACTCAAAGCTCGCTGCACAATCAAAGTCCTATAGTTGTTGGTCGCAGATGTACCAAGAACCTCCTCAGCACCATCATCTGAACCTGAAATGTTAGTTGCAATAATATTTTCATCTTCAATATTAGAAGCACTAACATACCCACCATCAGCAGTGGCAATGATCGTCTGTTTGCTGGGGCAATCTCGTTGCATATGGCCAAGTCCCTGGCAGCAATGGCAATTGATGTTGAAGGTGCGACTTGTCAAAGTGTTGGGTACAACCACCTTTGCTGCAACACCTAGATGCATCTGGAACATGCTGTTATCTTGTCCCCGTGATGTAGAAGGTGCGGTGCTGCTGTGTACAACACCGGTGGAGGGTGGTGTAGAAGCACATACGCTTGAGGAGGGTGCTGCTTTGGACGATGTAACCGGAAACTATCGCGGCGTGAAGGTGTTGTTCTGCCGCTGCTGTTGGTGACCCTGCACTTCTTTTTCTGCTAACATAGCAAGTTGAAATAAATGTTGAATAGAATGATATTCCTTGTAGTCCACTATGTCCTGGATCTCACGCTGCAGGCTCCCATAAAACCTAACAATTTGGTCTTCCTAATCCTCAGCTACCCACAATGAAGCATACCTTTCTACAACTCTTGGTAGTACTCTTGGACAGTCATGCCACCCTGATCAAAGCATTGCAATTTCTTAAGAAGATCACGTCTATATGAAGGAGGAACAAACCTAGCGCGCATCTCTTCTTTTAACGCAACCCATGTTTGTGGTGCATTACGTGTATTGACAAGTTCATTCCACCAAATTATAGCAAAATCTTTAAACTCACTAGTGGCTTGTCTAACTCTATGTCGCTCAGGAACAAGATGAGAGCTAAATTTCTGTTCTACCGTCATCTCCCAATCCAAGTAAGTCTCAGCATCATAAGATCCATAAAACGGTGGAATAGAAAACTTAATCTTAGCGTAAGGATCATTATCTTGTTCAGGAGCATGAGGACGAGGTCTACCTCCCATACCTTGACGATTTCGTCGAGGGCGACGACGCTGCTGTTCATCAACCTCATTGTTATTGAAGTCATCCTCTGTGTCGTAGTGAGCATGTGCATCAGCATCAAGGATGATAGAGGGTGTAGCTTGTTGGGGAAGGCGAGTCTCCATCTCATCCAACCGTGTGGTCAAACCAGCAACACTTGTATGGAGCCTCTGAAAGGTGGCTGTTGTAGTGGTCTGATAATTGTTGAAAGCTTCGGTCATCGCCCGCATCATGTCCCTTAGTTCCATATGGGACACGCACTCATCATCATCCGGAGGTGTAGAACCAGAGGTCTTATCCATAGGCTTCTTTCCTGTCATTGTTAGTACAAAACTGGAACGAAGACAAAAAGATCGTGAAGAACCCTATTACTACGCTCTCTGAAGTGGAAATGGAAAATCGATCAGTAAGATGCGTCTTACCCCGCTCTTACAAGTTTCTTACCAGCACTGCAGGTGGCCAACGATGACCGGTGTGAAGCAAGCAGAGAGTGGGTGTGATTGCAGAGGTTACCTATTCTGCTCGAGAGAAGCTGGAGCTTGGAAGGCTCAAATGCAGTATATGTATGTGGCACACAAGTTAGTAACAGATAACAATGTTGAATAAGTGTCCAAAGAATTTCACCTAGGTGCTGGCCTAAGAATGTATTAGAACAGTGGTGGCAACAAGCAAGGACAAGGATGAATGATGATTAACAACAAGGATAATATCATCAAGTATCCATCACTCACACAGGAACAACACAACTAGAAAACCACTTAGCCTCCTGTTTTTGTCTTGAAGCACTAGTAGAAATCAAATTTTTTTTTCTATCTTTAAATTTTTGATATTTTTTTCTCAACCAGGGGCACGAGAATAGAAACAACACCAAGTATTAGCTCAAACCGATCAAAGATGTGATCGGTACAAATTCAGGAGCAATTGAAAAAACTTGTGCCGGAACTTCGTGGTTCAAAACGAGGGCCTTCTTAATTTTTTTTTTAATTTTTTTGAAAACGTCGTGACCGGCGTAGCTGGTGTATCGGATGTGGATTTTTTTGAGACCTTTCTGGGAAAAAATGTGCCTCAATCGGAATTCCGAGCAAAAAGTTATGCCTGTTTTAAGGAGGATACCCCGAATCAGGTTTTGGTGGTGCTGGAAACTACAACAGAAACGAATCGGTGGATGAAATTTTTTTGTAGATTGGTTTTTTTGTAGATGGCAGTAGATAGAAAAAACAAAACTGAACCAAAACAAATCTAAACCAGCAACCAAACTCAACCTAGGTCACAAACTCAGGACTAGACTCCAAAACTAAATTGTGCAAAAGGCTGAACGGGGGTTGTAGGTCAAGGAAAGTAAAAATTTTTTGTGGCTTTTTGTGGATGATAGGACTGAAAAAAATTAAATCTAGAGGGCACACAAGTATACCTCACGGTGAACCTGGCTCTGATACCAATTGATAGGAGGATGAACCTCGATCTTACGAGAGGTATAGTAAACTTGATTGGGTGATCTCGACGTTGATGATCCAAGTCTCCAAACGAACGAAACCCCGTAATCACTACACCACTTCTTCGTTGGTTATCACTCATGTCACACGAATGACCTCACCACGAAGGATTATCCCTGCAAGCACAATCAAGAACACAAGCAAGAACAGAGAAGTTGCAATCAAAACTGAATTGATCATAAATTTGGGGTCTCACAACCGATGATCGGTGACACTGTTCAATGACAGATTGTATCTAAGAAAAACCCAACCATAATGTGGTGATGGCTGCTGTATAAAAAGGAGTTTAGGGGCGTGCAAGACCCCTGGACACAACCCTAATGGGCTTCCACACGATACACGGGCTAGCAGCCCAAAAGATGGTGGCGCAGCACCAGACAGATTCTGGATGCCCACTTGTTTTGCTGATTCCCGTAAACTTAGAAGGAATTTTGAGGTGGGGCTGGTTCCATTGGAAGCTTTATGAAATCACGGTTCCAACCATATATAGAATGTCCAAATATGACTCCGTATGTGTCCAGGACATCAGTTTTAGTGAAGGCAGCTCCTGGAACCCGAGGTGGAGTCGAAGTGGAGTTGTACTTGAGTTCCTCCTTGGTGTGCACATCCTATCTCCTCCTCCTTGATTCCTTGGACTCCTCCAAGCCCTTGCTGGTCCTCTCCATTGTTCCCAATCAATAAAATATGCATGGAAACAAGCGTAAGTTCTGAAAAACAATTGACAAGGTTACAACGTACCTGGAGATCCAATTGTCGTGCACGTGCTCTAGTGATTGGTCCTTGCATTGTATGCAGAGGAGAGATGTCCTCATCGACCAGCCATGTCTTGAACTCAAGCAACACCTACACATTAACAAACAACCAATTCGTACGATCCCAAGTCCTCGACTTGACTCTCGTTAGTTCCGAAACTACAACATCTTACGTGAACACTTCACATAAGCATATTGCAAACCATAGCAAAATGATATCAACCATATCAACCAAAAAGCACCAAAAACTTAGCAAATGAATACTAAGCAATCTTTCTAACAATGTAAAGCAAGTTCAAAACATTTTATAGTAAAATTAGGAACATTGCGATCAAGCTCCGAATCTTGCCAAAACTAACCGGAGTTTGAGCCGGAGCTTACCAAAGATAGTACAACCTAGCGCCAGAGCTTACCAAAGCTAGTACAACCTAGTGCCGGAGCTTACCAAAGCTGGTCGGAACTAGTCAACCCCAAAGACGGAGCTAGAAAAACATGTCCAAGCTAACCAACATAAGTCGGACCTAGCAAATCATATCGGACCTTAACAAAGACATGTCGGAGCTATCAAAAACATGCCGGAGCTAAAGACAAAGCTCACCGGAGCTACCCAAAAACATGTTGGACCTTGACAAAGTAAGTCAGACCTATTGTTGGACCTTGCAGAAGCTCGGAGCTAGAGTCGGACCTTTCTCAAAAGGTGTTTTAGCAGTTTTCAGAACTTTTATCATCAAAGCCAATGTATTTAGCACACATAGGTCTCACAATCTCCCTCTTGATGAATGCATTGGCAACACCGCTTAAAATTCGAACATTGGCTTATTCACATTAAAAGTTTTGAAAACAATTTCTCCCCCTTTTGCAACACGACATAAACAATTTTTCCTTTTGAGAAAATCATGCCAAAAACACTTGTGGATATGTGCAATGTGTAATCGATTTCTCCCCCTTGCATACTTCTCTTAAAAATTTATATATTTTCTCTCCCCCTTTGACAATGTATTCAGCAAGGTTCAAAAGAGAGATTTTAATTGTTATGAGCATATTATAACATATGCATATAAAACAAAGCTCATCCAAGTCATACTATCAAGTAACTTACACTATCACATCAATAAAATACATAAAGTAGTGTAAGCCATGCTAGAGATCAAATGTAATTTCCAATTTAGCAAGTCATGATCTCACAAACTTAACTATTTCAAAACCTGGAAGCATGACACTTGTTGCTGCATTTTATTATTTTTCAAAGCACAAATTTAGATCATATGATATTTGCAAGAGATTATATGCGCATCTGCCTTATTCGAACCAACCAAGCCAAGCCTATGTCATTTGACAATCAGAAGCTTAAGGACATGGTTTTAGTCATACACAACTTCTTCCAAGTTCATATCTAAGTGCAATGATAAGCTATCTCACAAGAAGAAGTGCGATGCATGCATATTCTCTTGATCTTTTCTCATTTTTATTTGATCATAAAAGCTAAATATGTGAATAGTTGATTGATTAATTTTTCATTATTAAAAGCACTTGTGAGCATGCAACAAGTTTAAAATAGCAAGAAAATTTTATCATGACCAAATTTAGTGTAAGTAATTATTCCAATTACTAGTCATGGCAAAAACTACAAAATGTATAACATGAGTAATGTAGTAAGAACTTTCAGCATGTAAAAAGAATCACAAAGTCATATATGTATCAAATACTATGCTCATGTTATTTTAAGTTCAGATTCACACATAGACTTCCCAAGTTTCAAAACTCCCCCTCAATTTAAGCCATGAGGATGCATAACCCCTATTTCACTACGAATGAAACAAAAATGAGTGAAATCCAAAGGTTTTGTAAAAATGTCAGCCAATTGTTGTTCGGTATCTACATAGTGAAGCACAATGTTTCCTTTTTCAACATTATCACGGAGAAAATGTTACCTAATGTCAATGTGCTTAGTTCTAGAATGTTGCACAGGGTTTTTAGCAATGCAAATGGCACTAGTGTTATCACAAAACAGTGGAACACTATCTAGATCAACCCCATAGTCCTTAAGTGTTTGAACAATCCAAAGAATTTGTGAGCAAGCACTAGCAGCAGCTACATATTCAGATTCAGCTGTGGATTGTGCAACTGAGTTTTGTTTTCTAGAGGACCAAGCAACAAGTGAATTACCAAGAAAATGACAAGCACCCAAAGTACTTCTCCTATCAATCCTACAACCCCCAAAATCAGCATCGGAAAAACATTTCAAAGTAACGGTTGAGGAAGAAGGAAGAAAAATGCCAAATTCTTGAGTTCCATGTAAGTACCTAAGAATCCTTTCGACGGCTTGACGATGTGAAGCATGCGGGGAGGCTTGAAAACATGCACAAAGACATACGTTGAATTGTATGTCCGGTATTGATGCCGTGAGGTACAAAAGTGATCTGATCATGCTTCTATATTCTTTTTGATCCACGGGTTCACCATCTTCATCAAGTTCAAGTGTTGTTTCTATTCCCATTGGTGTCCGAAGAGGCTTGCTTTTGTCCATGTTGAAGCACCTTAGGAGGTCTTTTGTATACTTCGTTTGATGCACAAAGGTACCCTCCTTGGTTTGCTTGATTTGCAGCCCCAAAAAGTACGTGAGTTCTCCCATCATACTCATCTCAAATTCTGAACTCATCATAGCTAAAAACTTGGACACAAGATCATGAGAACCACAACCAAAGATAATATCATCCACATACACTTGAACGAATAATGAGTCGTTGCCATGCTTAAGCACAAAAAGAGTTTTATCAACCTTGCCCATGGCAAACCCCTTTTCATGTAAGAATGTTTTTAACCTATCATACCATGCTCTAGGGGCTTGTTTGAGACCGTACAAGGCTTTGAACAGTTTGTAAACATGATTAGGAAAATATGGATTTTCAAAACCTGGTGGTTGTTTGACATAAACCTCCTCATCTATGTAGCCATTAAGAAAAGCATTTTTAACGTCCATTTGATAAAGCTTAAAACCTTTACATGCAGCAAAAGCTAACAAAATTCTTATGGCTTCTAATCTAGCAACAGGAGCAAAAGTTTCATCAAAATCTAGACTTTCAACTTGAGTGAAACCTTGAGCAACCAACCTAGCCTTATTCCTAACCACAACCCCATCCTCACTTTGTTTATTTTTAAACACCCATTTAGTTCCAATTAAAGTGTGACCTTGAGGTGGAGGTACAAGTTTCCAAACATTATTTCTTTCAAAATTTTCTAACTCTTCTTCCATGGTAATAATCCAAGATTCATTAGTGAGTGCGTGTGATATATCTTTGGGTTCAAAAGAAACAACAAAAGTAGAATGAGCATGAGAGTTTGGATCGCAAATCCTGGACCGGGTGACTCGTTCATGCAAGCTTCCAATAATTTGGTGTGGAGGATGACTTTTGAGAACCCGAAGGGGAGTGGACACTTCACAAGCTTCTTCTTCTTCATGTTCATCACAAATCAATGAACTTGTGACTTGAGGAGGATCTGGACAAGCAATGTTGGTCGTCGGTGCTGGCTGTGAATCAAAATCAGGAGCTGGAACAATGTCATTAGCTGCTGAATTTTCGGGCAGCAGCTCCACCTCTTCCTCATCTTCAACGAAAATGCTCTCCCCCTGCGGATATGGATCTGGACCTGCAATGTTTGAGCTAGTACCTGGGCTAGCTTAATCAAAAGACACCTCACAAGTCTCCACAATTTTGTTAGTGTCAAGTAAAAGCACACGGTAGCCTCTAGTATGAGATGGATAACCAAGAAACATGCCATCAACAGATCTAGGTTCAAATTTATCAAGATTACCATGTTTCTTAACAAAGCCTTTGCAACCAAAGACCCGAAAGTGTGTAACACTAGGCCTATATCCAAACCAGAGCTCATATGGTGTTTTACCTAGCTTAGCGCGCAAGAAAACATGATTTGAGACATAACAAGCAGTTGCAATCGCATCAGCCTAAAATTTCCTAGGAGTTTGATATTCATCAAGCATAGTCCTAGCCATCTCAACTAAGGTTTGTTCTTTCTTTCTACAACACCATTTTTTCGAGGTACATATGGTGAAGAATATTGATGATCTATTCCATTTTTAGCACAAAAGTGATCAAATGATTGATTTTTAAATTCGGTTCTGTTATCACTTCTAGTTGCTTTTAAAAATCCTGGTTGATCAGTTGATAATCTAAGAAACAAAGTTATAAAGTGACTAAAAGCTTCATTCTTAGATGCCATAAAGTAAACCCAAGAGTATCTAGAATAATCATCAACAATGACAAGAACATACCATTTACCCCCGAAGGATTGAACACGTGAAGGTCCTACAGTGTCAAGGTGCAAAAGTTAACCCGATTCAGTTGTCATGACCATTGTGAGAGGAGTATGTGAACCTGGAACCATCTTAGCATGTCTACAAGAAGAGCACATAATTTCTTTGTCCCATTTAAGCTTAGACAGACCCTGTATGCGATCAAGAGCACTAACACGCGTTAGATGATCAAAGCCTACATGACCAAGTCTACGATGCCAAAAATATAAGACCTTTGAATCATTAGCAAATAGACACCTATGCTTAAAGGAAGACATATCAAAATCAGCTTTAAAAACTCTTCCAAACCGAGACATGTTAAAAATAAGATCACTATTTGAATTTACAACTTTGCAGCAATTTTTAGTGAAAATAATTTCCAGATTTTCATCTAGCAGTTGTGAAACAGAAAGCAAGTTGTATTTTAAATTTTTAAGAAGTGCCACATCCTTCAAAGTGTAGTGACTATTTACTCTAACCAAACCCTTAGCAATTATAGGAGTTGAAGAATTATTGACAAAAGTAACATTCTCTACACGTGACACAAAAGAGAGGGAGGATAACCATTCTTTGTTACCGGTCATGTGGCGTGAGCAACCTGAATCCACAATCACCTTCCTCAAGCGTGTAACCTACACAGAAGCACAATACGTCAATGACTCAATACTGGGGTTAGTCAAAAGGCATTTAGGAATCCAATACTGAGTCACACAACGTCCAGCAGGAATAACACGCAAAAGATGAGATAAAACAGTAGATTTATGAGCCAACGCTTGAGGATTTTTGTACCCAACTATTGTCCTACGAGATAATACATGTGTAGCACAAAAACAGTAGGTTTGGGAGCAAAATTTGCATGTTTTTGGCTCATTACAACAGGTTGCATGTTCCTATCATTTGGTTTAGCATGAGCAGCAAATTTTGTATGAAAGTTATGAGATCTAGCAATCATTCTTTCCTTTTTCTGTTGTTTAGCTAGTCTATAACAAAAATCTATGACATGACCATCTCTACCACAGTAGGTACAACAAATTTAACTTTGTGTTCATGTCTAGATAAGCAAGCAACATTTTTATTTGAAACCGAGTGAGACAATACTCCTGCAGATTTGAAAACCACTTCTTTTTGTTTAGGAACTGTTTGAGTCAAACCACTTCCTAATGACTTTATAATTTTAGGTGTATGTGCCTTTGCATGAGCATGAGAATCAAAACCTAAACCATTTTTATCATTGCAAGACTTGGAAGAATTCAACATCAAGTTTAGGTTCTTATTCCCATTACAAAACTGATCTAATGTCATATGCATGTTATCAAGTTTATTGAGCAGATCAAGGCAATTTTCACATGAATTTTTTCCTTTTAATTTGCAATTGGAACAAAATTTAACTTCATGAGAACGTAAAGCATTGTTCAATATAGAAATTTCATTCATAGCATCTTGTAGTTTCTTATCAAGATCATCACAAGTAGAACAATGAAAATCAATTGTAGAACAACTAGCATCTTTCAATTTTTATCATTAAGTGCAGCAAGCTCTCTATTCTTTTCAATTTCAAACTCAATTTTATCAAGTGTGGAGGTGTGCAGACTTCTTAATGAGGACAATTGTTCATATATTAAATCACATGAGGGACATGCATCATCACTAGGAATCAAAGTTTTTAACTGGTTGATTTCAGATTCTAGTGATCCGATTTTAGCAGCACTATCCCTAAGCTTTTTGTCCTTTTTCTTAACTATAATAGTGGCATGAGAAATAGCATCATACATTTCTTCGCAAGTAGGACATACCTCTTCTGCATCTTCCATACATGATCTTGATTTTCCCACCATGAAGCACAAGTTTGCCAAATCATCTTCATCTTCGTTACTTCCAATGTCCACATCGCTTGAGCCAAGTTCTTGATGTGCGGAGATAAAACTGCTCACCAATTGATGTCTTGTAAAACCCTTCTTTTTCTTCTTATCGTTTGCAGAGGAGTGCTTCGTCATTGTTTGCTTTTCATCCCGGGAAGTAGGACCTGAAAGGTGAGGGCAATCTGAACAAAAATGTCCTGTCTTACCACATTCGAAACATCGTTGAGGTCTGGAGCTTCCTCTCCTTCTAGTTCTAACATTTTGCAATGCTTTTGAGAACCTAGTAGAGAGAAGTACTAGCTCCTCCTCTGGAAATTCCTCAATCTGTTCAAGGTTTTGAGAGGACAACAAAGCAAGTGTACCACAAGATGAAGATTGACCGAAGCTAGGCAAGTCACATTGAGAAACAAAAGCAATAGACTTGTTGGGGTTCTTACATGATATTATGTCAATTTCATGAGTTTTTAACATGGAATATAGCACATCTAAAGTAAGTGTACTTATGACAGTAGATTCACGAATAGATGTGACTTATGTAATACACTTAACAATTGCCTAGCATTTTCAGCATCTGAAAAATTAACATTAACACTACGCAAGTTGCTGAGAATTTTATTAAAGCAAGCAAAAAGGTCATCAATAGACTCACCGGGTTGCATCTCGAAGCGCATGTATTCTTTCTTGAACATGTCTTGCCTTACCTTCTTGATCGTCTTGGATCCTTCATGGTAGTCACAAAGTGCTTTCCATACATCGTATGCAGATCGGAGGTGTGCAACACGGTTGAAGTTGCTTTGAGTTAGTCCTTGAATAATCAAGTTGCAGGCTTTGTTGTTGTTGTCAACGTCCCATAGGTTCGCAGTCGTAACTTGATCGTTTGACGGCACTTCGTAAGGCTTGTACACCTTTTCCCATATGGCGAAGCCTTGCGCCTGGATGAAGGCTTCCGTACGTGCCTTCCAAACCTGAAAATCAATACCACTAGACACACAAGGTTTGCCAGAGTATTTTTCCATGATGATTAGTCAAAAACACGTGCAAATCACAAAGATTAGAGCACCGTGGCTCTGATACCAATTGTAGGATTTAAGAGCACGTCAAAAGCTACTAGGGGGGTGAATGGTAGATTAAAACTTTTTCAGTAGAAGCAATGAAAACCCCATGGTAGAAAAACGATCTGTTAAAGAAATCAGTGTGAGACTAAATCTAAACGTATTTCACCATGACAAAAGTGATATATATCAGAGAGAATCAAGTCATGAAGATGACACAATAAGAATCACTCAAATCTATCGAGAGAAACTAAAGTTACGATTGAAAGATCGAACAAAGGTCAATCTGTTCTATCAAGTAAAAAACAGATCTGCAATATGGCAAAGAAACTCGTGTAGATTAAAAAAAACAAATCCAATGACCTTGAAATTTTTACATATTATATATATTCAAGTTGTGAAGACAACCCAAAAAGAATCACGTCAATTGGATCTGTAAAACTCGAGTTATGATAAAACCACCGACGAAAGGTAGTGCTGTACAGAAACTCAACGAGTAAAACTTGTCTGGAACAAGTCGGACGAACCAGGCACAAAAGTTCCTTTCAACTACGAATTTTATTCAATAGAACACAAGAGGAACAACCTCCAAGTCGTCTACCATGAGCTCTGGCCTCCCTTGCTTATATAACCAGCTCTTAGGCCAACCCAATCTCAACGAGGACTCTAATCCTACTCAAATCACGAATCAAAACTTTCCATAACTGCTTAGGACTCTTCTATACGCAGATAGAAGCAATCTTAAGACTTCCAAACACCTTAGTAACGTATGCCACATTCCTAAAACAACCCAAATTCGTGACCCACACAAAATCCTATCATAACCAACTCAAATCTTTCCATATTTGAGTCAAACCCGACTCAGTCGCAGCCTGAGTACATAACCTAGTCGGTTGGACCTTTCTGACCAATTCTCTATGTCCACATCTCTTTATCACGCCCCGGAACCATGTAGCCACATCCATGCACTCCTTGCACACGTCCAAACATCTTCCAATGACGTCCACGATACCTTCATATGCATTGTTCTTGATTCATACATGTTGCAACCTCCCGATCAACTCAACCACAATTCCTCCCAAACATGGTTGTTGAACCTCATCTTCTCCCCAAGACTAGTTCAATGGATCCCGTCACCAGCCATGTCTTGAACTCAAGCAACATCTACATATGAACAAACAACCAATTTGTACGATCCCAAGTCCTCACTTGACTCTCGTTAGTTCCGAAACTACAACATCTTACGTGAACACTTCACATAAGCATGTTGCAAACCATAACAAAATGATATAAACCATATCAAACAAAACGCACCAAAAGCTTAGCAAATGAATACTAAGCAATCTTTCCAACAATGTAAAGCAAGTTCGAAACATTTCATAGTAAAAGTAGGAACATTGCGATCAAGCTCCGAATCTTGCCTAAACTAACCAGAGCTTGAGCCGAAGCTTACCAAAGCTAGTACAACCTAGCGCCAGAGCTTACCAAAGCTGGTCGGAACTAGTCACCCCAAAAGTCGGAGCTAGAAAAACATGTCAAAGCTAACCAACATAAGTCGGAGCTAGCAAAACATATCAGACCTTAACAAAGACATGCCGGAGCTATCAAAAACATGCCAGAGCTAAAGAAAAAGCTCACCGGAGCTACCCAAAAACATGTTGGACCTTGACAAAGCAAGTCGGACCCATTGTCGGACCTTGCAGAAGCTCGGAGCTAGAGTCGGACCTTGCTAAAAAGGTGTTTTAGCAGTTTTTCAGAACTTTTATCATCAAAGCCAATGTATTCAGCACACATAGGTCTCACAGATATGCTCTCTCTCCTCGCATGTCCAAAATCTTAAATGGCCCGATATAACGAGGTGCCAATTTTCCTTTGACGTTAAACCGTCGTTGACCTCGTATAGGTGACACTTTGAGGTATTCAAAATCTCCAAGTTCAAAAGCCGGATTCCTTCGCCTATTATCCGCATAGCCCTTTTGCCGTGACTGAGCAGCCCTTAGGTTTTCACGAATTATTTGTACTCCCCTTTCAGCGTCTTGTGACACATCAGGACCAAATACTTGATTCTCTCCTATTTCATTCCAAAACAAAGGTGTACTACACTTCCTTTCGCATAGTGCTTCATAGGGTGACATTTTCAAACTATTGTTGTACAAGAATACAACATACGACAAACTCTTATCCTAAATACATCCAAGTTTCGAAGCGCAGGCTCTCAACATATCCTCTAATATTTTATTTGTCCTCTCGGTTTGTCCATCAATTTGTGGATGATATGCTGAGCTAAAATTTAACCTTGTACCCATAGCTTCATGCAGTTTCTACCAAAACCTAGAGGTGAACTGAGAACCTCGGTCCGAGACAACTTTCTTGAGAACTCCATGTCGGCACACAATATGCTCCATATACAATTCCGCTAGCTTTGCAGTGATATATGTGGTCTTGACAGGAATGAAATGAGCTGATTTTGTCAATTGATCCTCAATAACCCATATTGAGTCATAACCAAATTGGGTTCACGGTAATACAACTATAAGGTCCATACAAATTTCTTCCCACTTCCACTCTGGGATATTCAATGGATGTAATAATCCGGCTGACCTTTGATGTTCCGCCTTCACTCGATGGCACACATCACACCTACATATTCAGCTATGTCCTTTTTCATGCTAGCCCACCAATAACATGTCTTTAAGTCTTTGTACATCTTCATGCAGCCGAGATGGATTGAGTATGGTGAGTCATGTGCCTCCTTCAATATTGTTTCCCGAATATGCTTAATATTAGGCACCAAAATCCTCTTTCCAAGCCATAAAGTACCATGTTCGTCCTCATCAAATCTGAATTCTCTCCCTTCTTAGATCTTTTCCTTGATTTCTTGGATTTCCTCATCCTTTGTCTGTCCTTCCCTTATTTCCTCTCTAATTTTGTGTTGACTTCCATTGTTTCCATATCATTTATGAATCCAAGGTTCAACCGTTCAAACTCCTTGCATAACTTGGATGGCAGCTCTCGGACCGTGAGTTGGTGGCTTACTCCTTTCCGACTCAAAGCATCGGCCACTACATTAGCCTTCCCTGGGTGATAGTTGATTCCCACATCATAATCCTTGATGAGCTCCAACCATCGTCATTGCCTGAGATTCAGATCCGTCTGCATGAATATATACTTGAGGCTCTTGTGATCCGTATAAATCTCACACCAGTGACCAAAAACATAATGTCTCCATATTTTCAAGGCGTGCACCACGGTTGCGAGTTCAAGGTCGTGCGTAGGATAATTTAGCTCATGTTTCTTTAGTTGCCTCGATGCATAAGCTACCACTTGTCCTTCTTGCATAAGCACACATCCAAGCCCTTGCCTTGATGCATTGCAATATATATCAAAACTCTTGCTCACTTCTGGCAATACTAACACCGATGCAGTTGTCAACCTTTCCTTTAACTCCTCAAAGCTATCCTTACAAGCTTGAGTCCATCTGAATGCCTTCCCTTTCATGAGTAATTCGGTCATAGGCTTTGCTATTTTGGAGAAATCCTTGATGAATCGGCGGTAATATCCTGCTGTCAAAGTGTAGACTAGGACACTTCCCCCGATACTACTAAAACGTAGCCCGGAGGTTCGTATTCGGTTTGGGCGCGTAGAGATTCAGAACGAGATGGAGGCACATAGTACTTTTATGTGGTTTGGGCCGCCTGAGCGTGTAACACCCTACTCCACAAGATGGGTGTTGATCTATGGATCAGTGATGCTTGTGTGCGTTTTAGCTTAGTTTTCTCTGTACCATGCGATGCAGCCCTTTTATAGTCCAAGGGCTGGTCGTTACATTGGCAGCCTAGCCCGACATGTGGCCCCAACAGTCATTAATTACCTAATGCATGCTTTGTATGTATTAAGCGTATTTGATAGTGTGATAATGCGCCTTGATGCTGGCGTTACTGGTATTAACGATCTTCTGATTGTGTGTCATTAACATGGCATTAATGACACACGATTAGGTCTTATAACGGTAGCTTTTACTGCCCCTTGAATGTCCATGCCGTTGGAGATCCATCCATCTTCCTGTTGCCGTCTCAGGAGTGGAAGCTCGACACGTGGCAGCTCCGGAGCTTCCCTCTATGGCGAGGCAGGTCCGGAGCCGCTATACACGTGGCAGCTCCGGAGCTTCCCTCTATTGGGGGTTAAGTCCAGAGCCCCTAGACACACGGCATGACCGGAGCTTTCCTATACAAGGAGTTATGTCCGGACTTGCATTACACATGGCAGCACCGGAGCTACCCTAATGAGGGAGGCGGTCCAATGCTGCGGGACACGTGGAGCCTTTGTAGGTCTTTAACTCGGACAGGAGGAACTCCGTGGCTATTCTTGCAGTATCGTGAGGTACCCGATATGCAGGGTACCGACAGTGGCCCCCGATGTCGGGACCGGAGTCCCGACATTCCAGGAATCGCAATTGAGTGGTACCGTGCAATGCGGCACCCAACAGCACACAGAAAAAGATACAACGTATTACATAAAAGAACGTAGTATTATACAAACTTTGTCTTTTACAAATAATATACATTTAAATACACTACAGCGGAATATAAGTTCATAGATATCAACACTCAAGTCTAAGCTATGCATAAATCATTCCGTTCGGCCCTAGAACGGAACCACACTCGCAGCACACAAAACACATCACGGCGGCGTGTAGGGTTCCCACTCGGCTGTGTACCCCGACAGGTGCAACGCCTCACAGGCGAACCCTTCATCA
Organism: Tuctoria greenei; assembly: GCA_036927565.1. Taxonomy (NCBI): domain Eukaryota; kingdom Viridiplantae; phylum Streptophyta; class Magnoliopsida; order Poales; family Poaceae; genus Tuctoria; species Tuctoria greenei. The sequence continues at coordinate 138,723,944 of JAYESD010000008.1, read as the reverse complement.
TATACGTCATCATCTGCAGCAAAAACTTAAAATAGCAACTGTGAGCATGCAGGCTCAGCAAGACTTAACCGTGTCCACTAAGCATGAAACTCTATATGCAGGATAAACGTAATATAGGACGGCAGTTTGCAATAAAAGACTCGCATAAATGTTAGTCCTTACTTTCAGCTTTTAGCAGCAAATTAAGGCTTCATGAATCTGAAATTTAGTGAACAATCTGATCTAAACATACAAGCATGAATACATAATTATTCCATAAAGCATGATTCAATAATATTCAGCTCCAAATAATTAACTACATCACAGCTCAGTGAACAACCGGTACTCAATAACCGCGAGGGACAGCGACTCGAATTGATATACACTTGAAGGGATACCCGAATAGCACGACACATACACCCACACTTGGAGGTGCGACGGCACACTCCACTTATGTTGTATGTGGCAACCTTTTACCCGCTACCTACATGCCAAACCGGTCCCATCACTACGAGCAGGAGGCCCCCACACGGAGTACGACGTACCCACTGGCAGGTTTACACCTTGCTGCTCTCAACCCGCACCTATAAGGAGGTGGGGTATGCCTCGACGCTAAGGTGGACAAGTTACATCGGTTTACTAGGTCCCATATATCCAATATGTCTTCGGTACATTCAAACTTGCTCAAGAGGGCCGCACATGGATCGGTCCTTGACTGACACAGGCACAACTACAGCTCACAGGCCCCTATGTCCTGCTGCTCCTACTCCATGCCCGGTCTCATATTTAACCAAATGGTGAATCTCTCACTCGACCAATCCCGTGTGAACCCAATTCCTGAACTCGCGAGTAGATTCCAACTACTCGACTAGTACCGAAGCAACTATAACATTAAGCATAGTGTGGACACATCAAAGACTTAACCATCTACCCTTCTCTCATGGGTTCTCTGGTCATGCATGTGGAAAACTCCAAGAAAACCTAGACTTAATGCACATACATGCTAACCCTTGTAGTGTGATACAAATAAAATTTAAAACGTTGTTAAATTCAAACCGGGGATTTTCTGGCTGCGAGACGAGAATAAAGTTAGTCTCCAGATTGATGACTTCCAGTTACTCCAGAGTCTCGTCGAGCTCGGCAACTATTCGATATGCAAAGAATAATGCAAATGAATCAATATTGGTATTATTGCATAGCTTAAAGGAAAGACAGTTAAGTATTTTAAAGGATGACCACTGGATCTGTAAATTTTACAGTAGACATTAGGTGAGATGAGTGAGGTTTTGGCCAAAATTGGGCTAAGTTCATGGAAGTCACTGTTGTATAAAATTCAATGTATATAAACCTTTCCCAGAATTTTCATGGGCAAACTAGGAATTTAACATGTCAAAAAGTTGGTTTTATGTTTAGATTAGGTCAAGAGAGACTCAACAAAATTAGTTTCACAATTTTCTAAGCATTCTACCGTGAGATATTGAATTTAGAAGATTGGATAATTTGCTGAAATGTTCCCGGAGATTTTGGAATTTTTAGGTACATATAGATTGGAAACACAATTTGGCTATTCAAATGAACTCAAATGGACCTGAAATTTTTATTGGAACTCAAGGGAATTATTTTAAGTGATGTGGACAAAATTTATAAGTTTTGAATGAATAGAGTACCAATAATTAATTCCAAAGTCATTTTGCTTCATGAAGTTATTGAGGACAATTTACGTATTTTCGTACATATCCAAGTGCATCATTTGATAGAACAAACCATCCTGGTGCTAAAAAATTTATTTGTGAATTTTTAGACAAGTATTATAGGAGATATGGATTTTCAAAGCTGGAGCTAAATCTGGAATTAAATCTAAATAGAAAAGTTTGGATTTAACAGTGGGCCCCACAGGTTTAAAATGGGCCAATCGGGTTTAAGTCACACGGGGCCGCACGGTTTAGGGTTGTAGCCACACGGGATCCCGTAGCCGCACCAGATCCGTTTTATGTTTTTCTTTCACTGACGACCGGGCCCCACAGACTCTTCTTCCACCTCGCGCCACTGATGGTTCTGACGGCGCGCGGCAGCTGCGCCTTGCCTGCATCTCGCCGCCCATCGATCCACGGCAAAGTTCATCTCCAAACTCGCCGCCTAGCCATATTTTTAGGTGCTGAACACGTCGGTGGGGTCAGCGCATGCCGGCGATGGCCAGAAATGCTTGCGCAACGACGACCGCGGCGGTTAGGATTTCGGCCGTGTCGGCCGGGCCCTATGGTGGGCTAAATCGGTCGGGAAAACTTCAGGAAGCTTCATGGAAGCATGGGTAACATGATTATGATCATAAGAAGGAGGGAAAAGGTTTTGAATAAGGTCGCAACGATGGACCGATGAGGTGAAAATCGGCGGTTGGGGAAAAATGCTATTCCGGCTCGAATACTCGATTAAACTCAATGATTCTTCTTCGAGGTGACACGCCTGGTCGTGTAGAACAACAAAGCACACGTCCATAAGGAATAATCAAACGTAGAGAAGGAATTTCGCACGCAACCTAGCTCGGCTCATAACCGAAGCTCATCTGGAAAATGACTAATACTCGAGCTAGGAGGGATGGCAAGGGCTGAAACTTTACGAGCATGTTCTACAGATAATTGCACACCTTTTTCCTTCAAGGGCCGAGGTGAGAAAGAGCTTGTATCGCCGGGTCGACGGGGGAGCAGAGAGGCGGCAAACAGGGGAAATTCCCGGCGGCCACGGTTTCGAGTTTATTAGCGTCGGGGGTGGCCTAGCTGCGCAAGAAACTAATCACAAAGCTGCGCAAGAGGTTGGGAGTGAGGGGAGGCAAAGAAAGGTGATCAACACTGAGTACCTTTGCTCCAATTCGGCTGGACAGAGAAGATTTTTGGAGAGGAGCAGAAATGGCACTGGAACTGCAACAGATGAGAAGTGGTCGAGTCAGGGGCGTGGAGGGGGATAAGGAGGATTTCTGGGCATGCTGGATGCAGCTGCAGGCAAGCAGGGAGGCAAGCAGCTCGGTGGACAATGCATGCGGTGTGGTGTCGCTCTGGGAAAGCAAAGAACCGAGGACACTGCATGACAAGTGGGTCCCACCTCTCTCCCTCGTCCTCATCCTTCCTCAATCAATTCTGACACCTAATTCAGTCCAAAAATTGCTAGGTATTTGTGGGAAGACTGGATTAATTATGTAGAGTTTGATTCTGAATTCAGATTGTTGATTTGACAAAGTTTCATTTAAATTCAAATTTGAATTTGAATTTGAGTTGAATTCAATGTAGCTATTGAATTAAATAGCAAACTTGCTTAGAAAATTATGAAAGTTTGCAGGGAGGCTATTTGAAATATTTAGAATCCAATGGCCAACTCAAATCTTCATGTTAACTTCATTTGAACAGTAGCTAAGTTTATTTTTTTGAATTCCCTATTTTGGAGTTTGAATTAATTTGTTTTTCTCATTTCCTTTTTATTTCTTTTTATCAATCAAAATTTTAGTCCTAACTGAAGTTTGCATTATTGAAATTAGGGCTTTTACATTCCTCCCCCCCCCCCCCCCTAGCAAGAGATGCCGGCAATTCCAATCTATAAGCCACAGGTCCGCACTTTTCCGTAATAGCAAACGGACCAATAAACCGGGGAGCTAGCTTTCCTTTTACTCCGAACCGGTGAATTCCTTTCATCGGAGACACACGTAGGTATACGTGGTCCCCGACATCGAAGTGCAGCGGGCAACGCTGCTTGTCCGCATAATTCTTCTATCGCGATTGAGCCGCTCTCAAGTTCGCTTGAATTATTCGAACTTGTTCCTCGGCTTTGTTGACTAGATCAATCCCGAATGTCACTCTTTCGCCGACTCGCACCAATTCAGCGGTGTGCAGCATTTCCGGCCGTAGAGAGCTTCATATGGTGCCATCTTGATACTCGCTTGATAACCATTGTTGTACGACAGTAATGATCATCCTAATTTTTACCGTGGTGGATGACACACGCTCGCAACATGTCCTCAAGTACTTGATTCACCCCCTCAGTTTGTCCATCGGTCTGCGGGTGATAGGCGGAGCTTCTAATCAATTTAGTACCCAACGAGGCGTGCAGCTGCTCCCATAAACTAGCAATGAACATCGAGCCTCGATCTGAAATAATGGTGTGAGGAATGCCATGTAGGCACACAATTCTTGATATGTACAACTCTGCATATTTCTTGGCATTGAATCCGACATTTACCAGAATGAAGTGTGCTGATTTGGTTAGTCGATCGACTATCACCAAATAGAATCATGCTCCCGGAATGTGAGTGGCAATCTAACGATGAAATCCATACTCACATCCCCCCATTTCCATGCCAGAATAGTCAGCGGTTGCAACTGTCCTGCTTTCTTTATATGGTTGGTCTTCACTCGCCGACACGTATCACACTCGGATACATACTTAAAAATCTCACGCTTCATCCGTGTCCACCAAAACATAGTCTTCATGTCTTGATACATTTTATTGCTGCCCGGATGAATAGAATATTTGAACAAGTGAGCCTCGTCCAAAGTTTTTTTCGAAGTTCCATGTCACAGGGCACTACGATCCGATTCCTGAACAATAGAGCACCCTGCTCATCTCTTCTAAAGCACTTCATTTCACCGCTGTCCATTCCCTTGAGTATGTGAGACATACCCTTGTTTTTCTTTTGAGCTTCAATAATCTCATCTCGGATGGTGGGAAGGAGAGCAATATTGTATAAAGCTCCATATGGAACCAAGTATAAACTCAGTTCTTCCTCTTCCATAGGTGTGATGGTCAAGTTATTGACATGAGATTTGCGGCTAAGCGCGTCAGCAACCACATTAACTTTTTCGGGATGATAGTGAATCTCCATCTCATAATCCTTGATCAATTCTAACCACCTTTGTTGCCTCATGTTCAGCTCCTTTTGAGTGAGGATATACTTAAAACTTTTGTGGTTGGTGTAGATGTGAACCAAATTTCCAAGCAAATAATGCCTCCACATTTTTAGAGCAAGCACCACGGCAGCGAGCTCCATGTCATGAGTAGGATTGTGCTATTCATGATTGTGGAGCAGCCGTGATCCATAAGCGACCACACATCCTTCTTGCATAAGAACACAGCCCAGACCGATGCCAGATGCATCAAAATAAACATCGAACGATTTCATCAGATCCGGTTGAGCTAAAACCGGGGCCGTTGTGAGATGCTTCACCAATGTTTGAAACGCCCTCTCACATGCTTCACTCCAAATATATTTGGTACCTTTCTTTAACAGCTCCATCATAGGTTTAGCAGTTTTTGAGAAGTTTGGGATGAACCTCCGATAATATCCCGCTAAACCAAGGAAGCTTCGGACATCATGTACGGACTATGGAGATTTCCATTACAGCATTTGAACAATTTTACTTGGGTCCAAAGCAATGCCCTCGGCTGAAATAATGTGTCCCAAGAATGGCACTTGACTGATCCAAAATTCACACTTGCTGAATTTTGCATAGAGCTTATGGTCTCGCAATCGTTGGAGTACGATATGCAAGTGTTCCGCATGTTCTTCCTCTGATTTGGAATAAACCAAGATGTCGTCGATGAAGACCACGGTGAACTTGTCACAACTCCGGCATGAACACTGAATTGATTAGGTACATAAAGTGGGCCGGAGCGTTGGTGAGACCAGATGACATGACGAGATATTCATATAGTCCATATCGTGTTGAGAATGTCGTCTTCGGTATATCTTCAGTCCGAATTTTTATTTGATGATATCCGGACCGAAGATCCATCTTGGAAAATACCTTAGAACCCACTAATTGATCAAAAAGAATGTCGATGCGAGGTAGTGGATACTTTTTCTTGATAGTCACAGCATTTAGCGGACGATAGTCCACACATAACCTTAACGTTTCATACTTCTTAACGAGCAGCACGGAGCAGCCCCAAGGTGATGAGCTTGGGCGAATAAAACCTTTGTCTAGCAGGTCCTTTAGATGTTCCTTTAATTCAGCTAGCTTATCGGGCACCATTCGAAAAGGTCTTTGAGAGATCGGTGTAGTTCCCAGCGCAAGTTCAATCTTGAACTTGACATCACATTCGAGCGGCATGCCTGGTAGATCATCGGGAAACACATTGGGGTATTCATGGACCACTGGAATGTCTTCCAACTTCATGGATTCAGAGTGGTATGCTGCTGCAATTTATTGAATGGTCGATCAAGAATGAGAGTATGTGGCCTGTGTAGTGGAGAATCCGAAAGAATGGTTCGAGGAACGATGTCCAAAACAGCACTGTGGTGATGTAACCACAACATACCTAAGATGGCATCGATATTTTGGCCATCTAAGATAAGGAGAGTGGTTGGATATATTTTTTCACCCATGCACAGCGCTGCTTTAGGAATCATACTATGAGCTGATATTTTTCCGCCGGGGGAACAAATCATTTATGGATATTTAGTAGGAAATATTTGTTGTTGGTGCTTAACAACATATGAACTACGATGGGGTGATCGATGAGAGTGAACGTACCCGCGAGTACGGGTTCACCTTCCGGTACGTCCTCAATGGCGATGTGGTGGACGTTGCCGGATTTGGGATTTGGTTTCTTTGGCTGGTTACGGGTTTGATTAGCACCCTGATACGATGCTTGTCTGCTGCCTTGCTTGTCCGGACAGTTGTAGGAGAGATGTCTGACACATCCACAGTTGTATCACGTGTATTGTGTCAGACCGGCATAGACCGGAGGACGGAAACCCGGCGCACGCTGCTGCTGTGGTGGTGCACAAGGTATCATCCTCTGTTGCTGCTGATGTGGCTGATGTGGCAGGGGTGGTCAGAAGCTTGGTGTGTTGAACAGGCCGCCACGGAACATTGGCAGTTGTGCCGGTGGCTGCCACCTTTGACCGGACGGTGATCGGTACACCATACTGTACTTTTATGGAGCTCCACCACTGCTGCCCTGCGGAGCACTCCTCTTCTTTTCAGTAACCAACTCGCGTGTTGCATCCTCTTGTACAATCGCCGCGTTGACAAAATCATTGAACGTGCCGCGATTGAACAAAGCGAGCTAGTCCTTCATCTTTGCATTCAAGCCTCGATAGAAGTAGTCCTGCTTATTTTGTTCAGTGTTCACATGATCCGGCGCATATTGTGCCAAGTGATTGAAAGCCTTGGAGTACTCGTGAGTGTAAAAGCCCAAATTCAGAGTGCAAAGTTCAGAGAGGAGAATTAAAATTTGTACGGGAAAAAGAAATCAAAATGGAAACTGAAAAAAATCAAATTAATTCAAACTTCAATAGAGGGAATGCAAATATTCAAAACATGCTCATGTTCAAACCTTGACAAAACAACAATTTGAGTTCACCATTAGCTTCCAAATATTCCAGATAGCACCCCTGTAAATTTTCATAAAATTTGGAGCACATTTCTATTTAATTCAATGGGTACATTGAATTCCATCCAAATTAAAATTCAAATTTGAATTTCACTGAAACTTGTCCAAATTTGAAATCCAATACCAGAATCTGAATCTACACCATTGATTTAGCTTCTGCACAAAAATATAGTATTCTTGGACAATTGTTGGTGGGTGAATTGAATGGAAGAGAGAAGGGATGAGGATGGGAGCTGTGGGACCCACTGGTCAGCCTCCCCTGTGACTGAACCGACAGAGCCTATGTTTGGAGCCTATGTTTTACCTGCTGTCCCCGCGCTTCAACGCCGGGAAAAGGTGCCACCACGATTTCTTTGCATGTGGGCAAGCAGCTGCGTGGCCAGACCACTCCCCTTCGCTCTGCTTCAGCCCCAGCTGCTTCTCCTCAACGTGCTTGTCTCCTTTCCACAAAAACATAACACCGGCGCCATTAGTGACCGCCTCCCTCTTCTCTACTTCATCCGTCCGTTCTAGCCATTGATTGATCATGCTCCAAGAGGATAAAAGTACCCCCACTCGTTGCACTATCTTCTCCAACTGTTGATTGCGCGCGTACTCTGATCCTCTTCTATGAATCTACAACTCTCTTTACTGAGAGATTCCTAACCTCAATCCGTGGTAGTTCTCAGTTTTGCCGACGCTGCTGTTTTTGCCGCCGCGAGGAAACAACTGCCTCCCTGTCGCACCGGAGTTACAAGTCTGGTCTCGAGCTGCTCCCAGAAGCAAAGAGGATCGCCAAGACACCTCCTTCCTCATGGCAAAAGCCGTTCTGCATTTCATCCATTATCGATTGAGTTTTCTACATTTTTGTCTCGGTACAAGTTTACACTTTGAGCGAGGTTATCGATTCAATTCTGTTTCTATGCTCGATTATTGTCTAATCCCGTTAGGGAATATCTTCTACATGTTTGGGCGCATCGCCTAGATCAAGAATCGAGGAAAATAATCGACCACAGTCGGAGTATTTTGAGTTTTCCTCGTCGCCGTTGAAAAGCACCGTAGCTCGCCGTAGAACTTGCGTTGGCCGGCCATTATGCGGTGTGTGCACCACCTTTTCACCTTCCTCATGCTCCCAGGAACCTCCTCAGCTCTTTCTCAAAGGGTTTACGCCATTGCCGAATGGTACCGACCACCGTCAGAACCCTAGTTCCGCCGCCGCCGTCGTGCGTTCGCCTTCAGCTGTTGCCGCCTCGATTGGACCCCACGTTCGTGTTGCACGGCTGATTCTAGGGGTAGGCGGCCAAGACTGAGCCGAGAGGAGATCGACGCAACAAAGCCAGCGGGGCACCGCCGCGGTTCCGGCGAGGAGCGCAACCTTCATCGCGAGGTTGAAGAAGGTGGTGGGTCCCACTTGTCAGCCTCGGTGAAGGAGTGGGGATCGGCTGTGGCCTTTGGATCTGGTGCGGCTGCGCGGTTAAATCTGTGGCCCTCTGTGCGGCCCAGTCCTGATTGGCCCATTTTAAATGGGTGGGGGCAGCGGGTTAATTCAAATTTTCCAATAAGAAAATAATTCCCGAAATTGAGCCAACTTATAAATTCAATTACTCCTAGTAGATTTGCTCAAATAATTCCAAGTAAATTCTGGTAGACTCATCTTGATACCAAATTTGTAGTGGTGCAATTTGTTGGACACGAAACTCCCAGAATTTTCATAATTAATTCCTTTGAGCTAACTGCTTGGGAAAGTAATTACCCCTGTTCTGCTAATTAGAAATATCCCAATTTTGGTCGGGACACTCTTACAAATAACCTTGTTCTCCAGTAAAAATTTTAGGTTCATTGGACTTTACTTATTTGGTGAATCAGTGTTCCAAATCTCTATGTAGATGAAAATTAAGAAAAGTACAGAAACATTTTCAGCATTTTTCCAAACTTGAAAATCAATTTCTGCCTATAGGAAGCTCATAAAAATATGAAACAAATTTTCCTAGAACCAGTAAAACCTCATCTACCAATATCACCCACTGGTAACAATGACAAAGCTCCGGATTTAGTACCAAAATTCGGAGAAACCTTTTACTTGTTGGAATTTTAGAGACAACAAGATTCTTTGAACATCTCCAATTTTTGGTCCAGATCTTTCTCGTAGAGCCTAGTATCCAATGTAAAAATACCAAAGCCAATTTAAATCATTTAGTAATAGAAAATGTATTTAGAAGTTTTTTGTATAGTTCTATATCACTTATATGCTTGCATATTATGCACCTCATATAGTAACCGAGATCGAGGAGGAGCCGGAGGCCTTGGAGAGTATTATACCAGAAGCGAACTTCCCCTCTGACTCGGAACCAGGCAAGCCCCGGTTTGCATTTAAGTGCTATTTCAAAGTTTCTATTTGTATCACTTATGTCTAGGATGATTTTGTGCATTATGGCTAAGGTGCTTGTTACTCCACTTGCATGATCCACAAATCCCATGGAGTATTCGGTAGGTCTATAGCCCGACGAGTAGAAAATTCTATTCTTACGTTTTGAGGAATCTGGTAGAAGTCAAGTAGTTGGAATCTACTCATGAGATAGGATTTTATCACACAGGATGAATTGGATTAAAGAATGGTTTATGAATATGAAATTGAGACCGAGCAGCGGATAGGATGCAGTGATACATTGTCTCGCGTGCATAACCCTGCTTGTGTCGGTTGAGGACCGATCCGTGTGGCGGCTCTGCTGGACAAGTTTGAACTGTACCAAATGCATACTGGCTATATGGAAACCAAGAAACCGATGTAATTGGTTAACCTAGGTGTCGGGGCTTACCCTACCGTCTTATAGGAGTGGGCTGAGGGTAGCCAGGTGTAAATCTGTCGATGGGCATAGAGATGCTCCGCGCGGGGACCTCGTGCCCGTTACGGAAGGACCGGTTCAACATTTGGGTTTGCTTTGAAAGGTTGTTGCATACAATATACTATTGAAGTGTGATTCGTCCACTTCCGAAATGGGTGTATGTGACGTGTTATCCGGGTGTCTACTAATTGCAATCACCATCCCTCGTGGTTATTTGAGTACAGCTTGTTCACTGCGCTAGGACGTAGTAAATACTAAAGAAGCTAGTAGAATATGATGTATTGAAAAATAATTGCTTTGCAACTAAGATTGCTGTCCAATATGCTCACTAAAGTTACTGTTATTAAACTTGTAAGATGCTGTTAATAACTTGAAAATTAAGGACCAACATGTAGGCTAGTCATTTACTGCTAAATATATTCCTATGTTAAGTATCCCTGCGTGTAGAGCTTCATGTTTAGGTGAGACAATTAAGTCTTGCTGAGCCTTCGTGCTCACGGTTGCTATATTAAGTGGTTTGCAGGTGAGACTTATGAGGAAGGGCCCGAGGATGAGGCGATGCCCCCGTCGGGGTATACCGCCGAGTGGGAGCCCTGCACGCCGCCGTAAATTTTTGTGTGCTGCTAGTGTGTAGCGTCCCCGGACTGGACGGCTGCACTTTTGCATAGGTAGGCTGAGAGTTTAGCTAGAGTATTACCTCCACTGTACATTATGTGTTGTAAAAGACTTCCGCTGTTTATATAAATAAAACTTTATATTTTAGTCGTATTCTTTTCGTGTGCTGTTGGGTGCCGAATTGCACAACACCACCATCTGCGATTTCTAGAATGTATGGACCCGGTCCTCACAGCCTGGTATCAGAGCTGCATTGGGAGTAGAATGCTCGAAAAGAGCCTATTTTGAAAACTTAGAAGTAGTCGAGTGAGGATTAGTTACTATGCCCACATAAGGTCTATTATAGGTTACTTAAGATGGCAAGCTAACTTATATGTTATTATATTCTATAACGATGCTCTGACATCAATTAAGACGTAAGGTACGCCCCCGCAAGCAGATCAATTGTGGTAAGCTCACCATGCAATAGGTAACATGTGATTGTTTTCGTGGCTTGGCACATAAATGTTAACATGAGTCTCTGAAATTTTCCATATTTCTGAGAACATATGACACGCGGTATCCCAGCGTTCTACAAAATTAGTGGGATCCCCCATCGGGTGGGACATAACCCGATGTGCCCCCTACTGGTGCAGCACTATGCAAAGACGTGGGACCCTGTCGGGTGGTAGAAAACCCGGTCATGTACCTCAAGACGTGGCTTAGCTCGGGGCAGCCCGTATGGAATGATATGGGATGAATGTTTTTACTTTCGTATATATTATTGTAAATTGGTCGCCTATGCGGGCTGTGCTAATGGCACCATATGATTGATCTATCATTTTTGTGTAGTTGCAGGACACTAACTACGCTTTAAGTAGCTTGAGTTGAAAACGTTTGCAAGTGAGCGTCATTAGTGCCACTATTGAGACGTATGCCGGAATACCGGCTTAGGATTTTCTTTGGTGAGGGCGTAGTAGCGGCATTGCATTCGAGTTTAACCATGCACGTCGACGACGATATCCGTGCTGGAGGTGTGACTTGACAACAAGTAAAAATTTCTATATTAGGACTAAGTTTGAAATTGTAATCTCTGTTTTGGGGCGTGCTGGTCAGATTTACAATTAAACATGTGGTCGCTGCGTTAAGCAGGAATATGGTTTGGGAACTTGAGGAAGTCCTCCAAAAGTTTCATTTTCAGCTCCAAGGCAGATTTCAAGATTTAAAACTTGAAATTTTCATTTGAACTTAAGCTGCCCAGTTCCTGGTTCAAACTGTGAACTGGACAGAAAATTGACTAAGTTTGAAATAGCATAACTTCCTGGATAATTCACCCCTGAAGGTATACCACACATGGTTGTAAATTTTAGAGAGTCTTCTAAAACTCTTATGTGAAACTCCAGATCAAAATCCCCCTGTAAACTGATGAAAAATTCATGTTTCCCATCTCTGTTAAATCTGGACAGAAACTGAACAGTTTCTGTACCCTGTTATTGTTTCCATCATATCTCTTAGTAGAATCAACTAATTACTTCATGTAGCACCTTTCTGTAATCCTGAGGGTGTATAAAACAATGTTGTAATTCATGATTTTTGCATATATTTATGTTTTGTATCTGGAAAAATGTGGACAAAATCAGCCTTAAACAAAGGAGATGCTGTCAAAATGTTTCCAGAAAATTGGCAAATTGCAAAAATCATATCTCCTCATACAAAAATTATCTGGATGCAAATTAATACATTATGGAAATATATTTAAGTTTTCTACAACTTTGTAGTAGAACTATAGTTCTGAATGTGCCTTGAGATGGTTGAAAATTTCGAATTTGTCTAGACTGGTCAGAATGAACAGAAATTGAGACAGAATTCCAGTGTTATGTTTTATTTGAAATTTGAATTTGAATTCATTTTCATAATTCAATTATCACCTCCATGATCTGTTTATCAAAAAAGTTTGTTGAATTGGAGTATTTGACTCATTCAAGTACTTCTTTTATAGATGGCGGATGTGATGCTGTTGCCGGACGGATGGGCGCTTTCCACGTGCGCCAACCGTCCGGGCTTCCCGGTCATGCTGCGGGAAGTACTCGAACAGTTTGGCTTCATCGAGATGCCATGCTATTGGGGTCAAGAGACAGTTGACAGAGATATACTGCCGTGCACCGTCCTGGTCGACATCTCTGCTAGTCCGCATTTTTATGGATGGGCTCCTTTTTCGGTTACTATCCAGGGAGCTCGTTTGGAGGACACGTGGGCCATTGCAGCGGGCAAAGCATTGATGAAGCTTTGCGAGCTTTATCAAGATGCCATGGCTGGGACACAATTTGCTCTTCTCTAGGTTTGTGGTGCGGCTGGTTTTGAGTGGCAACGTCGTATGGTTGCGGCCTATCGACCATATGGCAACACAACCTCGACAACACTTGGGACTTATGCCGCTGCATCCAGCATGGTGGTTCTTACACAAGGTATAATCCTTCGTGAAAGTGCATCTAGGCATCCCTTGTGGGTTTTGGTTGATTTATGACAAACAAATGAGATTGTAACCAAATTGTTGAGATGAGCGCATGTTTTAATGAAATTATGAAGAAAGCGCAAAAAGAAAGGAGAGTGAGGAATCAAGTTGAAAAGAGCTCAAGAGATGAATTGAATACTCTTTGTGTATGGAGTGTGTTGGATAAACACACCACAAGAGCTCAAGCAAAAGAAAACACTCTCACTGCACAAATTTACACAGGTATGGACTAGTCCGATATTCCCTGGGCTAGTCCGATAATCTCTTTGTCCAGGATCAGACCAGTCCACCCAGTGCGGACTTGTCCGCACTGGACTAGTCCGATAAATTTTGGACTAGTCCGATAATGCCTCTGATCAATGACTCGGTCCTTGACTGACACAGGCACAACTACAGCTCACAGGCCCATGTCCTGCTGCTCCTACTCCATGCCCGGTCTCATATTTAACCTGAATCTCACTCGACCAATCTCGTGTGAACCCAATTCCTGTACTCGCGAGTAGAATCCAACTACTCGACTAGTACCGAAGCAACTATAACATTAAGCATAGCATGGACACATCGAGGACTTAACCATCTACCCTTCTCTCATGGGTTCTCTGGTCATGCATGTGGAAAACTCCAAGAAAACATAGACTTAATGCACATACATGCTAACCCATATAGTGTGATACAAATAAAATTTAAAACGATGTTAAATGCAAACCGGGGCTTGACTGGCTGCAAGACGGGAATAAAGTTAGTCTCCGAATTGATGACTTCCAGTGGCTCCGGAGTGTCCTCGAGCTCAGCAACTATTCGATATGCAATGAATAATGCAAGTGAATCAATATTGGTATTATTGCATAGCTTAAAGGAAAGGCGGTTAAGTATATTAAAGGATGGCCACTGGTTCTGTAAATTTTACAGTAGACATTAGGTGATATGAGTGAGGTTATTGCCAAAATTAGGCTAAGTTCCCGGAAGTCTCTGTTGTATAAAATTCAATGTATATAAACACTTCCAAGAATTTTCATGGCCAAACTGGGACTTTAACATGGCCAAAAGTTGGTGTTATGTTTAGACAAGGTCAAGAGTGACTCAACAAAATTTGTTTCACAATTTTCTAATCATTCTACTAAGAGATGTTGAATTTAGAAGTTTGGGTAATTTGCTGAAATGTTTCTGGACATTTTGGAATTTTTAGGTACATAGAGATTGGAAACACAATTTGGCCATACAAATGAACTCAAATGGACTTTAGTTTTTTACTGTATGTCAAGGGTATTATTTTAAATGATGTGGATAAATTTGAGAATTTTTGAATGAATATAGTACCAGTAATTAATTCCAAAGTCATTTTTCTTCATGGAATTATTGAGGATAATTTATGGATTTTCATACAGATCCAAGTGCACCACTTGAAAGTACAAACCATCCTGGTTCTAATAAAAGTTATTTGGGAATTTTTGGAGAAGTATTATATGAGATATGGATTTTTAAAGTTGGAGCAAAATCTGGAATTAAATCTAAATAGAAAAGTTTGAATTTAACAGTGGGCCCCAAGGGTTTAAAATGGGCCAATTGGTTTTAATCCACACGGGGCTGCACGGTTTAGGGTTGTAGCTACACGGGATCCTGTAGACGCACCAGATCTGTTTTATGTTTTTCTTTCACTGACGACTGGGCCCCACGGGCTATTCTGCTACCTCGCGCCACCGACGGTTCTGACGGCGCGCAGCGGCGGCGCCTTGTCAGCATCTCACCGCCCATCGATCCACGGCATAGTTCATCCTCAAACTCGCCGCCTAGCAATATTTCGAGGTGCTGAGCACGTCGGTGGGGTCAGCGCACGCCGACGATTGTCGAAAATGCTTGCGCGACGGCGGCGGCGGTGGTTAGGGTTTCGGTCATGTCGGTCAGGCCCTACGGTGGGCTAAATCGGTCGAGAAAACTTCAGGAAGCTTCATGGAAGCATGGGGAATATGATTCTGGGAATAATAAGGAGAGAAAAGGTTTGGAATAAGGTGGTGACGATGGACCGATGAGGTGAAAATCGGCGGTTGGGGGAAAATGCT
Source organism: Tuctoria greenei (assembly GCA_036927565.1). NCBI lineage: Eukaryota > Viridiplantae > Streptophyta > Magnoliopsida > Poales > Poaceae > Tuctoria > Tuctoria greenei. The sequence continues at coordinate 138,708,600 of JAYESD010000008.1, read as the reverse complement.
ATTCCGGCTCGAATACTCAATGAAACTAGATGATTCTTCTTCAAGGTGATGCAGCTGGTCGTGTAGAAGAACAAAGCACACATGCACAAGGAATAATAAAACGTAGAAAAGGAATTTCGCGCACGACCTAGCTCGGCTCATAACCAAAGCTCATCGGGAAAATCACTAATACTCAAGCTAGGAGGGATGGCAAGGGCTGAAACTTTACGAGCATGTTCTACAGATAATTGTGCACCTTTTTCCTTCAAGGGCCGAGGTGAGAAAGATCTTGTATCGACGGGTCGACGGGGGAGCAGAGAGGCGGCAAACAGGGGAAATTCCCCGCGGCCATGGTTTCAAGTTTAACAGCATCGGGGGTGGCCTAGCTGCACAAGAAACTGATCACAAAGCTGCACAAGAGGTTGGGGAGTGAAGGGAGGCAAAGAGAGGTGATCAACACTGAGTACCTTTGCTCCAATTCAGCTGGACAGAGAAGAATTCGAGAAAGGAGCAGAAATGGCGCTGGAACTGCAACAGATGAGAAGTGGTCGAGTCAGGGGCGTGGAGGGGGATAAGGAGGAGTTCTGGGCATACTGGATGCAGCTGGAGGCAAGCAGCTCGGTGGACAATGCATGCGGTGTGGTGTCGCCCTGGGAAAGCAAAGAACAGAGCACACTGTATGACAAGTGGGTCCCACTTCTCTCCCTCATCCTCATCCTTGATCAATCGATTCTGCAACCTAATTCAGTCCAAAAATTGCTAGATTTTTATGGGAAGACTGGATTAATTATGTAGAGTTTGATTCTGGATTCAGATTTTTGATTCGACAAAGTTTCATTTGAATTCAAATTTGAGTTGAATTCAATGTAGCTATTGAATTAAATAGCAGACTTGCTTCAAAAATTATGAAAGTTTGCAGGAAGGCTATTTGAAATATTTGGAATCAAATGGTCAACTCAAATCTTCATGTTAACATCATTTGAACAGTAGCTAAGTTTATTTTTTTGAATTCCCTCTTTTGGAGTTTGAATTAATTTGTTTTTTCTCATTTCCTTTTTATTTATTTTTATCATTCAAAATTTTTAGTCCTAACCGAAGTTTGCATTATGGAAATTAGGGCTTTTACATCCGAGCCCACCTCTGGGAGAAATCTTTTGGGTTAAGTTATTCTACCAGAGGTGGGTCCATCTTCGATTCCCGCGCTGTGGCTTCAAAGGTCTTTTCATGGGCCGTTGGGGCAATGGTCCACAGTTAAACCACCGCCGTGTGGCTCTTCTTGATGCGGCAGGTCAGATCCTAGCGTGTGGATCTCACGCAATTGTAGGTCGCCGATTCCCAATATGAAAACCGTGTCGGTTTCGAGTGCCCTGTCAGGCCTACGCCCTCGGGCTTCCAACTCCCATCATGAAAATGGTTCACCTGGTGTGATAACTTCAACTCTTTCGCCGAAGTGTACCCGGGCCCATTTTTCATTGACGGGGTAATCTTTTGACATAAAATAATGATCCCGACGCAGTTTCCATCCAAGCATTACGGAGTGTGAGACCTATGTGTGCTGAATTCATTGGCTTTGGCGATAAAAGTTTTGAATAATACCAAAACACCTTTATCATCAAGGATGGTGTTTGCACGTATGCATGCAGTGCATGACACGGCAACATGGTTCCAAAGACGGGTTATGGAAGGAAAGATATGGTTGGAAGGATCGGATCGTATCAGATGATGACTTCGGCTGCGGTGGACTCGGTTATGGATCGGATATGGAAAGTATCGAGTTGGTTATGATAGTTTTTGTGTGAGACACGAATTTGAGTTGTTTTAAGAATGTGGGATACGTTCGTAAGGTTTTTAGAAGTCTTAAGATTGCTTCTATCTGCGTATAGAGGAGTCTTGAGCAGTTATGGAAAGTTTTGAGTCGTGAATTGAGTAAGATTAGAGTCCTAGTTAAGTTTGGGTTGACCTAAGGGCTGGTTTTATAAGCAAGGGAGGCCAGAGCTCGTTGGAGACGACTTTGGGGCTGTTTCTCTTGTGTTTTGATCAATAAAATTCATAGTTTGAAGAAACTTTTGTGCCTTGTTCGTCCGACTTGTTTTCGTCATATGTCTTTCTCGTCGAGTTTCTGCATAGCACTACCTTTCTTCGGTGGTTTTTTCATAAGTCGAGTTTAACCGATCCGATTGACGTAATTGTTTTTGGGTTGTCTTCACAACTTGATTTTCTATCATATGTGAACATTTCACGGTCATTGGATTTGTACACGAGTTTCTTTGCAGTATTCCAGAATTGTTTTTCTTGGGTAAGACAGATTGACCTTTGTTCGATCTTTCGTATGTGACTTGAGTTTTTCTTGACGGATTTTCATGATTCTTGTTGTGACGTCTTCGTGACTTGATTCTCTACAATCTATACTAGTTTTGTCACAGTTGAACATGTTTAGGTTAGTCGCACACATGTTTTATTTAACAGATCGGTTTTCTGCTGAGTGGTGTTTTCATTGCTTCTGCTGAAAATTTTAATCTACCATTCAGCCCCCTCTGGTAGCTTTACATGTGCTCTTCGATCCTACAATTGGTATCAGAGCCAGATTGCTCTAATCTTTGTGATTCACATGTGTTTTTGACTAATCCTCGTGGAAAACTACTTGGCAAAACCTTGTGTGTTTGTTGGTATTGATTTTCAGATTTGGAAGGCACGCATGGAAGCTTTTATCCATGCGCAAGGCTTTGCGATATAGGAAAAAGTGTACAAGCCTTATGATGTGCCGCGGAACGATCAAGTCAAGGCTACAAACTTAAGAGATGTCGACAACAACAACAAAGCCCGAAACTTGATCATGCAGGGACTAACTCAAAGCGACTTCGACCGTGTTGCACACCTCCGATCGCCGTACGATGTCTGGAGAGCACTCTATGACTACCACGAAGGATCCAACACAATCAAGGAGGTAAGACAAGATATGTTCAAAAAGGAATACATGCGTTTCGAGATGCAACCCGGTGAGTCTATCGACGATCTCTTTGCTTGCTTTAACAAAATTCTCAGCAACTTGCGTAGTGTCAATGTTAATTTTTCAGATGTTGAGAATGCTAGGCAACTCCTTAGTGCATTAGACATGATAATATGGGAGATGAATGTAACATCCATTCGTGAATTAACTATCATGAGTACTCTTACTTTAGATGTACTTCACTTTAAACTAAAAACTCATGAAATTGACATCTCATCACGTAAGAATCCAAATAAGTCTATTGCATTTGTTTCACAATGTGATATGCCTAGCTCCGGCCAATCATCAGCTTGCAATACTCTTGCTTTGTTGTCCTCACTAACCCTGAAGCAGATCGAGAAATTTCCAGAAGAGGAGTTAGCACTCATCTCTACTAGATTCTCAAAAGCATTGCAAAATGTGAGAACTAGAAGGAGAGGAAGCTCCGGACCACAACACTTCTTTGAATGTGGTAAGACATGTCACTTTCGTACAGAATGCCCTAACCTTTCAGGTCCTACTACCAGTGAATAAAAGCAGAACAAGGTCAAGACCATGTCTGGAAACTCCATCAAGAAAAAGAAGGGTTCTATAGGACGCAAGATGATAAACAGCTTCATCACCGTACTTCAAGAGCTCTGTTCAAGTGATGTAGACATTAAAAGTGATGAAGATTATGACAATCTGGCCAACGTATGCTTCATGGAGGGCAAAACAAGATCAAGATCAAGTCAGGAGGATGCAGAACACAACAGTGATGACGATGAGGTATGTGCTACTTGTAATGAAATGTATGATGCAATTTCTTGTGCAACTATTATTGTCAGGAAAAAAGACAAAAAGCTTAGGTATAAAGTTGCTAAAAATTAATCACTAGAGTCTGAAATCAGCCGTTTAAAAACTTTGATTCCTAGTGATGATGCATGTCCCTCATGTGACTTAATCTATGAACAATTGTCCACATTAAGAAGTGCTCACTCCTCCACTCTAGATAGACTTGATGAAGAAATTGAAAAGAACAAAAAGCTGTCTGACTTTAATGTTAAAAACTTAAAAGATGCTTCTTGTTCTACAGATGATTTGCATTGTTCTGCATGTGGTAATCTTGATATGAAACTAAAAGATGCAATGAATGAAATTTCCATTCTGAACAATGCTTTACGAACACATGAAGTTAAAAACTGTTCTAACTGCAAACTTAAAGAAAAAGCTTCATGTAAAGACTGCCTAGTTTTATCTAAAGAACTTGATAATAAAAATAAGATACTAGAACGGTTTTACAATAGGAACAAAAATCTAAACTTACTGTTAGATTCTTCTAAACCTTGCAATAATAAAACTGGTTATGTTTTGATTCCCATGTTTATTCTAAAACACATCCACCTCACGTTGTAAAATCATTTGAAAAATGTTTAATCAAAACTGTCCCTAAACAAAAGGATGTGATTTTTAGATCTACAGGAGTGCTTTCTAATTCTATTTCTAATACTGGATGCTCATCTAGACATGATTACAAAATTAAATTTCATTGTACTTACTGTGATAAAGATGGCCATGTCGTAGATTTCTGTTATAGACTAGCTAAACAAATTTAAAAGGATAAAGTGTCTGCTGGATCTCATAACTTTCATACCAAACCTAAAATTAGAAACACACAACCTGCTTTAATGAGTCAGAAATTTGAAAAAGTAACTTCTGGATCTTCATGTAAGAGATCCGCAAAGGAAGCTCCGGTAGTTCCGATAGCTCCGAGAGCTCCTGGACCTTCTGTTGTTCCCTTCGGAACATCAGTTTTTGCTTCCGGAGCTTCAGCTTCTTCCTTTGGAATTGCTGCTTTTACCTCCGGAGCTACTGGTTTTCATGCTAAACACGAAACAACTTTTAAATCAGTAATTAAGAACAGAAAACCTCAATCTTTGACTGATAAACCTGTTGTTTTGTCTCAGCTATCGCATGTTGTTCCTACTGGACGTCGTGTGACTCAGTACTGGATTCCTAAATGCCTATTGACTAACCCCAGTATTGAGTCATCAACGTATTATTCTTCTATGTAGGTTACACGCTTGAGAAAGGAGAACATTTGGATTGTGGATTCAGGCTGCTCACGCCACATGACCGGTAACAAAGAATGGTTCTCCTCCCTCTCTTTTGTGTCACGTGTAGAGAATGTTACTTTTGTCGATAATTCTTCAACTCCTATAATTGCTAAGAGTTCGGTTATGGTAAATCATCACTACACTTCGAAATATGTGGCACTTGTAAAAAGTTTGAATACAACTTGCTTTTTGTTTCACAATTGCTTGATGAAAATTTGGAAATTATTTTCAATAAAAATTGCTGAAAAGTTGTAAATTCAAATAGTGAGATTATTTTTAACATGTCTTGGTTTGGAAGAGTTTTTAAAGCTGATTTTGATATGTCTTCCTCTAAGCATAGGTGTCTAGTTGCTAATGATTCAAAGAACTTATATTTTTGGCATCGTACACTTGGTCACGTAGGCTTTGATCATCTAACGCGTGTTAGTGCTCTTGAACGTATATGTGGGCTGCCTAAGCTTAAAGGGGACAAAGAAATGGTGTGCTCTTCTTGTAGACATGCTAAGATGGTTGCAGGATCAATACTCCTCTCACAATGATCATGACAACTGAATCGGGTCAACTTTTGCACCTTGACACCGTAGGACCTTCACGTGTTCAATGTTTTGGAGTTAAATGGTATGTTCTTGTGATTGTTGATGATTATTCTAGATACTCTTGAGTTTACTTTATGACATCTAAGAATGAAACTTTTAGTCACTTTAGAACTTTATTTCTTAGATTATCAATTGATCACCCAGGATCTTTAAAAGCAATTAGAAGTGATAACGGAACCTAATTTAAAAACAATCTTTTCATCACTTTTGTGCTGAAAATGGAATAGATCATCAATTTTCTTCACCATATGTGCCTCGACAAAACGGTGTTGTAGAAAGAAAGAACATAACCTTAGTTGAGATGGCTAGGACTATGCTTGTTGAATATCAAACCCCTAAGAAATTTTGGGCTGATGCGATTGCAACTGCTTGTTATGTCTCAAATCGTGTTTTCTTGCGCGCTAAGCTAGGTAAAACACCATATGAGCTCTGGTTTGGACATAGGCCTAGTGTTACACACTTCCGGGTCTTTGGTTGCAAATGCTTTGTTAAGAAACATGGTAATATTGATAAATTTGAACCTAGATCCATTGATGGCATGTTTCTTGGTTATCCATCTCATACTAGAGGCTACCGTGTGCTTTTACTTGACACTAACAATGTTGTGGAGACTTGTGAGGTGTCTTTTGATGAAGCTGGCCCAAGTACTAGATCAAACATTGCAGATCCGGATCCATATCCTCATGGGGAGGGTATTTTCGAAGAAGAAGATGAGTCGGTGATATTGCCTGATAGTTTCGAAGCTTACACGTGTCCAGCTCTGAACTTTGAACAAGCTCCGACTACCATCTCTGCTGGTCCTGATCGTCCAGAAGCCACAAGCTCATCAATCTGCGATGAACCTGATGAAGAAGAAGCTTTTAAGACATCTGTTCCCCTATGGATTTACAAGAATCATCCCGCGCAACAGATAATTGGAAGCTTGCATGAACGAATTACAAGATCTAGGTTTTCCGATCCCAATTCTCATACTCATTCTACTTTTGTTGCTTCTTTTGAACCCAAAGATATATCACACGCACTCTGAATCTTGGATTATTGCCATGCAAGAAGACTTAGAAATTTTTGGAAGAAATAATATTTGGAAACTTGTACCACCACCTCAAGATCACACTTTAATTGGAAATAAATGGGTGTTTAAAAATAAACAAAGTGAGGATGGGGTTGTGATTAGGAATAAGGCTAGGTTGGTTGCTCAAGGTTTAACACAAATTTAAGGTCTACATTTTGATGAAACTTTTGCTCTTGTTGCTAGATTAGAAGCCATAAGAATTTTGTTAGCTTTTGCTGCATCTAAAAGTTTCAAGTTATATCAAATGGATGTTAAAAGTGCTTTTCTTAAAGGCTATATAGATGAGGAGGTTTATGTCAAGCAACCACCAGGTTTTGAAAATCCAGATTTCTTAATCTTGTTACAAACTTTCCAAAGCCTTGTACGGTCTCAAACAAGCCCCTAGAGCATGGTATGATAGGTTAAAAACATTCTTACTTTAAAAGGGGTTTACCATGGGCAAGGTTGATAAAACTCTTTTTATGCTTAAGCATGGCAATGACTCATTATTCGTTCAAGTGTATGTGGATGATATTATCTTTGGTTGTTCTTCTCATGATCTTGTGTCCAAGTTTTCAGCAATGATGAGTTCAAAATTTGAGATGAGTATGATGCAAGAACTCACGTACTTTTTGCGGCTGCAAATCAAGCAAACTAAGGAGGGAACCTTTGTGCATCAAACGAAGTATACAAGAGACCTTCTTAAGCGCTTCAACATGGACAAAAGCAAGCCTCTTTGGACACCATTGGGAACAGCAACGACACTTGAACTTGACGAAGATGGTGAACCTGTGGATAAAAAAGAATATAGAAGCATGATCAGATCACTTTTGTACCTCATGGCATCAAGACCAGACATACAATTTAGTGTATGTCTTTGTGCACGGTTTCAAGCTTCCCCATGTGCTTCACATTGTCAAGCCATTAAACGGTAATTTTACATGGAACTCAAGAATTTGGCATTTTACTTCCTTCTTCCTCAACTGTTACTTTCAAAGCTTTTTCAGATGCTGATTTTGGGGGTTGTAGGATTGATAGAAAAAGTACTTCTGGTGCTTGTCATTTTCTTGGTAATTATCTTGTTGCCTGGTCCTCTAGAAAACAAAACTCAGTTGGACAATCCACAGTCGAATATGAATATGTAGTTGCTGCTAATGCTTGCTCATAAATTCTTTGGATTGTTCAAACACTTAAGGACTATGGGGTTGATCTAGATAGTGTTCCATTATTTTGTGATAATACTAGTGCCATTTGCATTGCTAAAAACCCCGTGCATCACTCGAGAACAAAGCACATTGACATTAGGTATCACTTTCTCTGTGATAATGTTGAAAAATGAAACATTGTGCTTCACCATGTAGATACTGAACAACAATTGGCTGACATTTTTACAAAACCTTTGGATTTCACTCGTTTTTGTTACATTCTTAGTGAAATTGGGGTTATGCATCCTCATGGCTTAAATTGAGGTGGAGCTTTCAAATTTGAAATCTGAATTTAAAAATAATATGAGCATAGTATTTCATACATATATGACTTTGTGATTCCTTTTACATGCTGAAAGGTCTTACTACATTACTCATGTTATACATTTTATAGTTTTTGCCATGACTAGTAATTGGAATAATTACTTACACTAAATCTGGTCATGATCGAACTTTCCTGCTGTTTTGAACTTGTTGCATGATCACAAGTGCTTTTAATCAAAATGAATTAATCAAGTAATCAACTCACATGTTGAGTTTTATGAACAAATATAAATTGAGAAAAGATCAACAGAATATGCATGCATCACACTTCTTCTTTTGAGATGGCTTATCATTGCACTTAGATATGAACTTGAATAAGTTGTGTAAGACTAAAACCATGTCCTTAAGCTTCTGATTGTCAAATGACATAGGCTTGGCTTGGTTGGTTAGAATAAGGCAGATGCACATATAATCTCTTGCAAATGTCATATGATCTAAATTTGTGCTTTGAAAAATAATAATATGTAGCAACAAGTGTCATGCTTTCAGGTTTTGAAATAGTTAAGTTTGTGAGATCATGACTTGCTTAAATTGAAAATTACATTTGATCTCTAGCATGGCTTACACTACTTTATGTATCTCATTGTTGTGATAATGTAAGTTACTTGATAGTATGACTCGGATGAGCTTTGTTATATATATATATATATATATATATATATATATATATATATATATATATATATATATATATATATATATATATATATATATATATATATATATATATATATATGTTATAATGTGCTCATAAAAAATTAAAATTTTTCTTTTGTACCTTGCTGAATACATTGTCAAAGGGGGAGAAGTATGCAAGGGGGGAAATGTATAGGGGGAGAAATTTATTTCTATCTCATTTGATTTCAAAACGGGGGAGAAATTGTTTTCAAAACTTTTCATGCCAATGTTCGGATTTTAAGTGGTGTTGCCAATGCATTCATCAAGGGGAAGATTGTGAGACCTATGTGTGCTGAATTCATTGGCTTTGGCGATAAAAGTTTTGAATACTACCGAAACACCTTTATCATCAAGGTATGACTTTAGGTCCGAGCTCCAGCAAGGCCCAACGATAGGTCCGTCTTGTTTTGGGTAGCTCTGGCAAGGTCCAACGCTAGGTTCGACTTCTTTGTCTAGGTTCAACTAGCTTTGGTTAGCTCTGGCTCTAGGTCTGACTAGCTTTGGTTAGCTCCAGCGCTAGATCCGACTAGCTTTGGTAAGCTTCGGCTAGTTTTGGTAAGTTCCGGCGCTAGGTCCTACTAGCTTTGGTTAGCTCTGGCGCTAGGTCCTGCTAGCTTTGGTAAGCTCCAGTTCAAGGTCCGGTTAGCTTTGCCAAGATTCGAAGCTTGATCGCAGTGGTTTTGCTTTTTACTTGCAATGATTTGTACTTGCTTTAAATTGATGGAAAGTTTGCTTAGTATTCATTTGCTAAGTTTTTGGTGTGTTTTGGTAGTTATGGTTGATATCTTTTTGTTAAGGTTTGCAACATATTTATGTGAGGTGCTCACGTAAGGTGTCGTGGTTTCGGAAGTAACGAGAGTCAAGTCGAGGACTTGTGCTCGGAAGTATTGGTTGTTTATTCATGTGCAGGTGTTGCTTGAGTTCATGACACGGCTAGTGACGGGATCCATTGGACTAGTCTCAGGGAGGAGATGAGGTTCCAACAACCAAGTTTGGAAGGAATTGTAGTTGAGCCGATCAGCATGTCACGTAGGGTGATTGAATCAAGGGCAGTGCATATGAAGGAAACTGGATGTCAAAGGAAGGTGTTCGCACGTAGGCATGCGGTGCATGATGTGGCAACATGGTTTTGAAGACGGGTTATGGAAGGAAAGATCTGGTTGGAAGGATCAGATCGTATCAGATGATGACTTCGGTTGCGGTGGAGTTGGTTATGGATCGGATATTGAAAGTATCGAGTTTGTTATGAAATTTTTCATGTGAGACACAAATTTGAGCTGTTTTAGGAATGTGGGATACATTCCAAAGGTGTGTGGAAGTCTTAAGATTGCTTCTATCTGCGTATAGAAGAGTCTTGAGCAGTTATTGAAAGTTTCGATTCGTGAATTGAGTAGGATTAGTGTCTTAGTTAAGTTTGGTTTGGCCTAAGGGCTGGTTATATAAGAAAGGGAGGCCAGAGCTCGTGGGAGACGACTTTGGGGCTGTTTCTCTTGTGTTTTGATCAATAAAATTCGTAGTTTGAAGAAACTGTTGTGCCTTGTTCTCCGACTTGTTTTCATCAAGTCTTTCTCGTCGAGTTTCTGCACAACACTACCTTTCTTTGGTGGTTTTATCATAACTCGAGTTTTACAGATCCGATTGATGTGATTCTTTTTGGGTTGTCTTCAAAACTTGATTTTCTATCATCTGTGAAATCACGGTCATTGGATTTGTGTTTTTGGTTCTAGACGAGTTTCTTTGCAGTATTCCAGAACTTTTTTCTTGGGTAAGACAGATTGACCTTTGTTCGATCTTTTGATTGTAACTTGAGTTTTTCTCGACGGATTTTCGTGATTCTTGTTTTGACGTCTTTGTGACTTGATTCTCTACAATATATACTAGTTTTGTCACAGTTGAACACGTTTAGATTAGGCGCACACATGTTTTCTTTAACAGATCGGTTTTCTGTTGAGGGGTGTTTTTGTTGCTTCTGCTGAAAAGTTTTAATCTACCATTCACCCCCCACTGTGGTAGCTTTACACGTGCCCTTCGATCCTAAATGCAGGCTTACTTAAGAAGGAAAGCCTACACGGTTTTAGGACTCTTTACGCTTTCATTCGAACTTGCGCTCAGAGCCTCCCAAACTTTGCATAACCCTTCCAACTTTCGCTCCACTTTGGCGAGATGGAGTTGGGTCTTCCGCACAGCCAGATCACTAGCGACGAAGATTTGTTGAGGGTCCAGACCTACATGGGGTGGTCCAGCAACTCCTTCAACAATGACATCCGCTTCGGCAAGCTTCCCTTCAAGAGGAAGAGCACCGGCGAGATCGTCTTCTTCTCTGCGTACGCCATGGTGGGTCTGATCCCACCATTTTCAAGCTTCGTGCTGATGTTGCTGAACTTCTAGATGGAGCAGCTTCACCAATTCGGCCCCCACTCCTTCTTGCTTGTGGCGACCTTCATCCACTTCTGTGAGATGTGGGTGTGTGTGCCGCCATGCATCGAGCTCTTTCGGACCTTCTTCACAGTCCACACTACCGAAAAGGGGACAGAGCTGATTGACTTCTATTACTTCGTGAAGCGCAAGAACTGCCCCCTTCAAGTACTTGAAGACCTTCCCCTTCGAAAAGTGGGACAACTAGGAGAAAGACTGGGTGATCATCGCCATGGAGAAGCACAAGAGGTTGGAGTTGCTCAAGGGCCTCCCCAATGTCGACACTGCGCCTGGAATGCAGTTCCGGAGCTGTCAGAAGCGTACAAGCCCATCCTGAGAAGGGTTCAGGAATGCATAGAGGGTGGAGTGACCCCTCAGATGGTCTTTGGCAATTTCCTGATGAACAGGTGGGCTCCGCTAAAGACAAGGGAGTGGCCCGCATGGGCTTTTAACAGTGAGAAGGATCACAACCGGATCAAAGCCGATTTTAATACCAACTTGGATGATGAAACTTTGAAGCTCCATCTCCAGAAGTTTCAAAACGGGGCCATCACCCGCAACGCATTGACCCCGTCGGTGAAATTTCTCCCTCTGAACATGGTTCTGGAGATCAGGAGGGAGCTCCGAAGGGGGGATGCAGGAGCTTGATGACCTCGACCTGGTGGAGAGGCGTAGGACCTCTGGGGTTGCAATCCCCGGGGCTTCAGAGATGGTGGCCCCCACTGCTCCAAGCCAGAAGGTTGATGACGTCGGCAAGGGCAAGGGCAAGGAGCCGGTCGAATCTTCTAGTCGGAATAGGAAGCTGGGACATGCTGATGGGAGCTCGCTTAGGTCGGATCCATCTCCACCAGATCCTACTCCCTGGACAAGGAGAACTTCGGCGGCCACGCCTCCTTCGGTGCTGGTGCCCTCGAGGGGCGCTAGCTCCAGCAAATTGACTCCGACTCCAATGCGGTCCGCGAGCTCCAGGTTCGGAGGTCTTTCCCAGCCGAGAGAGATCTCAGCTGAGGCGACACCAGTAGCTGCGGCAAGTTCTGCGCAGCAGTCCGGAGCCTCCACCACACCGAGGATGGTGGGTTTTGCTCTGACCGCCCGATGAAGTTTCGCGCTGTTTGGAGCGGTAGCATCCCAAGGTAATCATTGTCATCTCACCTTGAGGTGCTAATTTTGTTTTCATCATGTCTTGAATTTTTCCGATGCTTTATTTCCATGGTATTGAAAAAGAAGACTGAAACTTCGGCTCCTGCTGCCGCAACTGAGGTTGTGCAGGCGAAAGCTCCGGCTTCAACCCATGTGCCTCCCCAAGTGGTGGCTGAAGACACGACAGTTCCGGCGCCAACTGTCATGGACTTGGATTTAGAGTCACCACCAGAAGCTCCCGTGGTAGCGCCAAACCACGGAGGAGTTGTTCATGATGAAGTGCCAACGGTTGCAGAGCTGGCAGTCGTGGCTTCAGCGCAGGATCCAGAGCTGTGGAAGCTCCGATGTTTGAGTCGGAGGTAACCGAAGCTCCGACAACCATGCCAGAAGTAGTTGAGACTCTGGCCTCTGAGTCGGAGATGGTTGAAGTTCTGGCCTCCTAGCTGGAGACGATTGAGGTCCCGGCCTTTGAGCCAGAGGTGGTGGGGACTCCAGGTGAAGCTTCAATGCTGGCCCCGAAGATGATTACTTCGGAGGTGCTCATGTTTGAGCCAGAGCACCCAGAAGAATCGGCGGCAGCCCTCCACCCCCACAGCCGATGGTTGAAGATCTGGCAGGGGGACCTTCATCGTCAGCCCCGGAAGTTGAAGTTCACTCCGTGGGACCTTCCTCGACCTCGGTGGTGTTAGAGGAGTTACCAGAGGGCGAACCTAGCGCCGCAGAACTGTAGGGGACCACACTTATGCCGTGGAACCCAATTTTTGTTATAGAAGACCCCTTGGATCCGGGGGAGGAGATCCCAGCAGGTCCAGAGCCAATTCCTTTGGCTTTATCTATTGACAACGCCTGCTCCAGTCGCCGTCAAGTTCAGCTCGCCTTCGACCATGACGGCAAGGTCGAAGAAGAGTGCCACACCTTGAGGTGTTGGCGCAACAGACTTCACTTCAAGACCAAGCTGGCACAAACAAGGCTTGCTCAGCAGCGGGAGTGGATCGAGAAGGAAAAGGCCCGGCTAATATATTGGGACCGCTTACTAGATGAGCAGGAAGCTTCCATCAGGGCCCTCGACGCGAAGAGTCATGAGATTCTTGAGCATGCTAAGAAAAGCAATGAGGCTACTGACAATCGTCAAGACAACCTCAACAAGCTGAATGAGATTCTCCAAAAGCACTGAGGAGACCTCGATGAGCGAGAAGAGAAGCTCCTGGAGAAGTAGGAGGGTATTTTGAAGAGAGAGGAGGAACTCGCCCAGAGGCTGTCTCTAGGGGAGGAAAGTATCGCTTACCACAGTAACAAATTTGAGCAGCGGTGCAAGCAGGAGGAGGAGAAGCACTGGAAGATGGGGCAGGAGCTCTCCAAAAGAGAAGTTGATGTTGCCACCAAAGATGAGAAGGTGAAAGGCAGGGAGAAGGACCTGGCAAACCACCAAAACCACATCCACCTCCGGGATTCGGAGCTTGCTGACCGCGAAAAGCAGGTGGTTAAGAGTATTCAACAACATGCCAAAGAGGTCGAGTGCATCGCTGGGGAAGGTTCAGAGCTTGCGACCACCAGAATGTCGCTAGAGGAACTCAAGAATTCGAGGGCAACGGAGTCCCAACAAGTTTGGGACTTCCCGGGACACGCTAACATGGCTTTGGTGCCGCTTGGCTTCAGCCCGGTACGTTCGGATGACCCGGAGCCGGAGCTGGACAAGGCGCTGGTGGCGCTGAGCTCTACTAGCAACAAGCTGGATGCGATGGGTAACGTCATCATCAACCAACTGGAGACAGAGTGGAAATCTCTTGCCAAAAACTTCACCAAATATGTGCTGACGTGTTTCAAAAGCTGAGACCCCCAACTTTCTCTAGATTCGGTTGTCGAAGGGCCCATTGCTGAAGAGAAAGATGCCACCAGGGCCAGCATTGAAGAAGCTGCCTAGAAAGTTGCCTCGTATTTCCATAGGACCTAGGACCTCCAGTAGCCAGGACCTTTTTCTTTTGCCTTTTCCTTTGTAATCCTCATTTTGTAATCTAATCCTCCACATGAATGAAATCCAATCTTCTTGAATGAATGAATTCCATTTTGTATTTGTCTTCAATGCATTGTCCTTTATCTTATTGGCCCCCAGGTAGATGTACATAATTTGATTGCGAACATGTACCAAAATGATCTGATAATGACTTGAACACTTCAAACTTGTAGCTAGAACACTTAGCTCTTAGGTCCAAAGTTTACTCCCGACATCTCGAGGGACCCTTTGTGACATTGACGGTGGGCCCTCTAGGAGTTGTCGGAGCTTGGTAGATCCGATGACACCCACCGCCAACATATAGACTGTCGATGGTGGGCCCCCTAGGAGGTGTCGGAGCTTGGTAGATCCGAAAGTGCCCACCACCAACGCTTAAAAAACATCGACGGCGGGCCCCCTGGGAGTTGTCAGAGCTTGGTAGATTCGACGACACCCACTGCCAACACATAGAGCATCAACGGTGTGCCCCCTGGGGGTTGTCGGAGCTTGATAGGTCTGACAGCGCCCACTGTCAACGTTTAGAGCGTCGACAGCAGGCCCCTGGGATCGTCGAAGCTTCCTGGCTTCGACAATGTCTACTTTTCAACGTACAATACGTCGATGATGGACCCCCTATGGGTGATTTCTCCGCCATCTTCGTTTAGATTGCTGTTAATTCTTCAGGTCGACAGCTGGCCCCCATGGGCGTTGTTGGAGCTTGTTAGCTCCGAGGACGCCCACTTTCAACATATAAAACGTTGATGGCGGCCCCCCTAAGGGTCGTCGGAGCTTAGTAGCTCTGGCAAAAACCACCATCACCATGAACTTTCCATTTTTCCTGCGCGTTAAGGACAAGAAAAGCAGTAAAATTCATCCTCTGTTCTATAAGTTGTTTGCGGCTTACTATTCTTATTTGAAATTTAGGTCTAAAGAAATTCAACATGACAACAGGTAAATTGATGTAATCTCTTCAGATCGAATGCCTTCCGGACCCGCCCTACTAATGCCTGCTGGAATATAGGTAGAGTTGCGTACTTAGGGTGTTGGACCAGTCTAAGTCGATAGCGCACTCCGGATCTATCATTAGCTTTTGTGTTCAGGCGAGTAGGCCATCTAGCAATGCTAACATCCGAAAAAGATCAACAATATAACTCATATATCATATGAATAATTCAGACTAAATCTCAAAAAGAATTTCACAACTTCTTTATAGACAAGAAGGAAAATATAACAAAAGTAAAATGAGCATGTACAAAATTAATGCACGTGGATTCTGCATTCACACAACAATGTCTATCATTATAGGTCCGAATTACAGCGGAGACAAGGACACACTTAGGGTACAAAACCAGGCCAAGTGTGCTATTCATCTTGTTCTAACCCAGGGTAGGTAAGCCGTACTTTCAGTTCTAGAACCAAGTTAGGTGGGCTTGAACTTGCCGGACCCTCCCGGAGGGGTCTGGATGTTCTCCTTTAAGACCTACCCGACTCTTTGTATAGACTCCATAACTTACATTGTGTGTAATTACAGACTCACCTCCGTGAAACTAAGTATAAAACTTACGGAGGTGCTTGATGTTCCAAGGATTGGGAAGCGGGGTCCCATCCTCTGTTGCCAAGCAAACGCATTCGAGACAGGATAATTTGATCACTCGGAAGGGACCTTCCCAGCTGGGGGATAGTTTGTTCATCCCTTCACAAGTTAGTATTCTTTACAACACCAGATCGCCTTCTTCAAGCTGTCGGTTGTGCACATGCCTTTGGTGATAGCGCTGGAGCGCCAGGCAATATCGTGCATTCTGAACAGTTTCTTGGCACCTTCCCTCATCGATGAGGTCAAGGTCTTCATGCCAGAGCTTGTTCTGTGTGGCTTCATCGAAGGCCCGAACCCGGAGTGACCCCATGGTGATATCCGGAGGAAGGACCGCTTCAGCTCCGTACACCAGGAATAAGGGTGTATCTCCAGTTGACGGGCTAGGTGTTGTCCTGCCCACCCACAGTGACGACGGAAGCTCCACTATCTAGTTGGCTCCATGTTTCTTCAGATGCTCGTAAGTGCGCATCTTGAGTCCTTTCAATATTTCTGCATTTGCTCTCTCGGCTTGGCCATTACTTACCGGGTGAGCTACTGACGCGTAGCTGACTTGTATGCCGAGGTCTCGCAATATTCTTGGAATGTTGCACTTGTGAATTGGGTTCCGTTGTCAGTGATGACTCTATTCGGTACTCCAAATCTGCAGACTATAGACTTCAATAACTTGATAGCTGATTGCTTGTTTGTTGTCACAACTGGAGTAGCTTCGGACCACTTTGTGAACTTGTCGATGGCGACGTATAGGAACCTATAACCTCCGACAGCTTTTGGGAAAGGTCCCAAAATGTCTATCCCCCACACAACGAATGACCATATAGGAGGTATCATTTGCAGTGACTGAGCCATTGTGTGAATTTGTTTCCAGTGGAACTGGCACACTTCACACTTTTTTACCAACTCGACTGCATCCTGAAGTGTTGTAGGCAAGTAGAAGCCATACTGAAAGGCTTTACAACCCAGTGTGTGGGAAGATGTGTGGTTCCCGCCTCGCCTCCATGGATTTCTGCGAGATCTCGCGACCTTCTTCCCTTGCAATGCACCGCATTAGGACACCATAGGCACCGCACCCGTAGAGATCCCTTTCTACCAGCGTGTATCTTTTAGCCAACCTGACGATCCAGTCAGCAGATGCACCGTCTTCGGGAATGATGTTGTCTTTCATGTAGCTCAGGATCTCCAAGATTCATGCATCGGAATTAACTTGATCTTCTGAGTCTAGCGTGCTGGGTTGCTCGGAGCTTCCTGCAACACCTACGATCCTTGGTGGACGCCATGGTAACAGGGCCACCAGGACCGCTAGCTCTTGGGTGCTGATCTCGCCACCTTCACCCAGTTCGACAAGCTGAGCGGTGGGTCATATTAATCTCATGAAAAAACTATGCTGGAATCTTGAGCTCCGGTTGAAGCCTTTGTCGAGAGTTCATTAGCTTCAGCATTGTTGAGACGCTGGACATGGAAGAGGTCCAAGACGTCGAAGTCCTTCAGGAGCTTCTGGACTTCAAGGAGGTAAGCAGCAAGCTGTGGGTTGTTGCAGCTGCATTCACCTTTAACTTGCTTGATAATGAGCTGCAAATCAT
Source organism: Tuctoria greenei (assembly GCA_036927565.1). NCBI lineage: Eukaryota > Viridiplantae > Streptophyta > Magnoliopsida > Poales > Poaceae > Tuctoria > Tuctoria greenei. The sequence goes on along the minus strand of JAYESD010000008.1, from coordinate 138,690,969 downwards.
CCTTCACCAGCATCTACTTGATTCCATATGATAGCGCCACCTTGAGCCCATAAATGAGAGCTTCATACTCTGCCATGTTGTTGGTTGCCTTGAAGTCAAGACGTGGCACGAATTCGAGATTGCACTTTGCCAATTCCACTGCCCACTTGGTAATGTTCCCAGTGGAATTGGAGTTATGAAATATAGCATGCAGTGGATAAGAGGTTACCACTGATATCTTGTGGGCTTGGAAGTAGTGATGTAGCTTCCTTGAGGCAATGAGAACTACATAAAGCACCTTATGCACCTCAATGTATTGAGTCTTGGCATCATAGAGTACTTCACTGATGAAGTACACTAGCCACTGGACAGTCCGGACCTTGACTGAAGGACTCGGAGCTTCTTCTTCATCAATTCGGACCCTCCCAAAGGATCCGTACCTTCTTATTGAGCTTCCCGAACCCTCCTAGAGGGGTCTGGAACTTCTTCTTCAGCTGTGTGAACTCCCTCAGATGAGAGAGGTTGATCCTCAGGAAGCTTGCCTTGAAGATCCGTGCCTATTGTCCGGGACCCAGACTCGCCTTCAGGTAGCTCCAGACCCTCCTGAACTGTAAGTGGTTCCGATCTTTCCGCAACCAGAACCACGCTGACAACCTCGGTAGTTGCCGAAATGTAAAGAAAAAGAGGCTCATCGGGATTTGGAGCTACCAAGATTGGTAGTGTGGTGAGGAGCTACTTGAGCTCTTGGAATGCCTTCTCTGCTTCTTTGTACTAGTGGAATGGTCTGGATTTCCTCAATAACTTGAAGGAGGATAGCGCCCATTCTGTCAGCCTCAAGATAAACTAGCTGAGCGCAGCTAAACATCCAGTTAGCTTCTGGACATCCTTGATGCGGGCTGGAGGCCGCATGTATTCAATGGCCTTGATCTTCGCTGGGTTTGTCTCAATTCCTTGATGAGTCATCAAGAATCCGAGGAGCTTCCTGAAGCTAACCCTGAAGACACATTTGTCCGGGTTTAGCTTGGTGCGTGTCACGCGTAGCTTGTCGAAGACGTCTTGCAAGTTGTCAAGGAATTCCGTGTTCTTGACCTTCATGATGATGTCATCGACATAAACCTCCACCAAGTCCCTGATGAGCTCTCCAAAGGTTTTGTGCATGGCTTGCACAAACGTTGAAGCAACATTTTTGAGACCGAGTGGCATGGCAGTGTAACAATATAACACACCTACTGTTATGAAGGTTGTATGCTCTTCATCTTCCCTAGACATTTGGATCTGATGGAAACCAGAATATGCATCTAGGAAACACAATAGCTAACACCCGGAGGTGGAATCCACTACCTGGTCTATCCTAGGTAGTGGAAATGAGTCTTTTGGACATGCCTGATTCAAGGTGGTGTAGTCGATACACATTCAAAGTTTCCCACTGGCCTTGGGTACAACAATTGGGTTTGCCAGCCATCGTGGATGATGAACCTCTCGGATGAAACCAGCTTCGAGCAGCTTCTTGATTTCTTATCGGATGAAGTTCTGCTGCTCAACTGATTGCTTCTGGGGTTTCTGGTGTACTGGTCGTGCTTCGGGATATATCTTCATACTATGCTCAATCACATCCCTAGGGATCCCAGGCATTTGTGACGGTTGCTAGGAAAACACATTAACTTCACTCGGAGGAAATTGATGAGTGCGAGTTCCTATTTATTGTCCAGACCTCCCGATATACGGCTTCTCTGGGCAGCATCGGAACCAATTTTTATGACTTTGACGGGGATGTCGGTGTTGATACTTGCCTGGATGCGTGGTGCAGGGGTTGCGCCTCGATGACGAGTGGTCGAAAGTTGAACAGCTAGCTCCTTGCCGGATGCTTCCTCATGCGCTCTTACAAGCGTGCGGAGTTCTTCTAGCACAGTGACTCCCGCAGTACAATCTCCGTAGATCTGGAGAATGCTCGAAGGTGTCGGCATCTTCAACACCAAGTAGCCATAGTGAGCTGCAGCCATGAACCTATACAGAGCTGGCCAGCCTAGGATGGCGTGGAAGGGCAAGCTGATATGCGCCACGTCGAAGACCAACTTCTCAGTCGTGTAGTTCTCCTGAGTCCCAAAGGTCACCGGGAGTGTAATTGAATCGAGAGGACTGATGGCCCCCGAGCCTACCCTAGAGAATGGACATGAGGGGTGAAGGTCTGAGAGTCGGAGCTGGGTCTTCAGGAAGGCTTGGGGATGAGGACATTGAGCCCCGCACCTCTATCCTCCAAGACATGGTAGAGCTAGACGTTATTGATGGTAGGAGAAACCATCAACAACAGTTGGCCAGCTCTGATCATGTTTCTTGGACAGTCGGAAGAATCAAAAGTGATTGGAGTGCCCATTCACTTCCGATGGAGTTCTGCATTGGCGGTTGGCATTGTGGCAGCCATCTCCCGACGCATAGTCTTGAGGACGCGGCAAGAGGTGATATCCGAGGACCCTCCATAGATGGTATTGAGGGTCTTCCGACGCTCGTTGTTAGAGATGTCAGAATTGTCATCGACAATGTTGTACACAACCTTCCGGTCCTTTTTTGTGTCCTGGAAGCCTAGCTGCGGATCAGTCGGTGCTTCGTCGACTTTCTACTTTCCTTCCCACTGGCGGAAAGGAGCTTCTTCTCGATGCTTGTTGAAGCACTCGACAAGGGTTTGGACCTCCCGACAATCTTCAAGATTGTGGGTGTCCATTTTGTGGATCGGACACCACATCTTTGGACCGCCACTGTCTTCAGCTGAAGGTCGAGGTCGCTTTGCGGGGCATGGCCTTTGGCCACCCGGAGCTGTAGCTGCTGCAGCAGTAGGCGTGCCAACCGACGGCTTCTTCTTTCCGTTGGACATTTTCTTCTTTTTTCCACTACCAGAGGTAGTGGCTTTAGCTTTGGAGGACTTTTTGTTAGCCTCCAGAGCTGTCTTGGAGTGCATTTCATGGCCCTCTGTAGCCCTGGCACATTTGTCAGATAGGATGAAGAGTTCTGTGACACTGGTGACTTCTTTCGTCTCAAGCTTCTCCAACATCTTCTTGTCTCTAACGCCTGTCAAAATGCAACAACGACAGATGCATTGGAAATGGAAGTAATTATATTTCGTACCTGGGAAAACCGCTGAATGAACGATTGCAACGACTCCTCCAACTTCTGCTGTACGGCGAATAGGTCCAATTCAGTGCCAGGCAGGGTGTAGGAGCTCCCGAAGTTGGCAGTGAATTGGTGACATAGCTCCGCCCAACTGTTGATGGAGTAGGGTGGAAGACTCATGAACCAGGACCTGGCTTTCTCGGCCAGAGCCACAGGAAAGTAATTGGACATCACGGCCTCATGGCCCCCCACCGTGATGATAGCGGTATAGTAGATTTGGAAGAACTCAACAGGGTTGTTAATCCCGTCGTATTTCTCCAGCAAATGAGGCCGAACTTCTGCAGCCATCGGACCATACGAAGGAGCATGGCCAGGGCTGAGAAGCCGCTCCCCACTCCCAAAGGAGAAGGGTTTTCTCGAGCCCCTCGCGAGCGCACTCAATATGGATGTGGCCATCCTACTGCCTATAATGGTGGTCAAGCTCTGACCGCAGATCATGGGTTGAGAGCCTTGTCATCGTATGGGTGCGACGTGCCCCAGAGGGCAGTGATGTCACTTGTTGAGAAACAACACATCTCCTATGTTGTGCAGCTTGAGGACCATGTCTGCCATACAAGGTCCTCCACTGAGAGGTTGCCTGCCCAGCTGAGGGCGGGCCTTGGTTACAGATGGCATTGGCTGCGGCTGCAACCAGATGCTCGACATCAGTACGCCACTGTTTCATGGCTGCCGGAGGACACTTGAGTAGAGTACGTGAAGAAACTAGCGCGTTCTCCAAGTTTTTTGTCAATGCAGTCACCGACATGAGGGCACCATCCTATTGTCTAGCGTTGGCAGCTAGGGCAAGTGGTGGTGGTGGTGCAGCAACACCCGCCGGGACAACAGCGCCAGTATGTTGTTGGGCATTGGAGGGATTTCCTCCATCAAGTTGTCCGACGTTGCCATTGGACGATGGTGCCGTAGAGTTCACCATCTTGAACTCTCAGTCGCACCTTCCTGGCACAAAAAATGTTGAAGTGTAGACTAGGACACTTCCCCCAGTACTACTAAAATGTAGCCCGCAGAGGCTCGTATTCGATTTGGGCGCGCAGAGATTAAAAACGAGATGGAGACAGAGAGAGTTTTTACGTGGTTTGAGCCACTTGGGTGTAACACCCTACTCCATGGGGATGTGTGTTGATGTATGCATCAGTGATGCTTGTGTGTGTTTTAGCTTAGTTGTATCTGTACCGTGCGATGCATCCCTTTTATAGTCCAAGGGTTGGCCGTTACATTGTTAGCCTGGCCCGACATGTGGCCCCAATGGTCTATAATTACCTAATACATGATCTGTATGTATTAAGCATATTTGATAGTGTGATAATGCACCTTAATGGTGGCGTTACCGGTATTAACAATCATCTGATTGTGTGTCATTAACATGGCATTAAGGACACACGATCACGTCTTGTAACGATATCTTTTACTGCCCCTTGAATGTCTTCGCCGTTGGAGATTTGTCTATCTTCCCGTTGCTGTCTCAGGTCCGGGAGCTCGACACATGGCAGCTCCGGAGCTTCCCTCTATGGGAAGGCAGGTCCGGAGCTGCTATACACGTGACAGCACCGGAGCTTCCCTCTATTGGGGGTTAAGTCCGGAGCCCCTGACACATGGCACGACTAGAGCTTTCCTATACAAGGAGTTAGGTCCGGCCCTGCTTTACACGTGGCAGCGCCGGAGCTACCCTAAGGAGAGAGGCGGGTCCAGTGCTGCGTGGCACATAGAGCCTTCGGAGGTCTTCAACTCGGACATGTGGAACTCCGTGGCTTTTCTTGCGGTATCGTGGGGTACCTGGTACGCAGGGTACCTGAAAGTGCATCTAGGACTCCCTTGTGGGTTTTGGATGATTTATGACAAGCAATTGGGATCCTAATTCTTTTGTTGAGATGAATGCAGAAAAATGATGAAAGATGAGCAAAGTGCCAAAAAGAGGAAATTGAGAAGGAAAATGGATTTGAGCTCAAGGAGAAGAAACTAGTAGTTTAGTATGTGTGGAGTGTGTTAAGGAAACACACCCAAGAGCTCAATCTCATTTAATCACACACACACATGCACAAAGCTATACAGGACCGGACTAGTCCGATGTCCACCGGACTAGTCCGATATCACATTCTGCACAAGATCGGACAAGTCCGGTCATCACCGGACTAGTCCGATAATTCTTCTGTTCCACTTCGGACTAGTCCTCCCCAGTGCGGACTAGTCCTCAACACAATGCACAAGTCACTAGATCGGACAAGTCCGGTTTCCACCGGACTAGTCCGATATCCTTTCTGATCCACTTCGGACAAGTCCGGTGTTTACACGGACTAGTCCGATATACACACTGATCTAAATCGGACAAGTCCTCCAAGTGCGGACTTGTCATCCTAAACACTAAAGGTTTCACAGGTCCGGACCAGTCCGATGACAATCGGACTAGTCCGAAGTTTTCCAGCAGTGAAATCGGACAAGTCCGTTTTCAAACGGACTAGTCCGATATTCCTGGACACTTAGGGTTTGCTTCTCACAGCACACCGGACTAGTCCGGTCACCACCACGGACTAGTCCGAATTTTCTGAACCCTAACGGTAACTTCCAGAAACCCCTTATAAATAGAGGTGCACGGCCCACTTTGAAACTCTCTCGAACCCTAGCGCCGTCACACCTCCCAAGAGCCTCAAAAACTAACTCTCTCCACAAAACCAAGTGCTAAATTGATCACTACATTGAAGATCACTTGTAGATCATTGGAGAGGGCACTTGATACGCGATTGAGCTCTTGGTTTGAATCTCTAACACACTCTTGCATCTCAGTTTGTATATTTTGAAGTGTGTTATTGGTGGTCTTGAATCTTGTAATCAAGGGAGCGCTCAACTTGTGAGATCGCCCCTTAAACTCGGTGATTTACCCCTGTGTGATTAGTGGAATAGGATTGGCCTTCGTGGCGATCCGAACGAGGGAAGGGTTAGTGAAGACCCGGCCCTTTTGTGGGCTCCTCAACGTGGACGTAGGCTGCCTTCGTGGTAACCGAACCACGGGATAAATCTTGTGTCTTTCATTTGTGTTCTTTATTCTAGTTGATCAACATTATCTAGGGTTTGATTAGATTTGTTGAATACAAAGTTAATAGTTGAAATAAAGTCATATTCTTAATAGAATCTGTTACACAACTATTGAACTGATCACAAAGTTTATATTTCCGCTGCAAAAGTCAACAAACAATCAAATTGACCTAACTTGATCAACCTAGCCCGTAAAATCCGGACTAGTCCGCACTTTACCGGACTAGTCCGTTATATCTGTTTTTGATCTCGTTGTTGAAGTGTTACAGGAACCGATAAAATTCAAGAAGGCCTATTCACCCCCCCTCTAGGCCAACATTCAATTGGTATCAGAGCAAGGTTCTTCAAGAAAGAGTGCAACCGCTCGAAGAGATCATGTCGGACATGAAGGAAGTCCAAAAGATCAACAACCAGGAAGAGATGAACAATGACAAGCATCAAAAGCTTGAGAAGTATCTCGAAGCCATTCAAGACTTTGACGATGATGATGAGGAGACATTGGAGCTGAAAGCTCTCCTTAGAAAGAAAGCGCTTTCCAAAGGGAAAGCCAAAGTTGAAGAAAAGAAGAAGGGGAGTAGTCACACCGACTACTCCCGATATCCTTTTAATTATGACCGTTTAAATTCTAACAGCAATCACTATCTATCCATTCCCCTTGGAAAAGCCCCACACTTCGATGGGAGTGACTACTCTATGTGGAGGCAAAACATGAAGATGCACTTGATTTCCCTTAACCCAAGTTTATGGCATATTGTGTGCACAGGAATCAATATCCCAGATGACGACGAAGAGCTCACGCCAAGTCAAGAGCAAGCCATCCACAGGAATGCACAAGCCGCAGCCGTCATCACCTCATCTCTAAGTCGAGATGAATTCACAAAGGTGGACGGATTAGAAATTGCCAAAGAAATCTGGGATACCCTACAAACAGCGCATGAAGGTGACAGACATGTGAGGGAAGCCAAGATTGAAATGATTGAGGGCGAACTAGGAAGGTTCGCGATTGAGGAAGATGAGTCACCCCAGGACATGTACAACAGACTGAAGACTCTCGTGAACAAGGTTCGATCATATGGGAGCAGAAAGTGGAATGATCACGAGGTTGTAAAGCTCATCCTTAGAGCTTTCATGCCTCGCAATGTTACACTTTGCTCTATGATCCGAGAGAGTCCAGGGTACAAGAAAATGACTCCTGATGAACTGCTTGGCAAGATCATTAACTTTGAGATGATGGAGAAGCAAGCCAAGCACGTAAAAGAAATAGCCGACCTCACATCGGCCAAGAAGAAGGGAGTTGCCCTAAAGTCCTCACTCAAGCCTTTATCCAAAGAAGCAAGAGAAGCACAGCTTGAGGAGGACAGCGATGATGAAAGCAGCGAGCTAGATGAAGAAGATATGATTTTGTTCATGAAGAAGTTTAAGAGAATTATGAAGAAAAGACAAGGAACAAAATCAAATGAAGCAAAATACAAAGAAAGGACGAAGCCAAAGATGAGGCGGGCGTGCTATAACTGTGGTGAATACAACCACTTTATAGTCGACTGCCCGTATGAGGACAATAAGAAGAAGAACAAAGAGTCCAAGCCTCAAGCAAAGAAGTTCTTCAAGAAGAAGAAACAAGCTGAACAAGCACACATTGGAAAGGAATGGGACTCAAACGATGAGTCTTCATCGTCCGATGAAGAAGAATTGGCTAGCATAGCCATCGAGAGCGTGTCCAAGAAACCCACACTCTTTCCCACGCTCGGTGCAAAGAAGGCAAATGGGACTTGCCTCATGGCTAAGGAAGGTAAACGCAAGGTAAATATCAAAACTCCTTCCTTACATTCTTATTCAAGTGATGATGATTTAGATAGTGATGAAGATATGCTAGCTGGCTTAGATAGAAAAACTGCTGCAAAAATGAAATTCTTGCTTAACCAACTTGTTGAGAAGGAAGAGCTAATCGATCGTCAAGAAGACATGATTATCTCCCAAAAGGAGAAGCATGTGGAACTTGACAATCTTCTAGTTCATGAAAAGGAAAGAAGCCACTCACTAGAGCTTGAGCTAGCTTCAAGCAAGAAAACTTGCTTGGAGCTAACCAACTCAAATGTAGCAATCAAGGACCAACTTGATGACCTGATCAAGGTCAACAAGATCCTTGAAGTGCAAATTGAGTCACTCAAGCTTAGTGAACCCTCCTCCTCTTCAAGCCTACCTTCTCAATCCACTTCAAGTAATAATACTCATATCTGCAAATGTGAAAAGATAAACACCAGGTTGAAAGAAAAGTCCACCTCCACAAAGGACAAAAACCCTACCCAATGTGTAATATTTGACAAGAAAAGGATCAACTATGCACGTAGTGCATATTTGGTCCAAAGACCTCCAAATGTCAAGTATGGCATTGGTTATTCCTATGATGGAAAGCAAAGAGCTGGAAATCATAAGAATAACAAGGGAAAGATTACCTTTGTGAAAGGAGGACCCTCACAACCCGGCAGCACGAAAACTAAAAATCTGAACTCTCATGAAAACCGGACTAGTCCGGTTGTGGTCCGGACAAGTCCGGTCGTCCGGACAAGTCCGGTCACACAGACTAGTCCGACCAATAATCAGCAACAACTCCTGTTTAAAACCTTCGATGCTTCATATGTATTAATGAGAAACAATATTGGTAAAGTGTATGCTTATTATGCTGGGCCACGCCATGGGAACACAAAATCCCATGTGTGGGTGCCCAAATGTATTGTCACTAACCTCCAAGGACCCAAGCAAGCTTGGGTACCTAAAACCAAGGCGTAACTTGTTTCTGCAGGCCTACTCCTCCGGTGGATCCAAATGGGTGCTAGACAGTGGATGCACAAACCACATGACCGGAGAAAGGAGGATGTTTGTGGAGTATGAAGTGAACGAGGACCCAAATGAAGGGATCTACTTTGGAGACAACAGTCAAGGGAGGGTCCTCGGTACCGGTAAAATAGCCATATCCTCTGAACATACTCTTTCACATGTTTTGCACGTTGAATCTTTAGATTATAACCTGCTGTCCATATCTCAATTGTGCGACAAGGGTTATAATTGCCTGTTTACTAACGAGGGTGTGATCGTCTCAAGAAGGAGCGATGGTTCTATTGCATTCAAGGGTATGTTGAAGGGAAAGCTTTACCTTGTTGACTTCAACAAGGATAAAGCCGAACTCGACACATGCTTGATTGCAAAGACCAACATGGGTTGGCTGTGGCATAGACGGCTGGCACATGTTGGTATGAGGAACCTTCAAAAACTCCTCAAGGGCGATCACATCCGAGGTTTGAAAGATGTTGTGTTTGAGAAAAACAGGCCATGTAGCGCGTGTCAAGCAGGGAAACAAGTTGGAGCACAGCATCCTGCGAAGAACATCATGACCACAACAAGACCGCTCGAACTACTTCATATGGACTTGTTTGGTCCAATTGCTTACATAAGCATCGGCGGTAACAAGTATGGTTTAGTTGTTGTTGATGATTTTTCCCGCTTCACTTGGGTGTTCTTTTTGCATGAAAAATCAGAAACACAAGGGACACTCAAGAAGTTCTTCAAGCGAGCACAAAACGAATTTTCATTACAAATCAAGAGTATTCGGAGTGACAATGGCACGGAGTTCAAAAACATACAAGTGGAGGAGTACCTTGATGAAGAAGGAATCAAGCACGAATTTTCAGCACCATACTCCCCACAACAAAATGGAGTTGCCGAAAGGAAGAACCGCACGCTCATAGAAATGGCAAGAACTATGCTCGATGAATACAAGACTTCGGACCGATTTTGGGCGGAAGCAATCAACACAGCTTGCCACGCCACAAATCGCCTCTATCTTCATCGACTACTAAAGAAGACCCCCTATGAGCTACTCACCGGTAACAAACCGAACATTTCATATTTTCGAGTTTTTGGTTCTCCTTGCTATATTTTAAACAAGAAGCCCAGGACTTCAAAGTTCGCTTCGAAGTCCGATGAAGGTTTCTTGCTTGGCTATGATTCGAACACTTACGCCTATCGTGTCTTCAACAAGTCCTCCGGACTTGTTGAAGTGGCACGTGACGTAGTGTTCGATGAAACTAATGGCTCCCAAAAGGAGCAAGTTGATCAATGTGAATTAGGTAAAGAAGAAGCCCCCTATCAAGCATTGAAGAAAATGGCTCTAGGCGAAGTACGACCACAAGAGTCAACGTCACAAATACAAGATGAAAGTGAACCACAAGATGAAATCAACCATCAAGGGAGAGCCTCAATACAAGATCAACCACAGGAGTACGAACGTAATGAACAAATCAACGAGGACAACAACTCAGGGGGAGAAGAAGATGATCACCAACACACGACTCCCCAAGTACCACACCCAAGAGTACACCAATGCATTCAAAGGGATCACCCGATCGACAACATCATCGGCGACATCCAAAAGGGAGACTGAGGATGCATTGAAGGATCCGGACTGGGTAGTGGCGATGCAAGAAGAGTTGAACAATTTCAAGAGAAACGAGGTCTGGGAACTTGTGGCAAGACCCAATGCAAATGTTGTAGGCACCAAGTGGGTCTTCCGCAACAAGCAAGACGAACACGGTGTGGTAACAAGAAACAAGGCACGACTTGTGGCCAAAGGTTACTCACAAGTCGAAGGTTTGGATTTCGATGAAACTTTTGCTCCAGTAGCTAGGCTTGAATCAATTAGAATATTACTTGCATATGCTACTCACCATGATTTCAAGCTGTATCAAATGGACGTGAAAAGCGCCTTCCTCAACGGACCGATCAAGGAGGAGGTGTACGTGGAGCAACCACCCGGGTTTGAAGACGAAGAGTTCCCCGATCACGTGTATAAACTGCGTAAGGCTCTCTATGGCCTCAAACAAGCTCCTAGAGCTTGGTATGAGTGCCTTAGAGATTTTTTAATAGATAATGGTTTTCAAATTGGCAAAGTAGACTATACGTTGTTCACAAAAAATCTGGATAATGATCTTTTTATTTGCCAAATATATGTTGATGATATAATTTTTGGGTCAACTAACCAATCCTTCTGTGAAGAGTTTAGCAAAATTATGACAGAGAGATTCGAAATGTCGATGATGGGAGAATTGAAGTACTTCTTGGGATTCCAAGTGCGACAACAAAGGGAAGGAACTTTTATAAGCCAAACCAAGTACACGCAGGACATCCTCAAGAAGTTTGGCATGGACAAAGCAAAGCCGATAAAGACTCCCATGGCAACGAATGGGCACTTGGACCTCAATGAAGATGGAACGAGCGTCGACCAAAAGGTATATCGCTCCATGATTGGATCTTTACTATATTTATGTGCATCTAGGCCAGACATCATGTTGAGTGTTTGCTTGTGTGCAAGATTTCAAGCCAACCCCAAGGAATGTCATTTGACAGCCGTTAAGAGAATCTTAAGATATTTAGTTCATACACCCAACCTTGGTCTTTGGTACCCAAAAGGCTCAAAATTCAATCTCATTGGGTATTCCGATGCAGATTATGCCGGGTGCAAAGTAGATAGAAAAAGTACTTCCGGCACTTGCCAATTTCTAGGAAGATCCTTAGTTTCTTGGTCATCCAAGAAACAGAATTCCATTGCATTATCCACAGCCGAAGCGGAGTATGTTGCAGCCGGGAGTTGTTGTGCACAACTTCTTTGGATGCGACAAACTCTAAGGGATTATGGTTACAATATGAACCATATTCCTCTCCTTTGTGATAATGAGAGTGCCATTAAAATAGCACACAATCCAGTTGAGCACTCTAGAACAAAACATATAGACATAAGACACCACTTCTTGAGAGACCATTCCATGAAAGGAGACATATCCATCTCTCATGTCAACACCCAAAAACAATTAGCCGACATATTCACCAAGCCACTTGATGAAAAACGCTTTTGTGAACTCCGAAATGAGCTAAATGTTCTTGATTCTCGGAGTGTGGCTTGAAAAGTTGCATACCTGTATGTTTCTTCAAAATTTTGATTGAATTGTGAAAATCATCCCTCTTCACTTTTCTCTCGAAAACTATGTCAATTATTAGATCTTGATGAATTTTGATCATAGTATGATTGTTGTTTGCTTACTGGTCAAATTCATCAAGATTATTTGAATTGTTTTGTCTCTCTAATCTCTAATATTGAACCTTCAAATATATATGAATGGGCTATGCATTTCTCTCCTGGTGACCACGGACAAGTCCGTGGTTACCCGGACTAGTCCGCCCATTGCAGACTTGTCCGCAGAGTGTCGGTTAGGCCGGACTAGTCCGACAGACCACGGACTAGTCCGATATAAGTTTCTGGACGACTTCGGACTAGTCCGGTCGTGTCCGGACTTGTCCGATTTTTCGTGTCCTTAACCCTAGCCGCCACCAAACCCTAATTCATTCACTCTCACACTCGCCCCAAGCATTCTCTCTCTTGCGCTCGAGCTCCCAAGGCAAATACTCGATTCCTCCGTCGAAAAGCCTCAAACTTGGGCGGAGATCAAGCTTGAAGACTCGGGGATTGAAGTTAGCGGACAAGTCCGGCCTCCAACCCCCAAAATCTCAAGCCTCCTTCGATTTCTTGGTAAATTTTCTTCAAACCCTAAGAAATCGCAAATTTCTCCATTGCTTATCGTTTGGCCTAGCATTCTTCACTAGTTACATGTCCAATAGATGTACTACGTGTATGCTAGACTATTTTTGGCTTAGGGATCAAATTTTACCCAATCTGTTAGGTTTTTGCGGATGAACACCGGACTAGTCCGGTCCAGGTACGGACAAGTCCGGTCCACCGGACTAGTCCGTGCCTGTGCACCGGACAAGTCCGTTGTTTCTGAACCAAAACCTAATTCCTTCATTCCCTAATGCCTTCCATTGCCATATTATCTCACCAATACCTTGTATAACCTGTATTTTACCTTGATCACTCATTCTCAGATCATGTCGAGCTCTGACTACGAAATGTCCGATTTTGAGTCCGAAGTGGCACCTCGGCCCTCGGCGGGTCTTGGCAAGAAACGCCAAGAGAAACCCTCCGAGCCAGCTCCCTCACCTCCCCAAGTCAGAAGGAAAGTGTGTGTGAAGAAAGCTGCATCGAAGGCCGGCACCTCCTCAAGTGGCCTTCGACAAACCAAAGGAAAGGGCAAAGGAGTTGCCACAGGGCCAGTTGGGCCCCTCAAGCTGCATGCCCCCAGAGAAGGGGCCCGGGACCCAAATGAAGAGAAGTTCACTGGCAAGGGCAGCGAGGTGGCTGCTAAGCTGAGAGGGGTAGACTGCTATGCAAGATCCAAGCAAGCAGCAGATGGCAGATTTTGGTCCAATTTCCACTCGGACTTCTACAAATTGGTCTATTTGCCTATGAAGACCCCAGTGGTGCGCAGTCAATGGATTGACTGGGCCCACCTGGAGAAGAAGAAGTGTGCAGCCTTTGATGAGGTTATTGCAGCTGCTGAGAAACACGGACTGAAGGACTTGTTTGCCTTCAGATATAACTGGAATGATGAAGTGATTGCACAGTTTTATGCAACATGCCACTTCTCCAGTGAAGACGAGGAAAGTGTGACTTGGATGACTCATGGATCCAAGTACTCAATTACTCAAGAAGAGTTTGCCAGTTTGCTGCACCTTGAGTCTGGAGGACATGACCACCTCATTATCCACAACATAGGGGTCATTGAGAGGGACAGGATGAAGTTCATGTATGAGCCCAGCTCCAAGTATGTCCCTCCCTCTACCAAGAATATGAAGCCTTTCTTTGTTGTGCTCAATAGAGTCCTCCGGAAGACAATAGCCCCCAAGGATGGGGATGCAGGGAGTGTACAAGGCTACCTCCGGACCCTGATGAGGGTCATAAGCAAGGACAGAAAGTTTGATGTGGCTGACTATATCTGGAATGATATGGTCAATATCTCAAGCACCCCCAACCGATCCTGTGGCTATGCCCCCTACTTGATGTTTATGATCGAGAAGGTCACAGGGATCGAGTTCGTGAAGGATGTGGAGCACACTCCACTGAGGCCTCAGAAGCCTCAGCCAGTAATTGTCCAAGCCCCTCCATCGCCGGCCTCAAGCCCCGAGGCACCGGCAAGACAAGAAGAAGCTGCTAGGGCTCCTCCTCCCTCCAGGGAAGCCCCTACGAAAGGATCCGCCAGTGGGATCCTGAAGTACTTGGTGTCTCTTCTCTCCTCCTGCAAGAAAACAGAAGTGAAGCTTCATAAGCTCAACCAGAAGAGGAAAGAAGACATGAGGTACATAAAAGCAAATGTGAAGCAGCTGAGTGAGAAACTGGAGATCAACCCAATAGGGTCTCCAGTCATTTCTGAAGACTCTGATCTGGACGTCACTGAACTCAGCCCCTTGACTACATCCGAGCTTGCCTATTTTGGCATTGGGGGCTCGAGCAGCTCCGTTCCTCCTCCTCCCTCTCAACCTCGCCACGAAGAAAGCGATGAAGATGATGAAGACGATGAGAGGACTGACAGCGAAGAGTGAAGCCCTAGGACCTCCCTCTCTCTCTTTTTGGTGTCTTGATGCCAAAGGGGGAGAGATTGAGGGGGAGCTTCTAGACTTAGCTTTAGCTGCATAGAATGCGAGGAGAGAGTCTCCATGTATTTTCTATTTGTGATTGTAACTGTTTAACGCTATTTTCATATCATGTTTGGTCCTATGTTAGATTGCTCAGTTAATTTGCAAGTGTGTGATGAAATCTGAATTTTTGCTCCTGAAATGCTATATTCACTTGATATTAGTTGATCAATGCAAATTCTGTCATTCTTAATGCATTCATGCTCTTAGTATGCATCCCACCATAAAGAATGCACATATGAATGATTCTCTTGTTGCTTGATGCATTTTTGAGTCATATGTGCACACTTTATGAAAAATCTCATTTTATACCTCATTTTGTGAAATCTCAATTGGTTGTCATCAATCACCAAAAAGGGGGAGATTGAAAGTGCATCTAGGACTCCCTTGTGGGTTTTGGATGATTTATGACAAGCAATTGGGATCCTAATTCTTTTGTTGAGATGAATGCAGAAAAATGATGAAAGATGAGCAAAGTGCCAAAAAGAGGAAATTGAGAAGGAAAATGGATTTGAGCTCAAGGAGAAGAAACTAGTAGTTTAGTATGTGTGGAGTGTGTTAAGGAAACACACCCAAGAGCTCAATCTCATTTAATCACACACACACATGCACAAAGCTATACAGGACCGGACTAGTCCGATGTCCACCGGACTAGTCCGATATCACATTCTGCACAAGATCGGACAAGTCCGGTCATCACCGGACTAGTCCGATAATTCTTCTGTTCCACTTCGGACTAGTCCTCCCCAGTGCGGACTAGTCCTCAACACAATGCACAAGTCACTAGATCGGACAAGTCCGGTTTCCACCGGACTAGTCCGATATCCTTTCTGATCCACTTCGGACAAGTCCGGTGTTTACACGGACTAGTCCGATATACACACTGATCTAAATCGGACAAGTCCTCCAAGTGCGGACTTGTCATCCTAAACACTAAAGGTTTCACAGGTCCGGACCAGTCCGATGACAATCGGACTAGTCCGAAGTTTTCCAGCAGTGAAATCGGACAAGTCCGTTTTCAAACGGACTAGTCCGATATTCCTGGACACTTAGGGTTTGCTTCTCACAGCACACCGGACTAGTCCGGTCACCACCACGGACTAGTCCGAATTTTCTGAACCCTAACGGTAACTTCCAGAAACCCCTTATAAATAGAGGTGCACGGCCCACTTTGAAACTCTCTCGAACCCTAGCGCCGTCACACCTCCCAAGAGCCTCAAAAACTAACTCTCTCCACAAAACCAAGTGCTAAATTGATCACTACATTGAAGATCACTTGTAGATCATTGGAGAGGGCACTTGATACGCGATTGAGCTCTTGGTTTGAATCTCTAACACACTCTTGCATCTCAGTTTGTATATTTTGAAGTGTGTTATTGGTGGTCTTGAATCTTGTAATCAAGGGAGCGCTCAACTTGTGAGATCGCCCCTTAAACTCGGTGATTTACCCCTGTGTGATTAGTGGAATAGGATTGGCCTTCGTGGCGATCCGAACGAGGGAAGGGTTAGTGAAGACCCGGCCCTTTTGTGGGCTCCTCAACGTGGACGTAGGCTGCCTTCGTGGTAACCGAACCACGGGATAAATCTTGTGTCTTTCATTTGTGTTCTTTATTCTAGTTGATCAACATTATCTAGGGTTTGATTAGATTTGTTGAATACAAAGTTAATAGTTGAAATAAAGTCATATTCTTAATAGAATCTGTTACACAACTATTGAACTGATCACAAAGTTTATATTTCCGCTGCAAAAGTCAACAAACAATCAAATTGACCTAACTTGATCAACCTAGCCCGTAAAATCCGGACTAGTCCGCACTTTACCGGACTAGTCCGTTATATCTGTTTTTGATCTCGTTGTTGAAGTGTTACAGGAACCGATAAAATTCAAGAAGGCCTATTCACCCCCCCTCTAGGCCAACATTCAGTACCAACACGCCATTCCAAGGAAATTCCGAATTTCCTTCACATTATGTGGCGGCTCCCACTTAAGCACATCTCTCACTATTCCCGGGTCGAATGATACTTCTCCTCCGGAGATGATATGGCCCAAGATGACACTTCCTGTAACCAGAATTGACATTTGCTGAACTTGGCATACAACCGTTGTTTCCGTAGCTTCTGCAATGTAAGCTTCAAGTGCTCCTCATGTTCGTCCTCGCTTCTCGAGTATATCATAATATTGTCAATGAACACTACGACGAACTTTCCAAATATTCCATGAAGACCTTATTCAAGAGATACATAAAGTACGCAGGCGCGATTGTTAATCCAAATGACATAAAGGTGTACTGATACGACCCATATTGTGTCCGAAATGCCGTCTTGGGTATATTCGATGGTCTAATCTTCATTTGGAAGTAACCTGCCTGCAAGTCAATCTTGGAAAAAATATAGACAACCTTCATTTGGTCGAACAAATCCTCTATACTGGGCAGCGAGTACTTGTTCTTAATTGTCACTTCGTTTAGAGACCTATAGTCCACACACATACTTTGGGTTCCATCCTTCTTGTCTACGAAGAGTACTGGTGCTCCCCACGGGGATGAGCTTGGGCGTATAAAAACCTTCTCTAGCTGCTCTTGAATTTGCTTCTTGAGCTATGCTAATTCCTTAGGAGGCATCCTATATGGCCTCTTAGCTATAGGTGCAGTTTCGAGTATCAACTCAATGGCAAATTCTATATCACGATCAGGTGGCATACCTGGCAACTCATCCGAAAACACATCTGGGTACTCGCGAACAATCGGGATGCTTTCCGAGGTCACACCTTCCATGTGATTCTGCATAGCCTTCTCTCTTGCAGGTTGGGCTGCCTCAACTTCGATGTGTGTATCGTGTTCACTTGTTAACTGCACAATCCTCTCGGCACATAGAATGACTCCATTATGCTTGCTCAGCCACTCCATTCCAAGTATTATGTCCATTCCTTGAGAGTCCAGGACTATGAGGTTTGCGAGAACGTCTACCCCCCTTATTTTAATGCTTACTTTCAGACATACTATATTTGTCCTCATCTCTCCACTAGGATAACTTACTAGCATAGTTTGCTTAATATGAGATATCGGCAGATTATACTTGACAACATACTTTGATGAGATGAATGAATGAGATTCTCCCGAATCAAATAAAACAGTCGCAGGGTTGGAGTTGGTGAGGAACATACCAATCACGACATCATCAGCTTGTTGGGTTTCCTTAGTAGAGACCTGATTCACATTGCCACGAGCAAAATTCTGCTGTCCACGATTGCCTTGCGGTGCCCTTCCTCTTGGCCGTGGGTAGTCTGGCCTTGGTGCATTGTTCATCGGTCCATAGCTTCTTTTGGGGCATTGACTTGCAAAGTGCCCGGCCTCTCCACACACATAGCATGTCTTGCCGCCCGTAGCATTAGGAAAGCTTGGGCGTAACTGATTTTGAACATTAGCCGCCATGTTAGGACACAGCGCAGGTGGCACAGGATAGCGAAGCGATTGCATGGCGGGGCATTGCCACAGTGGCTGATCTGTGCGCGATGGATAAGCAGAGCGGTATGCAAGAGCAGATGGGTTGTAGTATGGTGCAGTTGGTGGTGCATAATGAGGACGGACATTGCTTCCTTGCGTCTGTCCATGATGTGGCATCTTCCTCTCGTTGTCCTGCTCCTCTCACGAGCCTTGTTATCAACCACAATGGCCTTGTCAACAAGCTTCTGAAGGTTTGCATAGTCAGTATTAAGAAACTAGACTTGAATTTCATTGTTGAGACCCCTCATAAATAGATACTACTTTCTGCTATCAGTGTTGATGTCTTCTGGAGCATATCTTGACAGTTGAGTGAATTCATTTAGATACTCACTCACACTCATCCTTCCTTGCCTGAGGTTTTCAAATTCTTGCGTTCTCAGTATGATAACTCACTCAGGTACATAGTGAGAACAAAAAATCTGCTTAAACTCAGCCCAAGTGGTTGCCTCCTGACTATCATGAGCATTGCCAAGAGCTTCCCACCAGTCAACAGCTGCTCCAACTAGTTGATGTGATGCAAACAAGACCTTCTCTCTATCAGTGCACTATACAATAGAAAGTTTCTTCTCAATGGACATCAGCCAATCATCAGCTTCCATAGGATCATTGGCTTGTGCAAAGGTCGATGGCCTGGTCCTCATGAACTCTCCCAAGCGGTTGTGGTGTGGCGGGGATGGTGGCGGTGGCGGCATGTAAGGCTGATTGTTGTTGCCTGCTTGCAATTGTACCATAGTATGTATCATGGTTTGCATGAGCTGGTTCTGCATAGCTAACAACTGTTCAAGGTTGATAGCCCCTTGTCCATTCTTCTTCTGAGATACTCCATCATTCTCATCCTCACCATTGGCATTCCTCTGGTTGCGAGTCCTCAACATTTGTTGGCGAAAGAAAGGTAGAGACAGAAGAATTTAGAATTTGGAAAGAAACGCCCCAACTATATGCATCAAAGTATATGACATTAAAAATTCCCTTATTAATATAGACCTATATGAGGATGTGGACAAGTGTCGAAGCATCCCACAACTCTCTATTATATGCAGATGTGGACATTCGCCGAGGCTTCCCACAACTCGCAATTAAGCACACAAGCAAACACCAAATCAAAATTCAGCACACCACACCATTTAGAACTAATACGGTCTAAGCGTTCTTATTACAAAATACTAAAAGGGGACTGAAATTCCTAATTGTGAGGCCGTGAGGGCATCCTTGGCTGCGCGGATGTGATGGGGTTGCGCCATGGTGATGTAGGGGACCAGATTCGCTTGGGAGATCACGGTTCTCCTCTTGCTTCACATTCCCTCATCTTCAAGTTGGCTTCCAACTGAGCTAGCTCCTTGCGAAGGTAGTGGATCTCTCCTTGTGCGGTTGCATAGCGATTGTTCATGTCCAGTAATTCCTCTTGAGACCTATCCATCACTAGAAAGTTGTTCGAAGCTTCTTGTGGTCCAATTATCTTCTCCGTACGACTCTCCCGCTAAGGGTTCAGCTCAAACGTGGTATTCTCAAGCTCAAAGCAGCGAGTATGGAACAAACTTGTGAGTGCCGCCCATGCAGCATCATCCTTAGCATCCTTTTGAGTAGACCTCCAAGTGGGAGCATAATGCTATGAGACCACTTTGTTGGTGTAGAAGATGAGAACTTCAGCATGCCATTTATCGCGGCCGGGGCGAGAGACTCTCTTCACGAAGTAGTTAGCACACATGCAATGGGAATGAAGGAATTCCATTAGTTCTAGCGATGCATGTCCTCCTTCGGTTCTGGTGGTCCACATCTGCTCCACTTGGGGAAACTCGGGGTTGTTGTGTCCATTCTCATTTGCACCGGGTTGTGATCCCCCTCCATCTTCAACTCCGTTTTCCTCCTCATCTGAAGCTGTTTTTAGTACTACTCATTAGGATCCTCGTTCATATCCTCCTCATATGGCTCATACTCCTCTAGATCCTCCTCCATAATGTTTGATTGGTTAGCTTCCTCCTCCCCAGGGTTGACATTCTCCTCCTCTTGCTTCGGCTTGTCAAGCTCCATGGGGTTAAGCCCACCTGCAAGGGGTGGTGGACAAGTGCTCTTGCATGCTACACTCCTAGTGATCGGCATCTATAGAAAACAAGAATACATGAGAGGAGTGAATAATGTAACATAAATCTGAAATTGCAGCAGCTAAAATAATGGGAAAAGAGCGGTGCAGCTGTCCAAAAGAAAGGAAAACAGAGGAAGAAAACGCAGCAGGCAACACAATAATTTTACCCACACATAACAGTAGCAAAAAACATACTTTATGCCAAGATTTAAGCGGCAAAAACAGCAGCGAGCAACATAAGACACGACTGACAATTGTATTGAAAATTCAGCAGCAATCGACACTTTTTTGTGGCTGAAACGCCGAAATAAAAACAGCAGCAAGAAATTTCGAAAATAGCAAATTAGAGGAGTGTTCCTATGTGCTCTAGAGTGTCCATTATACCTAGGCTTGGGTCCTATGGTCAATGCGGCTCTTATACCAATTTGTAGCACCCGGTTCCGAATATGAACCAAGTGTAACACATATGTGTGATTAGGATGTTCAACACACATACACGAATGCATCACAAACGATATACAAAATTTAACCACGTCTTAACTATTAAATAAGTACCTTATTTAACAATCCAATGGTTCATGAATGGCATGACTCTAATTATTGCAGCGGAAAGTAAACTAAGTAGCACGACTCCATTCCACAGGCAATTCATGGCGGTACGCAACCTAGTACTCCACATGATCCTCAGGGTACTCCCAATTATCTTCTGTAGCTGTTGGTGGGGGAATTGCAAGGGTGAGTACATGTCTTACTCAGCAAGTGTTGGAATATATGACATGTATCTAAACAAATGACTGGTAATAAATGGCTCATTGCAGAAAAGTACACTTCATAAACATGCAAAAGCACCCTAACATGTCTATGTGATATTAATTCCCATTATACCCCAAGTAAATATCATAATTCATGTCTAACATTCTCATTTGACATTATGCCTCATCTATAATCATCCAACAATTAATATCATAACCATATGCCAATTCTATAACTTCTCATAACCATCCATACTCATATGACATAACCAAACCATATCGAAACATCACAAAAACCGAAGTCCAATTCTAATCATGTAGGTCATCCAGGTGCTCGTGACTGGGAGCACGACTATCATGATAGTTTTTAACACTCTACAGAGGTTGTACCACTTTACCCACATGTTCGTGATTTCAACACCTTTTGATGACTAAGAACCTCTATTATGCCTTATCACACATCCATAGGTGTGTGGCCAAGAGATCACAAAATAGCCTTTCAAAAGGGACTATTAGTATGTATGGGCCCACTAAGGTTTCATCGGCTGGCTTGAATCTCCATTCTCCCACCCACGGGCCACCTCGTGTGCCATGCGGATCCCAGGATAGCCCTACTGGACTCCCATTCCCCCCGCCATCCAATGGTCCATACAAAACTAGCAGCACACCTTATTATTCAGCTATGCCACACCCATACTTGGCCTTGTGGTGGCACTGTTGTCCTGGCATATTCTCGCATGAACCGGTCCTTAGATCTAAGGCAAGTGAAACCACCTACCATCCAACCCATTCCACAAAACCAATGCTTGCTTAGATCTCCTAAGTTCCATGTTGCTATTTTAATCATCATCTTATTACCATCCCTAATTTTCATAATTAGAGTCATCAAGCATATTATTTAAGCTACCCATAACCCGTGTAGCGGTGCGGTGCAAAAAGGAAAATACCCATACCCGACCCATCATGCATATCCTGGCGACAAGGAGTGGCCTACAACGCCAGTAAACTCCTACGTATGGGTTTCCCATCAAATGTACACGAGCATGCAATTTCGCAAACAAACGTTTAACAAAACGAGATCAATATGATCAAAGACACTTGCCTTGCTCCGACGGATGGGGTTGCTCAAGTGCTTCGAAGTCTTGGTTCTGAAAATCCTCGTACACGGCCTTTTGAGCACGACCCTCTACTTGTGATCACACATACAAGAAAATACATAAAAATCAACATGATGCACACATATTAATCAATATGCGATGACATGAATGAATGCAAAGTTCAATAGTTAATTAACTACGGTCATTTATTAATTAGATACGAGTAGTTCATATGTGTTATGCAAGTTTAGGGGGTATTAGCGAGAATTATTGTTGCTGAAAACAAATAGATGGTGCAACTACGATTAAACTCCGATTGTTAGATCTAATACGTCGCTAAAATTCGTGTCGGAAAATGTATCCTACCATAGATGCGGAGGCTTCGAAGATCACAGGACGGAGTCGTAGTGTAGATGAAGTAGACGGCGCAGCGGTCCTCCAGCGGCACGACGACAGCGACGTGACGATCTCCGGCGGACGGTGACTCCTTCTTCCTCTTCCTCTTCTTTCTCCTTTTTTTCTCCTCTTTTTCTCTCTGGTGCGGCCTCTGTTCTTTCTTTTCTGGCGATAGGGTTTTTGCAGCGGCGCTGGAAATCGCTTCTGTCAAAGAAACAACAGAGCCCTATGGCTCCTCTTATAGTCGGCGAGGACGCTGGTACTGACTCGGTACCGCGACAGAGGCCGACTTGGCCTGGTCCCGCCGGACTCACAGCGCGCGCGCTGGGTGGCTCGGGCGCGTGGGGCGTGCTGGCGCATGGTACTATTTGCCTCGAAGGTTCCGAAACTTTTTTTTAGTTATCATATAGAATTGTCTTATATATTTTTTATATTCTTTTCTATTTGTTATATTTGTTTCCTAATATATGTTTTATATTCTTATTCTCTTTTCTTCTTACCTACACACATTTTGTTTATATGTTTCATCTTTTATTTTTCTTCCTTTATTCTACAAATGATTAATGAATGAAAATGTATGCAATGCATGATGCTAAAACTGAGGGTGTTACAATTAACACATTACATTTCACCCTGCACCGGACAAGTCCATCTAATTGTGGACTAGTCCGATTAACTTTTTGTAATTGTCACGGACTAGTCCGTTGAACTTTATGTTCCTATACGGACAAGTCCGGCACACCTCACACAAATTAAGGTTTCTAGTGTGCTGCACATTCCACGCAGAATTTTCAAAGCACACCGGACTAGTTCGGTCCTCTGAGCGGACTAGTTCGGCTGTTGGGATCCATAACGGTAACATTTTTAGAAACTCTATAAATAGGTGATCCACGACCCCACAACATACGAGATTCAACAACTAATAACCCTAGCATCGTCACACGTCCCTAGAGCACATAAACACTTCTTCCCACACATCTAAAGCCCTAGAAACTTAAATCATCAGGGAATTGAGATTTGGGAATGGGAGATCATCTTCTACACTCGTGCATCTATTGTAAATCTTTCAATTGTATTTGATCACTTTTCTCTCTGTAATTTTGTGGGATCCCTCAGTGTGTGAGGTTGCCCACCGATTTGGTGATTGCCCCCGTGATAGTGGAAATCAAGTCGGCCTTTGTGGTGACTTTACAAGGTAAAGGGTTTGAAGAGACCCGGCTCTGTGTGAGCTTCCTCAACGAGGACGTAGGTCTCTTTGGTGAGATCAAACCTCCGTAAAAATCTCTGTATCTTGTGTTCTTAATCTTTACTTTTGCAATAGTCATCATTTGGGGCATAGGTGTTGATTACTCTTGCAACTTATATTAATCTTGTTTTCCACGTTCAAATCAATCATCCTAAAGCTTACATAAGTTTTTAGGATAGTTTACTTAATTTTTATGCTCTAACATTTTATAAGAATACATTAAACAATTGATCTTTTTGTAGGTAACTAGCATATCATACTAGTCTAACTCTACGGTATTTGACAATTTTATTAAGTGTTGTAGGAAAAGTTTTTCAACGTCTATTCACCCCCCTTTAGGCCACATTCAATTGGTATCAGAGCAATGTTCTCCATTTATGGGACTCACTGCTCGAAGAGATCAATGGCCACCGACAAGAGCAACAAGATTCCAGAGATGCCCATCACCAAAGATGAACAAGACACCAAGGCATTTGATGTGCTCAAGATTCACGAGCATGATGATGAAGAAGTGCGTCAACTCAAGGCACTCCTAAGAAAGAAGCTTCTAAGCAAAATGGAAATGAAGAAGATGAGTCTTCCTCCGATAATGAATAGGAGATGGCAACAATTGCTATCAAGAAGCCAACCAAGAAGTCTACACTCTTCCCAAACATGAGACGACAGGATACCTACAACCACACTTGCCTCATAGCTAAGGAAGGCAGGAAAAAGGTTTGACTTACATCCCCCTCCTTGCATTCCTCAAATGATGATTTTGATAGCTCTAGTGAAAATGAGGATATGCTAAGAGGATTGACCAAAACTGCACTAAGAACAATGAAGATGTTATCGGATGAAATCTTTGAGAAGGAGGAGCTTGTCAACTACCAAGAAGATATGCTTATCTGTGAAAGGAAGAGATATCAAGAGGTTGAAAAGCTCCTTGATCTTGAAAAGGAGAAAATTAAGGCACTTGAGCGTGAACTAGCTTTGAGTAAGGAAACTTACTCAAAACTAGAAGACTCACACATTGCAATTAAGGACGAAATTGCTAACTTGACAAAAGTTAACAAAATCCTTGAAGTGCAAGTCTAGTCACTCAAGCAAAGTGGCACTTACTCATATAAAAGCTCACCTTCTCATGATGTTAAATTGACAACAACTAAAACTTGCACATGCTCTAGTAAGAAGGCTAGTGTAAAAGATGAATCCAATGTTTCACATGTCAAACATCCATCCCAAAGCGGTATCTTTGACAAGACCTCCTAATGTCAAAGCTGGTCTGGGGTATATAAAAGGTAAAAATCTGCTTACTAATGTCCATACAAGAATCATATTGCTTTTGTTAAAGAAAAATCATATGAACATGAACAACAAACTCTATTTACACTTTTGATGCATCTTGTAACCTTATGAAAAATAAATCTAGTTATGTTTATGCTAAATATGCAGGGACATGCCACAAGAATTCCAAAACTTTTGTGTGGGTGCCTAAAATACTTGTGACTAACCTCTGAGGACCCAAGCAAACACGGGTACCTAAAACCAAGGCATAAATCTGTTTTGTAGGCCTACTCCTCCATTGGATAAAAATGGGTGTTAGACAGTGGATGCACCAATCACATGACCGGAGAGCGGAGAATGTTCATAGAGTATTAGCAAAATGCAGATCCAAGTGAAGGGATTTATTTCAGAGATGACAACCAAGAAAAAGTCTTTGGCAGCGGTAAAATTGATTTTTCCTCTCAACACACTCTTTCCAACGTTTTACATGTTGATTTTTTAGATTATAATATTTTGTCCATATCTTAGCTATATGACAAAGGATACAACAGTTTATTCACTAATGAGGGTGTGACAGTCTTTAGAAGAAGCGATAACTCAATTGCATTCAAGAGAATGTTGAAGGGAAAACTTTGTCTTGTTGATTTCAACAAAGATAAAGACGAACTCAACACTTGTTTGGTTGCAGAAACTAACATGGGATGGTTGTGACATAGATGGCTAGCCCATGTTGGGATGAGAAATCTACAAAAACTTCTAAAGGGTGGTCAAATCCGAGGTTTGAAAGATGTCGTGTTTGAGAAAGACAGGCCATGCAAGGCATGCTAGGCGAGAAAATAAGTTGGAGCACCACACCCTGCCAAGGACGTGATGACTACATCAAGACCTATGGAACTCCTACATATGGACTTCTTCGGTCTAATTGCTTACATATGCATCAGCGTTAACAAATACGGTTTAGTTATTGTTGTTGATTTTTCTAGATTTACCTGGGTATTTTACTTTTATTATAAATCGGAGACCTAGGGGATCCTCAAGAAGTTTGTGAAAAGAGCACAACATGAATTCTCCTCAACTGTCAAGAACATTAGAAGTGACAATGGAATAGAGTTCAAAAATACTCAAGTTGAGGAGTACCTGGATGAAAAAAGAATAAAACATGAGTTTTTGGCACCCTACTCCCCTCAACAAAATGGGGTGGCCGAAAGGAAGAACAGGACACTCATTGAGATGTGAAGATCAATGCTAGATTAATACAAGATATCAGACCAGTTTTGGGCGGAAGCAGTAAACGCCGCCTATCATGCTACAAACCGGTTATATCTTCACCGAAGAAGATGCCATATGAGCTCCTAAATGGTAAAAAAACTAATGTTTTATATTTCAGAGTATTTGGAAGTAATTGCTATATTTTGAACATGAAACCGAAGGCTTTGAAGTTTGCTTTGAAATCTGATGAAGGCTTCTTGCTTGGTTATGATTTGAATGCCTATGCCTATCGCTTTTTACAAAAGCAGTCTAGATGTGGATCAAAAGGTATATTTGTCTATGATAGGTTTACTGCTTTATTTATATGCATCTAGTCCGGATATCATGCTTAGTGTTTGTATGTGTGCAAGGTTTCAATTTGCACCTAAAGAGTGCCATTTAATAGCTGTAAAAAGAATCTTAAGATACCTTGTGCACACACCTAACTTGGGCATTTGGTATCCTAAAGGATCCAAGTTCAACCTTATAGGATATTCCGATGCCTACTATGCAGGCTGCAAAGTCGATAGAGACGCAACACCTTGGGAACCGACCAATTTCTTAGCAGATCCTTAGTTTCATGGTCCTCAAAAAAGGCAAATTCCATTGCTCTTTCCACAGCTGAAGCGGAGTATGTTGCAGCCGATAGTGTTGTGCACAACTACTTTGGATGCGACAAACTCTAAGGGATTATGGTTACAGTTTGAACCGTATTCCACTCCTATGTGATAATGAGAGTGCCATAAAAATTGCACACAACCCAATAGAGCTTATGGAATGTTTCAACGTTACAAACATGCTTTATGGCTTATGGAATGTTTGCTTTAACTTGCTATGTGTAATGGCTGATTATGGTGGTTTAACATTACTGTGGTTTGCAACATGCTTATGTGATGTGCTCATGTAAGGTGTTGTGGTTTTAGGACTAACAAGAGTCAAGTCGAGGACTTGGGCTCGCAAAGATTGGTTGTTTGTTCATGTGCAGGTGTTGCATGAGGTCCAGACATGGCTGCTGACGGGATCTATTTAACTAGTATTAGGGAGAAGATGAGATTCAACAACTAAGTTCGGGAGGAATTGTGGTTGAGTTGATTGACAGGTCACGCAGCATGTTTTGGTCAAGAACAATGCATATGAAGGTATCATGAATGTCGTTGGAAAGTGTTTGCACGTGTGCAAGGGGTACATGGACGACTTTGGGGCTCTTCCTCTTGTGCTTCTTTGAATAAAAAATAGTAGTTTGGAGGAGCTTTTGTGCCTTTTTCGTCCGACTTGTTTTCATCATGTCTTTCTCTGTGAGTTTCAGTGTTGCCCGACCTTTCTTAATTGATTTGATCGTAACTCGAGTTTTACAAATCAAATTTATGTGATTCTTTTTGTGTTGTCTTAAAAACTCAATAATCTATCATATGTGAAAACTTCACGATCATTGGATTTTTAGTTTTTGAGTTACACGAGCTTATTGGCAGCGTATCAGATCTGTTTGTTCTTTGGTATAATAGATGGACCTTTGCTGAGGGTTTCAGTCATAATTTGAGTTTTACTCGACGATTTCTCATGATTCTTGTTGTGGTGTCTCTGTGACTTGATTATCTACAATCTATACTAGTTTTGTTAGGGTTTAAATCATCTAGATAAGTTTCACATACAATTTCATTATCATATTAGTTTCTGCTGAGGGTTTTTTGTTGCTTCCGCTGAAAAAGTTTTAATCTACCATTCACCACCGCTTGAGTAGATTTTCACATGCTCTTCAATCCTACAATAGATATAAGAGCCACGACGCTCTAATCTCTTTGATTAGCACGTGTTTTGGCTAATCGACATAGAGAAATACACCGCAAACCTTGTGTGCTCGATGGTGTTGATTTTCAGGTTTGGAAAGCACAGATGGAGGCTTACATACAGGCGCAAGGCTTCGCGATATGGGAAAAGGTCTTCAAGCCCTTTGTCATGCCTTCAAACGACAAAGTTACAGCTGCAAACATGAGAGTTGTCGACAACAACAACAAGGCGCGAAACCTGATCATACAAGGATTGACTCAAAGCGACTTCGATCGTGTTGCACATCTCTAATCTGCATACAACATGTGGAAAGCTTTATGTGACTACCACGAAGGATCCAACACGATCAATGAGGTAAGGCAAGACGTGTTAAAAAGGAGTACATGCGCTTTAAGATGCCACCAGGTGAGTCCATCGATGACTTCTTTACTCGCTTTAATAAAATTCTTAGCAACTTGCGTAGTGTCAATGTTCATATTCTTCAGATGCTGAGAATGCTAGGCAATTATTAAGTGCATTAGACATGTCAATTTGTGAGATAAAAGTTAGATATTATCGAGGTGTTGCTATGACAATTACCCTGGTACTACTAAAGCATAGTCCGCAAAGGTTCGTATTCGGTTGGGGCGCGCGTAAGATTAAGAGAGAGATGGTGACACAGATGATTTTTACGTGGTTCAGGCTGCCTGAGCGTAATACCCTACTCCACGGGGTGGTTGTTGATGAGTTGAGTGCGTAGTATGCGTGTGAGCTTGAGTTGGCTTAGTTGGCCTTGGTTTTCCTCCAATTTCTACCGTGTGACTAAACCCTTTTATATACTAAGGGTTGGCCGTTACAGGGATTGCCTGGCCCGACAAGTGGCCCCAACCGTATTCAGTCACCTAATACATGATCTACATGTATTATGTATGATTAATAGTGTGATAACACGCATTACTAGCAGTGTTAACAGTACTAAAGGTCCTCTGATCGTGTGTCATTAATGTTTTATTAATGACACATTAATCAGGTCTTGTAACGACTGTTTTAATAGCATCTTAAATGTACGTGCCTTTGGAGATCTTGTAGTCGTTGCTGGTTTAGGTCCGGAGGTACAACACGTGGCAGCTCCGGAGCTTCCCTCTACAGGGAGGTAGGTCTAGAGACACTTGACATGTGGCGGCACCGGAGCTTCCCTCTACTGGGGGTTAGGTCTGGGGTGACTAGACACGTGGCAGGACTGGAGCTTCTCTGTGAAGGGAGGTAGGTCCGGTTCCATTGGACACGTGGTTGTACTGGAGCTACCCAAACGAGGGATGCGGGCCAAGTGCTGTCAGACGTGTGTTTACTTCGGAAGTCTTCAACTCGGACGTGGGAACGCTTTGGATTCTACTACGGTATCGTGGGGTACCCAGTACGCAGGGTACCAAAAGTGGCCCTCGGGCTCACCTTTGGTAGAAATCCTATGGGTGAAGTTTTTCTACCAAAGGTGGGGCCATCTTCCATTCCCGCGCTGCAGCATCAAAGCATCTTTGTGGGTGGTTGAGGCGACTACAAATATTTACGCCACCACCGCGTAGCCCTTTTTCACTCGACGCGTGTGATTCTGGCGTACGGATCTAACACAATTGAAGGTCGCCGGTTCCCAATATGAAATTTGTATCAGTTCCCAGCGTAGTCTTTGTAGCCCTATCAGGCGAACGTCCTCGGGCTTCCAACTTCCCATCATGACAACGGTTCATCTAGCATGACTTTTTAAGAAATGCAGGCCTGGGCCCCCTTGTCATTGACGAGGTCATCTACGATTCAGGTCCGAAGGTAGTTTCCATCCAAGCGTTACAGAGGCTTACTAAAGGGGGAAGTCTGTAGAAGGAGAGAATTCTTTACGCCTTCATCTGACATTGCGCTTGGAGCCCTCCGCCCTTGCAATCCTTCTTCCTCCTCTGCTCCACTTTGCAGCGATGGAGTTGGGACTTCCTCGGAGCCGGATCAAGAAGGATGAAGACTTGTCGAGAGTCCGCACCAACATGGGGTGGTCGAGCAACTCCTTCAACAATACCCTCTGCACCAACATGTTCCCCTTCAAGATGGAGAACCCCTGCTAGATCGTCTACTTTCTATCGTATGTTATGGTGGGGCTCATCCCACCATTCTCAAGCTTCTTGCTGATGCTGTTGGACTTCTATGATCTACAGCTTCACCACCTCGGCCCCCACTCCTTATTGCTAGTGGCGACCTTCGTCCACATTAGTGAGATGTGGGTGGGTGTGCCGCCCTTCGTCGAGCTCTCCTGGACCTTCTTCATGGTCAACACAACTAGGAAGAACGACGAGTACTTAGGCTTCTATTACTTCGTGAAGCGCAAGAACTCGCCGCTCAAGTACCTGAAGACATTTCCGTCCAGGAAGTGGGACAGTTGGAAGAAGGATTGGGTGGTGATAACGGTGGAACACCATGATATGCTGGAGCTATCCGAGAGTCTCCCCAACATTGACACCGACGTCTGGGAATTGGCTCCGACGTTGTCAGAAGAGTACAACCCCATCTTGACAAGGATCCAGGAGTGCGTCGAGGGAGGGGTGACTCATCTGATGGTCACCGCCAACTTCTTGACAAACCGGTGGGCTGCCCTGCAAACGAGGCTGTGGCCCGCCTGGGCATTCGGTGGAGAGCACGACCACAACTGGATCGAGATTGGCTTCGAGTCCAATCTGAATGAAGGAGCTTTGAAGCTCCATATTCAGAAGTTGTAGCATGGAGTTATCCGCCTAGATGATTTGACTCCTATGGTGGATTTCCTGCCATTAAACATGGGACCAGAGGTCAGAAGGAAGTTGCAGAAGAAGATGCCAGCTCTTGATGACTTGGGCCTCGTGGACAAGTGTTGATGCTTTCCTCCGACTGGGATTGTTATCCCCGGAGCACCTTGCTCCCACGAAAGCCCCAGACCTACGGTGGTCAGTGGCAGGGGAAAAGGTCCCGCCACTTCCCCTCCGAAGAAATCTACCTCTAGCAAGGGCAAGGAGAAAGCTCCCGCTGAAGTTCCGAGTCGCAAGCGGAAGCTGACGAGGAGCTATGGGAGTAAAGTAAGGGAAGCTCCGACTATAGTGACCCCGCCACCTCGCCTTAGGTCTGTGGTGATCGTGCCTCTAGCTCCGGCTGATTCTTCAGCTCTAGCATCTGGAGAAGGCACTGGCTCTGGCAAATCAACTCCGGCCCCGATGCCAACTGGTGGCTCTGGGTCTGAGGTGCAACCTCCAACGAAGGAGATCTTAGAGGTGGCAGCGCCTGCGGCCGCCACAACTCCAAGTTCGGGCCCCGGAGCATCTGCCATGCTGACGACGGTGGGCTCTAGCTCCCAGCGCTCGAGGAAGAAGATCCGCGCCGATTGGAGTGGCAATACTCCAAGGTAAGGATCGGCTCTTTAAATTTTGTTTTAACTTTGCTCTTTGCTTTGTCTTGAATTACCAACTTTCTGTTTCCAAAATGTTAAGAACGAGCACAGTAGCTCCGGCGCCTACTGCGGCTCTGGTGCCTGCTGCAGCTCCAGTGCCTGTTGCAGCCATGGAGGTTGCATCACCCGAAGCTCCCACCCAGGCGACTGCCTCTTCCCCAATGGTGGTTGTGGATGACACGATAGCTCCAGCGCTTGCTGTCGTGGAAACAAGTCCTGAGCTGACAACCGAAGATCCCGTGGTAGTGCCGGACCACACGGAGGAAGATTTTGTGGAAGCTCCAGCAGTTCCAGAACCTACTGTGGAGGCTTCAGCGTCTCTGCCGGTTGTGGTGGAAGCTCGAGGAAGCACTTCAGTTCCAGCTCCAGAAGCAACGGCTCCAGAGGTGGCTATGTCCGAGCAAGTGCAACCAGAGGATCCGTCTGCAGGCCCTTCATCTTCTGAGCCAATAATTGTAGATCCGGCTAAGGGACCTTCTTCATCAGCCGCGGAGGTCGAAGCTCCTGCGGCGGGACCTTCTTCTACCGCTGTTACAATTGATGATCTCCCAGAAGTCGGCCGCGACGATGTGGAGCATTTAAATAACATGCTCGCGCCATGGGATCCGATTGTGATTTTGGAAGACCCGTTGGAGCCCACCAAAGCACCTTAAGCCGGTCCGGAGCTGATCCTTCTAGCATTGTCTATTGACAATGCTTGCTCAAGTCTCCGCCAAGTCCAACTCGCCTTTGGACACGAAAGCAAAGCTCTCAAAGAAGAGCGCAACACCTTATGGCGTTGGCGCAATAGACTTCACTTCGAGACGAAGCTGACATAGTCTAGGCTGGCTGACCAGAAGGAGTGGGTGGCCAAGGACAAGGCTCGACTAGCGTTGTTGGACCGTTTGTTGAATGAGCGGGAGGCTGCCATCAAGGCCCTCGATGAGAAGACTCAGGAGATTCTCGAGCATGCTAAGGAGACCAATGAGGCTGCTGATGACTGTTAGGACGGCCTCAATGAACTGAATGAAATACTCCTCAAGCGCCGGGAAGCTCTCGACGAAAGGGAGGATAAGATCCTGGAGAACGAGGAGGTCCTCTTAAAGAGGTAGGAGGAACTCGCCCAAAGGCTGACACTGGGCAAGCAAAGTTTGGCTCATCGCGCGAAACAACTTGAGCAGTATTGCACTCAAGAAAATGAGAGGATTTGGCAGGTGGGAAAGGATGTCTATTGAAGAGAGACTGATATCTCCACCATGGAGGACAAGGTAAAGGCCAAGGAGAAGGACTTGGCAGATCGGAGAAATCACATCTACCTCCGGGAGAAAGAGCTCGGCGACCAAGAAAAGCGGATGGATAAAAGTATTCAGTAGCACGCTAAGGAAGTTGAGCGCTTCTCCAAGGAAGGTTCTGCAGAACTTTCAACTGCAAGAAAGTCATTGGAGAACCTAAAGGGTTTGAGAGCAGCTGAGTCCCAGCAAGTCTGGGACTTCTTAGGGCATGCCAACAAAGCTCTGGTGCCGTTTGGTTTCAGCCCGGTACATCCGGTGGACCCGGGGCCAGAGATGGAGAAGGCACTAGTGGTGTTAACCTCCACCGGCAAGAAGCTTGACGCCATGGGCAATGTAGTCATCGACGAACTGGAGACTAAAGGAAGGACCCTGGCCAGGAATGTTGCTGAATAAGTTTCTGGCATCTTTCAAAAGCCAGGACCCCCAGATGTCTTTAGCTCCGGTGTTCGAAGGACCCGTTGCCAAGGAGGAACAAGCCGCCAGGGCCAGCGTTCGAGATGCTGCCCAAACAATTGCCTCGTTCTTCAATAGGAACTCCAGTAGTTAGGACTTTCCTTTTCTGCCTTCAACTTGTAATCATCATTTTGAATGAATGAAATATTGTCTTTTGAATGAATGAATTCCGTCTTGTATATATCTTCAATGCACTGCCTTTATATTGTTGGCCCCTTGGTAGATGTACACAATTTGATTGCAAACATGTACCAAAAGGGATTTTACAATGTCTTGATGACTTCACTTCTTGCTCATAACCAAAACGATAGCTCCAAGTTCTGAAGTTTACCTCCGACATCTCGAGGGACCCTTTGTTACACCAACGGTGGGCCCCTGGGAGTTGTCGACAGCGAGCCCCCTGGGGGTTGTCGAAGCTTGGAGGTCCGACGGCGCCCACTATCAATGCTTAGAACATCGATAGCGGGCCCCCTGGGGTTGTCGAAGCTTGGTAGGTCCGACGGCACCCACTATCAACGATTAGAAACGTCGACAGCGGCCCCCTTGGGAGTTGTCGGATCTTGGTAGATCCGACAGCACCCACTGCCAATGCTTAGAAACGTCGACGACGGGCCCCTTGGGGGTTGTCGGAGCTTGGTAGATCCGACGGTGCCCACTGCCAACGCTTAGGAACGTTGACGGCGGGCCCCTAGGTGTGATTTTTCCACCATCTCTGTTTAGATCGCCATTATTTTATCACGTTGACAGCTGGCCCCCAAGGGGGATTTTGGAGCTTGTTAGCTCAGATGATGCCCACTTTTAATGTATAAAACGTCGACGGGGGCCCTCTGGGGGCTGTCGGAGCTTAGCAGCTCCAGCAGCATCCACCATCGTCATGAGTTCCTCATTTTTTCTACGCATTAAAGACATGAAAAGCAGTAAAATTCATTCTCTTGTGTATAAATTGTTTGCGGCTTACTGTTCTTATTTAAACATCAGATCCAAATGAACTCAACATGATAACAAGTATATTGATGCGATCTCTTTAGATCTGAATGCCTTTCGGACCCGCCCTACTGGGACCTACCAGGATATAGGTAGAGTGACGTATTTAGGGTGCCTCACCAGTCTAAGTCGATAACACACTCTAGACCCGTCATTGGCTTTGGTTTTCAGGCGAGTAGACCTTCACTACAGGAATCCCGACGATTTGCGACGGCCGAAGCCGTCGCAAATAAGCCAGATGCCGTCGCAAATAAGCTATTTGCGACGGCTTTCTTTATTTGCGACGGCCTCCGGCCGTCGCAAATATGTCGTCGCAAATAAGCTTATTTGCGACGGCCACCGTCGCAAATAAACTTATTTGCGACGGCTAGGGGAGGCCGTCGCAAGTTGTTGCTGCGGGCTGGTGGGACCCGCGGCCTTATTTGCGACGGCCGTGCCGTCGCAATTAAAGCTTATTTGCGACGGCCGGGCCGTCGCAATTAATATCTGCTATTTGCGACGGCTAGGCCGTCACAAATAAGTTTAGAGGGCAGGGTCCACGTGTCCTCTTCCGGGCCCACGACTTTATTTGCGACGGCCTGGCCGTCGCAATTAAAGCTTACTTGCGACGGCCAGGCCGTCGCAAATAGCAGTGGCTTAATTGCGACGGCTAGGTACCTTATTTGCGACGGTACTGTATAAAAAGCCGTCGCAAATAAGGTTTTTTATTTTTTTTTAAAAACAGAAAACTCTAACCGGCTCGATGGCCAGATTCACAACACAATATACACAGCATACACAGCATACACAATATATACACAAAGATCATCACAATCACAAACTCAAATTCCGATACATCTCACATCGTCATCAACAAAGTAAATAAAAGGGCTCACTCGCCCATCTAACCTCCGAAGCCACCTCCGAAGTCGAAGTCGTCGTCGTCGCGCCTCAATCCAGGCGGCGGTAGCGAAGGCGACGGCGTTTGTGCAGCCGTCGCGGATCCCTGCAATTAATAAAACTTAGAGTTAGAATATATGCATCAACATCTCTCTCCCTCCCTCTCCCTCTATCTTCATCTAGATCACCCTCTCTTCCTCTCTCTTTTCATTTCTCTATTTGTCTCTCACTCTATCTTTCTTGCTCACTCTATCTCTCTATTGCTATCCTTTTCCCTCTATCTTCCTCCCTCTATCTCCATCTACATCTCCCTCCCTCTATCTTCCCCTCTCTCTATCTCCATCTACATCTTACTCTCTCTTCATTCCCATCCTACTCTATCTATCTTTCACTCTTTCTTCTGTCTCCCTTTCTTCTATCTCTTTCTTTCTTCTATCTCAATCATTTTCTTCTATCTAACTATCTCTCTCTTTCATCTATCTCAATCTTATTACGCTGGAGAAGAAGGATTACATAGAGACTTACCTGACCCGCTGAAGAAGGATCGCCTGGGAGGACCGGTGGTAGTACCGGTAGCTGGATTCCCAGACCCTGCGCCCGAGCGATGGCCTGTCATTGCAAACATTAAATGCTACCTATTAGTAAGTCATTTAAGCTGAATTAATAAGAATTTTAATTTTTAGATTGTTACCTCCATTGCTTCCCGCATCTGCGCCAACGCTGCTGCCTGGGTTTGGATCGTGGCCTCCATCGCCCTCCTTTCCTCCTCATGTCGCCTTTCATTTTCTTCTACAGTTTCTCGGAGGGACTGCATCTCAATGTCCCTCTGCGAGCGGCGACCTCCCGTACCCGAAGCCTGCGTGGAGCTGCCTCTCGCAGGTCTACCCGCCCTCGAGTCGACAACTCCGTCGAATATGGCGAGCCTATAAAAAAAGAGAGTCAGTAATATGAAATTAAAATATCTTGAATACTTTGAATTGAAAACGATAAAATGACTTGCAAACTCACCTTCCGTGTGCTTTTCCACCACCGGTTGCATACGCGGCTTGAGGATCGATCGGTTGACGTTCCCAATCGAAATCCTGGCCGTGTATCTTCCTAGCCTCCTCCCCGTACTTAGCCTGCAAAACAATAAAATCGTGTAAGTTCAACAATCTATATAGTTATATGTAATATGAATGGTTTCTAAACTTACCAACCGCTCGGCTGCAGCCTGACTGCACCCCGTCGGCTGAGAAGGGTCCCTGTGACCTCTCTTCCAAACCTCAGCAGGGGTGGGCGGCACCCCCGTCTCGCGCTCCTGTCAATACATGTTAGTACGAACAATATATTATTAATATATAAACATAAGTTACACACACTTACCATGCGTTTAGCTAAACGCAAGTGGTTATCTTGCCCGTGTCTGCTCTTCCCCTCCACCCCTCTGCAGTCTCGAGCCTTCCCGGACTTAGCTTTAAACTCGTCGCTAGCCCAGTAGCGACAAAGGGCCCGAAATGCATCGTTCCGACCCTGCAACCAGCTCACGTGGCCCTGCACATAGTTGAAAGTCGTTAAAAGTACCATCGAGGACATTATCAGAAAAAAATACTTACTACACTCCACGTACCTGCGCGTACTCCTCCTCCGTCAGGTGCCTCTCGCTCTCCTGCCGGAAGTGTAACACGTGCTGCTGGTTCGCCTTCAAGTGCTCATTAATAATTTGAACACGGGCGTTCGACAAAGCTTGTCGAAGCGCCTTGGCAGCGTTGAAGTGAAACACTCGCCTCGCATCCTCAAACATGCGATGGTCGTCCGGGTCCTCTAAAATATATCTTGCCTGCGATAAAGAATATATTGAAGAGATGTGCACTAAAAGAGTTTAATAGTTGTAACTTAGAAACTTTTTTACATACTTACCATAAAATCGGCCCATACGGCCTCCTGAAGGTTGCCGTGCTCCTGGTGATGGACACGTGCGTAGTCCTCCCACGAAAGAGCAGGCACTCCGTCGATGACCCCGGGATAGTGCAAACGCACTATGGACCCGAGGACACCGTTCACCGGTCTCTGGTGTTTCTCACCGGTGAAAGACAAGTCGTCCCAACTCCTGTAAGATATTTATTCATTCATTCATTACTTAAGTAATCAAAAGAAACTAAAATTGAAAACTATAATTTTTATTACCTGTCTCCGACTGGACGAATCACGATCCTCTGTGAAGGGACCGCGGGAGGACTGACAAAGTGAGTCCTCCTCGTCCTCCGCGTCTGCTGGGGCGCCACGTCAGGTGACCCAGACGGCTCCTCACCAGCCGAGTCAAAGGCCTCAGGAACAAAGTCGTCGCCAGCCGGGAGCTGGCTGGCCGAGGGCTGACTCGCCGAGGGCTGCCTCGCCGAGTGCTGGCTGGCCGAGGGCTGCCTCGCCGAAGGCTGGCTCACCGAAGGCGCCGCAGCCTCTGAGTCAGCCGGTGAGGACTACAACATTCAAATGATTCATAAGTAAGTTTAATGTGAATTTGAATTTAAAGAATTTGTCAAAAACGAGTGACATTTACCTGTGACGAAGCTCTAGAGCTGGTCTGAACGTGCCCCAGCAGCTGAGAGCGTCTGCTGCCAGTCGACGAGGCACCAACGAAAGCGTCCTCGGGTCTAGAGGGGTAGAACCCCCTCGTCGGTGGCACCTTCTTACCCTTCTTTGACGCCATCCTATTGTAATTAGATAATTAGTAAATATGCAAATAAAATATATAAAATTCATGTTACTATCTTCAAGAAAACATTACTTGTAGTCACTTTCAAAATTCATCAACATCATTGTCATGTGTCTGTGCCCTACTCCTTAAACCAGCCCAACGATCTTCCATCGTGGCCTGTTCTAATTTTCGTTTTCGTGTATCATCTGCCTCTACATCTTCAACGTCTTCAACATCTCCAACTAATTGATCGAGTCCTGCACCAAGCTCGACGATAAAAGTGTCTGGCAACTCTTCTTCTTGGTACACTTCTTCAACGTCTTCGCTATCATGGTAACCATCATCCCCAGGAGTATATAGCCGCTCACGAGGATTCACCTTATATACCACCCACCAAGCACTGAGCTTCGTGCATGGATAAGGTAGATAATACACTTGTTCAACTTGATGCGCAAGAACAAATGTATCGTAACCCCGTAGTCGGTCCTTATGTTTCACTTCCACCATTCCAAATTGGTTTTCTCGAGTTCCATGAGTACGATCAAACCAGTCACAGTCAAAGAAGACAACTCGAAGGGTCTTATTTCCGGTAAAAGTAAATTCAAGGATTTTATTAATGATACCATAATAATCGGTTAAATTCCCTTGAGTGTCCATTGCTCTCGTCACAACACCGGAATTTGATGTTGCCGCAAGAGGACGATGAGCTTCAAAATGAGTTGTACGGAATCGGAAGCCATTTACGTCATATCGACCATAGCTTCTAACATTCACCAATCCATAAGATAGCTGCCGCAAATCTTCATGGACACTGTATGCCGGCAAATCATGGACGGACCACAAATAAGCAGCTCGAAGGTTGAATTTCTGCTTCTTGTAACTGTCGTACGCTTCGACTCCTGTCCACAAGACTTTCAATTCTTCGATCAGCGGTTTTAACATCACGTTGAGACGTGACCCGGGATGATCAGGTCCAGGTACAATGAGGCTGAGAAACATGAACTCGTTCCTCGTACAAAAAGCAGGTGGCAGGTTGTACGGAATGACAAAGACAGGCCAACATGAGTATGGAGCGGCATTCGTACTGAACGGTGAAAATCCGTCTGTCGCTAATCCGATGCGAACATTCCTCGCATCACGAGAAAAGTCTGGATCGAAACGGTCTAGCGCCTTCCATGCATCACCGTCGGACGGATGCGTCAAGAATTCTTTGTTCTCACGTTTACCTTCTTTGTGCCATCTCATGTGTCTTGCGGTTCTTTTTGAAAGAAACATCCGCTTCAACCGAGGTGTCACAGGCAAGTAACGAAGCTGCTTATGTGCGACATCTGTCATCACATTATCGCCATCGTCATTAACAACTTCGACATACCTCGATTTACCACATTTCAAGCACATCTTCTCATTGGCGTGCTCTTTCCAGAATAGCATGCAGTTGTCTGGGCACACATCAATTTTCTCATACTTCATACCGAGACCAGATATCTTGATCTTTGACTGATACATATCTGGTGGCGCTTTGTGAGGTCGTGGAAGGATATCGCAGATCAATTTCATGAGATCATTGTAGCAGTTGATGGAAAAAAAGTACTTGGACTTAATTGCCATAAATCTGGTCAAGAAAGCAAGTACGGTCACATCCGTATGTTCATGCAACGGCTCTTGTGATTTCTTCAGCTCCTCGAAGAACTTCTCTGCCTCATTTGTAAGAGGATCCTCCACTTCAAGAGCTTCTAACATCTCATCCATCCTATCAACCTCTGTTATATCATCATCCTCATCCACTTCGGCTATGACTCGAGAATTAGTCTCGCCGTGGAAGGTCCACACTTCATATTGTGGAGTGAAACCGTTTCGACATAAGTGAAACGAAAGCTCCAATCTTCTCAAAAACTTAGTGTTTCGGCATTTTGTACATGGGCACCGCACCATATCTTCCGTTGACAACGAAAATGCTCGATCCAAAAATTGATCTAACTTGATAAACCACTCATCGGAGTGACCACCATTTCTGCTCTTCCAGCCAGTATACATCCAACTACGGTCTTCGCCCATGTTTGACTCTGCAGTTTAACGCGAAAGAAATTGTCGTTAATGTATTGTTATGTTATGTGTCACGGCCCTACAACCTAGGCAGATAGGTCCTAAACCCACCCAAGAGTGACCGAGCGGAGCGTGCTCATGACGAGACGCGTGATCCGGATCCGAACGAAATTTCGGCAGCATAACCCCGCTGTTCTCCACTGCACGCCCAAAAATGGTGCAGCAGAGAACAACGGGGTTATGCTACCGAAATCTCGCCCAGATCCAGACCCGCGCCTCGTCACAAGTCACGCCCCCTCGGTCACTCCCAGGCTGTCCAAAAAGGGACAATTCCGAACCTACACATCTCACATGCCAATGACATGTGAGACGTGTCGATCCGAAACGGGTAATCAATTTCTATAGGTAACGTTGCACATGTTCATTTATGAATCATTTTCGAAAGAGGAAAGAGAACGAGAGTGAGGAGAAAAGTGGGTCAGAGTTGAAAGTTTCATAATCAGGGTCGTCCACTTGCTACGACTTATGGCGCACGAGAGGGAGACGGCGGCTCGGGGAGCAGTGAGGGTGAATGAAAGCTAGGGTTGGGCCCGATGGGCCGTATATAAGCCCAATATACGACGGACCTACATATACGATAGCTACATAACGTACGACGGCTCTTTTCTTCAGCCATTTCTATATATAACACACAAGCATCAAATTTTTTAAATAAAACATAACAATTAATAAGAAATAACAACTAATTAACAAGAACCTAACTATTAAAATTTAAACATAACTAAAAACTACTAACAATTAATGAAAATTAACAAAACCTAACAATTAATTCGCATAACAACTAATCATCACAACAATTAACAACTAATAAATAGCATAACAACTAATCATCAAGTAACACTTAAAAAGAAAATTAAGCATCAAATCACTAAGCATCACAAAAAAAAGTAAGCATAACAACAATTAATTAAGCATCACAACAATTAACTAAGCATCTCAACAATTAACTAAGCATCAATTATCAACTATCAATTAAACATCGAATAACAACTAAGAATTAAACATTAATTCAAATTACTTGCAAACGGGGAGGCGGCGCGGGGGCGGTCGGGGGTGGCGGCGCGGGGGCTGCCGGGAGGCGCCGCGGGGCGGCCGGGAGGCGCCGCTGGAGTGGCCGGGAGGCGGCGCAGGGGCGGCCGGGGTGGCGGCACAGGGCCGGCCGGGAGGCGCCGCGACCGGGGAGGCGGCGCGGGGCGGCCGGGGAGGAGGCGCAGGGGCGGCCGGGGTGGCGGCACGGGGCCGGCCGGGAGGCGCCGCGGGCGCGACCGGGGAGGCGGCCGGGGAGGAGGCGTGGGGCGCGGCGGCGGGGTGGGAGGCGGCGACGCGGGCGCGAGGGAGGACGGCGGCGGCGTGAGGGAGGACGGCGGCGGCGCGGGCGCGAGAGAGAGAGAGGAGGCGGCGGGCGCGAGAGACAGGCGGCGTGGAGTGGAGGAGAAACTTAGGGTTGGGCCGGTCGGGCCCGTATAAAGGAACTACATACGACGGCCCAATTAGTTACGACGGCAACCATATAGGGCCGTCGTATATAAACACATATACGACGGCCCATTTATATACGACAGCTGGGCCGTCGTATGCTGCCTTATGTACGCCGGCCCAATTTTCATACGACGGCCAGCCGTCGTATGTAAGGTAACTTACGACGGCCAGGCGCAGCCGTCGTATGTTACGTTATATACGACGGCTGGCCGTCGTACGTTAATTTGGCTGTCGTATGTCGTCGAGATTCCTGTAGTGCTTCTAGCAATGCTAAGATTCGAAAGAAGCTTAAAAATACAATTTATATACCACGTGAATCACCTAGTCTAAATTTCAAAAAGAAATGCACAACCACATTATAGACAAGAAGGAAAAGATAATAAACGGAAGAAGTCTGTACAAAATTAATGCACGCGGGGGTCTATTTTCACACAAAAATGTCTTTCATTATAGGTCCGAATTACAGGAGAGACAAGGACACACTTAGAGTATGGAACCAAGCTAAGTGTGCTATTCATCTTGTTCTAACCCAGGGTAGGTAAGCTACACTCAAAGTTCAATGACCAGGTTAAGTGTGCTTTTTGTTTGGGACCTACGCGACTCTGTCCATAGACTCTATAATTTACATTATATGTAAGTACAGACTCACCTCCGTGAAACTATGTATAAAACTTACGTAGGTGCTCGATATTCCATGGATTGGGAAGTGAGGTCCCATCCTCTGTGGCCAAGTGAACGCATCCAGGGCGGGAAACTTTGATAACTCGAAAGGGACCTTCCCAGCCTGGGGATAGTTTGTTCATCCCTTCTTGAGTCAGTATTTTCCGCAGCATCAGATCGCCTTCTTCAAGCTACCGATTGCGCACGAACCTTTGATGATGGTGTCTCAGCGCCTGGCGGTATGGTGCATTCCGAACAGCTGCTTGGCACCTTCCCTCGTCAACAAGGTATAGGTCTTCACGCAGGAGCTTGTCCTGCGTGGCTTCGTCGAAGGTTCGGAATTGGAGTGACCCTAGGGTGATCTATGAAAGAAAGACCACTTCATCTCCGTACACAAGAAGAAGGTTGTCTCTCCAGGTTACCGGTTAGGTGTTGTCCTGCTTGCCCAAAGTACAGACAAAAGCTCCTCTATCCAGTTGGCTCCGTGTTTCTTCAGTCACTCATATATGTGTGTCTTGAGTCCTTTTAGTATCTCTGTATTTGCTCTCTCGGCTTGGCCATTACTTGCCAGGTGAGCTACTGATGTGTAGTTGACTTGTATGCCGAGATCTTCGCAACACTCTTGGAATGCTGCACTTGTGAATTGTTGATGACTCTGTTCGGAACTCCAAATCTGCAGACTATGGACTTCATGAACTTGATAGCAGATTGCTTATTAATTGTCACAACTGGAATAGCTTCCAGCTACTTAGTGAACTTGTCGATGGCAACATACATGAACCTGTAAACTCCGACGGCTTTTGGGAAAGGTCCCAAAATGTCCATCCCCCACACAACGAACTGCCATGTAGGAGGTATCATTTGCAGTGAGTGAGCTGGTGTGTGAATTTGTTTTGTGTGTAACTGGCATGCTTCACACTTATTTACCAGCTCAACTGCATCCCGGAGTGCTGTAGGCCAGTAAAAGCCATGCAAGAAGGCTTTACCAACCAACATGCGGGAAGATGCGTGGTTCCCATACTCACCTCCATAGATTTCTGCGAGGAGCTCGCGGCCTTCTTCCCGGGAAATGCACCACACTTGAAAGACGTTGGCACCACATCAGTAGAGATCCCCTTCTACCAGCGTGTATCTTTTAGCCAATCTGACGATTCGGTCAGCGGAAGCACCATCTTCAGGAAGGATGTTGTCTTTCAAGTAGCTCCGGATCTCTGAGATCCATGCATCGAAGCTAACTTAAGCTTCTAGATCATGCGCATTGGGTTGCTCAGAGCTTCCTGCAGCGCCTATGATACTTGGTGGACGCCATGGTAACAGGGCTACTGGGGCCGCCAGCTTCTGGGTGCTGGTCTCGCCCCCATCACTCAGTTCGACAGGCTGAGCGGCAGGTCCTGAAAATCTCCTGACAAAAACCCTGTCAGGAGCTTGAGCTTCGGTTGAAGCTTTCGTCGAGAGTTCGTCAGCTTTAGCATTGTTGAGACGTTGGACATGGCAGAGATCTATGACATCGAAGTCCTTCTGCAGCTTCTGGACATCAAGGAGGTAAGCAACAAGTTGAGGGTTATTGCAACTACATTAACCTTTAACTTGCTTGATGATGAGTTGCGAATCACCCTTCACCACAGCCGCTTGAAGCCATATGATAGCGCCACCTTGAGTACATAGATGAGAGCTTCATACTCCGCCATGTTGTTGGTTGCCTTGAAGTCAAGGTGTACCATGTACTTAACCTTCTCCCCTATCGGAGCGAGGATAAGGATTACAACTCCGGCCCCCTGCTTCTGCACGGAGCCATCAAAGTAGAGAGTACAGTGAGGCTCAGTGAAGATCTGGACCTTGGGTTTCGGCTTCTGCTCACCGTGGCAGCCTGGCTTTAATGTAGAAGGAGTCCACTCCGCCACGAAGTCCGCCAAGGTCTGACTCTTGATAGCATGTCAAGGCAAGAATTCGAGATCGTACTCTGCCAGCTTCGATGGTCACTTTGCAATATTTCCCGTAGAATTGGGGTTATGCAATATAGCATGTAGTGGATAAGATGTTACCACTGATATTTGGTGGGCTTGGAAGTAGTGATGAAGCTTCCTTGAGGCAATAAGAACTGCATAGAGCAGTGTATGCACCTCAATGTACCGAGTCTTGGCGTCATGTAGTGCTTCACTGATGAAGTGCACTGGCTGTTGGGTGGTTCGGACTTTCCTAGGAGGGCCCGAAGCTTCTTGTTTACCAACCCGGACCCTCTATGAGGGGTCCAGACCTTCTTCTTGAGCTTCCCGGACCCTACCATAGGGGTTCCAAACTTCTTCTTGACCAGTCGTGAGAACTCCCTTGAATGAGAGAGGTTGATCCCCTGGTAGCTTGCCTTTAGGATCTGTGCCTGGGGGCTGGGACCCAAACTCGTCTTCAGGTAGTTCTGGACCCTCCTAGAGGGGTCTGGAATCCTGAACTGAAGATGGCTCCAGTCTCTCCACAACCAGGACCATGCTGACAACCTCCATGGTTGCTGAAATGTAAATCAAAAGAGGCTCACTAGGATCTGGAGCTACCAAGATTGGTAGTGTGGTGAGGAGCTGCTTGAGCTCTTGGAATGCCTTTTATGCTTCTTCAGACAAATGGAATGGTCCCGACTTCCTCAACAGCTTGAAGAAGGGAAGTGCCCGCTCTGCCAGTCTTGAGATGAACCGGCT
Organism: Tuctoria greenei; assembly: GCA_036927565.1. NCBI lineage: Eukaryota > Viridiplantae > Streptophyta > Magnoliopsida > Poales > Poaceae > Tuctoria > Tuctoria greenei. The sequence continues at coordinate 138,646,234 of JAYESD010000008.1, read as the reverse complement.
GAGCGCAGCTAGAATCCAGGTAGCTTCTGGACATCCTTGACACGGGCTGGAGGCCGCATCTCTTCAATAGCCATGATATTCACCGGATTTGCCTCAATTCCTCGAAGAGTCACCAAGAATCCAAGGAGGTTCCCGGAGCTAACCCCGAAGACGCATTTGTCCGGTTTTAGCTTGGTGCGCGCTACAAGCAGCTCGTCGAAGACGGCTTGCAGGTTGTCAAGGAGTGATTCCTTGTTCTTTACCTTCACGACGATGTCATCGATGTAGACTTCCACCAAGTCCCTAATGCGCTCTTCAGTTGTTTTGTGCATGGATCGCACAGTAGTTGAAGCAGCATTTTTTAGACCAAAAGGCATAGCAGTATAACAATACAAACCATATACTGTTATGAAGGCAATATGCTCTTCATCTTTGTGGGGACCAGAGTCCCGACGTCCAAGGATCATTGGGTGATGCCGTGCGATGCGGCACCTAACAACACATAGAAAAGAATTACCAAAATATGCAAAGTTTTCATTTCATAAATATAACTAGAGTTTACAAAATAGTGTACAACAGAGGTACACACGCAGCGGAACTACATACTAATATTCCCACCTATCTAAGCATGAGAGAAGACATCCATGTCCTAGGACACTTCTCACTAGCAACATGATGATCATTAAGCAGCAGTGTGGTTCACATGAGATTCATCTCGACACCTCGAGGTCTCATGTACAGCCTGAACAGCGGAAATAAACCTAATACCTGCAAAAATCGTTAAAGCGCAAACGTGAGCATAAGGCTAAGCAAGACTGACCTGTCTCACTAGACATATGCAAGGTAAAGTCTAAACATAGGTAAGGAATAGCATAAATAGACTCGCCTACAAGTGGATCCTTAAAATCATGTTTTACATAAGAAATGACATTCTTCGGGCACGACACATCATAGACTCCACAATCAAACAAGAAATGCTTTGCCAATGATATGGCATGCCCAAAGCACATAATGCTATTATAGGATAAGTGTTTGGAAACTGTAAACTTTAATTGTGCTATCTCTAAGCCACACAAGGTTGCAAAGCAATTATGATTCAATACATCATATTCTTCTGGCTTCTTCAGTATTTAATACATCACAGCGCAGTGAACAAGCAGTACTCTATTACCGCGAGGGACGGTTATTGCAATCAGGACACACTCAGACAACACGACACATACGCACTTTCAGAAGCGCTAGCGAGTACATGCAGCAGTACCTACATAACACTTCAGTACTAGTCGTATATGGCCACCTTTCACCCAACACTCAAATGCCGAACCAGTCGATCCATCACGAGCAGGAGGTCACTGTATGGGACGTACTCTGATGTGCCCACCAACTGATTTACACGTTGCTGCCCTCAACCCACACCTATAAAATGGAACGGAATGCCTCGACAAACTAGTATCAAGCTACGTCAGTTTACTGGAGCCCATTTCTCCAGTGTATTGCCAATACAATTCAAGCTTGTCCATCAGGGCCGCACATAGCACGGGCCTTAATCGACATGGTCAGAGCTATGCGACCAAGATCATCTCTTGTCGCTTCCTACTCATCTCTGACCGGTCTCAATTTCATATTTATAAAACATTTCTTGATCCAATTCATCTTGTGTGATAAAATCCTATCTCGCGAGTAGATTCCAACTACTCGACTTCTACTGGATCCCTATGAATATAAGCGTGGCAGTTACTACACGAGTCTGTGAGCTATCCTAACCACTGCCTGGGTTATTTAGTCATGCAAGTGGATGTCAAACACCTTAAATGTAATGCACAAACATCTGAAGACGTAAGGTGAATGTAAACTTCAAAGACACTGTAAGGAACTTAAATACAAATCGGGGCTTGCCTTGTTTGCGACTCTATAGCAATGTTAGTTGTTATGGCTTGGTCTTCCTCCGGAGAATCCGCCATGGAATCTTGAAGTTGGAACTCCTCAGCCTTCTCCTCCAAGCGAAGCTTCTCGTCGATCATCTATCATCACGTTCCTATCGACATGATATGCATATAAGTAATTATGGTAACTTAATAATAGACTCTCAGAGGTGGTGTAAACTTTTAGAACAAGGAGTTTGACTAGGAAGGATAGGTATGTCTCTATTGTGTGGGTAATCAAGGGATGAGTCAAGGTGGACATAGTAGTGTCGGTATGAACAGAAAGGTACAATGTAAGGCTACATTGCAACTTAGTAGACAACACTTGAAGCTATGCCACTTAAGAGGTATAAGATTGAAGGATGAAGAAGTACCAGACCGAGTGATGTAAGGAGGACTAAGCGATCAAGGTGGAGCATTGAAAGATTAAGGCATGAGTGAACTGTGCAACAAGAGGTCGTGACTCAGAAGTCGACCAATGAAGTTACACAAACTCATTAAGGAGTAAACCTAATTAAGTGACAAGTGTGGTCGCAGGGTTCTCAATTAGGATGAATCAATGTGAAACCCTAGCGACACTTGGGAGTGAAGTGAGATCAACATGGCTTGGACTTAAGACGTCATCACAAGCACTGCTAACCTGACATAGTACCAAGACAACATTCAAATCACTTTTAGGTAAACCAGTCGCTATGACTAACTTCGCAAGCATCGTTGAGGTGCTTACACAAGGACACTGATGTAGTGTCTTCTATAAGCTTGTCCAGGTGAACTTGGTAAGCTTCCGAGACTCAAACATGATGCGTTATTATGTCATGACGATGTACCTTGTCACCTGGGAGATCATCTCATAGACGTTCACATCGACCAGGACTCGTCAACAATGGTGAGCGGAATCCCGTACACCACCTCATGAGTCTCAAGGTTTGTGATGTCGACTCGATCGTTGGCAAGCGACTTGACGAATCTATTGTCGTTGAAGCGGCACACCTAGTCAAGCAATTCTGCGGACGGTTAGGAAACATCGTCGACACGATCAAGAAACTCTTATCCAAGAATCCCCTTGGTCTAGTTTTCCTTGTTGGTTGCAACGTTCTCGCATTACCAACCACATATTACCAACAACCTTTGTTTGACCTAGAAGCATTTTATCGAGCACCTTGGCTACACCTAGGACTCAATCACCCTCACACGACTAAAACCTAATTTGTCTTGACACATTGTTCTATGAGTCGTGCTTGTGTTCCAGGACTACACACATCACATGCATTCTTCATCTCAATGCCAGGGCACGATGAAGGCTCAGAACATCACGACAACGTCATGTGGTCAACGACGTCGACACGGCTCAGGATGGAGCATCACGAGCACGCACGGATAAGCCAACGCAATACAAAAGACAAAGAAGGTCAACTTGGGGATTTCTATAGGAATGATATCAATGTGGAACATGGACGCACGGCTTGACAACACATGAGTACTCTTAGCAGTCACCACGAATGGACTTCGACGGCGTCAAGCAAGGCATTTCAGGGCAAGGCTCACTAGCGCAGCGTTGCAGCATGACACGGACATGGCAAGAACATGGAACAAAGGGGCGAAGGATGACGACAGTGACTGACCTTGCGCGTGATGACCGTAGCACGACATTGGGGATGAAATGGGGCGTCGCCGGGTGCCATTGAGGCGGCAAGATGTGTGGTCACGTGGGGTGCTTCAGCGGAGCAGGGAGGTCGGAACGCGTAGCGACGACATGAATGACTGGCGGATGCGTCGCTGCAGCGGGCACGGGCGAGCGACAGGGTAGGGCGCATGTGCCGGTGGGCGGCACACGAGCTTGAGCATGGCCTAGGCAGGAGCAGGGGAGCAGGGCATGGTTGGTGTGGTACGACGCGACAGTCGTCGCTGTGACGACGTAGCGCAGCGCAGCCTACACTGGCGAGGATGAGGCGCCTGCGGACAGCAAGGAGACAGACGGCGGGCGTGCTTGACACGGTGGTGACGAGGCACGGAAGGAGTGCGGCAACAACGCTCATGGCCGACGGGCGGCATGGAGCAGACATAGCGTGGCTCTTGGGCGCGGTGCGCGGCACGGCCATGGCGGAACGAGCGGATTTGGGTGCGGGGTGGAGCTGGGCGCGAGCGCGCAGAGGCACGGCGCAGTAGGAGTGACGCTGACAAGCTAGGGATGGCCAGCAGCAAGTCGGGGTTGGGAGAGAGAGTCCGACGAGCAGGCGTGGGGCGACAGCAAACAAGGTCCGGGAGGAGGCAGAGCGTCAGAGTGAGTGGCGTGCAGTCGTGCAGTGCGGGCGAGCGGGGTGCGACGCGGTGCGGCTTGGGCGAGCAACGCGTGGGGCGGCGCCAGTGAGGAGGCGGAGCAGCACGACAGGGTGGGGGCGAACGACGCGACGAGGAGGCACGGCAGGGACGCGGAGGGAGGTCGGGGCGCGAGCAGAGCTGGGGAGAAGCGCAGTGCGGCGAAGCCAGCGGCCGGCGTGGGATGGTGCCGCGGGCGGTCAGAGGGAGGAGCGCAGCGCGACGGCAGCATGGCCGTGGGCGCGCGCTGGAGACGGGGAAGAGGAGCTAGGGTGTTACCTCCCAATAGGAACGAGCAGAAGATAGAGGCCATGAGATTTTTGCCGATAGGAGCAAACAGGGGATAAGAGCGACCGTTGGGAGCGGTGGAAGAAAGAAGAAAGCAGGGATGTCCACTTTAGCTGACGTGTGGGGCCCACTGGCAAGTGGGTCCCAACCTTACCCTTATCTCTATCTGCTGATTTCAGTATTTATTTAAAAATAGCAACTATATCTCTAAAATGATTCAAATTTGTAGGGTGGCACTAGGGCTTATGGAGAACAGAGTGGTAGATTCAAACTGGGAATTTGAGCAAGTTTGATTTAAAGTCAACTTAAATTTGAACTCCTCATATTATGTATTAATCTCATATTACTATTACAATTCAAAATATTTTACAGAGACACCTATTTAGGTATAAATACAATTTTGGTAAAATCAAATTTCCAATATGACTATATTGAGTTCACAATTAACGAAGTTTGTATTTGCATTTTATGTAGCTTTTGAATCAAATTTTGATTCACACTTGCTTTTGGCTTACAATTTACCTTAGAATTCTTCATTAATATTTACTTGTTTAAATGCAATTATATACTCACAAGCTCCTCTAAAATGACAAGTTCTTAATTTTTAGTGATCATTGGTTAACTTACATGTTACATGTGAGTTTAAATTTAATAGTCCACTTTCAAAAAAAAATTAAGTTCGCATTTTTTTGCATTTTTGTTCTTCTGAAAAGCGGGCTATTACAATCCTTCCCACTTAAGGGAATCTCGTCCTGAGATTCTATCAAGTAGAATAACAAAAACGAGTAGGGAACGATCCGTAAAAGAGGGTCAATGACAATGCCCTTAAAGACTTGGGTTCTACGAAGTAGTGATTATCATAAGGCATCTTATGAAATTCCAAAGTTTGCTTTAGGTGATTTCAGTTTTCAGGTTGATAATCTTGACAGGATGCTTTACATGACAATATCACATCGTAAAACTCTCACGTTTGTTACTGAAATTTTATTGTTATCTTCTTATAATGGTATGCCATCTTGTCCTATCCTAGTCTTTAGTTGAAGAATCAACACTTGTTCTTTGCTTCTCTAGGTCACCTCCATTGGTTCTTGGTGGCTTGCTTGGTTTATGCATAGGTCCTTACAACTTAATGTGGTTTTCCCCTGACATGAGTTAAGATGGTTTACGAGGTTAAAAAACAATCATTAACCTCATTTGATGTTTAGTCAACCATAGGATCTCTTAGCTGTAGCATAAGAGTAGCAAAGCACTCAACACTCTTATTTGAGCAAAACAGCAGGAATACTGAAGATATGGCGACTACAAGACTTTTGGGTATATCAACATCTTCAAACAATATAAATAGAAGTTGTAGACTCTTCGCGGTGGCATATGAAGATTTACGGATTCAGTATCCTCACGTACTCCCGACACAGCAAAGAACTCAATCATATGATAACTACAAGGTTATCAAGATATCAAGGTTATCATATACCAATTCAAGAACTTATAGGAACTTCAAGGAGTTTTGCGAGGTTGATAATCAAAAGGATCCTTTGCGAGTAATGAGAATCGTAGATTGTACAAGGTGGATCATCTAACCGATGATCACATGATGACGAATGTTATAGTTGCAACAATCAAGATTATCTAAACAAGTCAAAGATGAAGGTTCATGTGTTTTTTTAGTTGCAAAGGGGGTTGAGTAATCGATTCCCAGGTATTACTCAATGAGAGGAAGATCAACAAGGTAAGAAGTCATGTAAAGATGGTGAAATGATCGTAGTCATTAGACACCTTGGAAAAGTCTGAATGGAAGTATATAATCTTGCTCTAAATTTTAGTATTATAATGCATTCTATCATTCGTACTTCATTGGTAATGATGCTTCATGATGTGTCATATGTTGTATGGTGCAATGAATATGCATATGGTATGGTGCAAATGGTGCATATGTATGGTGCAAATGGTGCATATGTATGGTGCAAATGGTGCAGATGTATGGTGCAATAGCTTTTATAGTTTGAGCAAGAATAAATAAACCACACACACAGAACTCAATTACTGTCTGATGAATTGCAAGGATTGGATACCGTGGTCGTGAAGGACACTCAACATGTGATGTCTCTTCCATGGCTCGACCCCGATCAAGAAATTCACTTCTAAGAGCATTAACAAGGAATGCAGAAAGTATACCATGGTCTTGATCTTTCAAAAGCTTGTTCAAGTTCTAATCAACTTAATTGCATCTTCATCTAAGTCTTGGAGGTACCTGTTGACTTGAGGAGTATCTTCAACATAAGAAAAACAACTCACTATATTTCAAAAGTTACCCCCATACACCTGGTCGAGGTCACTAGACACGTCTCCAGAGATACTTCACTTAACCTTCGCTATGATCTGGCAGGAGGAAATGACATCCTTCTTGATTACTATAGTGGAGTTGAAGTCACACTCTGCTAGAGTAACTTGACCTGGTGGTGGAGGTTGAATCCTCTTGAAGTTGTAATCTCAATTGATCGTCTTCTTGTGGATACGACTCGTTGTAACCAAGGTTAATGGTTGAACACCACAATTACTTGAGTGCTCGCCTTCCTTCTTAAAGTTTCAAAACAGGATGTCGAAGCATACTTCAAACAATCCTCATGGGAAGATGAGATGCAACTCGAGTAATTGCGACTTGCGTTTAACATCACAAGATGGTATGTGGCAAGTCACGTAAATAAGGCACAACCATGACCGTCAAAAGAATTGGGGTTGGATCGAGTCAACCGCCCAATTTCCATCACTAAATGGTTGAGTCACAACACCCTGTGGTTTCGAAGTTTCTCGAAATGAAGTCGAAGACCATTTACCTAACCAATACAAACTGATTCAGTTTTGGTTGCAACCAGACCAACATGTATGCAACTTCAGTTTTGGTTCAGCAAGTGTCGAAATCAGATATTGAGGTGAATAACAAAGTTAAAGTACACTTCAAGACCTTTCCAAAAAGTATTGGTTTCCTCTAGATCATCTGTGGTTTGTAAGTTATGCTATTTTAAAGTTAGCAGATTTTTCTGCACTTTCAGCAGAACCTGCTTAAAAAGTAGCAGTTTTGATGTAAAGTTTTCAGACCATTCTGTTCAAAATCTGGAAATATTCTTATTTACAAAGTTGTATCCAATGTAATAAGCTTTCCAGAATGTGTTTATTTGTATGCATATCAGTCCTTGGTTTAGAAGTTATGAATTTTTGAAGTTTGCTAAAAATTCAGCATTCAGAAGAAATGGGGGTTCAGTTCAAACTGACCACCGTGCATTCAAACTCGATTTGAGATAGGTAGATGACCGATTCAGATCTGGAGCTAATTACAAAAATTTTAGCTGACTCACTAAGATTTCCAACGGTTACTCGTGTGACCCTATTGGATGTATGGTCCGCGAGTTATGGTTCAAATTCAGAAATACACAGATTGCTGTCCAGTTTGGTTGATTCCAAACAGTTTCTGCGTTATTCCAAATTTCACCCACTTATAAAAGGATTCTGGTCTTGAGTTGAATAGAAAACTTGTAGAGGACATCCAAATCTTTCTAAATAGTATTTACTTGACCTCCTATCACGTCTGTATGAGGAGATATGGAATTTTAAAGTTTGACCAAGTTCCCAGATTTTTAACTGAAATTTGGCAGAGCTTCCTTTGTATGTTGCTGATTTTGTCCACAATTTTCAAATAGAGAAACATTGATATTTGCAGAAACAATATATTGCAAACTTGTTACACACATCCTCAGGATTCCATAAATGTAAATTATGAAGTCTTTTGACGATCCTAATAGAAATTATGATCCAAACAACAATTGTTTATATAACTGTCCAGATTCTGGTCTAGTACGACACCTTAAACGATACTTCGATTTAGACCTGGTTACTGCAAGTTTTAGCCTTAGCATTGAATAGGAAGTTGATAGAGGACTTTTTACGCTATCCATACATGTATAGATATGCATAGGTTGATTTTATTATTTAAGAGTTATGGCTGTTCAAAGTTCAGAAATTTTCTGGCTGTTTCAGATAGCACTGTACACATGTACTAACTTCAACTCCAGTTTCTAAGTAGTTCTAAACCGAATTTAAGGTAACAATGAATACAAAAGTTGTATAATATCTCTTCCCCTTTCCAAAAATGTAACACAATAGACTAGAAGAGCTTTCTACAGATAATTATGGCAAAAATTCAGATGCTTGTTTATACAATTTCAGAACAGCAGCTGATTTAGTTAGAGAAGATTTTTATCACCTTACAACAGTCTATTGGCTTGAAGGTCAATAGAAAACTTACTGAATACTTCAAGAGCTTTCCAAAAAGTATTCATTTGCCTCCATAGCCCTTCAAGTTGAAGAGATATGGATTTTTAAAGTTGGACACTGCTACCAGATTTCAGAAGTGAATTTGACAAAATTTGCTTTATTTGTGGCTGGTTTGATCCCTGATTTTCAAACAGATAACATCACAACTTGAAAACAAGTTACATTACAAACTTCTTATACAGGTCGCAATGTTTCCAAAAATGTATTACATGAAGCTATTCGACCATTCTATCAAAAGTTATGGTCAAAATCGTGACTGTATATAGAACTGTCCGCTAGGTGTTCAGATTTGATAGAGGTTGGAACTTCGAGTTTTTCCTCAAGTTTCATGAGGATTCTGATCTGGAGTTCAATAGAAAAGTGGTAGAGGACTCTCTACACTTTCCAACCTTATAAGGTAGGCCTGTAGAAAAGAAATCTACCAGGAGTTATGATCAAAATGTAAAAGGTTCAGATCTGTCAGTTTCAGTCCAGCTTCGTCAAGGTTCGAGAACCAAAAATTGGAATAGGTTATCGACGGAGTCGACTGTTGAGATGGACAGAAACTATTTAGAAGACATTCCAATCCTTTCAACCATATAGAAAACAGCTCTATTTGTTCAACATACCAAGAGATATGGCTTTTCAAATTCAGGTCAAATTCTGTTAGAAAACAGAACTCACCGGCTTCAAAAACCATGAATTGGAATGTGACGCCCGGTTCCGAAAAATGAACTAAGTGAACGTATATGTGCGCCCAGGATGTTCAACACACATACACGAGTGCATTCACAAAAGAATATATAGAAAATTACCACAGAACAAGAATAATTAACCAAATTTTATTACACAAACCATATTATCCTCGAATACAAACTCTAATGAATATTAATGACCAGATCAACTAATGTAGCGGAAATAGACTAAACTGAGCAACTAAGCAAAAGGGATCGCGCAACTCCAACACTCCACAGGTAAAGCTGACGGTAGACACGACCTAGAACTCCGCATTATCGCCATTAATACTCACAGTCCTGACTTGCAACTGTTGGGGGGGGGGGATTGCAAGAGTGAGTACATGTCGTACTCAGCAAGTGTGGAATGTATGACATGTGGCTGATTCAAATGACGAATATAATAATGGCTAAGTGCTGAGAAGTACATTAAAACATTTGAAAAGCAATATATTATATGTATATGAAATAAACCCATCATAAGCAATGTAGTTATCACAATACCAGTCCATATTCCACATCCGTCAACATATACCGATATCCATATTCAATACCAGAAATTAATTCATAACCATCCATAACCATAATACCAACCATAACCATAATGCCAACCATAACCATCCCAAATACCATCCCAAAACCGAGTTCCCTCTAATCATGTGAGGGTCCAGGTTGCTCATAACCGGGAGCACGGCTATCATGATAGTTTAAGACACACTCTGCAGAGGTTGTACCGCTTTACCATGTGTTTGTGATTTCATCACCTTTCGATGACTATAGAATATCAATTATGCCATCTCACACTTCCTTAGGTGTGTGGCCAAGAGATCACAAAATAGCCTTTACAAAGGGATTACTAGCCTATTTAGACCCCACCGAGGTTTCAACGGTGGCAATGTCTCTCACTGAGCACATCTTCAACCAAGGGCCCCCTCTTGAGCCATTTCGATCCCAGGGTAGTCCCACCAATCATCAACAAACCCAATCCGACAACCCCTTCCCCGAGAATACTTAATGATCCAATTAGCACTGGCAAAGCTATAAATAATTAGCTATGTCGCACCCATACTTGGCCTCGTGGTGGCACTGTAAATCCTGGATGGTCGCTCCACGAACCGATCCTTAGATCTAAAGCAAGTAATCAACCATACATCCAACCCATCCACATACCAGGCTTGCTTAGATCACCCATTACCATATCATATTAACCAGTTCATATTAACCATAATCTCATCCATGCATAATTAAGTTGAGTAGTACAGTTGTTTTCCCATCCCAGTTGATTAAGCGAAGCAAAAAGGTAAAAATTCCATCCCGACTCTCTACCATATATCCCAGGTGGCAAGAGTGGTTAAACAAAGCTAGTAAACTTCCTATCATAGGATTCCCATACAATTGACACAAGCATGTAGTTTTGCAAACAAAACATTTATTTCAAAACAGGATCAACATGCTTCAAGGACACTTGCCTTGCTCCGGCGGATAGGGTTGCTCAAGCGCTTCGAAGTCTTGGTTCTGAAAATCCTCGTACACGACCTCTTGAGCACTTCCCTCTACTCGTGATCACACATACAAGAAAATACATACAAATCAACATGGTACACTTAAACTAATCAATATGCAATGGCATGCATGCATGCAAAGTTCAATAATTAATTAACTACAGTTGTTTATTAATTAGATGCAACTAGTTCATACGTGTTCATATGAGTTTACGGGGGTTTTAGTGAGAATTAATGCGGCTGAAAATAAAATTATGGTGCAACTATGATTAAATTACATCTACTAGATTTAATATGTCGCTAAAATTCGCATCGGAAAAAAGAACCCTACCGTAGATGTGACGGCTTCGACGATCGCGGGACGAAGGCGACGCGTAGACGAAGTGGATGGCGCAACGGTCCTCCGGCGGCACAATGATGGCGAGGCGATGACGACGAGGATGGAACCCTCCTCTTTTTCTTCCTCTTCCTCCCTTTTTTTCCTCTCTTTTTCTTCCTGGCGGCACCTCTGTTCTTCTCTTTTCTTCTACCGGCGGCTAGGGCTTTTCTTCTGGGTGTCTCTGGCGGCGCTGCGGTTTCTCAACGTCTCTGGCGTCGGCAAACTCGAGGGCCTCAGTCCCTTTTATAGACGTGAGGACGCGCTTAGGGTCGACGTGGTCGGGCTCTCTCTGGGGCACGCGCGCGGGCGCTGGCGCGCGGGCGCGGGCGCGCTGGAGCAGGGCTGGTCGGGCGCGCTGCAGCACGGGTCGGCGCGTGCGTGGGGCATCGGGGTGGGGTCGCGCGAGGGGCCAGACGCTAGGGCGGCTCAGGCGGGAGCGCTCGGGGTCACGCGCTGGGTGGGGCCGGGCGGGTGCTGCGAGGCTCGCGCGGTCACGTGGGGCGTCAGGTGCTGGCTGGGCCGTCGGCCTGGCTGGCGGTTGCCTCTCTTTTTTTTCTTTTTTTTTCTTTTTTTTTATATTATTTATTTATTCTTTATATGATTATTATTATTTTATATATATTCCCTAATACATGTTTTATGCTATTATTTTCTTTTTCTTCTTTTGCTACACATATTTTGTATATATGCTACATATTTTATTATTATTATTATTCATCTTCTCCTATAATTTTCTTTTCCAATTACTTTTCTATTGTATAAAATTTCTATTTTGATTTTAATAGATCTAGTTACTCAGTTTATATCTAAATATGAATGCATGTGCATAGACGATTTAGTTCTTTTTCTTTTCTTTTTTATTTCTTTTCTTCCATATTCGTTATGCTAATTTAATTTATTTTAATGTACTTACTCTAGTAAATAAATTTTTTTAGCTTATTTATTTTGGTAATAAATTTTCAATACATGAGGTTGAATGCAAAATGCAATATGAGATGCATATATTTTATATTTTTATTTATAAGAACAATTTCCTCCCATTATTAACTCTAAATTTCCATTTAAATTTTTAATTTGCCGAAACTAAAAAATTAGGGTGTTACAATTCTACCCCCCTTAAAATGAATCTCGCCCTCGAGATTCAGATAGGCTAAAGAAGGGATTTGGAAAAAAATTTAAAATCCCTTTCATATTTAAATTAGTTAAGTTTGAAAAATTTTTGGGATGTTACAATCTACCCCCCCCCCCCCCTTAAAAGGGATCTCGCCCTCGAGATTCGGACGGATTAAAGAAGATATGATAAAACCATTGATAACATCTTCACGCTTCCATGTAGCTTCATCCGGGGTCTTGAATCTTCTTGTAGTGGAAATCTTCCACAGAAGTAAATACATGAATGAAGATAGAAGGAATCCCAATCTATATGCATGCATCAAGGGATATGAAATTAAACAACTACCTATACTAGCCTAGGTGGACATGGCAATGCTAAAGCATCCCAAAATCCTCTATTAAGCACACAAGCAAACAATATACATAGCAAACAACACACCAAGCAAAAACACATTGATTCCTCAGTGTTTCTATGTGCTCTAAAGTGTCCATTCTATCTAAGTTGTGTCCTACGGTCAACTTGTGGCTTTGATACCAATTTTTGACACCCGGTTCCAAAAAATGAGCCAAGTGGATGCATATGTGTGTCCAGGATGTTCAACACACATACACGAGTGCATTCACAAAAGGATATACAAAAAATTACCACATAACAAGATTAATTAACCAAATTTGATTACACAAACCATATTATCCTCGAATACAAAATCTAATGAATATTAATGACCAGTTCAACTAATGCAGCGGAAATAGACTAAACTGAGCAACTAAGCAAAAGGGATCGCGCAACTCCAACACTCCACAGGCAAAGCTGACGGTAGACACGACCTAGAACTCCGCATTATTGCCATTAATACTCATAGTCCTGACCTACAACTGTTGGGGGGGGATTGCAAGAGTGAGTACATGTCGTACTCAGCAAGTGTGGAAAGTATGACATGTGGCTAATTCAAATGACGAATATAATAATGGCTAAGTGCTGAAAAGTACATTAAAACATTTGAAAAGCAATATATTATATGTATATGAAATAAACCCATCATAAGCACTGTAGTTATCATAATACCAGTCCATATTCCACATCCATCATCATATACCAATATCCATATTCAATACCAGAGAATAATTCATAACCATCCATAAGCATAATACCAACCATAACCATCCCGAATACCATCCCAATACCGAGTTCCCTCTAATCATGTGAGGGTCCAGGTTTCTCATAACCGGGAGCACGGCTATCATGATAGTTTTAGACACACTCTGCAGAGGTTGTACCGCTTTACCCACGTATTTGTGATTTCATCACCTTTCGATGACTATAGAATCTCAATTATGCCGTCTCACACTTCCTTAGGTGTGTGGCCAAGAGATCACAAAATAGCCTTTACAAAGGGATTACTAGACTATTTAGACCCCACTGAGGTTTCACCGGTGGTGATGTCTCCCACTGAGCACATATTCAACCAAGGGCCCCCTCTTGAGCCATTCGGATCCAAGGGCAGTCCCACCAATCATCAACAAACCCAATCCGACTACCCCTTCCCCGAGCATCCTTAATGGTTCAAATAGCACTGGCAAAGCCCTAATTAATCAGCCACACCGCACCCATACTTGGCCTCGTGGTGGCACTGTAAATCCTGGATGGTCGCTCCACGAACCGGTCCTTAGATCTAAAGCAAGTAATCAACCATACATCCAACCCATCCACATACCAGGCTTGCTTAGATCACCCATTACCATATAATATTAACCAGTTCATATTAACCATAATCTCATCCATGCATAACTAAGTTGAGTAGTACAGTTGTTTTCCCATCCTAGTTGATTAAGCAAAGAAAAAGGGTAAAAATCCCATCCCGACTCTCTACCATATATCCCAGGTGACAAGGGTGGTTAAACAAAGCTAGTAAACTTCCTATCATAGGATTCCCATCCAATTGACACAAGCATGCAGTTTTGCAAACAAAACATTTATTTCAAAACAGGATCAATATGCTTCAAGGACACTTGCCTTGCTCCGGCGGATAGGGTTGCTCAAGCGCTTCAAAGTATTGGTTCTGAAAATCCTCGTACACGACCTCTTGAGCACTTCCCTCTACTCGTGATCAAACATACAAGAAAATACATACAAATCAACATGGTGCACACAAACTAATCAACATGCAATGGCATGCATGCATGCAAAGTTCAATAATTAATTAACTATGGTTGTTTATTAATTAGATGCAACTAGTTCATACGTGTTCGTATGAGTTTACGGGGGTTTTAGCAAGAATTAATGCGGCATAAAATAAAATTATGGTGCAACTATGATTAAATTACGTCTACTAGATTTAATACGTCGCTAAAATTCACATCAAAAAAACGAATCCTACCGTAGATGTGATGGCTTCGATGATCGTGGGACGAAGGCGACGTGTAGACGAAGTGGATGGTGCAACGGTCCTCCAGCGGCACGATGACGGCGACGCGATGACGACGACGACGGCACCCTCCTCTTTTTCTTCCTCTTCCTCCTTTTTTTTCTCTCTTTTTCTTCCTGGCGGCACCTCTATTCTTCTCTTTTCTTCTACCAGCGGCTGGGGCTTTTCTTATGGGCGTCTCTGGCGGCGCTGTAGTTTTTCAACGTCTCCGGCGTCGGGAAACACGAGGGCCTCAGTCCCTTTTATAGACGCGGGGACGCGCTTAGGGCCGACGTGGTCGGGCTCTCGCTGGGGCACGCGCGCGGGAGCGGGGCCGGTCGGGCGTGCTGCGGCGCGGGTCGGCGCGTGCGTGGGGCATCGGGGTGGGGTCGCGCGAGGGGCCAGGCGCTAGGGCGGCTCAGGCGGGAGCGCTCGGGGTCGCGCACTGGGTGGGGCCAGGCGCGTGCTGCGAAGCTCGCGCGCTCACGCTGGGCGTCAGGCGCTGGCTGGGCCGTCGGCCTGGCTTTCGGTTGCCTCTTTTTTTCTTTTTTTTTTTCTTTTTTTTTTATATTATTTATTTATTCTTTATATAATTATTATTATTTTTTATATATTCCCTAATACATGTTTTATGCTATTATTTTCTTTTTCTTCTTTTGCTACACATATTTTGTATATATGCCACATCTTTTATTATTATTATTATTATTCATCTTCTCCTATAATTTTCTTTTCCAATTACTTTTCTATTGTATAAAATTTCTATTTTGATTTTAGTAGATCTAGTTACTCAGTTTATATCTAAATATGAATGCATGTGCATAGACGATTTAGTTCTTTTTCTTTTCTTTTTTATTTCTTTTCTTCCATATTCGTTATGCTAATTTAATTTATTTTAATGTACTTACTCTAGTAAAGAAATTTCTTTTAGCTTATTTATTTTGGTAATAAATTGTCAATACATGAGGATGAATGCAAAATGCAATATGAGATGCATATATTTTATATTTTTATTTATAAGGACAATTTCCTCCCATTATTAACTCTAAATTTCCATTTAAATTTTTAATTTGCCGAAACTAAAAAATCAGGGTGTTACAATTCTACCCCCCTTAAAATGAATCTCGCCCTCGAGATTCGGATAGGCAAAAGAAGAGATTTGGAAGCAAAAATTTTAAAATCCCTTTCATATTTAAATTAGTTAAGTTTGAATATTTTTGGGATGTTACAATCTACCCCCCCCCCCCCTTAAAAGGAATCTCGCCCTCGAGATTCAGACGAATTAAAGAAGATATGATAAAACCATTGATAACATCTTCACGCTTCCATGTAGCTTCATCTGGGGTCATGAATCTTCTTGTAGTGACAATCTTCCACAGAAGTAAATACAAGAATGAAGATAGAAGGAATCCCAATCTATATGCATGCATCAAGGGATATGAAACTAAACAACTACCTATACTAGCCTAGGTGGACATGGCAATGCTAAAGCATCCCAAAATCCTCTATTAAGCACACAAGCAAACAATATATGGCAAACAACACACCAAGCAAAAACACATCGATTCCTCAGTGTTTCTATGTGCTCTAAAGTGTCCATTCTATCTAGGTTGTGTCCTACGGTCAACCTGTGGTTCTGATACCAATTTTTGACACCCGGTTCCGAAAAATGAGCCAAGTGGACGCATATGTGTGTCCAGGATGTTCAACACACATAGACGAGTACATTCACAAAAGGATATACAGAAAATTACCACATGACAAGATTAATTAAATAAATTTTATTACACAAACCATATTATCCTCGAATATAAACTCTAATGAATATTAATGACCAGTTCAACTAATGCAGCGGAAATATACTAAACTGAGCAACTAAGCAAAAGGGCTCGCGCAACTCCAACACTCCACAGGCAAAGCTGACGGTAGACACGACCTAGAACTCCGCATTATTGCCATTAATACTCATAGTCCTGACCTGCAACTGTTGGGGGGGGATTGCAAGAGTGAGTACATGTCGTACTCAGCAAGTGTGGAAAGTATGACATGTGGCTGATTCAAATGACGAATATAATAATGGCTAAGTGCTGAAAAGTACATTAAAACATTTGAAAAGCAATATATTATATGTATATGAAATAAACCCATCATAAGCACTGTAGTTATCACAATACCAGTCTATATTCCACATCCATCATCATATACCAATATCCATATTCAATACTAGAGATTAATTCATAACCATCCATAACCATAATGCCAATCATAACCATAATACCAACCATAACCATCCCAAATACCATCCCAATACCGAGTTCCCTCTAATCATGTGAGGGTCCAGGTTTCTCATAACCGGGAGCACGGCTATCATGATAGTTTTAGACACACTCTGCAGAGGTTGTACCGCTTTACCCACGTATTTGTGATTTCATCACCTTTCGATGACTATAGAATCTCAATTATGCCGTCTCACACTTCCTTAGGTGTGTGGCCAAGAGATCACAAAATAGCCTTTACAAAGGGATTACTAGACTATTTAGACCCCACTGAGGTTTCACCGGTGGTGATGTCTCCCACTGAGCACATATTCAACCAAGGGCCCCCTCTTGAGCCATTCGGATCCAAGGGCAGTCCCACCAATCATCAACAAACCCAATCCGACTACCCCATCCCCGAGCATCCTTAATGGTTCAAATAGCACTGGCAAAGCCCTAATTAATCAGCTACACCGCACCCATACTTGGCCTCGTGGTGGCACTGTAAATCCTGGATGGTCGCTCCACGAACCGGTCCTTAGATCTAAAGCAAGTAATCAACCATACATCCAACCCATCCACATACCAGGCTTGCTTAGATCACCCATTACCATATCATATTAACCAGTTCATATTAACCTAATCTCATCCATGCATAATTAAGTTGAGTAGTACAGTTGTTTTCCCATCCCAGTTGATTAAGCGAAGCAAAAAGGTAAAAATCCCATCCTGACTCTCTACCATATATCCCAGGTTACAAGGGTGGTTAAACAAAGCTAGTAAACTTCCTATCATAGGATTCCCATCCAATTGACAAAAGCATGCAGTTTTGCAAACAAAACATTTATTTCAAAACAGGATCAATATGCTTCAAGGACACTTGCCTTGCTCCGGCGGATAGGGTTGCTCAAGCGCTTCGAAGTATTGGTTCTGAAAATCCTCGTACACGACCTCTTGAGCACTTCCCTCTACTCGTGATCAGACATACAATAAAATACATACAAATCAACATGGTGCACACAAACTAATCAACATTCAATGGCATGCATGCATGCAAAGTTCAATAATTAATTAACTATGGTTGTTTATTAATTAGATGCAACTAGTTCATACGTGTTCATATGAGTTTACGGGGGTTTTAGCAAGAATTAATGCGGTAGAAAATAAAATTATGGTGCAACTATGATTAAATTACGTCTACTAGATTTAATACGTCGCTAAAATTCGCATCGGAAAAACGAATCCTACCGTAGATGTCACGGCTTCGATGATCGCGGGACGAAGGCAACGTGTAGACAAAGTGGATGGTGCAACGGTCCTCTAGCGGCACGATGACGGCGACGCGATGACGACGACGACGGCACCCTCCTCTTTTTATTCCTCTTCCTCCTTTTTTTTCTCTCTCTTTTTCTTCCTGGCGGCACCTCTGTTCTTCTCTTTTCTTCTACCGGCGGCTAGGGCTTTTCTTATGGGCATCTCTGGCGGTGCTGCGGTTTTTCAACGTCTCTGGCATCGGGAAACACGAGGGCCTCGGTCCCTTTTCTAGACGCGAGGACGCTCTTAGGGCCGGCGCGGTCGGGCGCTTGCTAGGGCACGCGCGCGGCGCTGGCGCGCGGGAGCGGGGCCAGTCGGGCGCGCTGCAGCGTGGGTCGACGTGCGTGTGGGGCATCAGGGTGGGGTCGCGTGAGGGGCCAGGCGCTAGGGCGGCTCAGGCGGGAGCGCTCGGGGTCACGCGCTGGGTGGGGCCTGGCGGGTGCTGCGGGCCTGTGGTTGCACACGGGGTGCAGAGGTTGAACCTCGATGACGAATGCTCGGGGGTTTTGGAGCTTGCTCCTGCCTGGACTCTTCCTCCTGCGCTGTAGCAAGCGCGTGAAGTTCTTCCAGAGCAGTCACTCCGACAGTGCGATCTCCGCGGATCCGGAGAACACCAGGTGGTGTTGGCATCTTCAACACCAGGTAGCCACAATGAGCAGCAGCCATGAATGTGTACAAGGTTGGCCTGCCCAGAATGGCGTTAAAGGGTAAGTGTATCTGAGCAACATGAAAGACCAACTTCTCAGTGCGATAATTCTCCCGAGTCCCGAAGGTCACGGGGAGAGTAATGGCACCAAGTGGGGTTATGGCCCCCGGACCTACTCCGGAGAAAGGTCAGGAGGGGCGAAGGTCCGAAGGTCGGAGTTGAAGCTTGACGAAAGCTTCGAAGCTTATGAGGTTCAACCCCGAACCTCCATCCACCATTACATGGTGAAGTTGGATGTTGTTGATGGTCGGAGATACCATCAATGGGAGTTGGCCAGCTCCAACCATGTTCCGAGCGTAGTCTGATGCATCAAAAGTGATGGTAGTGTCCATCCACTTTCGATGTGGCTCCACCCTGGCAGTGGGAGCTACTGAGGCCATGTCCCGCCGCATGGTCTTGAGGACACGGCGGGAAGTGATGTCCCACAAACCACCAAAGATGGTGTTCATGGTCTTCCGACGTTCATTGTTGGAGACGTCGAAGTCATCATCGAGGGAGGTGTATACAGCCTTCAGGACCTTTTTAGGGTCCTGAAAACCAAACACCTCCTCAGCCGGAGCTTAATCGACTTTCTGTTTTCCTTCCCTTTGTTGGAAAGGAACTTCTTCCCGGCGCTTGTTGTAGCGCTCGGCAAGGTTCTGGACCTCTCGGCAGTCTTCTAGATGTGGCTGTTCGACTTATGTATAGGACACCACGTCTTGGAATTGCCGTCGTCTTCAGATGATGGCCGTGGTTGTTTCTCGGGGCGTGGCCCCCGGCCACCCGGAGCTGCAGCAGCTGCAGCAGTAGGTGTGCTAGCCGACGGCTTTTTCTTGCCGTTGGACTTTTTCTTCTTTTTGCCACTCCTGGAGGTAGTGGCTTAGCCCTTGGAGGATTTTTTGTTATCCTCCGGAGGTGGTTTGGAGTGCATTTCACGGCCCTCCGCACCTTTGGCACATTTTTCTGCCAAGCTGAGGAGCTCCGTGACGCTGGTGATCTCCTTGATTGCCAGCTTCTCCAGCATCTTCTTGTCTCGTACACTCTGTCTAAATGCCACAATAACAGAGGCGCTAGAGATAGAAGGAATAGTGTTTCGTACCTAGGAGAACCTCTGGATGAAGGAACGCAAGGATTCTCCACCCTTCTGCATTACAGTAAAAAGGTCTAGTTCGGTGCCTGGTCGGGTGTATGAACTCCCGAAATTGGCGGTGAACTGTTGGCACAATTCCGCCCAGCTGTTGATGGAGTTGGGCAGAAGGCTCATTAACCAGGACCTGGCGGTCCCAGTTAAAGCTACGGGGAAGTAGTTGGCCATTACGGCCTCGTTACCTCCGGCTGCAAGGATTGCAGTGGAGTAAATATGGAGAAACTCAGCGGGATTGACAGTCCCATCAAATTTCTCCGGCAGGTGAGGGCAGAACTTTTGTGGCCATCTGACCATGCACAAATGCATGGCCAGGGCAAAACAGCCTCCTCCTATTCCCTCAGGAACAGGGCTGTCTCGAGCTTCTCGCCTTTCGCGAGCATGCTCGATATGGACGCGGTCGTCCTGTTGATGGTAACGGCAATCAAGCTTCGCCCGGAGGTCGTGAGTTGAGAGCCTAGTTACTGTATGGGTGCGTTGCACCCCGGGAGGCAACAACGTCACTTGTTGAGATGCAGCATGCCTCCTATTTTGGGAAGCGTGTGGACCAAGTCTGCCTGACAAAGTCCGATGCTGCGATGGGGCCCGCCCCGAGGGGGGAGGACCTTGGTTGCTGATGCGATCGGCTGCTGCTGCAACCAAATGTTCCACATCAGCCCTCCACTGCTCCATTGCACCCTGGGATGCATCCGGAGGTGGTGGGCGTTGGAGAAGAGCACGCGCTGCATGAAGCGCGTGTTCGGGGTTGTTGTTATTTACCGATGCGGTGACCGCGGAGATGCTCCATCCCGCAGTCCAACTTGATTTGCTGGTGCAGGCGGTGGAGGCGGAGGCATGACTCTTGCTGGAGCCACGGCACCAGCTGGTTGTTGCATGTTGGAGGGATTGCCTCGAGCAGGTTGCGCAGCGAGGTTGCCGTTGGACAATCCAGCAGCTGAGTTCACCATTCTTGAAATCTCGGGCACCTGCCTACCTGGCGCACTAACTGTCGGTGGGTGAATCCGGTAGATCTCCTGACACCACTATTAGTAGTTCGTGGAGTTTATAGTTCAGTAATGGGCGCGCAGAGATTCAAGAGATGGTGGCAAATTGACACAGAGGTTTACGTGGTTCGGGCCGCCTCAGCGTAATACCCTACTCCACAGGGTGTGTAGCTATTGTATTGAGTGTCTAAGAGCTCTCAGTGATTGTGTGTGCTTGAGAGCGCGTCCTAGTGTCCAAGAGAGCGTGAGCCCCCCTGTGTATCGTCGACCAATCCTTTTATAGTACAAGGACTGGTCGTTACTCCGTTGGCCTGGCCCGACATGTGGCCCTGGCAGTTACTAATGTTTAATAAACAATTAATGAGGTTAATTACCCTTAATATCATGGTAACGGTCCTTAACAGTGCCGTTAATGGTATTAAGGGCCTTCCGATTGTGTGTCATTAATATGGTATTAATGACACTTAATAGGGTCTTGAAGTCTTTGATTGCCCCTTGAAGGTCTGAGCCGTTGGGGGCCCACCAGTTTGATCGTTGAGGTTGAAGGTCCGGTGGTCCGGACACGTGGCAGCTCCGGATCTTACCGTCGTGGACGGGTAGGTCCGGTGCTGTTGGACACGTATTGGTACCGGAGCTTCCCTCTGTCTGGGGTTAGGTCCGGGGGTGCCATACTAGTATCCAGTCCGGAGCTTTCCCATGTGTGGGCAGTAGCTCCGATCTTATGATACACGTGGCGGCCCTGGGACTAACCATGTCAGGAAAGCAGGTCCGGTTATGGCTGACATGTGGGGCCTTCGGAGGTCTTCAAATCTGGTAGATGGAGTTTCCTTGTGATCTTTGCAATCCCAAGGGGTATCCGGTACGCAGGGTACCGACAAGCCATCACCATGAACGGACTTCAGCGGCGTCAAGCAAGGCATTTCAGGGCAAGGCTCACCAGCGCAGTGTTGCAGCATGACACGGACACGAAAAGAACATGGAACAGAGGGGCAAAGGACGACGGCAGTGACTGACCTGGCACGCGGTGACCGTAGCACGACGTTGGGGATGAAACGGGGCATCACCAGGAGCCATGGAGGCGGCAAGATGTGTGGTCAAGTGGGGTGCTTCAATGGAGCAGAGAAGTCGGAACGCGTAGCAACGGTGCGAACGACATGCGAATGGTGACCACCACGGCGCGGACGCGTTGCTGCAGAGGGCACGGGCGAACAGCAAGGTAGGGCGCATGTGGCGGTGGGCAGCACGCGAGCTTGAGCATGGCCTAGGCAGGAGCGGAGGAGCACGACGCGGTTGGTGTGGTGTTGCGCGACGGTCGTCGTCGTGGTGATGTGGCGCAGCGTGGCCGACGCTGGCAATGATGAGGTGACGGCGGACAGCAAGGAGACGGACAGTGGGCATGCTTTGACGCGGTGGCGACGAGGCACGACAGGAGTGCGGCAATGGTGCTCATGGAGAAGCGCAGCGTGGTGAAGCCGGCGGCCAGCGCGGGACGGCACCGCGGGCGGTCAGAGGGAGGAGCGTAGCGTGGCGGCAGCATGGCCGTGGGCGCGTGCTGGTGACGTGGAAGAGGAGCTAGGGTGTTACCTCCCGATAGGAACGAGCAGGATATAGAGACCACGTGATTTTTGCCTATAGGAGCAAATAGTGGATAAGAGCAACCGTTAGGAGCTGTGGAAGAAAGAAGAAAGCAGGGATGTCCACTTTAGCTGACGTGTGGGGCTCACTGGCAAGTGGCTCCCAACCTTACCCTTATCTCTATTTGCTGATTTCAGTATTTATTTAAAAATAGCAACCGGACCTCTAAAATGATTCAAATTTGTAGGGTGGCACTAGGGCTTATGGAGAACACAGTGGTAGATTCAAACTGGGAATTTGAGCAAGTTTGTTTTAAAGTCAACTTAAATTTGAACTCCTCATATTATGTATTAATCTCATATTACTATTATAATTCAAAATATTTTACAGAGACACCTATTTACGTATAAATACATTTTGGTGAAATCAAATTTGCAATATGACTATATTGAGTTCAAAATTAACGAAGTCTGTATTTGCATTTTATGTTGCTTTTGAATCAAATTTTATTCACACATGCTTTTGGCTTACGATTTACCATAGAATTATTCATTGATGTTTACTTGTTTAAATGCAATTATATACTCACAAGCTCCTCTAAAATGACAAGTTCTTATTTTTTAGTTATCATTGGTTAACTCACGTGTTACACGTGAGCTTAAATTTCAATGTCCACTTTCAAAAAAAATTTAAGTTCGCATTTTTTTGCGTTTTGTTCTAAGCAGGCTTTTAAATCTTCCCTAGACATTTGAATCCGATGATATCCAGAATATGCATCTAGGAAACACAATAGCTCGCACTCGAAGGTGGAATCCACTGTCTGATCTATCCTAGGTAGTGGAAATGGGTCTTTAGGACATGCCTTATTCAAGGTGGTGTAGTCGATACACATTTGAAGCTTCCCGCCAGCCTTTGGTACAATGACTGGATTTGCCAGCCATCAAGGATGATGAACCTCCCGAATGAAACCAACTTCGAGCAGCTTCTTGATTTCTTGTTTGATGAAGTTCTGCCGCTCAACTGTCTACTTCCGAGGCTTCTAGTGTACTAGCTGGGCATCGGGCTATATCTTCAGGCTATGCTCAATCACCTCAATAGGGATCCCATACATTTGTAACAGTTGCCATGCAAAGAAGTCAACATTCGCCTGGAGGAAAGTGATGAGCGCGAGTTCCTATTTGTTGTCCAAACCTCCCGATATACGGGTGGTCTGGGCAGCATCGAAACCAATTTGGATGATTTTGATGGAAATGTCAGTGTTGCCACTTGGTTCCACACGTGGTGCAGAGGTTGAGCCTCATTGGCGAGAGCTCGGAGCTTGAGCAGTTTGCTCCTTGCTGGATTCTTCCCCCTGCGCTGTTGCAAGCGCATGGAGCTCTTCCTGCGATGTGACTCTAGCAGTACGATCCCCACGAATCTAGAGGACGCCTGAAGGAGTCAGCATCTTCAACACCAAATAGCCATAATGAGCTACGGCCATAAACCTATACAGGGTTGGCCTGGCTAGGATGGCGTTGAAAGGAAGGCTGATGTGCGCTATGTCGAAGACCAACTTCTCGGACCTATAGTTACCCGAGTCCCGAAGGTCATCGGGAGTGTAATTTATCCGAGAGGAGTGATAGCTCCCGAACCTACCCTGAGGAAAGGACATGCGGGACGCAGGTCCAAGAGGCTGAGCTGGAGCTTCACGAACGCCATGTAGCTGAGGAGGTTAAGCGTCGCCCCCCCCCCCCCATCTACCAGGACATGGTAGAGTTGGATGTTGTTGATGGTAGGAGAAACCATCAAGGGTAACTGACTAGCTCCGGTCATGTTCTTCGAGCAATCTGAATCATCGAAGGTGATGGCAGAGTGGTTCTGCCATGGCGGTGGGAGCTACGGCAGCCAACTCCCAACGCATCGTCTTGAGGACACACTGGGAGGTGATATCCCAGGATCCTCCATAAATCATATGAAGAGCCTTCCGACGCTCATTGTTGGAGATGTCGGAATCATCATCAATGGTGTTGTAAACGGCCTTCAGGACCTTCTTGGTGTCCTAGAAACCTATCTCCTGATCAGTCAAAGCTTTATCAACCTTCTGTTTCCCTTCCTGTTGGCAGAAATGGGCTCTTTCTTGGTTCTCATTGATGCGTTAAATGAGCCGCTGGACCTCGCGACAGTCTTCGAGGTTGTGGGTGTTTGTCTTGTTGATCGGACACCACATCTTCTCACTGTCACCTTCCTCGGTCGACGCTCGAGGTCGTTTTTTGGGGCGTGGCGCCCGGCCACCCAGAGCTTCAGCTGCTGCAGCAGTATGTGTGCCGACCAATGGCTTTTTCTTGCGGTTGAACTTCTTCTTCTTTTTTCCACTCTCGGAGGCAGTGACTTCAGCCTTGGAGGAGGGTTTACCAGCCTCCGGAGCTTTTTTGGAATGCATCTCTCGGCCCTCTGCAGCCCTAGTACATTTGTTGGCTAGGCTGAAGAGCTTCGTGACGCTGCTGACTTCTTTTGTCGCCAGCTTCTCCAGCATCTTCTTATCTCTAACATCCAGTCGAAATGCGAAAACAATAGAAGCATTGGAGATTAGAGGAATTGTGTTCCGTACCTAAGAAAACTGGTGGATAAAAGACCGCAACGATTCTCCTATCTTCTATTGTACGACAAATAGATCCAGCTCTGTGCCAGGTCAGGTGTAGGAGCTCCTGAAGATGGCAGTGAACTGGCGGCAAAGCTACCCCCAACTGTAGATGGAGTCAGGCAAAAGACTCATGAACCAGAACCTGGCCGTCCTGGTTAAAGCCACTGGGAGGTAATTGGCCATAACGACCTCATTGCCTCCCGCCGCAAGGATGGCGGTAGAGTAGATCTGGAGGAACTCAATAGGTTTGATAGTCCCGTCGTACTTCTTTGGCAGATGAGGCCAGAATTTCGGTGGCCAGTCGACCATGCGAAGATGCATGGCCAGGGCTGAACAGCCGTCCCCTACTCCTAATGGAGAAGGGTTGTCACGGGCAACTCCCCTCTCGCGAGCATGCTCCATTAGGATGTGGCCGTCCTGCTACCTATATCGGCGGTCGAGCTCCGATCGGAGATCATGCGTCGAGAGACTCGATGCCGTGTGAGCGCGGCATGCCCCTGAGGGCAGCGACGTCACTTGTTGAGATACAACACGTCTCATGTGTTGTGATACTTGAGGACCAAGTCTGCCAGACAAGGTCCTACACTGATAAGGTGCCTGACCTGCAGGGGGCAGGCCTTGGTTGCTGATGGCATTGGTTGTGGCTGCAACCAGATGTGGCACATCAGTACGCCATTGTTCCATTGCACCTTGAGGTGCTCCGAGTGCCAGTGAACACTGAAGAAGAGTTTGCGCTGCGTTCAGCGCGTTCTCAGGGTTTGTTTGTCAATGCAGTAACCGACACGAAGACACCATCCTGTTGTCCGGCGTTGCTGCCAGAGCAGGTGATGGTGGTGGTGCGACATCACTTGTCGAGACAATTGTAAGACCTATGTGTGCTGAATACATTGGCTTGTAGTGAATACACTTGCTTTGACGACAAAAGTTTTGAATATCACCAAAACACCTTTTTATCTAGATCCCACTTTAGCTCCGAGCTATAGCTAGGTCCTGCTAGTTTTAGTAAGCTCTGGCGGGTGCTTGATTTTACTAGCTCTGGTAAGCTCCATCTCAAGGTCCGGGTTGCTCTGGCAAGGTCCGGAACTTGACCGCAATACTTCTGTTTTTCATTTGCAATGTTTCGTACTTGCTTTACATCTCTGGAAAGATTGCTTAGTATTCATTTGCTAAGTCTTTGGTGCCTTTTTTGTTTGACATGGATGATATCGTGTTTCTGTAGTTTTGCAACATGCTTATGTGAGGTTCTCACATAAGGTGTTGTGTTCGGAATTAACTTGAGGCAAGTCGAGGACTTGGGCTCGTATGGATTGGTTGTTTATTCATGTGCAGATGTTGCTTGAGTTCAAGACATGGCTGGTGATGGGATCCATTGGACTAGTCTCAGGGAGGAGATGAGGTTCCAACAACCAAATTCAGGAGGAATTGTGGTTGAGCTAATCAGGAGGTTGCGCAGCATGATTGAATCAAGAACAATGCATGTGAAGGTATCGTGGACATCATTGGAAGATGTTTGCACGTGTGCAAGGAGTGCATGGACGTGGCTACATGGTTCCGAGACGTGATGAAGAGATGTGGATGTAAAGAGTTGGTCGGAAAGGTCCAACCAGCTAGGTTATGGACTCAGGCTGCGGCTGAGTCGGGTTAGACTCAAATATGGAAAGATTTGAGTTGGTTATGATAGTATTTCATGTGGGTCACGAATTTGAGTTGTTTATGAATGTGGGATACGTTCCTAAGGTGTTTGGAAGTCTTAAGATTGCTTCTATATGCGTATAGAAGAATCCTAAGCAGTTATGGAAAGTTACGATTGGTGAACAGAGTAGGATTAGGTTCCTGATCTGAGTTGAGTTGGCTTTCGAGCTGGTTATATAAGCAAGGGAGCCCAGAGCTTGCGGGGCACGACTTTGGGGCTGTTCCTCTTGTGTTCTATTGAATAAAATTCGTAGTTTGAAGGAACTTTTGTGTCTTGTTCGTCCGACTTGTTCCAGACAAGTTTTACTCATCGAGTTTCTAAACAGCACTACTTTTTGTCGGTGGTTTTATCATAACTCGAGTTTTACAGATCCAATTGACGTGATCCTTTTTGGGTTGTCTTCACAACTTGATTATCTATCATCTGTCAAAATTTCACGGTCATTGGATTTGTGGTCTATGATCTACACGAGTTTCTTTGCAGTGTTCCAGAACTGTTTTTTTTTTCTTGGGTAGGACATATTGACCTTTGTTTGATCTTTCGATCATAACTTGAGTTTTTCTCGACGGATTTGAGTGATTCTTGTCGTGTTGTCTTCGTGACTTGATTCTCTATGATATCTATCACTTTTGTCACGGTGAAACACGTTTAGATTAGTCTCACACATGATTTATTTAACAGATCATTTTTCTGCCGAAGGGGTTGGAGTTTAATTGTTTCCGCTGCGTAAGATTTTTAAATCTACCATTCACCCCCCTCTGGTAGCTTTTCACGTGCACTTCGATCCTACAATTGGTATCAGAGCCTCGGTGCTCTAATCTTTGTGATTTGCACGTGTTTTTGACTAATCATCATGGAGATGTACTCCGCCAAACCTTGTGTGTTTGCTAGTATTGATTTTCAGGTTTGGAAGGCACGCATGGAGACTTTCATCCAGGCACAAGGCTTTGCAATATGGGAGAAGGTATACATCAAACGATCAAGTTACAGCTACAAATCTGAGAGATGTCGACAATAACAACAAGGCTCGGAACTTGATCATACAAGGATTAACACAAAGCGACTTCGACCGTGTTGCACACCTCTGACTACATACGATGTGTGGAAAGCACTTTGTGACTACCACGAAGGATCCAACACGATCAAAGAGGTAAGGAAAGACATGTTCAAGAAAGAATACATGCGCTTTTAGATGCAACCCGGTGAGTCTATTGATGACCTCTTTGCTCGCTTTAATAAAATTCTCAGTAACTTGCGTAGCGTGAATGTAAATTTTTCAGATGCTGAAAATGCTAGGCAATTGCTAAGTGCATTAGATATGTCGATTTGGGAGATGAAAGTCACATCTATTCGTGAATCTACTGTCATGAGTACACTTACTTTAGATGTGCTATATTCCAAGCTAAAAACTCATGAAATTGACATAATATCACGTAAGAACCCCAACATGTCTATTGCTTTTGTTTCTCAACGTGATATGCCTAGCTCCGGCCAATCTTCATCTTGTGGTACACTTGCTTTGTTTTCCTCTCTAACCCTTGAACAGATTGAGGAGTTTCCAGAGGAGGAGCTAGCACTTCTCTCTACGAGGTTCTCAAAAGCATTGCAAAATGTGAGAACTAGAAGGAGAGGAAGCTCCGGACCTCAACAATGCTTCGAATGTGGTAAGACAGGACACTTTTGTACAGATTTTCCTAACCTTTCAGGTCCTACCTCTCGGGAAGAAAATCAATCAAGGATAAAGCACTCCTCAACAAACGATAAGAAGAAAAAGAAGGGCTTTTCAGGTCGTCAATTGGTGAGCAGTTTTATCTCAGCACTCCAGAAACTTGGCTCAAGCGACGTGGACATTGGAAGTGATGAAGATGAAGATGATTTGGCAAACTTGTGCTTCATGGTGGGCAAGTCAAGATCAAGTATGGAGGAGGCAGAACACAATAGCGACAATGAAGAGGTATGTCTTACTTGCGAACAAATGTGTGATACTATTTCTCGTGCCACTGTTATTGTTAAGAAAAAGGACAAAAAGCTTAGGGACAATGCTGTTAAAATCGAGTCACTAGAATCTGAAATTAATCGTTTGAAATCCTGGATTCCTAGTGATGATTCTTGTTCCTCATGTGACTTAATATATGAACAATTGTCCTCCCTAAGAAGTGCACATACCTCCACACTTGATAAACTTGAACTTGAAATTGAAAAGAACAAAATGCTTGCAGCACTTAATATTGGAAACTTAAAAGATGCTTCTTGTTCTACAATTGATTTGCATTGTTCTAGTTGTGATGATCTTGATAAGAAACTGCAAGATGCTATGAATGAAATCTCTATATTGAACAATGCTTTACGTTGTCATGAAGTTAAATATTGTTCCAGTTGCAAATTAAAAGGAAAAACTTCATGTGAAAATTGCCTTGATCTGTCCAATAAACTTAATAACACGCATAAGACATTTGATGGGTTTTGTAATGGGAATAAGAATCTAAACTTGCTGCTGAATTCATCCAAGTCTTGCAATGATAAAACTGGTTTAGGTTTTGATTCTCATGCTCATGCTAAGGCACATCCACCTAAAATTGTAAAGTCATTAGGAAGTGGTTTGATTCAAATAGTTCCTAAACAAAAAGAAGTGGTTTTCAAATCTGCAGGAGTATTGTCTCATTCGGTTTCAAATAAAAATGTTGTTTGCTCATCTAGACATGAACACAAAGTTAAATTTCATTGTACCTACTGTGGTAGAGATGTTCATGTCATAGATTTTTGTTATAGACTAGCTAAACAACAGAAAAGGGAAAGAATGGTTGCTAGATCTCATAACTTTCATGCAAAATTTGCTGCACATATTGAACCGAATGTACAATCTGCTGTTTTGAGTCAAAAACATTCAAAGTTTATCTCCAGACCTTCTGTTTTTGCTTCCGGAGCTACTGATTTTTGTGCTACACAAGTAACACCTTATAGGTCAGTAGTTAAGAATAAAAAATCTCAAACTTTGACTCATAAACCTGCTGTTTTGTCTCAGCTTTCGCGTGTTTTTCCTGCTGCACGTCGCGTGACTCAGTACTGGATTCCTAAATGCCTTTTGACTAACCCCAGTATTGAGTCATCGACGTATTGTCCTTCTATGTAGGTTACACATTTGAGGAAGGAGAACATTTGGTTGTGGATTCAGGACCTTCACGTGTTCAATCCTTCAGAGGTAAATGGTATGTGATGAGGAGGACATCAACACCCTCGATACATCCACACCAACTCAGCTACCGGTTTCTGGTCCGATCACTCGCGCTCGTGCACGTCAACTAAACTATGAGGTGAACTTGTTCTCAGCCTTATGTCCATCTTATCTAGACCGTGGAACTACATGCTTTCTTGTTTTGCTTAGGAACAATGGAGAGGAGCCAATGGGAAGGGAATTCGCGCGGACGGGATTTGGATAGCGGAACAGCACCAACTTGTGACGGCCACCACGATTTCATATGGACTCCGATCTGGGCGTTCAAGTACTTACTGGAAAGATTATCAAGTCTACTTTCAAACGGATCTGGCCTCATGTCCATATCTATTCGTAGTCGGCAGCAATAGTTATTTTAATACCAAGACCTTTTTCTGTCCAGGGTGCTGCATCACCAAAATTGGGCCCATGGCCCATGTATCGTTTGGAGTCCATTAGGGACTCGTGATTAGGGTTTCTCACGACCCTAGGGAGGTAATAAATAGTAGCAGACGCCCTCATTAGCTGGTGGGTTTTTGTTTATTCGTAAGTTAGCTTCTGCTGCTTCCTTGTACACGCGCGTGTCGACTAGATCGCCCGTCTACTTGTATCCAGAACCCCACTTTAGATTGATTCAACAGATAAGTGCTTGTTCTTCTTGTTCTTGCGTGTTCTTCGATTTCTTGCAGGAACAAAGGCCCTCGTGGTCAGGTTGATTGTGCGCCAGCAAGATCAATACAACTTCGGAGTCGGTGTACCGATCGCTAAGGCGCATCGTCTTGGGGACGGTGTAGTCGGATCGCCAACGTCTTCTCCTCCACAAATCGAACCCTCCTATTCTCATCGAAAGATCGGGAACCAAGATACTATCAAGTGGTAATCAGAGCAAGGTTCATCGGTGAGAGTGCTACCATTACTTTTCTTTCCGCTGTTATCATCCTATAGTCCAGAAAAAGCCCAAAAAAATACCAGATCTGTTTTTTTCCATTATTCCTAGACCATTGTGCCTTTTACTTTCTCCACTTAGTCAAGACTTGTTGAGTTCATGGTTGCTTCGACGAGTCAAGTTGCTGGTCTTTAGTTTTGCACCACTAGAGTTTCGAGTTCGTGTCACATTCGGTCACCTAGTTCGAGTCAGATTCGTAGTTCGAGTTTGAGTCGGATTACTAGTTTGAGTTTGAATCAGATTGCTACTTCGAGTTTGAGTCGGATTACTAGTTTGAGTTTGAGTCGGATTACAAGTTCAAATCATATTTCTACTTTGAGTTTGAGTCGTATTGCTAGTTCGAGTTTGAGTCAGATTACGAGTTCAAATTAGATTGCTACTTCGAGTTTGAGTCAGATTGCTAGTTCGAGTTTGAGTCTGATTACTAGTTCGAGTTCGAATCAGATTGCTACTTCGAGTTTGAGTCAGATTAGTAATTTGAGTTTGACAACAAGAAAAAGGCAAGTGCAAAATCAAAAGCCGCACAAAAGCCACAAGCAATTAGAGAAGAAAAAAAAAGGCAAGTGCAAAATCAAAAGCCGCACAAAAGCCACAAGCAATTAGAGAAGAAAAAAAAAGGCAAGTGCAAGATCAAAAGCCGCATGTGCAAATTTTGTTCTAGGGTCTCCTGATTCCATCTAGAGAGAGTTTGGGTGACCACCCCAACAAAAAAAAACGAAAAAAAATAAGATTGTTGTTTGGGGTGTTTTTGGTGACGACATTGGTGTCTCGGCTCACGTCTCTAGTACGGTCTAGACTAAGATCAGCACAGTACTGTCGTAGAATATTTATTCAGCTTGTTGTGATTAACGTGGTGAAAGTTTGCTCCTTGTGCTAGTTCAGCCACCTAAAGCCATAGATTGACACCTGCTCTTGAAGTTGTTCATTACTTGCTGGTTGCCATCACCTTCTTGCTGAGCTTTGTAAGAACAGGTAAGAGCTTGATTGAACAGGTTGAGAGTGAGCGAGTTATCTCCACCAGCACCTTTGTAGCTAGGGATAACATTACCCTTTCATATTGGATTTTTTTTTCTACTAACCATGGCAGGAGGAGCAAATACAAATGAAGACGTGCATTCACCTCGCACACGGGGAATTATACAACACTTCGAATGCCAAGTGCGGCTACACACAGAAGCGCTTGATGAGGATTTTCGAGTTACCAGTGACCGCCTTGGTCAATTGGAAAATATGCAGATCGACACCAACACCAAAATCAGAACGTTGGAGAGTTCCATTCAAACATTGAACACCTCTATTGGAGCCATCCTGCAGCGCCTTGAGGAGAGGGATCATGGACGCACCGCAGATGGACAGGTGAGCAATGCTCCTAGTATTGTACGTGACAATGAAGATGACTATTCTGCAGATACGGAGATTGGAGAAGATGAGGAAGCTAGGCCACGGCGCCGGCTACAACGCAACCGTCAAGGCATAGGTGGACATCGTCGGCATGAGGTACACAATCATGAAGATACTTTTAACAAGATCAAATTTAAGATACCTCATTTTGATGGTAAATATGAACCTGATGCATATATTACTTGGGAGATTTCTGTTGATCAAAAATTTGCATGTCATGAGTTTCCAGAAAACGCAAGAGTTAGAGCAGCCACTAGTGAGTTTACTGATTTTGCTTCTGTTTGGTGGATAGAACATGGCAAGAAAAATCCTAATAACATACCACAAACTTGGGATGCGTTGAAACGGCTCATGCGGGCTAGATTTGTTCCTTCTTACTATGCACGTGATCTGTTAAATAAGTTACAACAATTGAGACAGGGAGCTAAAAGTGTAGAAGAGTATTTTCAGGAATTACAAATGGGTATGTTGCGTTGTAATTTAGACGAGGATGAGGAACCAGCTATGGCTAGATTTTTGGGTGGTTTAAACCGTGAAATTCAGGACATACTTGCTTATAAAGATTACAATAATGTTACCCGTTTGTTTCATCTTGCTTGTAAAGCTGAAAGGGAAGTGCAGGGACGACGAGCTAGCTCTAGAACTAATATTTCTGCAGGAAAGACTAGCTCATGGCAACCACACACGACTACTCCTTCGACCGGGCGTGCTTCTTCGCCATCTTCTTCACAAAGTCGGGCAGCACCTTCTTCTTCCAGCAACAAGCCACGTGCTTCTTCCACTAGCTCAGCAGTAAAGACCACCCAAAAGCCCACCGAGAGTGCTTCTTCCGTAGCATCTACCGGATGATCTAGAGACGTTCAATGTCACAAGTGCAAGGGTTTTGGCCATGTGCAGTGTGACTGCCCAAGGAAACGTGTTCTAATTGTTAAAGATGACGGTGAGTACTCATCTGCTAGCGATTTTGATGACGATACATGTGTTTTGCTTGCAGCTGACTATGCAGGTAGCGATGAACATCAAGAAGAGCATATTGGTGCAGAAGATGCAGCGCGCTATGATAGTCTCATTGTGCAGCGTGTGCTTAGTGCACAAATGGAGAAAGCGGAACAAAATCAAAGGCACACATTATTCCAAACAAAGTGTGTCGTCAAAGAGCGATCTTGCCGCATGATCATTGATGGAGGTAGCTGCAACAACTTGGCCAGCAGTGACATGGTGACCAAGCTGGCACTAAGCACCAAACCGCACACACATCCCTATTACATTCAATGGTTAAACAACAGCGGTAAGGCAAAGGTAACTAGACTTGTGCGAATCAATTTTACTATTGGATCATATAAGGATGTCGTTGAATGTGATGTTGTGCCTATGCAAGCTTGTAATATTCTGCTAGGAAGACCTTGGCAATTTGATAGAGATTCTATGCATCATGGTAGATCAAATCAGTATTCTTTTCTTTACCACGATAAAAAATTTGTGTTGCATCCTATGTCTCCTGAAGCTATTGTGCAAGATGATGTTGCTAGAGCTAGGAAAACTAAATATCAGGACCATGCTAACATTGAGAACAATAACAATGCCAAATCTGTGTTTGATAAGAAAAATGAGATATCTCTGAAGGGAAAATGCTTGTTTGCTACGAAATCTGATATTAATGAACTGATTGCTTCCACCTCTGTTGCCTATGCTTTGGTATGCAAAGATGCTTTGATTTCCCTTTACGATGTGCAACATTCTTTGCCTCCTGCTGTTGCTAACATTTTGCAGGAATATTCTGATGTGTTTCCAAGTGAAATACCACCAAGACTACCACCACTTCGAGGGATTGAGCACCAGATTGACCTCATTCCCGGTGCTTCATTGCCCAACCGTGCACCATATAGGACAAATCCAGAAGAAACAAAGGAGATACATCACCAAGTACAAGAACTACTTGACAAAGGTTATGTACGTGAGTCTCTTAGTCCTTGTGCTATTCTAGTTATTCTAGTACCTAAAAAGGATGGATCATGACGTATGTGTGTGGATTGTAGAGCAATCAACAATATAACAATTCGATATCATCATCCTATTCCACGCTTAGATGATATGCTTGATGAATTGAGTGGTGCTGTTGTGTTCTCAAAAGTTGATTTGCGTAGTGGTTATCACCAAATTCGCATGAAACTAGGAGATGAATGGAAAACTGCTTTCAAAACTAAGTTCGGTTTATATGAGTGGTTAGTCATGCCTTTTGGGTTAACTAATGCACCTAGCACCTTCATGAGATTAATGAACGAGGTTCTGCGTGCATTCATTGGAAAATTTGTTGTTGTGTATTTTGATGATATATTGATTTATAGCAAATCCATGGATGAACATCTTGATCACTTACGTGCTGTTTTTAATGCTTTGCGTGAGGCACGATTATTTGGTAATCTTGAGAAGTGCACCTTTTGTACGGATCGAGTCTCTTTCCTTGGCTATGTTGTTACTCCACAGGGAATTGAAGTTGATCAAGCCAATGTAGAGGCTATTCAGGGGTGGCCTGTACCAAAGACCATCACACAGGTGCAGAGCTTTCTAGGGCTGGCTGGGTTCTATCGTCGCTTTGTGAAGGATTTCAGCACCATTGCTGCTCCATTGAATGACCTTACGAAGAAGGGGGTGCCTTTTTCTTGGGGCACCACACAAGATAACGCCTTTACCATACTGAAAGATAAGTTGACGCATGCACCTCTTCTCCAACTTCCTGATTTTTCTAAGACTTTTGAGCTTGAATGTGATGCTAGTGGGATTGGATTGGGTGGTGTTTTGTTACAAGAAGGAAAACCTGTTGCATATTTTAGTGAGAAAATGAGTGGGCCTGTTCTAAATTATTCTACCTATGATAAGGAATTATATGCTCTTGTACGAACTTTAGAAACATGGCAGCATTATTTGTGGCCCAAAGAATTTGTTATCCATTCTGATCATGAATCACTAAAGCATATTAGGAGTCAAGGGAAACTAAACCGTAGGCATGCTAAGTGGATGGAATTTATTGAGTCTGTTCCTTATGTCATTAAACACAAAAAGGGAAAGGGTAATGTTATTGCTGATGCTTTATCTAGACGTTATACTCTTCTATCTCAACTTGACTTTAAAATTTTTGGATTAGAAACGATTAAAGATCAATATGAACATGATGCTGATTTCAAAGATGTATTGCTGAAATGTAAAGACGGAAAAACATTGAATAAATTTGTCCTCAATGATGGCTATGTGTTTAGAGCTAACAAGTTATGCATTCCAGCTAGCTCCGTTCGTTTGTTGTTGTTACAGGAAGCGCATGGAGGCGGGCTGATGGGGCACTTTGGAGTGAAAAAGACGGAGGACATACTTGCTGGTCATTTCTTTTGGCCAAGGATGAGGCGAGACGTGGAGCGCTTTGTTGCTCACTGCACGACATGTCAAAAAGCTAAGTCACGACTTAATCCACATGGTTTGTACATGCCTCTTCCTGTTCCAAGCATGCCTTGGGAGGATATTTCTATGGACTTTGTTTTAGGACTGCCTAGAACAAAGAAGGGGAGGGATAGCATCTTTGTTGTTGTGGATAGATTTTCTAAAATGGCACACTTCATACCTTGTCGTAAAAGTGATGATGCTACACATGTTGCTGATTTGTTTTTCCGAGATATTGTTAGATTGCATGGTGTGCCAAACACAATAGTTTCAGATCGTGATGCTAAGTTTCTTAGCCATTTTTGGAGAACGTTATGGGCAAAATTGGGGACTAAGCTTTTATTTTCAACTACTTGTCATCCCCAAACTGATGGTCAAACTGAGGTTGTGAATAGAAGTTTATCTACCATGCTTAGGGCTGTTTTGAAAAAGAATATAAAAATGTGGGAAGAGTGTTTGCCTCATGTTGAGTTTGCTTATAATCGTTCCCTACATTCTAGTACTAAGAAATGCCCTTTTGAGATTGTTTATGGATTTGTACCCCGTGCTCCTATTGATTTATTACCTCTTCCTTCAATGGAACAAGTGAATTTTGATGCTAAACATCATGCTGAATTGATCTTAAAATTGCATGAAACCACTAAGAAGAATATAGAGTGCATGAATGCCAAGTATAAACTTGCTGGTAGTAGGGGAAAGAAAACTATCACTTTTGAACCTGGTGATTTAGTTTGGTTACATTTGCGAAAGGATAGGTTTCCTGATTTGAGAAAGTCTAAATTGTTACCTCGAGCTGATGGTCCATTCAAAGTGTTAGAAAGAATTAATGATAATGCATATAAACTCGAGTT
This sequence comes from Tuctoria greenei, assembly GCA_036927565.1. Lineage (NCBI taxonomy): Eukaryota > Viridiplantae > Streptophyta > Magnoliopsida > Poales > Poaceae > Tuctoria > Tuctoria greenei. The sequence continues at coordinate 138,609,181 of JAYESD010000008.1, read as the reverse complement.
GCCTGCGAATTTTGGGGTTAGTACCACATTTAACATTGCAGATTTGAAGCCATATTTGGGAGAAGAAGATGAGCTTGAGTCGCGGACGACTCAAATGCAAGAAGGGGAGGATGATGAGGACATCAACACCCTCGATACATCCACACCAACTCAGCTACCGGTTTCTGGTCCGATCACTCGCGCTCGTGCACGTCAACTAAACTATGAGGTGAACTCGTTCTTGGCCTTATGTCCATCTTATCTAGACCGTGGAACTACGTGCTTTCTTGTTTTGCTTAGGAACAATGGAGAGGAGCCAATGGGAAGGGAATTCGCGCGGACGGGATTTGGACAGCAGAAAAGCACCAACTTGTGACGGCCACCACGATTTCATACGGACTCCGATCTGGGCGTTCAAGTACTTCCTGGAAATACTATCAAGTCTACTTTCAAACGGATCTGGCCTCATGTCCATATCTATTCGGAGTCGGCCGCAATAGTTATTTTAATACCAAGACCTTTTTCTGTCCAGGGTGCTGCATCACCAAAATTGGGCCCATGGCCCATGTATCGTTTGGAGTCCATTAGGGACTCGTGATTAGGGTTTCTCACGACCCTAGGGAGGTAATAAATAGTATCAGCCGCCCTCATTAGCTGGTGAGTTTTTGTTTATTTGTAAGTTAGCTTCTGCTGCTTCCTTGTACACGCGCGTGTCGACTAGATCGCCCGTCTACTTGTATCCAGAACCCCACTTTAGATTGATTCAACAGATAAGTGCTTGTTCTTCTTGTTCTTGCGTGTTCTTTGATTGCTTGCAGGAACAAAGGCCCTCGTGGTCAGGTTGATTGTGCGCCAGCAAGATCAATACAACTTCGGAGTCGGTGTACCGATCGCTAAGGCGCATTGTCTTGGGGACGGTGCAGTCGGATCGCCAAAGTCTTCTCCTCCACAAATCGAACCCTCCTATTCTCATCGAAAGATCGGGAATCAAGATCCTATCAGTATGTACTTGTGATTGTTGATGATTATTCTAGATACTCTTGGGTTTACTTTATGGCATCTAAGAATGAATCTTTTAGTCACTTTAGAACTTTATTTCTTAGATTATCAATTGATCACCCAGGATCTTTAAAAGCAATTAGAAGTGATAATGGAACTGAATTTAAAAATCAATCTTTTGATCACTTTTGTGCTGAAAATAGAATAGATCATCAATTTTCTTCACCATATGTACCTCAACAAAATGGTGTTGTAGAAAGAAAGAACAGAACCTTAGTTGAGATGGCTAGGACTATGCTTGATGAATATCAAACTCCTAGGAAATTTCGGGCTGATGCGTTAGCAACCGCTTGTTATGTCTCAAATCGTATTTTCTTGCGTGCTAAGCAAGGTAAAACACCATATGAGCTCCGGTTTGGACATAGGCCTTGTGTTACACACTTTTGGGTCTTTGGTTGCAAATGCTTTGTTAAGAAACATGGTAATCTTGATAAATTTGAACCTAGATCCATTGATGACATGTTTATTGGTTATCCATCTCATACTAGAAGGTACCGTGTGCTTTTACGTGACACTAACAAAATTGTGGAGACTTGTGAAGTGTCTTTTGATGAAGCTAGCCCAGGTACTAGCTCAAACATTGCAGGTCCAGATCCATATCCGCAGGGGGGAGCATTTTCGTTGAAGATGAGGAAGAATTGGAGCTGCTGCCCGAAAATTCAGCAGCTAAAGACTTTGGTTCAGCTCCGGATGTTAATTCTCAACCAGCACCGACAACCATCAATGCTGATTCAAATCATCCTCAAGTCACAAGCTCATCGATTTGTGATGAACATGAAGAAGAAGAAGCTTGTGAGACATCTGTTCCCCTACGGTTTTGCAAAGATCATCCCCCACAACAGATGATTGGAAGCTTGCACGAACGAGTCACACAGTCTAGGTTTTGCGATCCAAACTCTTATGCTCATTCTGCTTTTGTTGCTTCTTTTGAACCCAAAGATATATCACACACACTCACTAATGAATCTTGGATTATTGCCATGGAAGAAGAGTTAGAAAATTTTGAAAGAAATAATGTTTGGAAACTTGTACCTCCACCTCAAGGTCAGACTTTAATTGGAACTAAATGGGTATTTAAAAATAAACAAAGTGAGGATGGGGTTGTGGTTAGGAATAAGGCTAGGCTGGTTGCTCAAGGTTTCACTCAAGTTGAAGGTCTAGATTTTGATGAAACTTTTGCTCCTGTTGCTAGATTAGAAGCCATAAGAATTTTGTTGGCTTTTGCTGCATCTAAAGGTTTTAAGCTATATCAAATGGATTTTAAAAGTGTTTTTCTTAATGGCTACATAGATGAGGAGGTTTATGTGAAACAACCACCGGGTTTTGAAAATCCAGATTTTCCTAATCATGTTTACAAACTGTCCAAAGCCTTGTACGGTCTCAAACAAGCCCCTAGAGCATGGTATGATAGGTTAAAATCTTACTTAAAAAAGGGTTTACCATGGGCAAGGTTGATAAAACTCTTTTTATGCTTAAGCATGGCTATGGTGTATGTGAATGATATTATCTTTGGTTGTGCTTCTCATGATCTTGTGTCCAAGTTTTGAGCAATGATGAGTTCCAAATTTGAAATGAGTATGATGGGTGAACTCACTTACTTTTTGGGGCTACAAATCAAGCAAACCAAGGAGGGTACCTTTGTGCATCAGACAAAGTATACAAAAGACCTCCTAAGGCGCTTCAGCATGGACAAAAGCAAGCCTCTTCGGACACCAATGGGAATAGCAACAACACTTGAACTTGATGAAGATGGTGAACCAGTGGATCAAAAAGAATATAGAAGCATGATCAGATCACTTTTATACCTCACGACATCAAGACCAAACATACAATTCGGCGTATGTCTTTGTGCACGGTTTCAAGCTTCCCCACGTGCTTCACATCGTCAAGAAATCAAAAGGATTCTCAGGTACTTACATGGAACTCAAGAATTTGGCATTTTTCTTCCTTCTTCCTCAACCGTTACTTTGAAAGATTTTTCTGATGCTGATTTTGGAGGTTGTAGGATTGATAGGAAAAGTACTTCCGGTGCTTGTCATTTTCTTAGTAATTCACTTGTTGCTTGGTCCTCTAGAAAACAAAATTCAGTTGCACAATCCACAGCCGAATCTAAATATGTAGCTGCTGCTAGTGCTTGCTCACAAATTCTTTGGATTGTTCAAACACTTAAGGACTATGGGGTTGATCTAGATAGTGTTCCACTGTTCTGTGATAACACTAGTGCCATTTGCATTGCTAAAAACCCCGTGCAAAATTCTAGAACTAAGCACATTGACATTAGGTATCACTTTCTCCGAGATAATGTTGAAAAAGGAAACATTGTGCTTCACCATGTAGATACCGAATAACAATTGGCTGACATTCTTACAAAACCTTTGGATTTCACTCGATTTTATTACATTCATAGTGAAATAGGGGTTATGCATCCTCATGGCTTAAAGTTCTTACTACATTACTCGTGTTATACATTTTGTAGTTTTTGCCATGTCTAGTAATTGGAATAATTACTTACACTAAAACTGGTCATGGTCGAACTTTCTTGCTGTTTTGAACCTGTTACATGTTCACAAGTGCTTTTAATCTTAAGAATTAATCAAGTAATCAACTCACATGTTGAGTTTTTATGAACAAATATAAACTGAGAAAAGATCAAGAGAATATGCATGCATCGCACTTCTTCTTTTGAGATGGCTTATCATTGCACTTAGATATGAACTTGGAAGAAGTTGTGTATCAGTAAAACCATGTCCTTAAGCTTCTGATTGTCAAATGACATAGGCTTGGCTTGGTTGGTTAGAATAAGGTAGATGCGCATATAATCTCTTACAAATATCATATGATCTAAATTTATGCTTTGAAAAATAATAAAATGAAGCAACTAGTGTCATGATTTCAGGTTTTGAAATAGTTAAGTTTGTGAGATCATGACTTACTTAAATTGAAAATTACATTTGATCTCTAGCATGGCTTACACTACTTTATGTATTTCATTGATGTGATAATGTAAGGTACTTGATAGTATGACTTGGATGAACTTTGTTTATATGTATATGTTATAATATGCTCATAACAACTAAAGGGGGAGAGATAATTTGTTTATATGCTCACGACTTGCTGAATATATTGTCAAAGGGGGAGAGATAAGCATGAAGAGAAAGATATGTGCATAAGGAGAGATAATAAAGGGGGAGAGATAATATGGGATAATTTTTGTATTTTCTTCTCATTTTACTTTTGATTTTCAAAGGGGGAGAAATTGCCTTCAAAACTTTTATGTGAATAAGCCAATGTTTGGATTTTAAATGGTGTTGCCAATGCATTCATGAAGGGGGAGATTGTAAGACCTATATGTGCTGAATACATTGGTTTGTAGTGAATACACTTGCTTTGATGATAAAAGTTTTGAATATCACCAAAACACCTTTTTATCTAGATCCGACTTTAGCTCTGAGCTATAGCTAGGTCCTGCTAGTTTTAGTATGCTCTGGCAGGTGATTGATTTTACTAGCTCTGGTAAGCTCCAGCTCAAGGTCCGGGTTGCTCTGGCAAGGTCAGGAACTTGATCGCAATACTTCTGTTTTTCATTTGCAATATTTCGTACTTGCTTTACATCTCTGGAAAGATTGCTTAGTATTCATTTGCTAAGTCTTTGGTGCGTTTTTTGTTTGACATGGATGATATCGTGTTTCTGTGGTTTTGCAACATGCTTATGTGAGGTTCTCACGTAAGGTGTTGTGTTCGGAATTAACTTGAGTTAAGTCGAGGACTTGGGCTCGTATGGATTGGTTGTTTATTCATGTGCAGTTGTTGCTTGAGTTCAAGACATGGCTGGTGATGGGATCCATTGGACTATTCTCAGTGAGGAGATGAGGTTCCAACAACCAAATTCGGGAGGAATTGTGGTTGAGCTGATCAGGAGGTTGCGCAGCATGATTGAATCAAGAACAATGCATGTGAAGGTATCGTGGACGTCATTGGAAGATGTTTGCACGTGTGCAAGGAGTGCATGGACGTGGCTACATGGTTCCGAGACATGATGAAGATATGTGGACGTAAAGAGTTGGTCGGAAAGGTCCAAGCAACTAGGTTATGGACTCAGGCTATGGCTGAGTCGGGTTAGACTCAAATATGGAAAGATTTGAGTTGGTTATGATAGGATTTCATGTGGGTCACGAATTTGTTTGTTTATGAATGTGGGATACGTTCCTAAGGTGTTTGGAAGTCTTAAGATAGCTTCTATCTGCGTATAGAAGAATCCTAAGCAGTTGTGGAAAGTTACGATTGGTGAATAGAGTAGGATTAGGTTCCTAATCTGAGTTGAGTTGGCTTTCGAGCTGGTTATATAACCAAGGGAGCCTAAAGATCGTGGGGCACGACTTTGGGGCTGTTCCTCTTGTGTTATATTGAATAAAATTGGTAGTTTGAAGGAACTTTTATGCCTTGTTCGTCCGACTTGTTCCTGACAATTTTTACTCGTCGAGTTTCTGGACAGCACTACCTTTTGTTGGTGGTTTTATCATAACTCGAGTTTTACAGATCCAATTGACGTGATTCTTTTTGGGTTGTCTTCAAAACTTGATTATCTATCATCTGTAAAAATTTCACGGTCATTGGATTTGTGGTCTATGATCTACACGAGTTTCTTTGCAGCGTTCCAGAACTATTTTTTTTTCTCGGGTAGGACAGATTGACCTTTGTTTGATCTTTCGATCATAACTTGAGTTTTTCTCGAAGGATTTGAGTGATTCTTGTTGTTTTGTCTTCGTGACTTGATTCTCTCTGATATCTATCACTTTTGTCGCGGTGAAACACGTTTAGATTAGTCTCACACACGATTTCTTTAACAGATCATTTTTCTGCCGAAGGAGTTGGGGTTTAATTGTTTCCGCTGTGTAAGATTTTTAAATCTACAATTCACCCCCCCACTGGTAGCTTTTCACGTGCTCTTCAATCCTACAACAATAGCGCTAGGTAGCTGTTGCACATTGGAGGGATTCCCTCCATCAGGCTATCTTGCATGGCCATTCGACGACACTGCCGCAGAATTCACCATATCTAAATCTAGAGCGCCTCCAACCTGGCGCGCCAAATGTCGAAGTGTTGCTACGACACTTCCCCCTGTACTACTAAAGTGTAGTCCATAGAGGTTCGTATTCGGTTGGGGCACGCGTAAGATTAAGAGTGAGACGGTGACACAGAGGATTTTTACGTGGTTTGGGCCGCCTGAGCATAATACCCTGCTCCACGGGGTGGTTTTCGATGAAGTTGAGTACGTAGTATGCGTGTGAGATTGAGTTGGCTTAGTTGGCCTTGGTTTTCCTCTGTTTTCTACCGTGCAACTCAGCCCTTTTATATGCTAAGGGTTGGCCGTTACAGGGATTGCCTTGCCCGACAAGTGGCCCCGACGGTATTCAATCACCTAATACACGATCTACATGTATTAAGTATGATTAACAGTGTGATAACACGCCTTAATGGTGGCGTTACTAGTACTAAAGGTCCCTTGATCGTGCATCATTAATGCTAAATTAATGACACGTTAATCAGGTCTTATAACGGCTGTTTTAATAGCCTCTTGAATGTCCATGCCGTTGGAGATCCTATAGTCATTACAGGTTTAGGTCCGGAGGTACAACACGTGGCAGCTCTGGAGCTTCCCTCTGCGGGAGGTAGGTCCGTAGCCACTTGACATGTGGCGGCACCGGAGCTTCCCTCTACTGGGGGTTAGGTCCGGGGGGGCTAGACACGTGGCGAGACTGGAGCTTCCCTGTGAAGGGAGGTAGGTCCGGACCCGCTGGACACGTGGTAGTACCAAAGCTACCCAAGCGAGGGATGCGGGTCAAGTGCTGTCACACTTGTGTTGCCTTCGGAAGTCTTTAACTCAGATGTGGGAACTCTTTGGCTTTTCTTGCGGTATCGTGGGGTACCCGGTATGCAGGGTACCGATAGATCTATTCGTGAATCTACTATCATGAGTATACTTACTTTGGATGTGCTATATTCTAAATTGAAAACTCATGAAATTGACATAATCTCACGTAAGAACCCCAACAAGTCTCTTGAATTTGTTTTTCAATGTGACATGCCTAGCTCTAGCCAACCTTCATCTTGTGGTACACTTGCTTTTCTTTCCTCTCTCACCCTTGAACAAATTGAAGAGTTTCCAGAGGAAGAACTTGCACTCATCTCTACTCGGTTCTCAAAAGTATTGCAAAATTTGACAACTATAAGGAGAGAAAGTGTCGGTTCTCAACAATGCTTCAAATGTGGTAAGACAGGACATTTTCGTATGGATTGTCCTAACCTTTCAGGTCCTACTTACTGTGATAAAAAGCAAGCAAGGACGAAGCACTCCTCTGCAAACAACAAGAAGAAGAAAATGGGTTTTACAGGTCGCCAATTGGTAAATATTTTTGTCTCCAAACTTCAAGAACTTGGCTCGAGCTATGTGGACATCGGAAGTGACGAAGATGAAGAGAATTTGGTAAATTTGTGCTTCATGGCGGGCAACTCAAGATCAAGTATTGAGGAGGCAGAACACATCAGTGACGATGAAGAGTTATGTCCCACTTGGGAAGAAATGTGTGATGCTATTTCTCATGCCACTGTTATACTTAAGAAAAATGACAAAAAAAACTTAAGGGAAATGATGTTAAAATTGAATCACTAGAATCTGAAATTAATCGTTGAAATCTTTGATTCCTAGTGATGATTCTTGTTCCTCTTGTGAGTTAATCTATGAACAATTGTCCTCCCTAAGAACACTTGATAAACTTGAGTTAGAAATGTAAAAGAACAGAAAGCTTTCTGCACTTAATGATAAAAACTCTAAAGATGCTAGCTGTTCAACAATTGGTTTGCATTGTTCTAACTGTGATGATCTTAATAAGAAATTGCATGATTCTATGAATAAAATTTTTGTTTTGAACAATGCTTTATGTTCTCATGAAGTTAAATATCGGTGTAACTGCAAATTAAAAGGAAAACCTTCATGTGAAAACTGACTAGACTTGTCTAATAAACTTGATGACACGCATAGGACACTGGAGCCATTTTGTAGTGGGAATAAAAATCTAAACTTGCTTTTGAATTCCTCTAAGACTTGAAATGAGAAAACAGATTTAGGTTTTGATTCTCATGCTCATGCTAAGGCACATCCACCTAAAATTGTAAAGTCATTAGGAAGTGGCTCGATTCAAACAATGTCTAAACAAAAAGAAGTGGTTTTCAAATCTGTAGGAGTGTTGTCTCATTCGGTTTCTAATAAACATGTTGCTTGCTCATCTAGACATGAACACAAAGTTAAATTTCATTGTACCTACAGTGGTAGAGATGGTGATGTCATTGATTTTTGTTATAAACTAGATAAACAACATGAAAAGGAAATAATGCAAGCAAGATCCGCCTAAAACAACTCTCATGCAAAATTTGCTACACAAGATGAATCTAATGTTAGGAACATGCAACCTGTTGTAATGAGTCAAAAACATGAAAAGTTTGCTCCCAAACCTACTATTTTTCGTGCTACACGTGTAACACCTCATAGGTCAGTAGTTGGGTACAAGCATTCTCAAACGTTGGTTCATAAACCTACTGTTTTATCTCAGCTTTTGTGTGTCATTCCTCCTGGACATCGTGTTACTTGGTATTGGATTCCTAAATGTCTGTTGACTAACCCTAGTATTGATTCATCGACGTATTGTGCTTCTATGTAGGTTACACGCTTGAGGAAGGAGAATATTTGGATTGTGGATTCAGGTTGCTCACGCCACATGACCAGTAACAAAGAATGGTTCATCTCCCTGTGTCTTGTGTCACGTGTAGAGAATGTTATTTTGTCGATTCTTCTTCAACTTCTATAATTGCTAAGGGTTCGGTTAGAGTAAATAATCACTACATTTGGAAATATGTAGAACTTGTCAAAAATTTGAAATATAACTTGCTATCCATTTCACAATTACTAGATGAAAATCTAGAAGTCAACTTCAGTAAAAATTGCTGCAAGGTTGTAGATTCAAATAGTGAGCTCATATTTAACATTTCTCGGTTTGGAAGAGTCTTTAAAGCTGATTTTGATATGTCATCCTCTAAGCAATGGTGTCTAGTCGCTAATGATTCGAAAGACTTATATTTTTGGCATCGTAGACTTGGTCATATGGGCCTTGATCACCTCACGTGTGTTAGTGCTCTTGGTTGCATACGTGGGCTTCCTAAGTTTAAAGGGGACAAGGAAATTGTGTGCTCTTCTTATAGACATGCTAAATGGTTGCAGGTTCATATGCTCCTCTCACAATGACCACAAACACTGAACTGGGACAACTTTTGCACCATGACACCGTAGGTCCTTCACGTGTTCCATATTTTGGAGGTACGTGGTATGTTCTTGTGATTGTTTATGATTATTCTAGATACTCTTGGGATTACTTTATGGCATCTAAGAATGAATCTTTTAGTCACTTTAGAACTTTATTTTTTAGATTATCAATTGATGATTTTTTTATTATTAGCGTGTTAAATAATGTTTTAATATTAATAGTTGATGATTTCTTTTTTTTTTTGCAAAAGTAGCAGCCGAGTCACAATACAGAATCGTGAGTCGCCATGCGGAATCGCGATTTGCACACGTGGACAAGCGACAATGGACCAGACGGCAGCGCTGACAGGTGGACCCGCCAAGTCGCAATTCAGAATCGCGAGTCGCCTTTCCGTTGAGCGACTCGCTTTTCTGCTGAGCGAGTCACACATCTAAATCGCGACTTGCCTTTCCAATAAAAAATTTATTATCTGTTTATTTTTTTTGGTTTGTTTATGTTCTCGTTTTTTATGTCATTTTTATTGTGTTTTTATATCATCTTAATCGCGTCACAAATAGAAAATTTTAAAACATTCTGAAGATAAGTAAAAAATAGAGAGTGCTATTATACGAAGAAAAAATATTGCGACATTAACATATATGAAAATATTAATTATATTAAAAAAGCTCGGCGAGTACTGAAATAAAAATTACAGACTTCAAAAAATAGGTGTAAGTTCTATGCCTCTCTACTACTACGGTACACAAAGCAAAGCTCACCTATTCTAGAACGAAAGCATACTTTGAATGCGAAACATAAATTGTGATACATGCAAAACATATTTCGCTACTTCGTTACTACTTGTGATGCGTGCAGTTGCAAGACATGTTATTACAAACAAAGTCATCATCCTCATCATTCGCCAGACTTGTACTAGGATAATACTCCATTTGCTAATGTTCCATTTCAGCTAGTTCACCCACCATATCTCGATTGCAACATTGTAGATGTTGCATGTACTCTCGAGTTGCCTTAATAGGTGGTTGTCGAAGTGTTCGATCGAAACTTCCCCCAGTACTAGTAGATCGTAGCCCACGGAGGTTCTTGATGTGTTGGGGCGAGCATGAGATTATGAACAAGATGATGACATGATGATTTTACATGGTTTGGGCCGCCTGAGCATAACATCGTACTCCACGGGATGTGTGTTGTATGTATGACGTATGGCGCTTGTGAGCATGTGAGCTTCGTTGTCATGTATCGTGCAGCACAAGCCTTTTATAGTCTAAGGACTGGCCGTTACATCAGCCTGCCCCAACATGTGGCCCTGGTAGTAGTTAAATGCCTAATACACGATCTGTGAATATTAAGTACAATTAGCAGCGTGATAATGTGCCTTAATGGTGGTGTTGCCGTTGTTAAGATTCCTCTAGTCGTGTGTCATTAATATGGCATTAATGACACGCAATCAGATCTTGTAACTTTAGGTTTAACTATCCCTTGAATGTCTACGCCGTTGGAGATCCGCCAGTCTCTTCATTACTATCTTAGGTCCAGAGGTTCAACACATGGCGGCTCCCGAGCTTCCCATCGTGGGGAGGTAGGTCCGGAGCCTCTATACACGTGGCTGCACCGGAGCTTCCCTCTAGTGCGGGTTAGGTCTGGGGTCACTGCACACGTGGCAAGACCGGAGCTTCCCTACAGGGGGAGTTAGCTTCGGCCTTGTGTTACATGTGGTAGTGTTGGAGCTTCCCAAACGAGGGAGGCAGGTCCAGTGCTATGTAGCACATGTAGCCTTTGGAGGTCTTCAACTCGGACAGGTGGAACTCCTCGGTGTTTCTCACGGTATCAGGGGGTACCCGGTACGCAGGGTACCAACAGTGGACCCCAAGCCCACCTCTGAGAGAAATCCTTTGGGTTAAGTTATTCTTCCAGAGGTGGGGCCATCTTCGATTCCCACTCTATGACTTCAAAGGTCTTCTGATGTGCCTTTGGGGCGATGGTTCACTGTTAAACCATCATCGCGTGGCTTGTTTTGAATGTGACAAGTGAGATCCTTGCGTGCGGATCTCACGCAATTGAAGGTCGCTGGTTCCCAATGCAAAAACCGTATCAGTTCTGCGCGCCTTGTCAGGCCGCCGCGCTCGGGCTTCCAACTTCCCATCATGACAAAGGTTCACCTGGGGTAATAACTTCGGCCTTTCCGCCGGAGCGGACCCAGGCCCATTCGTCATTGATAGGGTAGATTTTTGAAAATGTGATCTCAATCCAATTGCGGTTTCCATCCAAGCATTGTGGAGGCTTACTTAAGAAGAAAAGCCCGAACGGTTTGAGGACTCTTTACGCTTTTGATCGAACTTGCGCTCAGAGCCTCCCAACCTTCGCATAGCCTTCCAACTTTCGTTCAACTTTGCCGCGATCGAGTTGGGTCTTCCCTGCAGCAAGTTCAAGAGCAACGAAGAGATGGCGAGTGTCCAGATCTACATGGGGTGGTCTAGCAACTCCTGCAAGAAGGACATCAGCTTCGGCAAGCTCCCCTTCAAGAAGGAGTGCACCGAAGAGATGGTGTACTTCTCAGCGTACGCCATGGTGGGTCTGATCCCACCTTTTTCAAGCTTCCTCTTGATGCTACTGGATTTCTATAGTCTCCATCTTTATCATCTCGGCCCCCACTCCCTCTTTCTAGTGGAGACGTTCGTCCACTTCTACGAGATGTGGGTGGGCGTGCCTCCTTGCATTGAGCTGTTTCAGACCTTCTTCACAGTCCACACCACTGGGAAGGGACGGAGTCGATAGGCTTCTACTACTTTGTGAAGCGGAAGAACTGCCCCTTAAAGTACTTGAACACCTTCCCCCTCCAGCAAGTGGGACGATTGTAAGAAGTATTAGGTGATCATCACTGTGGAGGGGCACGAGAGGCTGGAGTTGCCCAAGGGCTTTCCAAATGTCGACACCAATGCCTGGAACATAGTTCGAGAGCTGTCGGATGCGTACAAGCCCATCCTGGAAACGATCGAAGAATGCATAGAGGGAGGAGTGACCACCCAAATGGTCTTCGGCAATTTCTTGGTAAACAGGTGGGCTCCGCTGAAGACTAGGAAGTGGCCCGCATGGGCTTTCAATAGTGAGATGGATCATAACTGAATTAAAGTTGATTTGAACACCAACTTGGATGATGAAGCTTTGAAGATCCATCTCAAGAAGTTTCAGAATAGAGGTATCTCCCGCAATGCCCTGGCTCCACCGGCTGCCTTCCTGCCTCTGAACATGGTTCCGAAGGTTAGCAGGGAGATCCGGAGGAGAATGCCAACATTGGATGACCTAGGCGTGGTGGAGAGATGCCATATCTCCGGGGTTGCAATCCCTGGAGCTTCAGAGAGGGTGGCCACCCCTGTCGCGAGCAAGAAAGTCGATGACGTCGACAAGGGCAAGGGCAAAGGCAAGGAGCCGGCCGAATTTTCCAGCCGGGAGAGGAAGTTGAGGCACGCTGACGGGAGCCACGTGAAGTCAGCTCTGACTACAACTGCCCCTTCTCCCCAGCGAGGCAGATCTTCGGCAGCCACGCCTCCTTCGGTGCAGGTGTCCTCAAGGGGTGGGCTCCAGGTCCGAAGATTCTTCTCTGCTGAGGGGGGTCCTAGCTGAGGCGATGCTGAACACGGCGACAAGTCCTAGGCAGCAATCCGGAGCTCCGGCAACACCAACCATAGTGGGCTCTGGCTCCGATTGCCCGGTGAAGAAGTTCCGTGCCAACTGGAGCAGTAGCCTCCCAAGGTAAACATTATGTCCACACCTTGAGTTGCTGTTTTTAAGTTTTTCATGTATTGAATCTTTTGATTCTTTGTTTACAGGGCAACGAACAAAGGCACGGAAGCTCCGGCACCTACCACAGCGATTGAGGTTGTGCAGGCAGAAGTTCTAGCTCCGACCCCTGTGTCTCCTCAAGTGGTGGCTGAGGTCATGACAGCTCCGAAGGTGGCTGTCGTGGATCTGGATCCCAAAGCGACACCAGAGGCTCCTGTGGTAGCGCCGGACCAGGGGGAGACATTTGTGACGATGCGCCAATAGCAGCAGCGCTGGCGTCTAAAGCTCTGGCCCAAGACAAGGAGATGGCAGAAGCCACAACATTTGAGTCGGAGGCAACCGAAGCTCCAGTGCCTGTGCTGGAAGTTGTTGAAGAGGCGGCGCGTGAGCCAGTGGTGCTCGTAGTTTTGTCCTTCGTGCCGGAGAGAGTTGAAGCTCCAGCCTCCGTGCCGGAAGTAGTGGATGTAATGGAGCTTGAGCCGGCGGTGGTGGGGGCCCCGAATGAAGCTCCAACGTCTGCCCCGAAGGCGATTGCTTTGGAGGCATCCATGTTCGAGCCAGAGCACCCAAAAGAATCTGCGGCAGGCCCTCCACCCGTTGCACCTATGGCGGAAGTTCTGGTAGGGGAACCTTCGGCATCAGCCCAGAGGTTCGAGTTCCTTCGGCGGAACCCTCCTCGATGACACTGGAGGCTGAAGAGCTCCTAGAGGGCGGCCCTAGCACCGCAGGACAACAAGGGACCATGCTTGTGGCATGGGACCCAATTTTTGTGCTTGAGGACCCCCTAGAGCCGGTGGAAAAGACCTCGGCAGGTCTGAAGCCTATTCCCTTGGCATTGTCTATCGACAACGCCTGCTCGAGTCTCCGTCAAGTCTAGCTCACCTTCGACCACGACAACAAGGTCCTCGAAGAAGAGCGCCACACCTTACGACGTTGGTGCAACATACTTCATTTCGAAACCAAGCTGGCGCAGACAAGGCTTGCCGACCAACAGGAGTGGGTCGAGAAGGAAAAGGCCCGAATGGAGTACTGGACCCAGCTGCTAGAAGAAAGGGAGGCCTCCATCAGGGCCCTCGATGCCAAGTCTCAGGGGATTCTCTAGCACACTAGGAAAAGCAGTGAGGCTATTGACGACCGTCACGACAACCTCAACACGCTGAACGAAATTCTTCTGAAGCGTCGTGCGGACCTCGATGAGAGGGAAGAGAAGTCCTGGATATGTAGGACGACATTGAAAAGAGAGGGGGAGCTCGGCCAGAAACTGACTCTGAGAGAGCATAGCTTGGTGGACCGCACCAAAAAATTTGATCAGCGGTGCAAGCAGCGGGAGGAGAAACACTAGAAGCTGGCGCAGGAGCTCATTAAAAGAGAAGCTGATGTTGCCACTAGAGAGGGGAAAGTGCGAGGCAGGGAGAAAGACCTGGCCGAACGGCGGAACCACATTCACCTCCGGGAGTCGGAGCTCGCTGACCGCGAAAAGCAAGTGGCTGAAAGCATTTAGCAACATGCCAAAGAGGTCGAGCGCATCACCCGGGAGAGTTCGAAGCTTGCGTCCACCAGAAGGTCACTAGAGGAGCTACAAAGATCGAGGGCAACTGAGTCCCATTAGGTGTGGGATTACTTGGGGCATGCCGACAAAGCTTTGGTGCCACTTGGCTTTAGTGCGGTACGTCTGGAGAACCCAGCACCGGAGCTGGACCAGGCGTTGGTGGCACTTAGCTCTACTGGCAGGAAACTCGACACGATGGGTGATGTCATTGTCGACCAACTAGAGACGGGGGGGAAATCTCTGGCCAAGAAAGTCATCGAATATGTTCTGGTGTGTTACAAGAGCCAAGACTCCCAACTTTCCTTGAGGACCGGGTCCACACATTCAGGAATCGCAGAGGGTGGTGCTGTGCACTGCGGCACCCAATAGCATAAACAAAAAGAATACGACAAAATACAAAGTTTTATTTATATAAATAGTGGAAGTATTTTACAATACTTAATGTACAGTGGAAGATAATACTCATGGCTAAACTCTATGCCTAGCTATGCAAAAGTACAACCGTCCAGCCCACGGACGCTGCACACTAGCAACACACAAATTTACGGTGGCGTGCAGGGCTCCCACTCGCTTCATCCTCAGGCCCTTCCTCATAAGTCTCACCTGCAAACAACTTAATATAGCAACTGTGAGCACGAAGGCTCAGCAAGACTTAACCGTCCCACCTAAACATGGAACTCTATATGCAGGGATACTTAACATAGGCATAGATATTGCAGTAAATGTCTCGTCTACATGTTGATCCTTAATTTTCAAGTTATTAACAGAAGCTTACAAGTTTAATAAAGTAACCTTAGTGATCATATTTGACAGCAAACGGAGTTTCAAAACAATTATAATTCAATAGATCATATTCTCCTGACTTCTTCACGTCACAGCGGAGTGAACAAGTGGTTCTCAAATAACTGCGAGGGACGGTGATTGCAATCAGGACACACCCGGATAACACGTCACATACACCCATTTTGAAACTGGATCAAATCACACTTCAATACTATGTTGTATGCAGCAACCTTTCAAAGGAAACCCAAATGTCGAACCGGTCCTTCCGTAACGGGAAGGAGGACCAGCGCAGAGCATCTTCTATGCCCGTCGGCAGATTTGCACCTTGCTACCCTCAGCCCACTCACCTTGCTACCCTCAGCCCACTCCTATAAAACGGTAGGGTAAGCCTCGACATCCAGGTTGACCAATTACATCGGTTTCCTGGTTTCCATATAGCTAGTATGCATCCGGTACAGTTCAAACTTGTCCAGCAGGGCCGCACATGGATTGGTCCTCAATCGACAAAAGCAGAGCTATGCATGTAAGACCATGTCTCATTGCATCCTACCCGCTGCTCGGTCTCAATTTTCTATTCATAAACCATTTCTTGATCCAATTTATCTCGTGTGATAAAATCTTATCTCGCGAGTAGATTCCAACTACTCTACTTCTACTGGATTCCTATGAACATAAGCATGGCATTTTCTACTCGTTGGGCTGTAGAGCTACCCAATACTCTATGGGATTTGTGGGCCATGCAAGAGGAGTAACAAGCACCTTAGTCCTAATGCACAAAACTCATCCTAGACATAAGTGATACAAATAGAAACTTTGAAATAGAACTTAAATGCAAACCGGAGCTTGCCTTGTTGTGAGTCAGAGGGGAAGTTAGATTCTGGGAGTATGCTGTCCAAGGCCTCCGGGTCCTCCTCGATCTCGGTAACTATATGATATGCAATATATAAAGTACATGAGTGATATTGAAACTATATACAAGATCTTATAAACACTGACCAGTCCAGAAAAATATTTTAATTGGCTTTGGGATTTTTACAGTGGACACTAGGTTCTATGAGGAAGATCTGGACAAAAAATTAGAGATGTTCAAGGAAGCTTGTTCCAACAAGTAGAAGGTTTCTCTGAATTTTGTTTTAATTCTGGAGCTTTGACATGGTTAACAGTAGATGATCTTGGTAGGGGAATTTTTTATGGTTCTGGGAAAATTTGTTTCACATTTTTCTGAGCTTTCTACAAGGAGAAACTGATTTTACAAGTTTGGGGGAAATGTTGAAAATATTTCTGGACATTTTCCATTTTTCAATAGACATAGGTGATTTGAACATTGTTTGGTCAAGTAAATGAAGTCCAATGAACT
Organism: Tuctoria greenei; assembly: GCA_036927565.1. Classification (NCBI taxonomy): domain Eukaryota; kingdom Viridiplantae; phylum Streptophyta; class Magnoliopsida; order Poales; family Poaceae; genus Tuctoria; species Tuctoria greenei. Next base: position 138,592,359 of record JAYESD010000008.1, on the reverse strand, counting down.
TTAAAGTTGTACTGGAGGTTGAGTGTATTCTTAAGAGTGTTCTAACAAAAATTGGGAATTTTCCAATTAACGGAACAGGAGTAATTAATTTCCCAAGCAGATAGCTCAAAGGAATTATTTATGAAAATCCTGGGAGTTTCATGTCCAACATATTGCACCACTGCAAAGTTGGGATCAATATGAGTCTACAAGAATTTATTGGGAATTATTTGAGCAAGTATGCTAGGAGTAATGGATTTTTGAAGTTTGATTGAAATCTGAAATTATTTTCCAATGGAAAAGTTTAAATAATCAGCCAGCCCCACTCATTTAAAATGTGCCAATTGTAAAAGCCCGCTTTTCGGAAGAACGAAAATGCAAAATGCGAACTTAAAAATTTTTAAAAGTGGACATTGGAATTTAAACTCATATGTAACACGTGAGTTAACCAATGTTAAATAAAAAAATTATGAACTTGTTAAAACTTAAAGCTTTAAATGGAATATTCTGCCTAAAAGATTAACAATTCGAATGTTAATTCAAACTCAAGTTCCAACATCGACATATTCCGCCTAAAAGATTAACAATTCGAATGTTAATTCAAACTCAAGTTCCAACATCGACTTGAGCAACATCATGGAGTTTCCAGGTACATTGAGGATGTGTAGTATCTTCGAGAACTTCCATCCTAATCTTTTGTTGTATCGGTGAGAATAATATCATGGGTGGGGCCCACTTATCAAGTGGCCCACTTGTCCGTTCTCATCAAATGTCGTTTGGTTTTCTCTTCCGCTTGTACCTATCGAGAGCCGGCGACGCACGATGAAGCGTTGTCCTTATCTCTAAACACCGCATGTTTTCCCTTTTGCTTTCGTGGCAGCGCCTTTCCCCGCCAAGTCCATGTTGCCCCTAACCCTGCGCTGTCACCTCAACCGCTCAACAAATCAAATGTGTCCAATGCAAAAAATTAAAGAACACAATTAGATTCTGCACATTCATCCGGTCACCCTACTTCAATTTACTTTACTGTTGGAGACTCTTGCTAGTAGAAATCTAATTAAGAAGAAAATAAAATAGATAAAGAACAAAAGCAAAAGCCTAGGGTGCTTTAAAAATTCAAATGTGAATCTGAAATTCAATTGAGTCAATTTTCAAATTTGGTTCAAAAACTTGAATTATCCACATACAATTAACCAGCCCCAGGTTATTGTGCTTTGAGCTTATTTAAACATGGTTTGAATCTGATGAATAGAAAAAAAAAAGAGGATAGTATCCATTGGTGGGGCCCACATCTCAAACTTATTCCAGTTATAGAAACCAGGTTTTGCTTCTTCTACGCGACTTCTCCTGGCTCTGCTCCACTGACCCGCGCTCTTGGCCCCGTCCCAGCCACCACGGCACTCCGCCTCCTCACCTGCGCTGCCCCCGCGCGCCGCTCGCCCGGCCGCCATGGCGCGCTGCTCGCCCTACAGCACCGCGCCCAGCTTGCCACACCCTATGCGCCGCTCAACCCCGGTAGCGCCTCATCGCCATGCCCTCGCTCACTCAAGTGCTCTGCCTTCCTCCAGCGCCCGCGCCTGCGCCGCCACGGTGCCGGTTGTCGCGCGCACCTCTCTCCCGCGCGCAAACCGCTGACCTCCTTCCGCGGTGATGTTCTGGCGGCGCTATGCTCCGTCCCCATCGTCCTCAAGGTGAATGGCCTGGCCCCGCGCTCCTCTCCTCCACCTCGCCTCCTCTCGGCCTCGTCCCTGCGCGTTGTGTGTCCCCCGCCGCCAATCCCATCGGACAGCGCCAAGGCCGCCCTACTCCTGTGTGCGTCCTGTCTCTGCCTCGCGCGCGCCCAGCCCTGCTCACACCAACGTTCGACTAATCATTCTGCCCGACGCCGCCCATGCGTCGTTCGGCTCCTTGTGACGTCCATTCACATCACCACCCCGTCGGCCTCCCTCTACGCCTCCTCCTGCTCCAGTGTGTCTGGCCCTGCTGCTCCTCCCTGTTGCACGCTCCTTGCCAACGCCATGGACACGCCTCACCGCGCCATAGTCGCCATGTCCGTGCTCCAAGCCTTGCACCGCCTGGCACCTTGCCGCGCCACTGCCTGCATCATAACGTTGATGCAAAAAGGGGAGCCTAGCATATTGCATTGTGACGCTACATCTTGCAACTCCACTAGAGTGCCCTTAGGTCATTTACCTTTCAATTGGCACACCAGCTCAAGACAACATTTGCCATCGTCATCCGCTTGATGTCGTTATGACGTTCCACATCATGGCCATGTCCTGGCAACGAGACAAGGAATGCCTGAGATATAGATAGTGCGGGAACACAACCACGACACATCGAGCGATGGTCGTTTGGCCAAATTAGGGTTTAGTCGAGGCGAGATTCATCAAGTCGTAGGTGTAGCCAAGGTGCTCGATAAAATGCCTTCTAGTTAAAACCAAGGGTATTGGTGACCACCGATAATCTAAGGTAGAGGAATGCAAGAACGTCACGACCATCAAGGAGAACGAGACCAAAGGGAACCCTGGATAAGAGCTTCTTGGTCGTGTCACAGACTTTTTCTAATCATTCATAGAATAGATTAACTAGGTGTGTCACTTCATCGATAGCTGGTTCATCGAGTCGCTTGCCAACGATCGAGTCGACATCACTAACCTTGAGACTGATGAGGTGGTGTTCGGGATTCCGCTCACCACCGTTGATGAGTTCTGAGTCGATGTGAACATCGATGAGGCGACCTTCATGAGATGGCAAAGCATGTTGTCATGGCATAGTAATGCATTATGTTCAAGTTCCAGAAGTTCACCGAACTCACCTGGACAACATTTCAAAAGAAACAGCAATAGTGTCTTGTAAGAACTTGAACGATGCTTGCAAAGTTAGTCGTAGCGACTGGTTTACCTAAAATCGATTTCAACGTTGTCTTGGTACTCACATCAGGTTAACAGTTCTTGTGATGACTCTTTGAGTACAAGCAATGCCAATCTCACTTCACTTCCAAGTGTCACTAGGGTTCCACTTCGATTCATCCTAATTCTGAACCCTGCGACCACACTTCCCACTTAACTAGGTTTACACCTTAGTGAGTTTTTATAACTTCATTCGTCGACTTCTTAGTCACGACCTTCTTTGTTACACACTCCACTCATACTCAAGCTTTCGATGTCCCACCTTGATTCTTGGGTCATCCTTACTCTAATCAATCCAACACTTCCACACCAGTCAGTCTCAACCTTCTCGAGTGGCATAGCTCCAAGTGTTAAGTGAATAATGGCATTACATGCTTTCATTGCACCTTTCAATTCACATCTCGACACTACTATGACCACTTGACTCCATCCTTTGTTTATCCACACAACAGAGGCATACCTCTTCCTCCTAGTTAATCTCACCAGTCTTAGAGTTTCTTTAACTTGTTTAATCTAAAGTATAGTTACAATGTTTACTGATATGCATATCATGTCGATAGGAACGTGATAATAGGTTATCGAGGAGGAGCTTTGCTTGGAGGAGAAGGCCAGGGGGTCCGTTTTGAAGTTCCTTGCCGAATCTCTGGAGGAATACCACAGACCATTGACATTTAATCGAGTCACAAACTAAGGCAAGCCCCAGTTTGCATTTAAGAGCTATTTAAAAGTTTATATTTGTATCACTTATGTCTAGGATGAGTTTTATGCATTGGGGCTATGGTGCTTGTTACTCCACTTGCATGACCCACAAATCCCATGGAGTATTGGGTAGGTCTATAGCCCGACTAGTAGAAAATGCTATGCTTAAGTTTTCAGGAATCCGGTAGAAGTCGAGTAGTTGGAATCTACTCGTGAGACAGGATTTTATCACACGGGATAGAGTTTATCAAAGAATGGTTTATGAATATGAATTGGAGACCGAGCAACGGGATAGGATAAAGCGAGACGTGGTCTCATGTGCATAGCCCTGCTTGTGTCGATTGAGGACTGATCCATGTGCGGCCCTGCTGGACAAGTTTAAACTATATCGGATGCATACTGGGCATATGGAACCCAGGAAACCAATGTAACTTGATAACTTGTGTGTCGAGGCATTACCCCATGGTCGATAAGGGTGGGTTGAGGGTAGTAAGGTGTAAATCTTTCGGCGGGCACAGACACGCTCCGTGAGGGGACCTAATGCCCGCGATTGTGGAATCGATTCAACATTTGAGTTTCTTGTGAAAGGTTGTTGCATAAAACATAGTATTGAAGTGTGATTCAATCCACTTCCGAAATGGGTGTATGTGACATGTTATTCGGGTGTCTACAGATTGCAATCACCGTCCCTCGCGGTTATTTGAGTACCGCTTGTTCACTGCGTGTAAAATCCCAGTTTTCCCTTAATATGAAGTTCAACTACCAGTTTGTTTTCAACCATAGTGGAGATCAAATGTGGTTGTGCATTTGAACTTGGGATCACTAAGAATTTTTCTTTCACCCATTCTTAAATTTTATTAGCATAAGGTATGAACTTCACCGATGACCTTAGAATAATTTAAGTGACCTTTCTACAAGTTTTGGAATTTATTGAATAAAAATTTCTAGGGCATATTACTATGCAGTACTAAATATATTCAAATTCATTTGAATATAGCACTGTACAATTAGGCCCTTCCAAAATATTCAAATCTGAGGCCATAAATTTTTCCCTGGCCTCATAATATTCCAAATAGACTTCCTGCCAAATTTCAAGATTTTTGAAGTTCATTTGCTATTTTATTTGAGACACTTAGCAAATTCTATCCATTTTTAGAGTTCAAATTTTGAATTCTATTCAACTTATTTGAATAACAAGATTTGAACACATCATCGTAGTCAGCATGACTTGCTTGACTTATTCCCAAAGTTTCACAATTTTTGAAACTCTTTTGCTATTTAATTCAGTGACCCCATTGAATTTCATCCAATTTCCAATTCAAATTTGAAATTCAAATGGAACTTGTTCCAAATCGAAATCCAATTTCAGAATCAAGTTCTAGATATTTAATTGAGCCTCTCCACAAAAATCTGGAATTTTTGGATCAAGTTTGGTAGGAGAATTGATGTTGCAGAGAAGTGAAGAGGATAAGGGGAGGTGGGACCCACTGTCAGCCTCACAAACTCGATTGAACCGACGGAATGTTCTGTATCCGGCTGTCCCCACCGATCAGTGTCGGGAACACTCAACACCGCGATGCGGCATGCAAGCCTCCGAGCTGCCTGCTTGCTTGCACCGTGGTGAGCTCCCCTCGTCCCTCTATGCCTATTTATACCCCCCTTGGCCGTCACCGTCGAACCCCGTCTCTGTTTCGCGCCATAGCCGCCGCCCTCTGTTCGTCAAGTTTTGGCCAGAGATTGAAGCCGTTTCTCACTGAGTTGTAAGTAGATAAAACTCTTGTCACAACCTCCTCTGCGTGTTCTATTTGGTCATTGATCGTGAAATAGCTTCTACTGGAGGTATTTTTGAAGTTTTCCAGTCGCTGTCGAGGAAGCCGTCAGGAACCTTCACTGCCTCACCGTCGAGCTCCGGTTCTAGGTCGTTTCCAGTCTCGATCCTTCAAGCAAAAAGGTTCGCAATCCTCTCTAGTTTATGCTCATCAAATTTAAGCCCATGACTTGAACTGTAGCTCGAGTTTTTATTCGATAACCGAATCATTGTTAGATAGAACAGCAAGGCTTCGTGCTTAAATTCATTTCATTCTTGCAATCATTCTTTAATCTGGTTATAAGGTAGCTCATATATATCCTAGCGCAACTCCCTGCCCAAGGGCCCCAAATGTTATCCACCGAGCACCTTAGATTTCGAGATTTCGCGGGCGCCAGTTGAAAAATCGTACTTCACCGTCGAGCTCATATCTTGCGGTTGTTTCCTCTCTTCCCTAGTCCAGATCCTTGACCCTTGAGGTCCCAGGAAGCTTTTGGAGAAGTTCCCAAGTTGTTTGAGCTTCAGTTGGGTGAGTTCAAGCATGTCCGAGCTCTTACCGCTGCCGCCGCCGTCGCCCGCATTGTTCCGGTCCATTTCAGCCGATGCCGACCTCCCCGACGTGCTCGGCACCCCCGAAAACCCCCAGGCGGCGATTCTTGGCGAGTTTAGCACAGCGGTTTGGCCGGTGGCGAGATCGCCAGACAGCTACCGCCGCGGGCGCCGCCGCACGCGGGCACCAGCCCGAGGTTGAAGAAAACTATGGACCCCACATGACAGTCGCTGTGGGATCTGGGTGTGGCCGGGGATCTGGTGCGGCTGTGTGGGTTAAACCTGTGGCCCCCGGTGTGGCCCTACTGGGATTGGTTGGTTTTAAACCAGTGGGCCCGGCTGATTTATTTAAATGTTTCCCATTGGAAAATAATTCCAGGATTTAACACAACTTGGAAAATCCATAACTCTCAGTATAATTGTCCAAAAATTCACAAATAAATTTTGGTAGAACCAACATTAAGAATACTTTCCAGTGGTGCACTTGGATTTGTATGAAAGTCCATAGAAATTTCTCCATAATTCAGATAAGCAAAAATGCTCATAGAATTCATTCCTACAGTTCTGTTAATTGAAAATTCCCAATTTTGGTCAGAACACTATTATTAATACACTTGATCTCCAGTAAAAATTTCAAGTTAATTGGACTTCAATTACTGGGTTGATTAGTGTTCCAAATCTCTATGTAGTTATAAATTGAGCAAAATGGAAAATCAATTTCAGGAATTTCCCCCAAACTTCTAAAACCAGTTCCTCCCTGTAGGAAGCTTAGAAAATTGTGAAACAAATTTTCCTAGAACCAGTGAGACCCCCTCTACATGGTACAACCACTGGTAGCCATGATAGATCTCCAATATTTCAACCAAAAATTAGAGAATGTTATAACTTACAATAATTTTTAGGAACAACAAATTTCCTTGACCATCTCCTTTTCTTTGCAAGAGTCTTCACTATAGTCACTAGTATCTACCATAAAAGCCCAAAGCCAATTAAGATCATTATCTTTTTTTGATCATAAGATATTAGCTTATAACCTTAAGCATATTGATTATTTTCAAAGTCATTCATATATAGTATATGCATATCATGTAGTAGCTGAAGTCGAGGAGCAGCCGGAAGCTTTGGAAATCCAGCTGCCAGAAACTAATGTAGACTCAGACTCGCATTCAGGCAAGCCCCGGTTTGCATTTAAGTTCCTTACAGTGTTTTTGCAGTTTTCATTCACCTCATGTCTTCAGATGTTTGTGCATTACATTTAAGGTGTTTGACATCCACTTGCATGGCCCACAAATCTCAGGGAATCTTGGGTAGGTCTACAGCCCGTTGAGTAGAAACTGCTATGCTTATGCTCATAGGAATTCAGTAGAAGTCAAGTAGTTGGAATCTACTCGCGAGATAGGAATTTCTTCACACGGGATGATTGGATCAAGCAATAGTTTATGAATATGAAATTAAGACCGAGCAGCGGGTAGGATGCAGCGAGACATGGTCTCACGTGTGTACCCTTCTTGTGTCGATTGAGGACCATTTCGTTTGCGGCCCTTGAATGTGCATCTAGGCATCCCTTGTGGGTTTTGTTTGATTTATGACAAACAAATGAGATCCTAACCACATTATTGAGATGAGCGCAAGTTTTAATGAAAGAATGAAGAAAGTGCATGTTGTAATGAAAGAATGAAGAAAGTGCCAGTAAGAAAGGAGAATGAGGATCAATTCAGAAAAGAGCTCAAGAGCTGAATAGAATAAATTTTTGTGTAGGGAGTGTGTTAGTGTAACACATCCCAAGAGCTCAAGCACAAAAATCCTCACACACTTCACATATCACAGAAAAAACAGACTAGTTCGATATACACCAGACTAGTCTGATATCCTCTCTGGTCAGGTTCGGACAAGTCCAGCCACTACGGACTTGTCTGCACCGGACTAGTCCAAAAAAGTCCGAACAAGTCCGATGATGCCTCTGACTAAAATCGGACAAGTCCTCCAAGTGCGTACTTTTCCTATATTCACTAAGGGCATCACCACACCGGACAAGTCTGATATCAGCACAGACAAGTCCGATATTTCTGGACACTTAGGGTTTCCTGCACGCCGCACACCGGACTAGTCTGGACCCTCAAAACCTAATGGTAACTTTTGAAAATCCTAATATAAATAGATGTGCATGGCCCAACTATTATAACTCTCGACCCCCTGCACTGTCACACCATCCAAGAGCCTAGAAAACACATCTCTCCATGCAATCCAACGCAAGAAAGATCAATCCCTTGAGGATTCACTTTGGATCAAAGGAGAGACACGATTCTACACTTTTGAGCTCTTGGGTTTGATCTCTAACACACACTTGTTGTTTCATTGTTGATCTTACGACTGTGTTCTTGGTGGTGTTTGAATTGTAATCTTGGGGAGCCCTCAACTTGTCAGAAGGCCCCTTGTACTTGGTGATTTGCCCCCTTTGTGATAGTGGAAGAAGAATTGGCCTTCGTGGTGATTCGACGAGGTTAGGGTCAGTGAAGACCCGATCCTTTCATGGGCTCCTCAACGTGGATGTAGGTTGCCTTTGTGGGAACCAAACCACAGGATAAAATCGTGTGTCAAACTTGCTCTTAAAGTTTCTCATATCATATTCTAGGGTTTGATTGATTTTGTCCATCTTACGTTAAAACATTCATATCAAAGCTAATTTGCATTACGCTTAACTAAATTGAATCAGTACTTGCAAGTTACATACTATTTTCCGTTGCATATTGTGCTTAAATTGAAATCATTGATCGAACTTGATCAACTTAGTCCGCACGCACCGGACTAGTCCGCACTCTACCGGACTAGTCCGATATCTCGGGATTTGATCAGTTTGTTAAGTGTTGCAGGTTCCAACCAAAATTAAAAAAGGCCTATTCACCCCCCCCCCCTCTAGGCCACATTCAATTAGTATCATAGCGGGACTCTTCACAAGAGACTAATCGCTCGGAGAGAACATGTCGGACATAAAGGATGCGCACAAGAGTCTCAACCAAGAGAAGGTTGAAGACGAAAAAGCTCAAAAATTGGAAAAGCTCCTTGATGCTATCCAGGACTTCGAGGACGATGATGAGGAGACCCTTGAACTCAAGGCGCTCCTAAGGAAGAAAGCACTTTCGAAAGGGAAAGTGAAGGTTGAGGACGAGAAGAAGAAGAAGGGGAGTAGTCACACCAACTACTCCCGATATCCTTTTAATTATGATCGCTTAAATTCTAACAATATTCATTACCTATCTATTCCCCTTGGAAAAGCCCCACACTTTGATGGCAATGACTACTCAATGTGGAGGAAAAACATGAAAATGCACTTGATCTCACTCAATCCAAGCTTGTGGCACATCGTGGTTACAGGAATAGATATCCCCGACGAGGATGAGGAGCTCACACCTAGCCAAGAGCAAGCAATCCATCGAAATGCCCAAGCTGCATAGTCATCACCTCATCACTTAGTCGGGACGAGTTCACCAAGGTGGATGGGCTCGAGATTGCGAAAGAAATATGGGATACATTGCAAACCGCACATGAAGGCGATTGTCATGTGCGAGAAGCAAAGATTGAGATGATCGAAGGCGAATTGGGAAGATTCGCCATTGAAGAAGATGAGTCGCCGCAAGACATCTACAACCGCTTAAAGACACTCATCAACAAGGTTTGAGCATACAGAAGCAAGAAGTGGAACGATCACGAGGTGGTGAAGCTCATCCTTATAGCTTTCATGCCTCGCAACGTCACCTTGTGCTCGATGATTAGAGAATGCCCCAGGTACAAGAAAATTACCCCGGATGAGCTACTTGGGAAAATCATCAACTTTGAGATGATGGAAAAGCAGGCCAAGAATGTCAAGGAGATTGCCGATCTCACCTCGACAAAGAAGAAAGGGGTCACTTTGAAGTCCACTTGCAAGCCCTTGTCTAAAGAAGCTCGAGAAGCTCAACAAGAAGAGGACAGTGATGATGAGAGCAGCGACATCGACGAAGAGGACATGATCCTCTTTATGAAGAGATTCAAGAAAATGATGAAGAAGAGACAAGGGGGGAAATCAAGTGAAGGAAAATATAAAGAGAACTCAAGACCAAAGTTGAAGTGGGCATGCTATAACTGTGGTGAATATGACCACTTTATAGTTGATTGCCCATACAAAGAAAACAAGAAGAAAACAAAGGAAACAAGACCTCAACCCAAGAAATTCTTCAAGAAAAAAGCAAGCTGGACAAGCGCATCTAGGTAAGGAGTGGGACTCAAATGACGAGTCCTCATCCGAAGAGGAAGAGGAGATGGCTAGCATAGCCATCGAGAAGACATCCAAGAAGTCCACCCTCTTCCCAACTCTAGGCGCATGGAAGGGCAACAACACTTGCCTCATGGAAAAGGAAGGTAAACTAAAGGTAACAACCGAATCCTCTTCTTTGCATTCCTATTCTAGTGATAGTGAAGCTGCTAGTGATAATGAAGACATGCTCATTGGCTTAGATAAGAAAACAGTAGCAAAAATGAAATTTCTACTTGATCAACTTGTTGAGAAGGAGAAGCTGATCAACCATCAAGAAGATATGATTATCTCCCAAAAGGAGGAATATCCTGAACTTGACAAGCTTCTAGAACATGAAAAGGAGTGGGGCAAGTCACTGGAACTTGAGTTAGCCTCAAGCAAGGAAGCTTGCTTGAAGTTGCTAACCTATCCAAGGATGAACTTGCTAACCTATCCAAGGTTAACAAAATCCTTGAGGTACAAGTTGAGTCACTCAAACAAAGTGACCCCTCATCCTCCTCAGGCTCACCTTCTCAACCACTTAAAACTGAAACTGCCATTATTTGTTCATGTGCTAAAATTGACACTAGCTTGAAGGAAAAGTCAACTTCTACCAAGGACAAGCATCCTTCCCAAAGTGGCATATTTGACAAGGAGAAGAAAAATATGCACGTAGTGCATACTTGGTCACAAGACCTACTAATGTCAAATATGGCATTGGTTTTTCTTATGGTGAAAAGCAACATGCTAGAAGCCATAAAAATAAAAAGGATAGCATTTCCTTTGTGAAGGGAAACTTCTCTCAAGCCAGAAATACCAATTATGCTAATAAGTCCAAAGTCAACACACATGATCACCGGACTAGTCCGGTCCTTACTCGGAAAAGTCCGGTCCTCCGGACAAGTCCGGTCTCCTGGACTAGTTCTGTCCATCTACAACAGCAACTTTTATTCAAGACTTTCGATGCATCTTATGTTCTAATGAGAAGTAATTTTGGTAAAGTTTATGCTCATTATGTTGGGCCACGCCATGGGAACACCATGTCTCATGTGTGGGTGCCCAAACCTCTTGTAACTAACCTCCAAGGACCCAAGCAAGCTTGGGTACCTAAAAACCAAGGCTTGATTTGTTTTTGTAGGCCTATTCCTCCGGTGGATCTAAATGGGTGCTAGACAGTGGTTGCACCAACCATATGACCGGAGAAAGAAGGATGTTCGTTGAGTATGAAGAAAATGAGGATCCAAGCGAGGGCATCTATTTTGGAGACAACAGTCAAGGAAAGGTGCTAGATACCGGTAAAATTGTCATATCATCTCAATATACTCTTTCTCATGTGTTACGTGTTGATTCCTTAGATTATAACCTGTTGTCCATATCTCAATTATGTGACAAAGGTTATAATTGCTTGTTCACTAATGAGGGTGTGACCGTCTCTAGAAGGAGTGATGGTTCCATTTGCATTCAAGGGTATGTTAAAGGAAAAGCTTCACCTTGTTGACTTTAACAAAGATAAAGCCGAACTTGACACATGCTTGATTGCAAAGACCAACATGGGTTGGCTGGCATAGACGGCTAGCGCATGTTGGTATGAGGAATCATCAAAAACTCCTCAAGGTCGATCACATCCGAGGTTTGAAGGATGTTGTTTTTGAGAAAGACAGACCTTGTAGCGCGTGCCAAGCCGAGAAGCAAGTTGGAGCACCTCATCCCGCGAAGAACGTCATGACTACAACAAGACCGCTCGAGCTACTTCACATGGATCTTTTCGGTCCAATTGCTTACATAAGCATCGGCGGTAACAAATATGGTTTAGTGATTGTTGATGATTTTTCACGCTTCACTTGGGTTTTCTTTTTGCATGATAAGACAAAAACTCAAGGAACCTTGAAGAAGTTTTTCAAGCGTGCTCAAAATGAGTTTTCATTGATGATCTAGAACATTCGAAGAGACAACGAAACGGGGTTCAAGAACACCCAAGTTGAGGAGTTCCTAGACGAAGAAGGCATAAAACATGAGTTTTCAGCACCTTACTCTCCTCAACAAAACGGAGTTGCCGAAAGGAAGAATCGAACCCTCATAGAGATGGCGAGAACAATGCTTGATGAACACAAGACCTCAGATTGATTTTGGGCGGAAGCGGTTAACACCGCTTGCCATGCCATAAATCGACTTTATCTTCATCGACTACTCAAGAAGCCATCCTATGAGCTACTCACCGGTAACAAGCCAAATATTTCTTATTTTCGAGTTTTAAGTGCTATATTTTGAACAAGAAGCCTAAGACTTAAAAGTTCTCTTTGAAGTCCGATGAAGGTTTCTTGCTTGGTTATGATTCGAACTCTTACGCCTATCGTGTCTTCAACAAGACCTCCGTACTTGTTGAAGTAGCACGTGACGTAGTGTTTGATAAAACTAACGGCTCCCAAAAGGAGCAAGTTGACCCATGTCTGCTAGATAGAGAAGAAGCTCCTTGTCAAACATCGAGAAGAATGGCGTTGGGCGAAGTTCGACCACAAGAGCCACCTCTACATGTGCATGAGGAAGATGAACCGCAAGTGGAGGCCAATGATCAAGGGGGAGCCTTTGCACAAGATCAAACTCAAGAAAACGAAGATGATCAACAAGTTAGTGAGGACAACCATCTAGGGGGAGAAGAAGAAGATCATGAAAACACAAGACCGCAAATGCCACACCAGAGAGTACACCAATGCATCCAAAGAGATCACCCAATCGACAACATCACCGGTGACATCCAAAAGGGAGTAACAACGAGATCTCGCATAGCTAACTTTTGTGAGCATTACTCTTTTGTGTCCTTTTCGGAACCACGCAAGATTGAGGATGCATTGAGAGATCCAGACTGGGTGGTGGCGATGCAAGCAGAACTGAACAACTTCAAACGGAATGAGGTGTGGGAACTTGTCGAAAGACCTAACGCGAACGTCGTCGGCACCAAATGGGTCTTCCGCAACAAACAAGACAAACACGGGATGGTAACAAGGAACAAGGCACGACTTGTGGCCAAAGGGTATTCACAAGTCGAAGGTTTGGATTTCGATGAAACCTTTGCTCCAGTAGCTAGACTTGAATCTATTAGAATATTACTTGCATATGCTACTTACCATGATTTCAAGCTCTACCAAATGGATGTGAAAAGCACCTTCGTCAACGGTCCAATCAAGGAGGAGGTGTACATGGAGCAACCGCCCGGATTTGAAGACAATTAGTTCCCCGACCACGTCTTTAAAATGTATAAGGCTCTCTACGGCCTCAAACAAGCTCCTAGAGCTTGGTATGAGTTCCTTAGAGATTTTCTAATTGAAAATGGTTTCAAGATTGGAAAAGCAGATTATACACTATTTACAAAACACTTTGACAATGACCTCTTTATTTGTTAAATCTATGTTGATGACATTATCTTTGGTTCAACTAACAAATCCTTTTGTGAAGAATTTAGTAAGATTATGACAGATAGGTTTGAGATGTCTATGATGGGAGAACTGAAGTACTTCTTGGGATTCCAAGTGAGACAACAAAAGGAAGGGACGTTCATAAGCCAAACCATGTACACTCAAGACATACTCAAGAAGTTTGGGATGGACAAGGCGAAGCCTATCAAGACCCCCATGGCTACTAATGGACACTTGGATCTCAATGAAGATGGACCAAGCGCGGATCAAAAGGTATATCGCTCCATGATTGGATCCTTACTCTACCTATGTGCATCTAGGTCTGATATTATGTTGAGTGTGTGTTTGTGTGCAAGATTTCAAGCCAATCCTAAGGGGTGTCATTTGACAGCCGTTAAAAGGATCTTGAGATATTTGGTTCATACACCCAACCTAGGCCTTTGGTACCCCAAAGGTTCCAAGTTCAATATCATTGGATACTCTGATGCAGATTATGCCGGATGCAAAGTAGATAGAAAAAGTACCTCCAGTACCTACCAATTCCTAGGTAGATCCCTTGTTTCTTGGTCCTACAAGAAACAAAATTCCATTGCCTTATCCACGGCCGAAGCGGAGTATGTTGTAGCCGAGAGTTGTTGTGCATAGCTCCTTTGGATGCGACAAACTCTAAGGGATTACGGTTACAATATGAGCCGTATTCCACTTCTTTGTGATAATGAGAGTGCCATCAAAATTGCTCATAATCCGGTTGAACACTCTAGAACAAAACACATAGACATCTGACATCACTTTTTGAGAGACCATTCAATGAAAAGAGACATAGCCATTTCCCATGTCAACACCGAAAAGCAACTAGCTGATATATTTACCAAGCCACTAGATGAAAAACATTTTTGCGAGCTTCGAAATGAACTCAATATCCTTGATGCTCGGAATGTGGCTTGAAAACTTGCATACCTGTATGAACTCTTCAAAATATATTGTTTGAGTTGCGAAAATCATCTTTCTCAATTTTCTCCAAAAACTATTTCAACTACTTGATCTTGATGAATTATGATCATTGCTTGATTGTTGTGTGCTTACTGATCATATTCATCAAGATTATTTGATTTGCTTTGCCTCCCTATTTTCTTAATAAGCACCTTCAAATATATACGAATGGGGTAAGCACTTCTTTTCTAGTGACCACGGACTGGTCCGAAGAGTGACTGTTAGTCTGGACTAGTCCGGCCGACCACAGACTAGTACGATATAGGCTCTGGAAAAGTTCGTACTAGTCCAATTATTTTCGGACAAGTCTGATTTTTCGACTCTATAACCCTAGCCGCCGCCAAACCCTAATCCTCCTCACCCTCACACTTGCCTCAAGCTTTCTCTCTCCTCGCTCGAGCTCCCCACGGCGATTTGGCGATTCCTCCATCAAAACTCTCCAAGTTTGGATGGAAAACGACCTCCTTGGCATAGGGATTGAAGACCAGGGACTTGTCTGCACCTTCAACCCCTTCATTCTCAAGAATTGAGCAATTTCGGTAAATTTTCTTCCCAAACCCTACAAATTGCTATTTCCTTCAATGTTGATCGAATAGCTTAGTTTTGTTCACCAAATACATGCTTCCTTGTTGTATTACATTGATTATGAGCCATTATTGCATTGAACAACACCATTGGCCATCTAGTTAGGGTTTAGGGTGATGAACACCAGAGTACTCCAGTCCTTGTACGGACAAGTCCGGTCACCCGGACTAGTCCATATTTGTACACTGGACTAGTCTGATTTTTTTCTGAACTCAACCCTAGTTACTCATTCCTCAATACAATTCCTTGCCATCCATTCTCATTTATACTTTGTGTAACCCATTCTCAGAACAATGTCGAGCATCAACGACAAAATCTCTGACTTTGAGGCAGAGATGGACCAAGAAGCCTTGCTTCGATCCTCGACGACCCAAGGCAAGAAGCCCCAAGAGCGCCCGTCTGAGTCGGCGCCTTCGCCACCTTAGGCTCAATGCAAAGTCCTTGCGAAGAAGCCTATGTCCAAGGCTAAGGACGCAGCCGGATCCAACTCGGCAACTGCTCGCCAAGTGAAGTGCAAGGGCAAAGGGATTGCCACGGGCCTAATTGGCCCACTCAAGCTGCATGCTCCGAGGCAGGGAAACAGAGATCCCTCCGAGGAAAGGTTCAACGGAAAGGGAAGCGACACCGCTTCCAAACTCATATTCATCGATTGCTATAGCCGTTCCAAGAAAGCTGCTGATCCCAGGTTTTGGAGCAACTTTCATGCAGATTTCTACAGTTCAGTCTACTAGACCCCAGTTGTGCGCAGCCAATGGATTGATTGGGCGCACTTTGAGAAGAAGAGTTGCTCGGATTTTGATGAGGTGGTCGAGGCAATTGAGAGGCATGGCTTGAAAGATCTATTTTCCTTCTGAAACAACTGGAACGATGAAGTTATTGCCCAATTTTATGCTACTTGTTTCTTTGCCAGTGATGAGGAAGAGTGAGTGACTTGGATGACTCATGGATCCTAGTACACCATCACCTACGACAAATTTGTAAGGTTGTTACATCTTGATAGCTCAAGCAACGACAACTTGGTCATTCACAACATCGGGGTCCTTGAGAAGGACAAAATGAAGTTTCTCTATGACACCCGCTCAACCTTCAACCCTCCTTCCACCAAGAATATGAAGCCATTC
The DNA here is from genome assembly GCA_036927565.1 of Tuctoria greenei. Taxonomy (NCBI): domain Eukaryota; kingdom Viridiplantae; phylum Streptophyta; class Magnoliopsida; order Poales; family Poaceae; genus Tuctoria; species Tuctoria greenei. The sequence goes on along the minus strand of JAYESD010000008.1, from coordinate 138,576,037 downwards.
TTTGTGGTCCTCAACAGGGTTCTGAGGAAGACTATAGCCCCAAAAAATGAGGATGCAGGAAGTGTCCAAGGATATCTAAGTACACTGATGAAAGTGATTAGCAAAGACAGGAAGTTTGATGTCTTTGATTACATATGGAATGACATGGTGAACATCTCCTGCACTCCCAAGAGATCCTTTGGCTACACACCTTACTTGATGTTCATGATTGAGAAGGTCATAGGGATAGAATTTGTGAAGGATTTGGAGCACACTCCATTGAGGCCACAAAAACCTCCTCAAGCAACAATCCAAGTTGCTCCTTCTCTGGTGTCTAGTGAAGAGGCACCAAGAAGAGCCAGAGGTGATACAAGGGCTGACCCCACCACTAGGGCCCCTCCCCAAAAAGGATCCCCTAGTGGCATCTTGAAGTACTTGGCAGCTATTTTTGCCTCTTGCAGGAAGGCCTAAGTAAACACGCACAAGATGAACAAGGCAAGAAAGGCTGATATGCGGTACGCCAAGGAGAATGTGAAGCACATCTGCCAGAAGCTGGAGATTGAGCCCATTGGATCTCCGGTCATTTCCGATGACTCAGCCTCAAATTTCACCGATATCGGGCCCTTGACTCCCTCCGAGCTTGCTTATTTTGGCATTGGGGGCTCGAGTGGTTCCGCTCCTCCTCCTCCTCCTCCTCCTCAACCCGAGAATTAAGACGAAGATGATGAGAGGACTGACAGCAAAGACTAAAGTTCCTAGATCCCTCATCTCCTTCTTTTTGGTGTCTTGATGCCAAAGGGGGATAGATTGAGGGGGAGCCACCAATAGATCTTAGCTGTAGGATGAGAGATGAGAGCCTCTCTTATGCATCTTTTTATGTCTTTTGGGTTGTAAGACATAATATTGTGCTCTGTTGGTACTTTTAATCCTCTGATGAAATGCTATGAATGATTTATACTCATATTCATGAAATCTGTGATTTTGCCTTATAATTGACATATATGCTTATTGATTGATATATTGATGCCAATTATTTCACTTTCATCATGATTACTGCTATCACTCATTTAGTTTTGCATCCCACCATAAAGAGTGCACATATGTCTTATGTTGACATTGCTAAATAAGTTTCAAGCTCATATGTGCACACTTTATGAAAATCTTGCAATTTTTATCATATCTTGTGAAATCTCAATTGGTTGTCATCAATCACCAAAAAGGGGGAGATTGAAAGTGCATCTAGGCATCCCTTGTGGGTTTTGGTTGATTTATGACAAACAAATGAGATCCTAACCACACTGAGATGAGCGCATGTTTTAATGAAAGGATGAAGAAAGCGCAGGTTTTAATGAAAGAATGAAGAAAGTGCCAAAAAGAAAGGAGAATGAGGATCAATTCGGAAAAGAGCTCAAGAGTTGAATAGAATACATCTTTGTGTAGGGAGTGTGTTAGTGTAACACGTCCCAAAAGCTCAAGCACAAAAATCCTCACACACTTCACATATCACAGGAAAAACAGACTAGTCCGATATGCACCGGACTATTCTGATATCCTCTCTGGACAGGTTCGGACAAGTCCAGCCACTGCAGACTTGTCCGCACCGGACTAGTCCAAAAAAGTCCGGACTAGTCCGATAATGCCTCTAACTAAAATCGGACAAGTCCTTCAAGTGCGGACATGTCCTATATTCACTAAGGGCATCACCACACCAGACAAGTCTGATATCAGCACAGACAAGTCCGAAAACCTTTCTGACTAAAATCGGACTAGTCCGCTCCCAACCGGACAAGTCCGATATTTCTGGACACTTAGGGTTTCCTGCACGCCGCACACCGGACTAGTACGGACTCCACCACGTACTAGTCCGGACCCTCGAAACCCTAACGGTAACTTTTGAAAACCCTAATATAAATAGATGTGCACGGCCCAACTATTATAACTCTCGACCCCCTGCTCCGTCACACCTTCCAAGAGCCTAGAAAACACATCTCTCCACGCAATCCAATGCAAGAAAGATCAATCCCTTGAGGATTCACTTTGGATCAAAGGAGAGACATGATTCTACACTTTTGAGCTCTTGGGTTTGATCTCTAACACACTCTTGTCGTTTCATTGTTGATCTTACGAGTGTGTTCTTAGTGGTGTTTGAGTTGTAATATTGGGGATCCCTCAACTTGTGAGAAGGCCCCTTGAACTTGGTGATTTGCCCCCTTTGTGATAGTGGAATAAAAATTGGCCTTTGTGGCGATTCGACGAGGTTAGGGTCAGTAAAGACCCAGTCCTTTCTTGGGCTCCTCAACGTGGATGTAGGTTGCCTCTGTGGGAACCGAACCACGGGATAAAATCGTGTGTCAAACGTGCTCCTAAAGTTTCTCAAATCATATTCTGGGGTTTGATTGATTTTGTCCATCTTACGTTAAAACATTCATATCAAAGCTAATTTGCATTACACTTAACTTCATTGAATCAATACTTGCAAGTTACATACTATTTTCTGCTGCATACTGTGCTTACATTGAAATCATTGATCGAACTTCATCAACTTAGTCTGCATGCACCGGACTAGTCCACACTCTATCGGACTAGTCCGATATCTCCGAATTTGATCAGTTTGCTAAGTGTTGCAGGTTCTGACCAAAATTCAAAAAGGCCTATTCACCCCCCCCCCCCTCTAGGCCACATTCAGCCCTGCTGGACAAGCTTGAATTGTACCGACGACATACTGGAGAAATGGGCTCCGGTAAACTGACGTAGCTTGATCCTAGTTTGTCGAGGCATTCCGTTCCGTTTTATAGGCTTGGGTTGAGGGCAGCAAGGTGTAAATCAGCTGGTGGGCACGTCAGAGTACGCCCCACGCAGTGACCTCCTGCTCGTGACGGATCGACCGGTTCGACATTCGAGTGTTTAGTGAAAGGTGGCCATATACGACTAGTACTGAAGTGTTACGTAGGTATTGCTGTAAGTACTCGCTAACATTTCCGAAAGTGCGTATGTGTCGTGTTGTTCCGGGTATGTCCTGATTGCAATCACCGTCTCTCGCGTAATAGAGTACCACTTGTTCACTGCGCTGTAATGTAGTAAATACTGAAGAAGTCAGGAGAATACAATGTATGAATTACAATTGCTTTGCAACCTTGTATGGCTTAGAGATAGTACAATTAAAAGTTTATACTTTCCCCATACTTTACCTGTAATAGCATTATGTGCTTTGTGCATGTCATATCATCGACAAAGCGTTTCTTGTTTGATTGTGGAGTCTATGATGTGTCGTGCCTGAAGAATGTCATGTGCTACTTAAAATATAAGGATCCACTTGTAGGCGAGTCCTTTATGCTACTCCTTACCTATGCTTAGTATTCACCCTACATATGTCTAGTGAGGCGGGTTAGTCTTGCTGAGCCTTAAGCTCACGTTTGCAGTTAACAAGTTTTTGCAGATTATACGACTAATGACGGGTTCAATGATGAGGTTGCACCCCCTCCAGGGTTTAGAGCCATGTGGGAACCCTGCACGCCGTCATAAGTTGGGTGTTGCTAGTGCAAAGTATCCAGGTCATGGATCACTTTGCTTTTGCATAGCTAGTGCCGAGAGCGTAGCTATGATGTATAGTTCTCTTTCCTTTCGTTTAGTATTGTAAAACTTTCACTGTGCTTTCTAAATAAAGACTTGGTATTTTAATTTGTTCTCGTTCTTTTCCTGAATACTGTTGGCTGTCGCATCGCACGAGACCACCCAATGAGATCCTTGGAGGTTGGGATTCCGGTCCCCACAGACATGGTATGAGAGCATCTTTGGGAACAGTGTACTTGAAAAGAGCATATTTTCAAAACTTAGGATTGTTGAGTCAGGAATTAGCTAAATGCCCTTATAAGGAGTATTATTAGTATAAGATATAAAGGTGGTAAACTAACTTATGTTTTATAAATTCTGTAACGACGCTCCGACGTCAGGTAAGAGGTAAGGTACGCCACCGTAAGTGGATCAATTGCGGTAAGCTCACCATGCGAGAGGTAGCATGGAAGTCTTTTCGTGGCTTGGAACGGAAATGTTAATAGGAGTCTTTGAAGCTTTCCATGTTTCTGAGAACCTATGACACGCGGTACCCCAGTGTGCTTCAAAGTTAGTGGGAGACCCCGTCGGGTGGTGTATAACCCGATGGTATGCATCTTTAGAACTATTCATGTTCTATGGGAGCATGCGAAACACGTATGCCCGAGCGTGTATAAGTCGGTTCGTGCGGGAGTCTTTGCGGTACAGATGTAGTACAACCATGTACCTCGAGACATGACATCGCTCGAGGGTGACTCACACCAGAGTCGTATGCATTTACTTTCATATCACTACAGGAATCCCGACAATTTGCGACGGCCAGGGCCGTCGCAAATAAGGTAAAAACTGTTGCAAATAAGCTATTTGCGACGGCTTTGCTTATTTGTGACGGTTTTTGGCCGTCGCAAATTACTCGTCGCAATTAAGCTTATTTGTGATGGCCACCGTCGCTAATAAGTCTATTTGCGATGGCTCGCAGCGACCGTCGCAAGTTATTGTCCAGGGGCTGGTGGGCCCCACACCTGTATTTGCGACGGCCTGGCCGTCACAATTTAAACCTTATTTGCGACGGCTCGGCCGTTGCAAATAAGTTCAGCCGGCAGGGCCCACGTGTCCTCCTCCGGGACCCACAAGGCTATTTGTGACGGCCTAGCCGTCACAATTAATGCTTATTTGCGACGGTCGGGCCATCGCAAATAGCAGAGGCTTAATTGCGATGGCCTGGAGTCTTATTTGCGACAGTACTGTATAAAAAGCCGTCGCAAATAAGGTTTTTTATTTAAAAAAAGACAGAAAATACTACCTGGCTCGATGGCCAGAATCACAGACACCATTATAAACAACATCACAATAACAAACAACATCACAATCACAAACAACATCACAATATCGTTGATACATCTCACATGATCACCAACAAAGCAAATAAGGGCTCACTCGCCCGTCTGACCTCCGAAGCCACCTCCGAAGTCGAAGTCCTCATCGGGCCTCATTTCAGGTGGTGGTAGCGACGGCGACAGAGTTTGTGCAGCTGTCGCAGATCCCTGCAATTAATGAAACTTAGAGTTAGAATATAAATGTATCAACATCTCTCTTCCTTCCTTCCTCTCCCTCTATCTTCATCTCGATCCCCCTCTCTTCCTCTCTCTTTTCATTTCTCTCACTCTATCTCAATCTATCTTTCTCTCTCACTCTATCTCTCTATTGCTATCCTTTTCCCTCTTTCTTCCTCTCTCTATCTCCATCTACATCTCCCTTTATCTTCCCCTCCCTCTATCTCCATCTACATCTCCCTCTCTCTCTTCATTCCTCTCCTCTCTCTTCTATTTCAATCCTTTTTTCTCTATCTTCCTCCCTCTTCTAACTTCATCTCTCACTCTATCTATCTTTCACTGTCACTCCATTTCCTCACTTTATTTTGGTTAAGTTGAGTTAAAACTAGAATTGTTATTTTGACATAGAAAATTACCTGACCCGCATAAGAAAATCGCCTGGAAGGACCGGTGGTAGTGGCGGTAGCTGGATCCCCAGACCTTGCGCCCGAGCTATGGCCTGTCATTGCAAACATTAAATGTTACCTATAAGTAAGTCATTTATGCTGAATTAATGAGAACTTTAGTTTTTATTTTGTTACCTCCATTACTTCCCGCGTCTGCGCCAACGCTGCTGCCTAGGTTTGGATCGTGGCCTCCATCGCGATCCTTTGGCGTTCCGCCTCCTCCTGTCACCTGAACTTCTCTTCTACAGTTTGTCGGAGGGACTGCATCTCAATGTCCCTCTGCATGATGCGACGACCTGTTGTGCCCACTGAAGAAGCCTGCGTGGAGCTGCCTCTCGCAGTTCTCCCCGCCCTCGAGTCGACAACTCCATCGAATATGGCAGACTATAAAAAGTGGAGTCAACAATATCAAATTGAAATATCTTAAATACTTTGAATTAAAATGATAAAATGACTTATAAACTCACCTTCTGTGTGCTTTTCCACCTCCGCTTGCATACGCGGCTTGAGGATCGATTGGTTCACGTTCCCAGTCGAAATCTTCGTCGTGTATCCTCCTAGCCTCCTCCCCATACTTAGCCTACAAAACAAGGAAACTGTGTAAGTTCAACAGTACATATAGTTATATTTAATATGAATGATTTCTAAACTTACCAATCGCTCGGCTGCAGCCTGACTGCACCCGTGAGGCTGAGAAGGGTCCTTTTGACTTCTCTTCCAAATCTCAGCAGGGGTCGACAGCACCCCCGTCTCGCGCTCCTGTCAATACGTGTTAGTACGAACAATATATTATGAATATATAAACATAAGTTACATACACTTACCATGCGTTTAGCTAAATTCAAGTGGTTGTCTTGGCCGTGCCTGCTCTTCCCCTCGACCCCTCTGCACTCTCGAGCCTTCTCGGACTTAAATTTAAACTCATCGCTAGCCCAGTAGCAACAAAGGGCACGAAATGCATTGGTCCGACCCTACAACCAGCTCATGTGGCCCTGCACATAGTTGGAAGTCGTTAAAAATACCATCCAGGAAATTATCAAAAAAATACTTTGTACACCCCACGTACCTGCGCGTACTCCTCCTTCGTCAGGTGCCTCTCGCACTCTTGCCGAAAGTGTAGCATGTGGTGCTGGTTCGCCTTCAAGTGCTCATTAATAATTTGAACACGAGCATTCGACAAAGCTTGTCGAAGCACCTTGGCAGCGTTGTAGTGAAGCACTCTCCTCGCATCCTCAACCATGCGAGGGTCGTTCGGGTCCTCTAAAATGTACCTTGCCTGTGATAAAGAATATATTGAAGAGATGTTCATTAAAAGAGTTTAAGAATTAAAACTTAGAAACTATTTTTAACATACTTACCATAAAATTAGCCCATACGGCCTCCTGAAGGTTGTCGTGCTCCTGGTGATGGACACGTAGGTAGTCCTCCCACGAAAGAGCAGGCACCCCGTCAATGACCCCGAGATAGTGCAAATGCACTAAGGACCCGAGGACGCCGTTCACCGGTCTTTTGTTTCTCTCACCGGTGAATGACGTGTCATCCCAAACCCTACAAGATATTTATTGATTCATTACTTAAGTAACCAAAAGAAACTAAAATTGAACACTATAATTTTTATTACCTGTCTCCGACTAGATGAATCACGACCCTCTGTAAAGGGACCGCAGGAGGACTGACAAAGTGAGTCCTCGTCCTCTGCGTCCGCTGGGGCGCCACATCATGTGACCCAAACGGCTCGTCACCAGACGAGCCAAAGGCCTCAGGACAGAAGGATCGCCAGCCGGGGGCTGGCTGGCCGAGGGCTGGCTGGCCAAGGGCTGGCTGGCTGAGGGCTGGCTCACCGAAGGGTAGCCAAGGTCAACTGGCGCCGCAGCCTCTGAGTCAGCCGGTGAGGACTACAACATTCAAATGATTCATAAGTAAGTTTAATGTGAAATTGAATTTAAAGAATTTGTCAAAAATGAGTGAAATTTACCTGTAACGAAGCTCTAGAGCTACTCAGAACGTGCCCCCAGCAGCTAAGAGCGTCTGCTCCCAGTTGACGAGGCACCAGCGAAAGCGTCCTCAGGTCTAGAGGGGTAGAACCCCCTCATCGGCGGCACCTTCTTACCCATCTTTGATGCCATCCTGTTTTAATTAGATAATCAGTAAATATGCAAATAAAATATACAAAAATCATATTACTATCTTCAAGAAAACATTACTTGTAATCACTTTCAAAATTCATCAACATCATTATCATGTGCCTGTGCCCTACTCCTTAAACCAGCCCAACGATCTTCCATCGTGCCCTGTTCTAATTTATGTTTTCGCATATCTTCTGCCTCTACATCTTCAACATCTTCAACATCTCCAACTAATTGATTGAGTCATGCACCAAGCTCGACGATAAAAGTGTCTGGCAACTCTTCTTCTTGGTACACTTCTTCAACGTCTTCGCTATCATGGTAACCATCATCCCCAGGAGTATATAACTGCTCACGATGATTCACCTTATATACCACCCACTAAGCACTGAGCTTCGTGCATGGATAAGATAGATAATAAACTTGTTCCACTTGATGTGCAAGAAAAAATATATCGTAACCTCGTAGCCAGTCCTTATGTTTCACTTCCACCATTCCAAATTGGTTTTCTCGAGTTCCATGAGTGCGATCAAACCAGTCACAGTCAAAGAAGACAACTCGAAGGGTCTTATTTCTAGTAAAAGTAAATTCAAGGATTTTGTTAATGATCCCATAATAATCAGTTAAATTCCCTTGAGTGTCCATTGCTCTCGTCACAACACCAGAATTTGATGTTGCCGCAAGAGGACAAATAGCTTCAAAATGAGTTGTACGGAATCGAAAGCCATTTACGTCATATCGACCATAGCTTCTAACATTCACCAATCCATAAGATAACTGCCGCAAATCTTCATGGACATTGTGAGTCCGACACTGTCATAAATGATCGTAAGTTAAAATAATACTTCTGTAATAATAGTAACTTATAATACATAGAAGACGAGAGAATATTACATAATCTCAAAACTAGGATAGGAAACTTTGTCCCCCATTTATTCCTTCTTTTCGCATCCCTTCTACTTTTTTGGCCGTAGGTTGATTCCTATGTGGCCAACATTGTCTGTGGAACTCGCTGAACATGAAAAAAACATCTTTTAGAATACATGTGTAGCAAAATATGTCGATTAGCATAAATGTAGGACAAACACTTACTCGAAGTATTCCTGCATGCCTTCTATATTTGCGTAATGTAGAGTAAAGCAACAGTCATTTCATGTTCGGATAGGATGTAGGTCGTGTAGCTACCAACGGTGGTGCCTCTCGTTTGAAAAATGGAAAGGTCGCTTAAAGGGGGTGTTTTGTCCACATTGTACCGCATCACCGAAGTATTGATATTGTTTTCTTCTGCAAAATAGACACTTGAAATGTATCCTACTTCCTTAAGAGCATATGCTTCAGCGATGCACCCTTCCACCCTTGCCCTGTTGCCAACCATTGGTTTCAGATATCGTAGCGCTCTTTCAATGTGATACATCCACCTATATTGCATAGGACCACCAACTTTAGCTTCGAATGGAAGATGGATAAGCAGATGTTGCATTGGATTGAAGAAACCCGATGGAAAAAAAATTTCCATCTTACATAAAAGTATGGGTATCTCCTTCTCTAACTTATCCATCATCCCGATCTTGATTTCTTTAGCACAAAGCTGTCTATAGAAATAGCTGAGCTCGGCTAAAACCTTCCACACCGCATCATCTAGATAGCCTCGAAACATAACGGTAAGAGTCTTTCTATTATAATGTGATAATCATGACTCTTCAACCTAGTGAGGTTTCCTGTGTTAACATTTATGGCTCGTTTTAGGCTAGCTACGTAACCATCTGGGAATTTCAAAGTTTCATCCATTTCATAACTTCTTTCTTTTCTTTTGATAGAAGACAGAAAGAAGCACGTGGCTTCCCACCACTTTCAGAGATTTCAAGAGTTGGACGGTGACAATTGTCTGCCAAATCTAGTCTAGCTTTTTAATTGTCTTTCGTTTTGCCAGGCATATCCATGCAAGTGCGTATGATACTTTCACTCATGTTACGCTCCTGATGCATGACATCAATGTTGTGCATTAGAATCAACGACTTCACATACGGTAGCTCCCAAAGTCCACATATGTGAGTCCAATTGTGTTCCTCTCCATAACCTACGAAATATCCAGGACGACCTTCATCATGCACCATTTTGTCCATCATATCAGAAATTTCTGACCCATTGAGACGCTTCGGTGGTACTTTAGTGACAACAGTGTTCTTTCAAAAGACATGCCAACGTCTGTGACAATCGAAGTAAGATATTTTGCCTCCATGAGTTAGTCGAAAGCAATCCGTGTCTGAAGCACATATCGGACACGTCAGACGACTATGAGTGCTCCATCCGGAAAACATGTCGTATGCTGGCAAATCATGGACAGACCACAAATAAGCAGCTCGAAGGTTGAATTTCTACTTCCTGTAACTGTCGTATGCTTCGACTCCTGTTCACAAGGCTTTCGGTTCTTTGATCAGTGGTTTTAACATCACGTTGAGACGTGACCCGGGATGATCTCGCCAGGTACAATGAGGCTGAGAAACATGAACTTGTTCTTCGTACAAAAAGCAGGTGGCAGGTTGTATGGAATGACAAAGACAGGCCAACAGGAGTATGGTGTGGCGTTCGTACTGAACAGTGAGAATTTGTCTATCGCTAATCCGATGCGAACATTCCTCGCATCACGAGAAAAGTATGGATCAAAACGGTCTAACGCCTTCCATGCATCACCGTCGGACGGATGCGTCAAGAATTCTTTGTTCTCACGTTTACCTTCTTTGTGCCATCTCATGTGTCTTGTTGTTCTTTTTAAAAGAAACAACCGCTTCAACCGAGGTGTCACAGGCAAATAACGAAGATGCTTATGTGTGACATCTGTCATCACATTATCGCCATCGTCATTAACAACTTCGACATACCTCGGTTTACCACATTTCAAGCACATCTTCTCATTGGCGTGCTCTTTCCAGAATAGCATGCAGTTGTCTGGGCACACATTGATTTTCTCATACTTCATACTGAGACCAGATATCTTGATCTTCGAATGATACATATCTTGTGGCGCTTTGTGAGGTTGTGGAAGCATATCGCAGATCAATTTCATGAGATCATTACAGCAGTTGATGGAAAAAAAGTACTTGGACTTAACCGCCATAAATCTGGTCAAGAAAGCAAGTATGGTCACAACCGTGTGTTCATGCAACGGCTCTTGTGATTTCTTCAGCTCCTCGAAGAACTTCTCTGCCTCATTTATAAGAGGATCCTCCGCTTCCAGAGCTTCTAGCATCTCATCCATCCTATCAACCTCTGTTATATCATCATCCTCATCCACTTCTACTATGACTCGAGAATTAGTCTCACCGTGAAAGATCCACACTTCATGATGTGGAGTGAAACTGTTTCGACATAAGTGAAACGAAAGCTTCAATCTTCTCAAAAACTTGGTGTTCCGACATTTTGTACATGGGCACCGCACCATATCTTCCATAGACAACGAAAATGCTCGATCCAAAAATTTATCTAACTTGATAAACCACTCATCCGAGTGACCACCAGTTCTGCTCTTCCAGCCAGTATACATCCAATTGTGGTCTTCACCCATGTTTGGCTCTGCAGTTTAACGCGAAAGAAATCTTTGTTAATGTATACAGGATAGGTCCTAAAATCATTATTAGTTTCACTGTTATGTTATGTCATGGCCCTACAACCTAGGCAGATAGATCCTAAACCCACCCAAGAGTGACCGAGCGGAGCGTGCTCATGACGAGACGTGTGATCCGGATTTGAACGAAATTCCGGCAGCATAACCCCGCTGTTCTCCACTGCACGCCAAAAAATGGTGCAGCAGAGAACAATAGGGTTACGCCATCGAAATCTCGTCCAAATTCGGACTCGCGTCTCATCACAAGCCATGCCCCCTCGGTCACTCCCAGGCTGTCCAAAAAGGGACAATTCCAAACCTGCACATCTCACATGCCAATGGCATGTGAGACGTGCCGATCGGAAATGGGTAATATATTGCTATAGGTTATGTTGCTCATTTTCATTTTGAAGTCATTTAATAGAGAGGAAAGAACTAGAGAAAGAGTGAGAGGAAAGTTCGTCTTAGATGACAATTCCACATCCATTTTCACCATCCACGCAATCGTGGGTCATTGACATCGTTACCAACCCGTTCGCTTCTGTGTCGACTTGACGCATACAGTACCACTACAATGGTCTACACGGCACGATAACACTTATTACGTGTCGTGCCCTTCCGGGTTGGTCCGAGCCGGCCCAAAATCCCTTTATTTATATATATTAAGTAGTCACTCAAAAACATTATATGAATGCACTAAAGTCCAAACATACACTAAACAGAATAGAAATTCAGAATGACAGGCCAAGCTATAGACAAAAAACAAATAAAGCATATACAAAATCTAATTATGCATTTACTACAAAATCTGGACAAAAAATATAGTAGCCACAATGGACAAGTGTGAAATCACAAGTGTAATACAAGACAACATATAAAGCATATACAATTATGCAAGACAAAAAACATATTAGCCAAAAAGATAGCCTAAAATCCAATTATGCTAAATCTAATACAAGACAACCTTATAGCACGAGTGTGAAATTTTGCATACTGCACAATAGACAATTAGCCACAATGTAAAAACAAATTCGAGGAAACCTAATACCTAAAAGGGGGCAGGGGCGGGCGCAGCAGGGGGCGGGGCTGGGAGCGGTGAGGCCGGGGGCGGCCGGCGCTGGGGCAAAAAAGCGGCGCCCAGGCAAAAAAAGGGGCGCCCAACGCCAATTCCCATCGCTCACGGGAAAGCGAAGCGGCGGGGGCTCACCCCAATTTCTAGCTAATTGCCCATTAAGTGTGCTAGCTAACAATTGACAATTAATTGCAAAAATTCACAAAAAATACTAACAACTAATAGGGAGCTCACCTCGGTGGAGGCAGCCGGCCGGGCTCGGGCTCAGGGATGGCGGCGCTCAGGCGACAGCGGTGGCGCTCGGGCGAAGATGAGGGTGGCAGCGCACGGGGAGGAGGCGGGCGCCAGGGGCCGGGGGCATCGGGGGCCGAGGCCGGCGAGGGTGCTGCGGGCTGGGGCCGGCGAGGCCGGGGGCGGTAGGGGCACTGCGGGCTGGGGCCGGCGAGGCCGGGGTCGGCGGGGGCGCGGCGGGCCGGGGGCGGCAGGGGCGCGGCAGGCCAGCGGCGGGAGCGTGGGCGGCGGGGTCGGAGGCAGAGCGGAGTGGCAGCGGCGCTCGTAAGGATGAGACGGAGCGAATGAGGTCGGCATGACGGTATAGTCCTTTAACTTGCAATGGCCAGGTTAATTACAACGGTCCTAGGGTTGGCCGTCGCAATTAATACTATTTGCGACGGCTAACAGAAAAGGCCATCGTAAATAAGCTTAATTTGCGACGGCCTTCTTATTTGCGATGGCTACTGTAGAAACCATCGCAAATAAGAGTATATTTGTGACGGTTTATTTATTTTGCAACGTCCATTTGCGGGCCGTTGCAAATACGGGCGGCCATCGCAAATGACCGCGTTTCCTGTAGTGTATATATTATTGTGACTGCCTGTCATGTTTCCCCGTGCCGCCCATGAGGTGTGAAGGTGTGAAAGGGGATTATTTGTCTTTTGTTGCATTGACTACAGTAGCGACCCGTGTAGAACACGTTTACGAGTGAACGATACTAGGGCCACCTATAAACGTATCCGGAAATACCGATTAGAATTTTCTTTGGTGAGGCACGTAGTACCGTCAGTATCAACTTTGATACTTGACCATCCCCAACAACAGAGTGGATGCATTATATTTTGGGAAGTCTGACTGTCAGGTGCTGGTAGATTTGGACACCGCAAAATGAGTTTCGATTGGATATTGGGTTAGAACCAATATTCTTGATTTCTGGCTAAAGTTTTCTCAACTTCGCCAGGTTGTAATCTTGGTTAGTTAGGAATAAACATAGGGGTATGCTATATGGATGGAAAGTTCTCGAAGACCTCTACAACTTTCTGTTGACCATCAAGGCATAAAAATTTGATAATCTGTTGAAATTTGGAGTATGCTTAAACTGCTCCAAATGACCCTACCATTGTATCAGTCTCTATATCTTTGCAATAACTCACTGTAGAAAAATCTTATGCCTTATTGTGATACATATATGAAAAGGGTAGAAGGATATCTACAGTTTTGTTTTTTAAAGTTTTTCCTGATTCGAATTTGAGGCAATTCAAATTTCGAGCTCAAAACAGTGAACTGCAGGGCTGCTGTTGAACAACAGTCAGTTCATCTGTCAAGTTTAGATAGCTCTAGCTTTTGATCCAGAATAGTGACATGGTCTTATATATTTATTTATGGAAATATTAGGAAGTCCTCTATCAACTTTATTTTGCACTCATGGCCTGAATCTTGGTGTAGCTGTGTTTAATTCCTATGGTCGCAAACTTGGTTCTGGCAGACCAGAACTTGAAACAGTTTGCACATAGTTTCGAATTAGCGCACTATACCTTTATAACAAATGTTTAATGACCGAAATATTTTACTTCTGGATTGTTAACTTGATTTTATACAATGTTTATTTTGTCATTACCTCAATATTGTCATGATATAGCTGTATAAATTGTGGGAATTACCACATATACAGGGGAGGTTCTGTCAAAAAATTCCAGAAAACTTGGGTCAATTTTAAACCTGTATAGATTCTATTTCCTAGCTCATGTGGAGCTGTATGAGTAAAATCTGGAAAGTTTTTAAAGTATACTACAACTTTTGTATTCAACCCAACATCTGGATCTGACGTTTCCTGTATAAAAATTTTGAATTTGTATAGGAAGGTCAGCTGGAACAGAACTGTGATGGGGTTCCAGGGTGTTGTTTCCTTTGGCAGTTGAATTTGAATTCGTTTTCAAAATTCATTTATCACATCCATGATCTGATTTTCAACATAGGTTGTTGGATTTGATTAATTTAACCATTCAAATATTTATTTCTAGATGACGGATGTGGTGATGCTATTACCGGACGGATGGATATTTTCCACTTGTGCTAGCCGTCCGGGCTTCCCGAGTATGCTGCGGGAGGTGCTCTAACAGTTTGGCTTCATCGAGATGCCATGCTATTGGGGTCAAGAAACGATTGACAGAGGTGTTCTATCATGCACCATCTTGGTCGACATACCTGCTAGTCCACGTCGTTATGGATGGGCTCCTTTTTCGGTTACTATCGAGGGAGCTCATTTGGAGGACACTTGGGCAATCGCCGCGGCGAGGTGCTTATGAAGCTTTGCGAGCTTCATCAAGATGCCATGGATGGGACTCAATTTTCTCTTATTCCAGTCCGTGGTGTGGCTGGTTTTGAGTGGCAGCATCGTATGGTTGCAGCCTATACACCGTATGGCGACACAACCTCGACGATACTTGGAACGTATGCGGTTGCATCCAATATGGTGGTTCTTACTCAAGGTGCAATTATTAAGGAGCAAGTCGAAGCCTTGAGGCAAGCGACTGAGCGGGGAGATACTCTTGATTATATCAATGAAAATCTACGTTCGTCCCTAGCTCCAACATAATCACCGGCTGAATAAGTGCGAGAGTCAGCTGCATTACGCTCGCATTAGACTATGGAAAGCTCGTGATGGACAACGGCAAACTCGCAATGAACTGCAGCAAGCTCGTGGTGAGCTGCAAGCGAGTCAGTTAGAGGTGCAACAACAGCAGGAGCAGCTGTTGGTAGTCACTGAGGAACGAGACACGGCCATTGAAGCAGCTCAAAATTGGGAGTATGAGGCAGAACAACTTCATGATAATGTGATTGAGGCCGAAGCACAATTGCAACCAGTGGTGTATCCACCGGCTCATGATATACCACTGAATATGGATGAACAAGTGCCTTCGAATGACGAAGAGGAAGAAGAAGATCCCGAGGAACTCGAGTACGTCGATAGGACGTATCGAAGGGGGATGGGGCAGCACTTCTGCCATCACGGGGCAACATATAGTTTAGTAGTTGCTCGTGTTTATTTTGTAGCCATGTTTGTGTCATATTAAGAATAGCAGTGGGTATGTATAAGATGACAAGATGTATATGACATCTCATGGGGACAAAGTATGGTAGAGATGCACTTCCGTAGTGGGAGTCCGTCATTTTGGAGTTGACTACTGTAAACTTGGTCATGAGATAGTATACCTTGTATAAAGTTTGTACTTTATCAATATATGTGATTGTTATGCACTTACTCCTTTGTCAATATTCGCACTACTGAATATGAAATGGATGAAGGAAAAGAAAACATGTGCTGATTTTAAGTCATATGGATGCAGAATGGTGCGTACATGCTCGACGCCTGAAATGGGAGGTTCAAGTTGTGGTCGTGTGGACGAATCCCCAACCCAGGAGCCAGCTGCGACACCGCAGCAACAAGTTCCACCACCACCTCCTCCTGAACTTCCGAGGAGTCTAGCGGAGGTTCTCGCTGCAGTGCTCGGCTCGCGTGATGAGCAAATTGAGTTACTGCGGACTTTGGTTCAGCATTCGTCCTGTCAAGGGGGGCGACCAGATGCGGGTCCACGACAGCCTTCTCCGAGTTCATACTCGGACTTCATGTCAACGCACCCGCCGGTCTTCATGGATGCCGATGAACCGTTGGAGGCGGACAACTGGCTCCGCTCCATCGAAGGAAAGTTCGATTTGCTACGAATGACCGAACATCAGAAGACCCTGTTCGCGGCCCAACAGTTACAAGGGTCTGCTGGTGCGTGGTGGGCAAATTATCTTGCCGCACGACCAGCCGGCTATGCCGTGAGCTGGGAGGAGTTCCGGGAGGCATTTCGCGCCTATCACATACCTCCCGGTGTTATGAGGAGGAAGCTTCAAGAATTCTTGGAGCTGAAGCAAGGAGGAAGGAGTGCCTACGAGTACTCCAAGGTATTCAACCACTTGGCCCAATATGCTCAGGACCAAGTGAGTACTGAACATCGGAAGCGTGAATGCTTCTATCGGGGTTTGAACCCCAAGATGAAGGACAAGCTTGCCTTTTTCAACAGCGGCAGCTTCAACAACATGGTCAATGACGTGATCGTGCAGGAGGACGCTACTTGGGAGCTGTTCTCGGATAAGAAGAGAAGGAGTGCTCTGCAGGGCAGCAGAGGGGGTGCTCCTCAGAAGTACCGAATGGTGTATCCATCACCATCCGGCCAGAGGTGGCAACTGCCATCGCGATGACCGATGTTTCGAGGTCGCCAGTTCAACAATGCCGGCTTTCGCCTACAGCAGCAACAAGGGATGGTTCCGCGTGCACCTCTACATCCACCGCATGCACCGAGATTCTGTCCTCCTTTACGTGCCGGTTAGACCCCATACACGTGTTTCACGTGTGGTTGTATGGGGCATTTCGCCAAGGACTGCCCGAAGAGCGGAGGACAGTCATCGTACCATGGGGCAAATAAGCACCGCAACCAGCCCAAGAAGCCAGCCACTAGAACTGGCAACGTCCACCACCTCGCCATCGAGGACGTTCCGGAAGGCGCACCCGTACTCACGGGTACGTTCTCTCTCATTGGTCATCCCGTAGTCATCCTTTTTGACTCTGGTGCTTCCCACAACTTTATTAGCAAGTCTTATGTCATTCAATATCAGTTGCCTATCATTTCCACAAAAACCCCATATGTGATTTGTTCTCCGGGAGGGAAAGTAGTAGCAGATAAGATGGTCCATAGGGTACCTCTTAACCTGGGTGGGAACATATACCCTATCTCTCTCATACTAGAGCATCAGAAGTTAGATGTCATCTTAGGGATGGCATGGTTGCAATACAACTGTGCTATTATTGTCATCGTTCCTCGAAGGATATATCTAAATTCTCTAGTCAACTCTCTCCAAACTCTCACTCTTGAGAGTAATATCAATGTGACTCCAACTACTTATAACACCGAGGCCTGTAAACTTGAAGACATTCTAGTGGTATGTGAGTATCCGGACGTATTTCCTGAAGATCTTCCTGGTATGCCACCAAAAAGAGATGTCGAGTTTAAGATTGGACTTGTACCAGAAACAGTGTCGATTTCGAGAAAGCCGTATAAGATGGCACCTAAGGAACTTGCAGAACTTAAAGAGCAGCTGAAGGAACTTTTGGACAAGGGTTTCATTCGTCCAAGTTCATCACCTTGGGGCTATTCTGCATTGTTCGTGGAAAAGAAGGATAAAACATTGAGACTTTGTGTGGACTATCGTCCACTCAATGCTGTCACGATCAATAACAAGTATCCACTACCACACATCGATGTTCTATTCGATCAATTGGTGGGTGCTAGGGTATTTTCAAAGATGGATCTTCGCTCTGGATATCATCAGATCAGGATTCGACCAGAGGATATACCTAAGACAATATTATCGACGAGGTATGGATTGTATGAGTACCTTGTCATGTCCTTCGGATTGACCAACACACCGGCCCATTTCATGTATCTCATGAATTCGGTGTTCATGCCGGAATTGGACAAATTTTTCGTGGTCTTCATTGACGACATCCTTGTGTACTCGAAATCCAAAGAAGAACATGCACAACATTTGCACATCGTGCTTCAACGATTGCAAGACCAGTATGCCAAGTTCAACAAATGTGAGTTCTGGATCAGCCAAGTGCCATTTTTAGGGCACATCATCTCTGTCGAGAGGATTGTAGTTGATCCAAGCAAGATTAAGCAAGTACTCAAATTGGAGTCTCCAAAGTCTGTGCATGAAGTTCGAAGCTTCCTGGGTTTAGCAGGATATTATCGGAGGTTCATTCCAAGTTTCTCCAAGATAGCTAAACCAATGACGGAACTTCTGAAGAAAAGGGAAGAAATATGCATGGAGAAAGGAATGTGAGGAAGGTTTTCAAGCATTAGTGAAACACCTCACAACAGCGCTGGTATTAGCCCAACCAGACACAACCAGGTCATTTGATGTTTATTGTGATGCATCTGGGATTGGTTTGGGTTGCGTATTAATGCAAGACAGAAGGGTGATCGCTTATGGATCATGGCAGCTTCGGAACCATGAGCAGCATTATCCAACTCATGATCTTGAGCTCGCTGTCGTGGTACTTGCATTGAAGATGTGGAGACACTATCTATGGGGCCACCTAGTGCATCTTTACACTGATCATAAAAGCTTGAAGTACATCTTCACCCATAAGGACTTGAATATGCGACAACAAGATGGTTGGAATTAATCAAAGACTATGAAATTGAGATCCACTACCATCCTGGAAAGGCAAATGTAGTTGCAAATGTGCTGAGTCGCAAGTCCCATGTCAATAATATTTCTATCACCTAGATAGAAGAAGAAGAACCGAGTCTCTACTTGGTTCCATATGGGGCGCTCTACAATCTATCTCTCATTCCTACCATAAGGGAAGAAATTGTGGAGGCTCAGAAGAAAGACAAGGGCATATTGCATATTCGCCGAAGAATGAAAAAGGGGGAGATGAAGTGTTTCCGATGTGACGATGACGGTACCATCTGGTTCAAAGACCGCATCGTGGTGCCCCGCAATGTGGGACTTTGGAAGAAGGTTTTGGACGAAGCTCATTTGTCCAAGTATTCTATTCATCCGGGAAGTATCAAATTGTACCAAGACATAAAGAAGAAATTTTGGTGGACTAGGATGAAGAGGGAGATAGTGAAGTACGTATTCGAATGTGATATGTGTCGGCGGGTGAAAGCTGACCATCTGAAGACAACCGGACAACTACAACTTTTAAGCATACCGGCCTAGAAATGGGAGGACATCAGCATGGATTTCATTTTTGGTTTACCTCTCACCTTTCGCAAGCATGACTCCATTTGGGTGATAGTCGACCGACTCACCAAGTTGGCTCACTTTATTCCAGTCAATGTCAAATTTGTGGCACGAAAATATGCAGAGTTGTATATTGCCACGATCCTATTCCTATACGGAGTACCCCACACTATCATATCAGATCGTGGAACCTTATTAGTTGCTTGATTTTGGGAGAAGCTCCAGGCATCTCTGGGTACCAAATTGATTCGAAGCTCAGCTTACCATCCACAGACTGATGGTCAAACGGAACGAGTAAACCAAGTGCTAGAGGATATGCTTGGCGCCTGTGCCATTCACCATGGTAAGAATTTGGATGATCATCTACCATTGGCGGAGTTTTCATACAACAATGGTTATCAGACTAGCATCCAAATGGAACCATATGAAGCTCTTTGTGGCCGAAAGTGCCGCACACCTTTGAACTGGTGTGAATCCAGCGAATGAGTAATATATGGTATAGACTTGGTGAATGAAGCCGAAGAAAGAGTACGAGTTATTCAAGCCAACCTCAAGGCTGCTCAGTCTCATCAGAAAAGCTATGCAGACAAACGGCGTTGACCCCTTCACTTCGATGCCGGGGATAATGTTTATCTTCATGTATCCCTGATGAAAGGGATTCATTGCTTCGGAGTCAAAGGGAAGCTATCTCCACGTTTTATTGGGCCATTCATAATAATTGAACAATGCGGACATGTGGTCTATCGGCTAGAGCTGCCAGCATCGCTTTCAGGGGTCCACAATGTGTTTCACATTTCACAATTGAAGAAATGTCTCAAGGCCCCAACTGAAGTCCGTATGGAGGATTTGGAAGCTCTCCAACCGGATCTTACTTACTCCGAGCATCCAACCCAGATAATCGATGAGAAGAGTCGTATCACAAGAAACCACACCTTGCATTTCTACAAGGTCTTGTGGGGAAACCACACCGCAGAAGAAGCAACGTGGGAAAGCGAGGAATATCTTAGAACAAACTATCCGGACTTGTTAGCTGCATTTGGTCATTAGATCTTTTTTTATCCTTCCTTTTGTAATCTCGGGATGAGATTCTTTTAGGGGGGGGGGGGGGAATGTAAAATCCCAGTTTCTCCCTTAATATGAAGTTCAACTACCAGTTTGTTTTCAACCATAGTGGAGATCAAATGTGGTTGTGCATTTGAACTTGAGATCATTAAGAATTTTCTTCCACCCATTCTTAAATTTTATTAACATAAGAGATGAACTTCACCAATGACCTTACAATAATTTAAGTGACCTTTCTACAAGTTTTGGACTTTATTGAATAAAAATTTCTAGGACATATTACTATGTAGTACTAAATATATTCAAATTCATTTGAATATAGCACTGTAAAATTAGGCCCTGCCAAAATATTCAAATCTGAGGCCATAAATTTTTCCCTGGCTTCATAATATTCCAAATAGACTTCCTGCCAAATTTCAAGATTTTTGAAGTCCATTTGCTATTTTATTTGATACGCTTAGCAAATTCAAGCCATAATTAGAGTTCAAATTTTGAATTTTGTTCAACTTATTTGAACATCAAGATTTGAACACACCATCATGGTCAGCATGACTTGCTTGACTTATTCCCAAAGTTTCACAATTTTGGAAAATATTTTGCTATTTAATTCAGTGACCCCATTGAATTTCATCCAATTTCAAATTCAAATGAAACTTGCTCCAATTCGAAATCCAATTTTGGAATCAATTTCCAGATATTTAATTGAGCCTCTCCACAAAAATCTAGAATTTTTGGATTAAGTTTGGTAGGAGAATTGATGTTGCCTGACAAACTCGATTGTACCGACGGAATGCTCTGTATCCAGCTGTCCCCGCTGATCGACGCCGGGAACGCTTGACACCGCGACGCAGAATGCAAGCCACCGAGCTGCCTTCTTGCTTGCGCTGTGGCGAGCTCCCCTTGTCCCTCTATGCCTATTTATACCCCCCTGGCCGTCACCATCGAACCCCGTCTCTGTTTCGCGCCATAGCCACCGCCCTCTGTTTGTCGAGTTTTGGCCAGAGATTGAATCCGTTTCTCACCGAGCTGTAAATAGATAAAAGTCTTGTCACAACCTCCTCTACGTGTTATATTTGGTCATTGATTACATAGCTTCTACTGGAGGTATTTTGAAGTTTTCCGGTCGCCGTCGAGGAAGCCGCCGGGAACCTTCACTGCCTAACCGTCGAGCTCCGGTTCTAGGCCGTTTCCAGTCTCGATCCTTTAAGAAAAAAGGTTCGCAATCCTCTATAGTTTATGCTCACCAAATTTAAGCCCATCACTTGAACTGTAGCTCGAGTTTTTATTCAATAACCAAATCGTTGTTCGATAGAACAGCAAGGCTTTGTGCTTAAATTCGTTTCATTCTTGCAATCATTCTTTAATCTGGTTAGAAGATAGCTCCTATATATCCTAGCGCAACTCCCTGCCCAAGGGCCCCAAAAGTTATCCACCGTGAACCTTAGATTTCGAGATTTCGCGGCCGCCGGTTGAAAACCGTACTTCGCCGTCAAGCTCATATCTCGCAGTTGTTTCCTCTCTTCCCTAGTACAGATCCTTGACCCTTGAGGTCCCAGGAAGCTTTTGTAGAAGTTCCCGAGTTGTTTGAGCTTGAGTTGGGTGTGTTCAAGCATGTCCGAGCTCTCACCGCCGCCGCCGTCATCGCCCGCATTGTTCTGATCCGTTTCAGCCGATGCCGACCTCACCGACGTGCTCAGCACCCTCGAAAACCCCTAGGCAGTGATTCTTGGCGAGTTTAGCGCAGCGGTTTGGCCGGCGGCGAGATCGCCGGCGAGCTACCGCCGCGGGCGCCGCCGCACGCGGGCGCCAACCCGAGGTTGAAGAAAACCGTGGACCCCACGTGACAGTCGCTGTGGGATCCGGGTGTGGTCGGGGATTTGGTGTGGCTGTGCAGGTTAACCCCGTGGCCCCCGGTGCGGCCCTGCTGCGATTGGTTGGTTCTAAACCAGCGGGCCCGGCTGATTTATTTAAATGTTTCCCGTTGGAAAATAATTCCAGGACTTAACCAAACTTGGAAAATCTGTAACTCTCAGTAGAATTGTCCAACAATTCCCAAATAAATTTTTTTAGAACCATCATGAAGAATACTTTCCAGTGGTGCACTTGGATTTGTATGAAAGTCCATAGAAAGTTCTCCATAATTCAGATAAGCAAAAATGCTCATAGATTTCATTCCTATAGTTCTGTTAATTGGAAAATTCCCAATTTTGGTCAGAACACTATTAATAATACACTTGATCTCCAGTATAAATTTCAAGTTCATTGGACTTAAATTACTGGGTTGATCAGTGTTCCAAATCTCTATGTAGTTATAAATTGAGCAAAATGGAAAATCAATTTCAGGAATTTCCCCCAAACTTGTGAAATCAGTTCCTCCCTGTAGGAAGCTTAGAAAATTGTGAAACAAATTTTCCTAGAATCAGTGAGACCCCCTCTACATGGTACAACCACTGGTAGCCATGATAGATCTCCAAGATTTCAACAAAAAATTAGAGAAGGTTATTGCTTACCATAATTTTTAGGAACAACAAATTTCCTTAATCATCTCCTGTTCTTTGCAAGAGTATTCACTATAGTCACTAGTATCTACCATAAAAGTCCCAAAGCCAATTAAGATCATTATCTTATTTTGATAATAATATATTAGCTTATAACCTTAAGCATATTGATTATTTTCAAAGTCATTCACATATAGTATATGCATATCGTGTAGTAGCTGAAGTCAAGGAGCAGCCGGAAGCTTTGGAAATCCAGCTGCTAGAAACTATCATAGACTCAGACTCGCACTCAGGCAAGCCCGGTTTGCATTTAAGTTTCTTACAGTGTTTTTGCAGTTTTCATTCACCTTATGTCTTCAGATGTTTGTGCATTATGTTTAAGGTGTTTGACATCCACTTGCATGGCCCACAAATCCTAGGGAGTCTTGGGTAGGTCTACAGCCCGTTGAGTAGAAACTGCTATGCATATGCTCATAGGAATTTGGTAGAAGTCGAGTAGTTGGAATCTACTCGCGAGATAGAAATTTCATCACACAGGATGAATTGGATCAAGAAATGGTTTATGAATATGAAATTAAGACCGAGCAGCGGGTAGGATGCAGAGAGACGTGGTCTCACGTGCGTAGCCCTACTTGTGTCAATTGAGGACCGTTTCGTGTGCGGCCCTGCTGGACAAGCTTGAATTGTACCGGCGACATATTGGAGAAATGGGCTCCAGTAAACTGACGTAGCTTGATACTAGTTTGTCGACGCATTCCATTCCATTTTATAGGCGTGGGTTGAGGGCGGCAAGGTGTAAATCAGCTGGTGGGCACGTCAGAGTACGCCCCACGCAGTGACCTCCTGCTCGTGACGGATCGACCGGTTCGACATTCGAGTGTTTAGTGAAAGGTGGCCATATATGACTAGTACTGAAGTGTTACGTAGGTACTATTGTAAGTACTCGCTGACATTTCTGAAAGTGCGTATGTGTTGTGTTGTTCCGGGTATGTCCTGATTGCAATCACCGCCTCTCACGGTAATAGAGTACCACTTGTTCACTGCGCTGTGACGTAGTAAATACTGAAGAAGTCAGGAGAATACGATGTATTGAATTATAATTGCTTTGCAACCTTGTATGGCTTAGAGATAGTACAATTAAAAGTTTACAGTTTCCCGATACTTTACTTGTAATAACATTATGTCCTTTGTGCATGTCATATCACCGGCAAAGCGTTTCTTGTTTGATTGTGGAGTCTATGATGTGTCGTGCCTGAAGAATGTCATGTGCTACTTAAAATATGAATATAAGGATCCACTTGTAGGCGAGTCCTTTATGCTATTCCTTACCTATGCTTAGTATTCACTCTACATATGTCTAGTGAGACGGTTTGGTCTTGCTGAGCCTTAAGCTCACGTTTGCAGTTAACAAGTTTTTGTAGATTATACGATTGATGACGGTTCAATGACGAGGCTGCACCCCCTCCAGGGTTTACAACCGAGTGGGAACTCTGTACGCCACCGTAAGTTGGGTGTTGCTAGTGCAAAGTATCCAGGGCATGGATGACTTTGCTTTTGCATAGCTAGTGCCGAGAGCGTAGCTATGATGTATAGTTCTCTTTCCTTTCGTTTAGTATTGTAAAACTTCCGCTGTGCTTTTTAAATAAAGACTTGGTATTGTAATTTGTTCTCGTTCTTTTCTTGAATACTGTTGGGTGTCGCATCGCACAACAACACCCAATGAGATCCTTGGAGGTCAGGATTCCGGTCCGCACACTACGTCGTGACGTAGTAATAAAGAATAATGAAATTATTATGAAATTGTTTCCATGATTATTATTGTATTGCAACTTGTATGGATTAGAGATAGCACAATTAAAAGTTTACAGTTTCCAGATACTTAATCTGTAATAGCATTATGTGCTTTGGGCATGACATATCATCGACAAAGCGTTTCTTGTTTGATTGTAGAGCCTATGATGGTCGTGCCTGAGGAATGTCATTTGGTACTTAAAACATGACTATGAGGATCCACATGTAGGCGAGTCTATTTATGCTATTTCTTACCTATGGTTAGACTTTTCATTGCATATGTCTAGTGAGACGGTCAGTCTTGCTGAGCCTTATGCTCACGTTTGCGCTTTAACGATTTTTGTAAGTATTAGTTTATTTCTGCTGCTCAGGTTGTACATGAGAACTCGGGGTGTCGAGAAGAATCTCGTGTGGACCACGCCACTGTTGGATGATCATCATGTTGCTAGTGAGAAGCGTCCTAGGGCATGGACGTCTTCTCTCATGCTTAGATAGGTGAGAATATGAGTATGTAGTTCCGCTGCATGTGTACCTCTTTTTTACACAATTTTGTAAACTCTAATTATATTTATGAAATGAAAACTTTGTATATTTTGGTAATTCTTTTCGTGTGTGCTGTTAGGTGCCGCATTGCACGACACCACCCAATGAGATCCTTAGACGTCGGGACCCCGGTCCCCACATACATGGTATCAGAGCTTCATTGGTAATAGCACGCTCGAAAAGAGCTTATTTTCAAAAACTCCAAAGTAGTCGATTGAGGATTAGCTATATGCCCATTAAGGACTATAACTAGTATAAGTTATAAAGGTGGTGAACTAACTTACTTGTTATAATATTCTATGACGACGCTCTGTCTTCAAGGTAAGAGGTAAGGTACGCCACCGAGAGTGGACAATCTCGGTAAGCTCTTCCATACGAGATGTGGTATGTGATTGTTTTCGTGGCTTGGCACGAAAAGTCAATATGATTCTCTGAAAGTTTCTATGTTTCTGAGAACATATGACACGTGGTACCCAACGTGACACAAAATTAGTGGGAGCCCCCGTCAGGTGGTGGATAACCCGATAGTATGCATCTCTAGAACTATTCATGTCCTATGGGAGCATGCGAAACACGAATGCCCGAGTGTGTATAAGCTGGTTCGTGTGGGAGTCTTTGCTGTACAGACGTAGTTCAGCCATGTACCTCGAGACATGACTTCGCTCGAGGGCGACTCACACCAGAGTCGTATGCATTTACTTTCATATATATTATTGTGACTGCTTGTCTTGTTTCCCCTTGCCGCCCTTGAGGTGTGAAGGAGTGAAAGGGGATTGTTTGTCTTCTGCAGCTACACTAACTACGATAGCAACCTGTGTAGAACACGTTTGCGAGTGAACAATACTAGGGCCACCTATAGACGTATCTGGATATAGCGGTTAGAATTTTTAGTTTGGTGAGGCACGTAGTACTGGCAATATCACATTTGATACTTGACTACCCCCACGACAGAATGGATGCATTGTGTTTGAAGTCTGACTATCAGTTGCTGGTATGTTTGGACTTGTGTCATTGGTTATCGGCTCGAGAAAGTTATAGAACTAAGATTCTTTGTTTCGCCAGGTTGCAATCTTGGTTAGTAGTTAGAGAACACAGGGGTATGCTATATGGATGAAAAGCACTTGAATAACTCTACAAACTTTCTGTTGACCACTAAGACAAAAAGATTTGATAATCTGGAGAAATTTGAACTCTACCAAAACTACTCCAGATGCTTATACCATTGCAAAAGTCTTTGTATTTTTGCCATATTCTTCCGTATAAAACTCTCATTGACCCTTGTGATACAGTTTTGAAAAGAGGGTAAGATGTTCTCTAAGTTGGTCATGTGAAGTGTCTTCCAATTCGGCACTTAGCAAATTCCAATCCTGAGTTGAAGTTGGTACACTATGTAGCTGCGACCAGCTCTATTCGGATTTTGGGTGAATTTCATAGAGCCATAGCTCCTAGGTTATTCAACCAATCTAGGTGTATATTATTCGGTTGGAAAGGTTAGGAAGTCCTCTAGATGTTTCCTGTTCACCTCGATAGCAAACTCCATTGCTAACCTATTCCAAAAGTCTAATTCTTAAACTCTATCGAAAGTTGACCAAATCTGAAACTGTTCTGAGCCTTTCACCATTTTAACCATAACTCATTGTAGACTTTGAAAATGAAGGTTATAATACCTGGTTGAAAAGTGTAGAGTCCTCTACAATTTTTCTATTGAACTCTGGGTCAGAATCCTCATGTAACTCAAGGAAAACTCGAAGTTACAAACTCTAACAAATCTAGACCAGATCGGGACAGATCTGTATATGGTTACGATTTCGACCATAACTCGTGGTAGAATCGTCGAATAACTTCGTGTAATACATTTACGGAAACCTTGCAACCCGTAAAACAAGTTTGTAATATAACTTGCTGTCAAATTTTGATGTTCTCTACCTGGAAATCAGTGACCAAATCAGCCACAACAAATAAAGTCCTGTCAGAATTTTGTTAGAAATCTGGGCACATTGTCCAATTTCAAAAATCCATATATCTTCAACCAGAAGGGATATGGAGGCAAATAAATACTTTTTAGAAATCTTGGAGGGTCTTCTCTAAATCTTCTGTTGAACTCTAAACCAGAAAACCACATTAAGAAGATGAAAAAGCACTCTAACTACAACTGTTGCTGTTCTGAACTTTAGTGGATCAGCATCTGTATTTTTGCCACATCTTTTTGCATAAAACTCTTATAGGCCATTGTGATGCATTTTCGGAAAGGGAAGGATATATTCTACCATTTTGTAGTTCAAAGTATTTCCAAATTCGGTACAGAATTATTTGAAATAGGGAGTTGAAACTGGTACTTTGTGCTGGTACTAACTACACTACTCAGATTATTGGTGAATTTGAACTGGCATATCATCCAATCTAGAAATGTGAACTAGGAAAGTCTATACATTTATAGAAATTTTAAGGAGTCCTCTATCAAGTTTCTATTTGACTCAAAGGCTAAATATCATAATAACTGGGTTTAAATCGAAGTATCGGTTAAGGTGTATTGGCAGTTCAGAATCTCGCAGGTTGTATTCAGTTATGGTTTTGATCTTAGTTTCAAATAGAATCATCGGATGACTGTGTGTTTTACATTTCTGGAATCCTGAGGATATATGCAACAATTTTTCTATGTATTATTTTTGCAAATGTTGATGTCTATATATCTGAAAACTGTGGACCAGATCAGCCATAAACAAAGTAGGTGCTGTCCAAAATTTCAGAAAAACTGCCAAATTGCAAAGGCAATATATCCTCAACCAGAAGTGCTATGAGGTCAAATGAATACTCTTTCGAAATCTTTAGAAGTCCTCTACAAGTTATCTATTCAACTCCAGACCTAAAAATGTCATCTACCTATTCTAAATCGAGTTTGAATGCATAGTTGTCAATCTGAACCGAACATCAAATTCTGAATTGCTGAAATGTTAGCAAACCTTAAAAATGCATATCTCTTAAACAAGAACTGATATAAAGACAAATAAGTACTTTTTGGGAATCTTATTACAGTTCTATAACTTTGTCAATAATAATTTATCCATATTTGGGATAGAACTGTATGGAAATGTTGGATCAAAACTGCTACTTTTTAAGCAAGTTCTACTGAAAGTGCCAGAAAATTCTGCCAACTTTATAATAACATAACTTACAAACCAGCAATGATCTAGGGGCAAACCAATACTTTTTAGAAAGGTCTTGAAGTGTACTTTAACTTTTTATTCACCTCAAGATCTGATTTTGCCATTAACTGGATCACAATCGAGTTTGTGTCCAGACTGGTCATTGGTCACAACAGCTTGGCCAGTTTGAAACTTTTGGGTTTTGTTAGGCATTCGGTTCTCGATTTCAACTCGAGGAGCGTTGTAACAAACCAAGAGTTTGGACTAAACTATTTACCAAGTAGAATGGAGTGTTTAACTCATTTGAAGCTCTTTTCCTTGGATAGACATACTAGTGTTTGATTTATGTGACTTGTCACATCACCTCTTGTGATTTTGAGCGCAAGTCGCAATTACTCGAGTTGCATCTCGTGTTCCCATGAGGATTGTTTGAGGTACACTTCAACATCCTAGTTCAAAACTTTAAGGTAGAAGGTGAGCACTCAAGTAACTATAGTGTTCAACTAGCACTCTTTGGCAACTGAGATGTGTCAACGACAACGCAAACAAGTGAGATTACATCTTCAAAAGGATTCAACCTCCGCCACCAGATTGAGTTACTCTAAGAAGAGTGTGACTTCAACTCCACTAAAGTGAACGAGAAGGATATTCGTTCCTCCTGACTGATCGAAGCGAAGGTTAAGTGAAGTATCACTAGAGATATGTCTAGTGATATCGACCAGGTGTCTAGAGATAACCTTCGACATATAGTTAGTTGTTTTTCATCTGTTGAAGATACTCCTCAAGTCAACAGGTACCTCCAAGACTTAGATCAAGATGCAATTAAGTTGATTAGAACATGAACAATCTTTTGAAAGATCAAGACTGTGGTATACTTTCCGCGTTCCTTGTCAATGCTCTTAAAAGTGAATTTCTTGATCGTGGTCGAGTCATGGAAGAGACTTCACCTGTTGAGTGTCTTTCACGACAACGATATCCAATCCTTGCAAATCACCAGACAGTACTTGAGTTTTGTGTGTGTGGTTCATTTCATGTTGCTCAAACTATAAAAGCTTAGTGCACCCTACATGTGCACAATTTGCACCATACATGTGCACTATTTGCACCATAAATATGCACCATTTGCACCATACATATGCACCATTTGCACCATACCATGTGCATATTCATTGCACCATACAACATATGATGTATCATGAAGCATCATTACCAATGAAGTACGAATGATAGAATGCATAATAATACTAAAATTCAGAGCAAGATTATGTACTTTCATTCAGACTATTCCAAGGTGTCTAATAACTACGATCATTTAACCATCTTCATTTGAATTATTATATGGTTGATCTCTCTTTCATTGAGTGATATGTGGGAACCTGATCACTCAACCCCTCTTGCAACTAAACAGACACTTGAACTTCTGTCCTTGACTTGTTTAGGCTCAAGTGCTTGGATTGTTGCAGTTATATTCATCATGTGATCACCGGTTAGATGAGCAACCTGGTACAATCTATGATTCTCTTTACTCGCAAAGGTTCTGTTTGATTATCAACCTCGCGAAAATCCTTGAAGTTCCTATAAGTTCTTGACTTGGTATATGGTAACCTTGATACCTTGATAACCTTGTAGTTACCATATGATTGAGTTCTTTGCTGTGTTGGGAGCACGTGAGGATATTGAATCTGTAAATCTTCATATGCCACCGCGAAGAGTATTCATCATCTATTTCTATTGTTTGAAGATGTTGATATACCCAAAATCCTTGTAGTCGCCATATCTTCAGTGTTCCTGTTGTTTTGGTCACTTAATAGTATTGAGTGCTTTGCTACTCTTATGCTACAGCTAAGGGATCCTATGATTGACTAAACATCAAACGAGGTTAATCATCGTGGTTTAACCTCATAAACCATCTTACCTCATGTCAGGGGAAATACCACATTAAGTTGTAAGGGCCTATGCAAAACCAAGCAAGCAACCAAGAACAGCAAAGATAGTTTCAAACTATCGAGGTGACCTAGAGAAGCAAAGAACAAGTGCCGATTCTTCAAGTCAAGACTAGGATAGGACAAGATGTCACGCCAGTGTAAGAGGGCATCGATAAAAGTTCACTAACAGACGTGAGAGTTTTACGACATGATATTGTCATGTCGAGCATACTATCAAGATTATTAACTTGAAGACTGGAATCACCAAAGTCAAACTTTAGAATTTCATAAGGTGCCTTAAGATAATCACTACTTCGTAGTACCCAAGTCATTAAGGGCATTGTCGTTTTCCTTAGTCAATGACCCTCTCTTACGAATCGTTCTCTACTCGTTTCTGTTATTCTACTTGATAGAATCTCGGGACGAGACTCCTTTAAGTGGGAAGGATTGTAAAAGTCCGCTTTCGGAAGAACAAAAACGCAAAAATGCGAACTTAAATTTTTTGAAAGTGGACTTTGGAATTTAAAATCTCATGTAACACATGAGTTAACTAATGTTCACTAAAAAAATTATGAAATTGTAAAAACTTAAAGCCTTAACTGGAATATTGCACCTAAAAGATTAAAAATCCGAATGTTAATTCAAACTCAAGTTCCAACATCGACTTAAGCAACATCATGGAGTTTCCAGCTACATTGATGATGTGTAGTATCTTCGAGAACTTCCATCCTAATCTTTTGTTGTACCGATGAGAAAAATATCATGGGTGGGGCCCACTTATCGAGTGGCCCACTCGTCAGTTCTCATCAAACATCGTTTGGTTTTCTCTTCTACTTGTACCGATCGAGAGCCAGCGACGCACCATGAAGCGTCCTCCTTGTCTCTGAACACCACACGTTTTCCCTTCTTCCTTCGTGGCAGCTCCTTTCCCCGCCAAGTCCATGTTGCCCCTAGCCCTGCTCTGTCGCCTAACCCGCTCAACAACAAATAAATGTGTTCAATGGAAAAAAATTAAGAACACAATTAGCTTCCGCATATTCATCTGGTCACCCTGCTTCAATTTATATTACTGTTGGAGACTCTTGCTAGTAGAAATATAATTTAGAAGAAAAGAAAATAGATAAAGAACAAAAGAAAAAGCCTATGGTGCTTTCAAAATTCAAAAGTGAATTTGAAATTCAATTGAGTCAATTTTCAAATTTGGTTCATAAATTTGAATTATCCACATACCAATTAACTAGCCCCAGGTTATTGTGCTTTGAGCTTATTTAAACATGGTTTGAATCCGAGAAAAAAGAGAGGATAGTATCCATTTGTGGGGCCCACATGTCAGACTTATCCCGGTTACAAAAACCAGGTTTTGCTTCTCTACGCGACTTCTCCTGGCTCTGCTCCACCGACCCGCGGTCCTGGCCGCGTCCCAGCCGCCACAGTGCTCCGCCTCCTCACCAGCGCTGCCCCCCGCGCGCAGCTCGCACCCCCCCCCCCCCCCCCCCCCCGCCATGGTGCGCCGCTCGCCAAGCAGCGTCGAGCCAAGCTCACCGCACCCTGCGCGTCACTCGCCCCGGTCGCGCCTCATCGCCACGCCCTCGCCCGCACCGTGCTCCGCCTTCCTCTGGCGCCTGCGCATCGCTGTGCGCACTGTGGGGACCGGAATCCTGACCTCCAAGGATCTCATTGGGTGGTGTCGTGCGATGCTACACCCAACAGTATACAAGAAAAGGGCGAGAACGTTTTACAATACCAAGTATTTATTGAAAAGCACAGCGGAAGTTTTAAAATACTAATGAAAGGAAATAGAACTATACATCGTAACTACGCTCTCAGCACTAGCTATGCAAAAGCAAAGTCATCCATGTCTTGGATACTTCGCACTAGCAACACACAACTCACGGCGGCGTGCAGGGTTCCCACTCAGCTATAAACCCCGGAGGGGGTGCGGCCTCATCATCAAACCCGTCATCAATCATATAATCTGCAAAAACTTGTTAACTGCAAACATGAGCATAAGGCTCAGCAAGGCTAACCCGTCTCACTAGACATATGCAAGGGTGAATACTAAGCATAGGTAAGGTAAAGCATAAAGGACTCGCCTACAAGTGGATCCTTATAGTCATGTTTTAAATAGCACATGAGATTCTTCAGGCACGGCACATCATAGACTCCACAATCAAACAAGAAACGTTTTGCCAATGATATGACGTGCACAAAGCACATAATGCTTTTACAGGTAAAGTATGGGGAAACTGTAGACTTTTAATTGTACTATTTCTATGCCAAACAATGTTGTCCAAGCAATTTGTAATCCCATATATCATATTCTCCTGACTTCTTCAGTATTTACTACATCACATCGCAGTGAATAAGTGGTACTCTATTACCGCGAGGGACGGTGATTGCAATCAGGATACACTCGGAACAACACGACACATACACACTTTCGGAAATGTCAGCGAGTACTTACAGCGGTACCTACATAACATTTTAGTACTAGTCGTATATGGCCACCTTTCACTAAACACTCCAATGTCGAACCGGTCGATCCGTCACAAGTAGGAGGTCACTGCATGGGGCGTACTCTGACATGCCCACCAACTGATTTACACCTTGCTGCCCTCAACCCACACCTATAAAACAGAACGGAATGCCTTGACAAACTAGTATCAAGCTACGTCAGTTTACTGGAGCCCATTTCTCCAATATGCTGCCGGTACATTTCAAGCTTGTCCAGCAGGGCCGCACACGAAACGGTCCTCAATTGACACAAGCAGGGCTACGGACGTGAGACCACATCTCACTGCATCCTACCCACTGCTCGGTCTCAATTTCATATTCATAAACCATTTTCTGATTCCAGACCCTCCCGTGTGATAAAATTCCTATCTCGCGAGTAGATTCCAACTACTCGACTTCTACAGAATGTCCTATGAGCATAAGCATAGCAGTGTCTACTCAACGGGCCGTAGACCTAACCAAGACTCCATAGGATTTGTGGGTCATGCAAGTGGATGTCAAACACCTTAAACGTAATGCACAATCATATGAAGACGTAAGGTGAAATAAAAACTACAAAACACTGTAAGGAACTTAAATGCAAACGGGGCTTGCCTGAATGCGAGTCTGAGCCTATGTTAGTTTCTGGTAGCTGGACCTCCAAAGCTTCCGGCTGCTCCTCGAATTCAGCTACTACACGATATGCATATACTAGGTATGAATGACTTTGAAAATAATTAATATGCTTGAGGTGGTGTGAATATCCTAGGATGAAAATAAGATAATTTTCTTAATTGGCTTTGGGATTTTTATGGTAGATACTAGTGACTATAGAGAAGATTCTTGCAAAGAATAGGAGATGATCAAGGAAGTTTGTTGTTCTTAAAAATTATGGTAAGCAATAACCCTCTCTAAATTTTGGTTGAAATTTTGGAGACCTATCATGGCTACCAGGGGCTGTATCATGTAGAGGGGGTCTCACTGGTTCTAGAAAAATCTGTTTCACTATTTTCTAACTTTCCTACAGGGAGAAACTGATTTTTCAAGTTTGGGTAAGTTTCTGGAAATTGATTTTTTTTCCATTTTTCTCAATTTATAACTACATAGAGATTTGGAATATTGATCAACCTAGTATTTTAAGTCCAAAGAACTTGAAATTTTTACTGGATATCAAGTGTATTAACAATAGTGTTCTGACCAAAATTGGGAATTTTCCAATTAACAGAACTGTAGGAATGAATTCTATAAGCATTTTTATTATATGAATTATAGATAAATTTCTATGGCTTTTCATACAAATCCAAGTGCCCCACTGGACATTATTCTTCATGCTGGTTCTAGCAAAATTTATTTGGGAATTTTTGGATAATTCTACTGGAAGTTATGGATTTTCCAAATTTGGATTGAATCTGGATTTATTTTCCTATTGGAAATTTCAAATAAAGGGGCCTGTCCCACTTCATTTGAATTGGGCCAATCAGAACAGAGCCACACCGGGAGCTACAGGGTTAACCCGCACAGCCACACCGGATCCGCGTTCACAGCTGATCCCGCGCAAGAGGGGCATCGTTGACAGGTGGGACCCGCACCCTTCGTCCACCTCCCAACGCGGCAGCAACTCTCGCCGGAACCGCGGTGGAGCTTCGCCGGACCTAGTTGTGTCGACCTCCTTCCGGCCTCGCCTTGACTGCTCAACAATAAAATTGACCTCGCAAGCCAATGGTAGTGTCCAATCAAGTCGGCGATGGCCGGAGACGGCGGTGCGACAGTGACGGCAGAGCTAGGGTTTCGGCGTTCGTTGGAAACGCTCGGAAATGGCGCAACAGGATCGGGAAAAGGTTGGGAATGTTCCTGGAAGCACCAGGATGACGATTTGGGGGTTAGAATGGGGTGACATCGCCTGCAAATGGGAGTTCGACGGTGAAGTACGGTTTTTCAACCGGCGGCCGCGAAATCTCGAAATCTAAGATGCTTGGTTGATAACTTTCAGGGTCCTTGGGCAGGGAGCTTCGTTAGGACATATAGAAACTATCTGCTAACCAGATTAAAGGATGGTTGCAAGAATGAAACGAATTTAAGCATGAAGCCTTGCTGTTCTATTGAGAAATCGTTCGGTTACCGAATAAGAACTCGAGCTATACTTCATGTCATAGGCTTAGATTCAGTGAGCATAAACTAGAGAGGATTGCGAACCTTTTTGCTTAAAGGATCGAGGCTGGAAATGGCCTAGAACTGGAGCTCAACGGTGAGATAGTGAAGGTTCTCGGCGGCTCCCTCGACGGCGACCGGAAAACTTCAAAATATCCCAAGCAGAAGTTATTTCACGATCAATGACCAAATAGAATAGGTAGAGGAGGTTGTGACAAGCCTTTTCTCTACTTACAGCTCGAGGAGAAACGGCTTCAATCGTCGGCAAAAACTCGATCGAACAGAGGCGGCGGAAATGGCGCGAACCGAGGTGGAGTTCAACGGCGACAGCCAAGGGGGGGGGGGTATTTATAGGGACGGAGGGATGAGGGGAGCGCTCCACGGCGCAAGCAAGCAGGCAGCTCGGTGGTTGCATGCCGCGTCGCGGTGTCGCACGCTGCCGGCATCGATCGGCGGGGAGAGCTGGATACAGAGCACCCTGTGGGTTGCACTCGAGTGGGTTAGGCTGACAATTGGTCCCACCTCCTCTTATCCTCTTCCCCTCTCTGCAACTTCAATTCTCCTACCAAACTTGATCCAAAAGTTCTAGATTTTTGTGGGGAGGCCAAAGTAAATATCTGAAATTTGATTCTGTCATAGGATTTTTATTTGGAGCAAGTTTCAAGTGAATTTCAAATTTGAATTTGAAATTGGATTAAATTCAATGCTATCACTGATTTAAATAGCAATTGAGTTCCAAAGTTTTTGAAACTTTGAGGATAGGTCAAGCAAGTCATGTTGACAATGATGGTATGTTCAAATCTTGATGTTCAATAAAGTTTAACAGAATTCGAAATTTGAATTCCTAATATGGTCTGAATTTGCTAAGCATCTCAAATAAAATAGCAAATGGAATTCAAAATTTATGAAACTTTGCAGGAAGTCTATTTGGAATATTAGTAAACCATAGAAAAATTTATGGCCTCAGATTTGAATAATTTTGACAGGGCCAAATGTACAGTAGCATATTCAATTTGTAATTAATTTGAATATATATTGGGTACTACATATTAATTTTACCTAGGATCCTCCATTCAAATAATTTCAAACTTTGAAGAGAGGTCAAAAGAATTTATCTATGATTGTTGGTGAAGTCCATTCCTCATGTTAATAAAATCTAAGCTTGAGTGGAAGAAAATATTTGATGAGATCAAGTTCATAAGCATAGCTATAATTGGTCTCCATTAGGGTTGATAACCAACTTACAACTGAACCTCATATGAAGGAAAATGTGGGATTTTACACGCACCTCACGCACCGCGCGCAAACCGCGGTCAAGATTGTCACCGCCGTCAACCTCCACCGCTGACCTCCTTCCGCGGTGATGCTCTGGTGGCGCTCTGCTCTGTCCCCATCGTCCTCAAGGTGAGTGGCCTGGCCCCACGCTCCTCTCCTCCACCTCGCTGCCTCCCGGCCTTGCCCATGCGCGCTGCTCGTCCCCTTCTGCCAATCGCATCCGACAGTGCCCAGGCCGCCCTACTTCAGCGCATGTCCTGTCTCCGCCGCGCGCGCGCCCAGTCCTGCTGACACCAACGACCAACTCTTCATTCTGCTCGATGCCGCCTGTACGCCGTCTGGCTCCTTGCGACGGTCGTTCACATCACCACCTCGTCGGCCTCCCTCTATGCCTCCACCTACTCCAGTGTGTCTGGCCCTGCTGCTCCTCCCCACTGCATGCTCCTTGCCAACGTCTTGGCCGTGCCTCACCGCGCCATAGCCGCCATGTCCATGCTCCAAGCTGTGCACCGTCTGGCACCTTGCCGCGCCACTACCTACATCATAACGTTGATGCACAAAGGGGAGCCTAGCGTATTGCGTTGTGCCGCTACATCTTCCAACTCCACTAGAGTGCCCTTAGGTCGTTTACCTTTCACTTGGCACACCATCTCAAGCCAACGTTTGCCGTTGTCGTCCGCTTGACGTCGTCACGACGTTCCACGTCATGGCCGTGTCCTGGCAACGAGACATGGAATGCCTGAGATATAGATAGTGCGGGAACACAACCACGACAGATCGGGCGATGGCCGTTTGGCCAAATTAGGGTTTAGTCGAGGCGAGATTCATCAA
Source organism: Tuctoria greenei (assembly GCA_036927565.1). NCBI lineage: Eukaryota > Viridiplantae > Streptophyta > Magnoliopsida > Poales > Poaceae > Tuctoria > Tuctoria greenei. The sequence continues at coordinate 138,538,922 of JAYESD010000008.1, read as the reverse complement.
GTCCTAGGTGTAGCCAAGGTTCTCGATGAAATGCCTTCTAGTTCAAACCAAGGGTACTGGTGACCACTGGTAACCTATGGTAGAGGAATGCAATAACGTTGCGACTGTCAAGGAAAACTAGACCAAAGGGAACCTTGGATAAGAGTTTCTTGGTCGTGTCGCAGATGTTTCCTAATCGTTCACAGAATTGCTTAACTAGGTGTGCCGCTTCATTGACGGCTAGTTCGTCGAGTCGACATCACTAACCTTGAGACTCATGCGGTGGTGTTCGGGATTCTGCTCACCACCAGTGACGAGTTCTGAGTCGATGTGAACATCGATGAGGCGACCTTCACGAGATGGCAATGCATGTTGTCACGACATAGTCAAGCATTACATTCAAGTTCCAGGAGTTCACCGAACTCACCTGGAGAATCTTGCAAAAGACACTGTAATAGTGTCATGTAAGAACTTAAACGATGCTTGTGAAGTTAGTCATAGCGACTGGTTTACCTAAAAGTGATTTGGACGTTGTCTTGGTACTCACGTCATTTAGCAGTGCTTGTGATGACTCTTTGAGTCCAAGCAATGCAAATCTCACTTCACTTCCAAGTGTCGCTAGGGTTCCACTTCGATTCATTCTAATTTCGAACCCTGCGACCACACTTCCCACTTAACTAGGTTTACACCTTAGTGAGTTTGTATAACTTCATTGGTCGACTTCTAAGTCATGACCTTATTTGTTACACACTCCACTCATACTCAAGCTTTTGATGTCCCACCTTGATTCCTGGGTCATCCTTACTCTAATCAGTCCAACACTTCCATACCAGCTAGTCTCAGCCTTCTCGAGTGGCATAGCTCCAAGTGTTAAGTGAATAATGGCATTACATGCTTTCATTGAACCTTTCAATTCATCTTGACACTACTATGACCACTTGACTCCATCCTTTGTTTATCCACACAATAGAGGCATACCTCTTCCTCCTAGTTAATCTCATCAGTCTTAGAGTTTGTTTAACTTGTTTAATCTAAAGTATAGTTACAATGTTTACTGATATGCATATCATGTTGTTAGGAACGTGATAATAGGTGATTGACGTGGAGCTTCGCTTGGAGGAGAAGGCCAAGGGGTCCGTTTTGAAGTTCCTTGGCGGAATCTCCGGAGGAAGACCACTGACCATTGACATTTAATCGAGTTGCAAACTAAGGCAAGCCCCGGTTTGCATTTATAAGCTATTTAAAAGATTATATTTGTATCACTTATGTCTAGGATGAGTTTTATGCATTAGGGATAAGGTGATTGTTACTCCACTTGCATGACCCACAAATCCCATGGAGTATTGGGTAGGTCTACAACCCGACGAGTAGAAAATGCCATGCTTAAGTTTTCAGGAATCCGGTAGAAGTCGAGTAGTTGGAATCTACTCGCGAGATAGGATTTTATCACAAGGGATGGAGTTTATCAAAGAATGGTTTATGAATATGAATTGGAGACCGAGTAGTGGGATAGGATGCAGCGAGACTTGGTCTCACGTGTGTAGCCCTGCTTGTGTCGATTGAGGACCGATCCGTGTGCGGCCCTGCTGGACAAGTTTGAACTGTATCAGATGCATACTAGGCATATGGAACCCAGGAAACCGATGTAACTTGATAACTTTGGTGTCGAGGCATTACCCAACGGTCGATAGGGGTAGGTTGAGGGTAGTAAGGTGTAAATCTGCTGACGGGCATAGACACGCTCCGTGCGGGGACCTTATGCCCGCGATGGTGGGACCGGTTCGACATTTGAGTTTCTTGTGAAAGGTTGTTGCATACAACATTGTATTGAAGTGTGATTTGATCCAGTTCTGAAATGGGTGTATGTGACATGTTATCCGGGTGTTTACTAATTGCAATCACCGTCCTCGCGGTTATTTGAGTACCACTTATTCACTGCGCCGTGACGTAGTAATAAATATTAATGGAATTATTATGAAATTGTTGCCACAATTATTATTGTATTGCAACTTGTATGGATTAGAGATAGCACAATTAAAAGTTTACAATTTCCAAATACTTAATCTGTAATAGCATTATGTGCTTTGGGCATGACATATCGTCGTGTTTCTTGTTTGATTGTGGAGTCTATGATGTGCCGTGCCTGAGGAATATCATTTGCTACTTAAAACATGACTATAAGGATCCACTTGTAGGCGAGTCTATTTATACTATTCCTTACCTATGGTTAGACTTTACCTTACATATGTCTAGTGAGACGGGTCAGTCTTGCTGAGCCTTATGCTCACGTTTGCGCTTTAATGATTTTTGCAGGTATTAGTTTATTTCTGCTGCTCAAGTTGTACATGAGACATCGAGGTGTCGAGAAGAATCACGTGTGGACCACCGCTGTTGGATTATCATCATGTTGCTAGTGAGAAGCCTCCTATGGCATGGATGTCTTTTCTCATGCTTAGATAGGTGAGAATATGAGTATATAGTTCCGCTGCGTGTGTACCTCTTTTGTACACTATTTTGTAAACTCTAATTATATTTATGAAATGAAAACTTTGTATGTTTTGGTAATTCTTTTCGGTGTGCTGTTAGGTGCCGCATCGCACGGCACCACCCAATGAGATCCTTGGACGTCGGGACCCAGGTCCCCACACCAATCAGAGCTAGGCTGCACCGAGGGCCACGGGATTAACCCCCGCAGCTGCACCGGATCTGAAGGCCACAACTGATCCACACGGTTGAATGAAGCGCTAACAGGCGGGGCCCACCACCCTTCGTCTACCTCGTGCCAAAGGCGGCGCTCCTCGCTGAAGCAGTGCTGGCGCGCGTCGGACTCGTTGCGTCGACCTTCTCTCGGCTCGGCCTTGACCGCCTAGCCCTAAAATTGGGCGTGCTACACACTGGTGAGGTCCAATCACAACGGCGACGATCGGAGGTGAGCGTACGATTGCGGCAACGAAGCTAGGGTTTTGGCGATGGCTGGAATGGATCGGAAATGCTGCATGAAACTCGGAGAAAGGCTGAGAATGTTCTTGGGAGCATGAGGAAGGTGACCATGGGGTGAAAAGGGATGGAATCACCAGCAAAGTTGACTTCGACGGTGGACCGACGGGATTCTCCATGGCGGCGGGGAAAACTTGAATAGCTCGGCCTTTACTCGATGGTTTCCACTGATTTTTGGTCAAGTTGTGCACTAGGAGGTGGTGAAGCTAATACCTAACTGGATTAAGGTCTGGTTCAACCTAGAAGGAGAATCGAAGAGGAGACCTAGTATCTTTGTTACGAACATGACGTGGGGAAAATCAGAAATACCGACGTTATACGCAATGACAAGCTGCAAAATTTTTTAGGCATCCTCAGTGAGCAAATACGCACCACTTTTCTGTTGAGGGTCAGGCACGATATGACTTGTACTGTCGGCGCGATGGAGAGACAGAGGCGATCGTCGAGCTCCACTTTAACGGCAGCGACGAAACTTCAAATACCACTCATATAAGCAGAGAATCAAGCAAGAGAATGGATGGGAAGGAAGAGCACCAAGTTAAGCCACCTTTTGCTGTTGGGAGCACTGCGAACCCTTGCGTCGTTTGGCCGGCACGTCGAGAATCACGGTGGCGATGCGGTGCAGCGGCGGGAGATGAAAAACAGAGGAGAACGCGTGGGTGTGTATCCACTTCGGCCAGAGGAGTGAAGATAAGGCTTGGGGAGGAGTAGACGGCACGCCATGATGCAGGCAGGCGAGCAGCTCGCTGGCGTGGAGCATGCCGGGCGGTGCTGAGCGGAGCGGTGGTGAAAAAATGGCGTACAGAGCACTCACGTATGTGTTTCACTGTCCAATGGGCCCCACTGCTCCCCTCAAGTCAATCCTTCCATGGTAACTTAATTCCACCACCTATAATTTTCCAAAAATTTCAGATTTTTGTGGAGAGGCCAATTCAAATGTGTAGATTAAGATCCTGGAATTTGATTTCACAATTGGTTCAGTTCAGATGGATTTCAGATTCAAATTTGAATTTAAATAGAATTCAATGTACCCATTGAATTAAATAGAATTTGATGTCCAAATTTTATGAAAATTGACAGGGGTGCTATTTGTAATATTTGGAAGCTAATGGTGAACACATGTTCTTATTTTGGCATAGTTTGAACAGGAGCTAAATTTGAATTTTTGAATTCCCTCAATTGAGGTTTAAATTGGTTTGAATTTTCAGATTCCAATTTGATTTCTTTTTCCCATCCCAATTTAGTTTCTCCTATATAAACTTTGTACTTTGAATTTAGAGCTTTTACATACCCTACCCCTGTGAAAATAATCTCGTCCCGAGATAATGTTGGGACCGGAGTCCACACATCCGAGGATCTCATTGGGTGGTGTCGTGCGATGCGGCACCTAACAACACACACGAAAAGGATACCAAAACCTATAAAGTTTTCATTTCATAATAAGAAGAGTTTACAAAAGAGTGTACAACAGGGGTACACACGCAGCGGAAAATACATACTCATAATCTCACCTAACTAAGCAGGAGAGAAGACATCCATGCCCCAGGACGCTTCTCACTAGCAACATGAAGAACATTCAGCAGCGGCGTGGTTCACATGAGATTTATCTCGATACATCGAGATCTCATGTACAACCTGAATGATAGAAATAAACCTAATACCTGCAAAAATTGTTAAAGCGCAAACGTGAGCATAAGGCTCAGCAAGACTAACCCGTCTCACTTGACATATGCAGGGGTAAATACTAAGCATAGGTAAGGAATTGCATAAAGGACCCGCCTACAAGTGGATCCTTATAATCATGTTTTAAGTAGCAAATGACATTCTTCAAGCACGGCACATCATAGACTCCACAATCAAACAAGAAACACTTTGCTGATGATATGACATGCCCAAAGCACATAATGCTATTACAGGTAAAGTATGGGGAAACTGTAAACTTTTAATTGTACTATCTCTAAGTCACACAAGGTTGCAAAGCAATTATAATTCAATATATCATATTCTTTTGACTTCTTTAGTATTTACTACATCACAACTCAGTGAACAAGTGGTACTCATAACCACGAGGGATGGTGATTGCAATCAGGACACACCCGGAATACACGACACATACGCCCGCTTAGAAGTACCTTTCACTGTACTCCTCTCCCACGTCGTATTTGGCCACCTTTCACCCGTCATCCCGATGTCGAATCAGTTCTACCATCCCAAAAGTAAGGTTCCTAACCGAGCACGTCGAAGTTGCTCCTTAGAGGTTCCCTCCTTATGATCATCTTCCCCCGAAGGACGGCGGTATAAGTTTCGACACGAGGGCGCCCGAGCTAAATCAGTTTAATGGACCCCATTAATCCATTATATAACCGGTACTGTTCAAACTTGCTCAACAGGGTCGCACACGAGACGATCCTTAACCGACACAGACGGGGCTACAAACCAACCTCCACATTTGCCTTACCCTTACCAGCCCAGGCCCAAATGTGGTCGCAAGCATTGTCCCCCTCATTTGGGCTCAGACAACCTTGCGCATCCTGTCCTACACGAACATCCCCGTCCATATCTCCAATTATTAATAGTGAACATTTTGGTAACATCTTGTGAGTAGATTCCCCTACTCGACTCCTCTCGCAAGTAGAATAAACTACTTGACTTGTGGTCAATAAAATATGACCCTCTCGCGAGTAGATTCCAATTACTCGACTTCTACCGGTTCATCTTATCCTAAAACATTAGCATGGCATTGAACTACACGATAAGGTTATAAACTACCCATACTCTTCATGGATAATTTGGTCATGCATGTGGGTTTCAATCAATACTTAACTTAATGCACAAGCATTTCTAATCAATAAGGTGATATAAAAGGTAAACTTTATAAAAGCACTTAAATGCAAATCGGGGCTTGCCTTGTTTGCGACTCTATAGCAATGTCAGTTGTATGGCTTGGTCTTCCTCCGGTGAATCCGCCATGGAAGCTTGAAGTTGGAACTCCTCGACATTCTCCTCCAAGAGGAGTTTCTCGTTGATCACCTATCATCACGTTCCTATCGACATGATATGCATATAAGTAATTAAGGTAATCTAATAACAAACTTGACGAGTTGTAAAAACCATAAGAAGAGGCTTGACTAGAAAGATTATATATGTCTCGGATGGGTGGAGAAACTATGGATAAGTCAAGTGGTCATAGTAGTGTCGAGGTGTGAATTGGCAGGTGCAATGAAAGCATGTATTGCCATTATTCACTTAACACTTGGAGCTATGCCACTCGAGAAAGCTGAGACTGATTGGTGTGGAAGTGTTGGACCGAATACTGTAAGAATGACTACGGAATCAAGGTGGAGCATTGAAAGCTTAAGGCATGAGTAAACTGTGCAACAAGAGGTCAGGACTCAGAAGGCGACCAATGAAGGTACACAAACTCATTAAAGAGTAACCCTAATTAAGTGACTAGTGTGGTCGCAGGGTTCTGAATTAGGATGAATCAATGTGAAACCCTAGTGACACTTGGGAGTGAAGTGAGATCGATATTGCTTGGACTCAAAGAGTTATCACAAGCACTGTTAACCTGACGTGAGTACCAAGACATGTTTAGAGGACCTTTAGGTATATCAATCGCTACGACTATCTTTGCAAACATCGTCCAAGTTCTTACATGACACTATTGCAGTGTCCTTTGCAAGATTGTCCAGATGAGCTCGATGAACTCCTGGAACTCGAACATAAGGCATTACTATGTTGCGACGATGTGCTTTGCCCTATCGGGAAGATCATCTCATCGACGTTCACATTGACCCGTACTCGTCCATGGTGGTGAGCGGAATCCCGAACACCACCTTATGAGTCACAAGGTTAGTGATGTTGACTCGATCGTCGGCAAGCGACTCGACGAATCTGTCGACGTTGAAACAACACACCTAGTTAAGAAATTCTGCGGACTGTTAGGAAACATCGTCGACACGAACAAGAAAATCTTATCCAAGGTTCCCCTTGGTCTAGTTTTCCTTGTCGGTCGCAACGTTCTCGCATTACTCAACCATAGGTCATCGGTGATCACCAACCACCTTGGTTTGACCTAGAAGGCATTTTATCGAACACCTTGACTACACCTAGGACTTGATCACCCCCACATCGACTAAAACCTAATTTGGCTTGAAAACCATTGTCCGACGAGTCATGCTTTTGTTCCAGCACCACACACATCACAAGCATCCTTCATATCGATGCCAGGGCACGATGATGGCTCGAAGCGTCGCGACGACGTCATGTGGTCAACGACGTCGACGCGGCTCATGGTGGAGCATCACGAGCACGCACGGACAGACCAACGTGATACAAACGACAAAGGAGGTCAATTTGGGATTTCTATAGGAATGATATCAATGCAGAAACTGGACGTACAACTTGATGACACATGAGTACCATTAGCGGTCACCACGAACGGACTTCGATGACGTCAAGCAAGGCATTTCAGGGCAAGGCTCACCTTGTAGGCATTTCACCGAATATCTTGGGGGTGTACTTGATTCCGTCACTTCATCACCATTCAAAGAGCATCTTAGCACATATCTTGGTCGATTGCAACATCATTCTACCCCTGCATCACAGACCAGTTCTAAACATCAACAAAGTTGGTTCTTTTCTTGTGAACATTTCATTGAACACCTTGGCTGCAGCACTGTTCAACTAATCTTTGCAGAAATCAGAGCTAACCTTGAACCAGTTGTCGATACCATTGTGTCAAAGGCGTGTTCCCAAATTTCATCCATCACACAAAACATTCGCCTTGCTTCCAGGACATAGCCACGGCGTGGAACGTCGCGGTGAAGGCGACAGGAAGAAACTTGGGCATGGCCTCGGCAGGAGCAGAGGAGCAGGGCTCGGTTTGTGTGGCGCGGCGCGACGGTCGTCGCCGTGGCGATGTGGCGCAAGCGGTGCGGGGCAGAGGCGTGTGCGTCAGGGCGCCGTGGCGCAAGAGCGCGGCGAGCAGCAGGGCCTGGGCGGCGAGGCGGCGCTGTGCGCAAGGCGCACGTGGCGTCGGCGGCGCAGGGGGACAGCGCTGCAGGCGTGGCGTGATCGGAGGGAAACCAAGCGGCCAGGGTGGCGAAACACGTGCGAGCATCGGCGGCGCGTGGGGGTGGCGCTAGTCAGGAGGCGACGGCGAGGTGCTTGGTGGCTCGGCCAGCAGGGAGGCGAACCGACATGTGGGCACAGCTGAGCGCGGCCGTAGACCGGAGGCTGGCGGAGCATGGGTGAGTGGCGCACGTGCGCTGGGCGGCGGTGAGCGCGCTGGGCAGAGCTGGGACGCGGCCAGGCGAGCAGGCGCGAGGCGGCACTGGTGAGGAGGCAGATGGCGCGACACGATGGAGGTGGGCAGCACCGGCGTCAGGGAGCTATGGCGGCGGCGGCCTACTCGGCGCGCGGCCGGAAAGTGAAGGGGCGAGCGGCGCGGCTGGGTGCCAGGGAGGCGCGGCGATGGAGCAGCGCGGCCAGGGCGAGTGGCGGCCGGCGTGGGAGGCGCAGGAGCAGAGGCGGCCGACAGCCGGGCGAGGAGGCATGCGGGGCAAGCGAGCGGAAGTGAGCGCAGGAGCGCTTCGGCTCTGCGGTCGTGCGGGCGTGAGGTAGAAGAAGGGAAGTTCGCTTTCTACCTCTGGATAGAAGCAACGCTGGCAACATGCATGATGCGGTGTCGCCCTGTAACCAATAGGCAGAGGCGGTTCAGTTTTGGAGAGGCTTACAGGTGGGGCCCACAACACTCTTCTCCCTCATTCTTCTTTCCAATTTCAAATAGAGCTAGCAAACATGCTTCAAAAATATTCAACTTTGGCCCAATGACTAAATAAAATGTGAAGAATTTTATGGTGCAATCAAATTTCAGAACTGAGCAAGTTGAATTTTTAACTCAAGTTTAAATTTGAAGTCGACTTTGATTACACTCTCAGTACGTGTCCAATAAATGGAAAACGTGCTTCAAAAATTTTTGAAACTTTACCGAGAGTCAATTTGAAATATTAGAAGGTCATGGAAAAATTTACAGCCTTATATTTGAATTTTTTTGAATGTCCCATTTTATGGTTGGAATAATTCCTTTTTCTTTCTCTCTATTTTGTTTTCTTTTCTCCTTTAATTTTTCATTGAAAATGTGAATACTTGGAAATTAAAGATTTTACACCTTAAGTTCCAATATACACTAGCAAAATATGTTCTATATGTAGAATTTTAACAAGTCCCTATTTTTAGTGACCATTGGTTAACTCATATGGTTCATGTGAGTTTGGATTTCCAAGTCCACTTTAAAAATTTTTAAGTTCGCATTTTTGCGTTTTTGTTCTTCCGAAAAGCGGCCTTTTATAATCCTTCCCCCTTAAAGGAATCTCGTCCCGAGATTCTAACATGTAGAATAACATAAACGATGAGGGGACGATCCGTAAAAGAGGGTCATTGACTAAGGAAAATGGCAATGCCCTTAAAGACTGGGGATCTACGAAATAGTGATTATCTTCAGGCATCTTAAGAAATTCTAAAGTTTGCTTCAAGTGATTCCAATCTTTAGGTTGATAACCTTGACAGGATGCTCGACATGACAATATCACATCATAAAACTTTCACGTCTGTTACTGACCCTTTATTGATGTACTCTTACACTGACATGACATCTTGTCCTGTCCTAGTCTCGACTGGAAGAATCAGGACTTGTTCTTTGCTTCTATGGGTCACCATGATAGTTTGAAACTATCTTTGATTTGATTCTTCGTTGCTTGCTTGGTTTTTGCATCAATCCTTATAACTTAATGTGGTATTTCCCTTGACATGAGTTAAGATGGTTTACAAGGTTAAACAACAATCATTAACCTCGTTTGATGTTTAGTCAACCATAGGATTCCTTAGCTGTAGCATAATAGTAGTACAGCCCTCAACATTCTTAGGTGAGCAAAACAGCAGGAATACTGAAGGTATGGTGACTACAAGGTTTTTGGGTATATCAACATCTTCAAATAATAGAAATAGCAGATGAAGACCCTTTGCGGTGGCACACGAGGATTTAAGGATTCAGCATCCTCATATGTTTTCAACACAGCAAAGAACTCAATCATATGGTAACTACAAGGTAATTAGCGTAGCAAGGTTACCATATAACAATGCAAGATCCTAGATGAACCCAAAGAGTTTCACGAGGTTGACAATCGAACGGTATCCTCGCGAGGAAGGAGATTTCATGGATTTTACAAGGTCGATCATCGAACTGATGCCCACTCAATGACGAGCGGTATAGTTGCAACAATCAAGGTACTTGAACCTAACAAGTCAAGGATGGAAGTCCAAGTGTTTGTTTAGTTGCAAGTGAGGTTGAGTAATTGATTTCCCAAGTATTACTCAATGGAAAGGAGATCAACAATGTAAGAAGTCAAATGAAGATGGTGAAATGACCGTAGTCATTAGACACCTTAGAATAGTTTGATTGGGGTACATAATCTTGCTCTAAATTTTAGTATTATCCTGCATTCTATCATTGGTGTTTCATTGGTAATGATGCTTCATGATGCATCGCATGTTGTATGGTGCAATGAATATGCACATGGTATGGTGCAAATGGTGCATATGTATGGTGCAAATGGTGTATATGTATGATGCAAATGGTGCACATGCATGGTGCAGTAACTTTTATAGTTTGAGCAAGACTAAATGAACCACACCCACAAAACTCAAGTACTGTCTGAGGATTTGCAAGGATTGGATACCGTGGTCGTGAAAGACACTCAATGAGTAGCGTTCCTTTCATGACTCGACCACAGTTAAGGAATTTACAACAGAACGACGGATAAGGAATGTGGAAAAAATACCACGTTACCTAGACCTTTCGAAAGCTTGTTCATGTACTACTACACTTGATTGTATCTTCAACTAGGTCTTAGAGTTACCAGTTGACTTGAGGAGTATCTTCATCAGAAGAAAAACATCTAACTATGTGTCGAAGGTTATCCCTAGACACCTGGTCGAGATCACTAGACACATCTAGTGGTACTTCACTTAACCTTCGCTTCAATCAGTCAGAAGGAACGAATATCCTTCTCGATCACTTTAGTGGAGTTGAAGTCACACTCTTCTTAGAGTAACTCAATCTGGTGGTGGATGTTGGATCCTTCTGAAGATGTAATCTTAATTGATTGTCTTCTTGTTGACACGACTCGTTGTAACCAAGGTTGATGGTTGAACACCACCATTACTTGAGTGCTCGCCTTCCCCCTTAAAGTTCCAAACCAGGATGTCGAAGCGTACTTCAAACAATCCTCATGGGAAGATGAGATGCAACTCGAGTAATTGCGACATGCGTTCAACATCACAAGATGTGATGTGGCAAGTCACATAAATCAGACACTAGTATGCCTATCCAAGGGAAAAAGGCTTCAATGAGTTTAACACTCTATTCAACTTGGTAATTAGTTGAGGCCTAACTCTTGGTTGGTTTCGACACTCCCCGAATTGAAATCGAGAGCCGAATTCCTAACAAAAACCAAAAGGTTCAAACTGGCCAGACTATGGTGATAAATGACCAGTCTGGACTCAAACTCGATTTTGATCCAGTTAATGGCAAAATAATATCTTGAGGTGAATAACAAAGTCAAAGTAAACTTCAGAACCTTTCTAAAAAGTATTGGTTTGCCTCTAGATAGCCTCTGGTTTGCAAGTTATGCTATTTTTAAGTCAGCAGATTTTTTCTGCACTTTCAGCAGAACCTGCTTAAAAAGTAGCAGTTTCGATCTAAAGTTTTCAGGCTGTTCTGATGGAAATATGGAAATATTCTTATTGGAAAAGTTGTAGACAATGTAATAATATTTCCAGAAAGTACTTACTTGTCTTCATATCAGTCATGGTTTAAAATATATGAATTTTTGAAGTTGGGTAAAATTTCAGCATTCAGAATTTAAATTCAGTTCAGATTGACCACTCTGCATTCAAACTGGATTTGGAATAGGTAGATGACCGATTCAGGTCTGGAGCCAATTGCAAAAATTGTAGCTGACTCTCTAAACTTTCCTAAAGTTACTCGCGCAACACCATTGGATCAAGGGTCTGCGAGTCATGGATTAAATTCAGAAATGTACAGATTGCTGTCCAGTTTGGATGTGCCTGGACAGTCTCTGCGATTATCCAAATTTCACCCACTTAGAAAAGGATTTTGGTCTTGAGCTGAATAGATAATTTGTAAAGTACTTCCAAAAATTTATAAGGAGTACTTACTTGCCCTCGTAGCACTTCTGGTTGAGAAGATATGGCATTTGCAAGTTGACAGTTTTTCTGAAAATTTGGACAGCACCTCCTTTGTTTAAGGCTAATTTTGTCCACAATTTTCAGATATACAAATATCAACATTTGCAAAAATAACACATATAAAACTGGTTGCATACATTCTCAGGATTCCAGAAATGAAAATTATGAAGTCTTTCGACAAGCCTACTAGAAATTACGATCCGAACAGTAACTGAATATATAGCAGTCCATATTCTGGACTGTTTCGACACCTTAAACAATACTTCGATTTAGACTTGGTTATTTCGAGTTTTAGCCTTCGTGTTGAATAGGAAGTTGATATAGGACTCTTTAAGCTTTCCAGGCATGTATAAATATGCCTAGGTTGCATTTCTAGTTTAAGAGTTATGGCTGTTCAAAGTTCAGAATTTCTTTTTTGGCTGTTTCAGATAGCACCTATATACATGTACTATCTTCAACTCCAGTTTCTACTTAGTTCTAAACTGAATTTGAGGTAACATTGAATTACGAAGATGTAGAATAGCTCTTCCCCTTTCCATAAATGTATCGTAATGGAATAGAAGAGCTTTCTACAAAGAGTTATGGCAAAAATTCAGATGCTGTCTTACACAGTTTCAGAACAGCAGCTGAGTTAGTTAGAGAGGATTTTCACCATCTTACAATGGTCTTTTGGCTTGGGGGTCAATAGAAACTTATAGAAGACTTTAAAAGCTTTCCAAAAAGTATTCATTTACATCCATAGCCGATCAGGTTGAAGAGATATGGAATTTCAAAGTCAGGTCAATTCTGTTCGAAAACAGAACTCACCGGCTTCGAAACACAAGAATTGGGAACAAACTCAAATTTTGAAACTTAGCTCAAAACTCAAGTCCGATAGCTAGAACTTGCTTTACAACTAATCATTTGCTTTGGAACGAAATAGAATCTTAAAGAGATCTTGACGACCTTCTTATCCATAGCATATCACTATGGATCTTCATACTTAACCAAAGTCTTACTCCGGCGAAGTCGAGCTAAACTCTCGCCAGAAACAAAGAACTTTGGTTTATCTACTATTGAGGAGAAATATTTTACATTGTCCATAAGATACCAGCAACTGATACTTGGACCTAATTATGAATATGAAGCCATTTCCTTCGTGGGGGGTGGTCAAAGTATCAAGTGGGATACTGACGGTACTACGTGCCTTACCAAAAGAAAAGTCTAACCCGGTATATCCGGATACGTCTATAGATGGTTCTAATATCGATCACTCGCAAACTTATTCTACACGGTCGCAACCGGAGTTAGTGTACCTGCAGAAGACAAACAATCCCCTTTCACACCTTCACACCTCAAGGGCGGCACGGGGAAACACGACAGGCAGTCACAATAATATATATGAAAGTAAATACATATGACTCTGGTGTGAGTCGCCCTTGAGCGAAGTCATGTCTCGAGGTACATGGCTGTACTACGTTTGTACGGCGAAGACTCCCGCACGAACCGGCTTATACACGCTCAGGCATACGTGTTTCGCATGCTCCCATAGAACATGAATGGTTCTAGAGATGCATACTATCAGGTTATACACCACCCGACGGGGGCTCCCACTAATTTTGTGTCACGCTGTGGTACCGCGTGTCATATGTTCTCAGAAACATGGAAAGTTTCAGAGACTCATATTGACTTTCCGTGCAAAGCCACGGAAATATCACATACCACATCTCGTATGCAGAGCTTACCGAGATTGATCCGCTCTCGGTGGCGTACCTTACCTCTTACCTTAAAGATGGAATGTCGTTACAGAATAATATAACAAGTTAGTTCACCACCTTTATAACTTATACTAGTAATAGTCCTTAATGGGCATATAGCTAATCCTCACTCGACTACTTTGGAGTTTTCGAAAATAGGTTCTTTTCGAGTGTGCTATTCCTAATGAAGCTCTGATACCATGTCTGTTGGGATCGGAGTCCACACATCCAAGGACCTCATTCGGTGGTGCCGTGCGATGTGGCACCTAACAGCACACACAAAAAGGATACCGAAACCTATAAAGTTTTCATTTCATAATAAGAAGAGTTTACAAAAGAGTGTACAATAGGGGTACACACGTAGCGGAAAATACATACTCATAATCTCACCTAACTAAGCAGGAGAGAAAACATCCATGCCCTAGGACGCGTCTCACTAGCAACATGAAGAACATTCAGCAGCGGCGTGATTCACATGAGATTTATCTCGATACCTCGAGATCTCATGTACAACCTGAACGGTAGAAATAAACATAATACCTGCAAAAATCATTAAAGTGCAAACGTGAGCATAAGGCTCAGCAAGACTAACCCGTCTCACTAGACATATGCAGGGGTATATACTAAGCATAGGTAAGGAATAGCATAAAGGACTCGCCTACAAGTGGATCCTTATAATCATATTTTAAGTAGCAAATGACATTCTTCAAGCACGGCACATCATAGACGCCACAATCAAACAAGAAACGCTTTGCCGATGATATGACATGCCCAAAGCACATAATGCTATTACAGGTAAAGTATGGGGAAACTGTAAACTTTTAATTGTACTATATATAAGTCACACAAGGATGCAAAGCAATTATAATTCAATATATCATATTCTTTTGACTTCTTCAGTATTTACTACGTCACAACTCAGTGAACAAGTGGTACTCATAACCGCGAGGGACGGTGATTGCAATTAGGACACACCCGGAATACACGACACATACGCCCCTCAGAAGTACCTTTCACTGTACTCCTATCCCACGTTGTATGTGGCCACCTTTCACCCGTCATCCCGATGTCGAACCAGTTCTACCGTCCCAAAAGTAAGGTTCCTAACCGAGCACGTTGAAGTTGCTCCTTAGAGGTTCCCACCTTACGAACATCTTCCCCCGAAGGACGGCGGTATAAGTTTCGACACGAGGGTGCCCGAGCTACATCAGTTTAAAGGACCCCATTAATCCATTATGTAACCGGTACTGTTCAAACTTGCTCAACAGGGCCGCACACGAGACGGTCCTTAACCAACACAGACGGGGCTACAAACCAACCTCCACATTTTCCTTACCCTTACCGGCTCAGGCCCAAATGTGGTCGCAAGCATTGTCCCCCTCATTCGGGCTCAGACAACCTTGCGCGTCCTGTCCTACAGGAACATCCCATCTATATCTCCAATTATTAATAGTGAACATTTTGGTAACATCTCGCGAGTAGATTCCCCTAGTTGACTCCTCTTGCAAGTAGAATATACTACTTGACTTGTGGTCAATAAAAGGTGACCCTCTCGCGAGTAGATTCCAATTACTCGACTTCTACCGGTTCATCTTATCCTAAAACATTAGCATGGCATTAAGCTACACGATAAGCTTATAAACTACCCACACTCTTCAAGGATAATTTGGTCATGCATGTGGGTTTCAATCAATACTTAACTTAATGCACAAGCATTTCTAATCAATAAGGTGATATAAAAGGTAAAACTTTATAAAAGCACTTAAATGCAAACCGGGGTTTGCCTTGTTTGCGACTCTATAGCAATGTCAGTTGTTATGGCTTGGTCTTCCTCCGGAGAATCCACCTTGGAAGATTGAAGTTGGAACTCCTCGGCATTGTCCTCTGATGAGGACATCACAACAGTGGAGATGCACATTGAACTGCAAGAATCAATCACAAGAGCACGAGCACGGTTAATAAATCAGCAGGTGAATTCGTTCCTAACTTATTTTGTATGTGAGTTTGAGAATAGATTGCTATGTGATGAATTAATTGTTATTAGGAATAATGGAGAAGATCAACAAGTGAAGGAAAGAGGCCTTGGGAGCGTGGAGAACCAGCTGGGACGTACACAAGTTGATGTAAACAGTTTACAACTCGGACTCGAGTTCAACTCAGAGTCCAGAAGCAGTCCCCCTTAAAACGGACGCTCAGGAGGCATACGTACTCCGTTTTTTGACGTTCTACATATGAATAGAAAGAGGAGAAGATAAAATTTCCAATGGTTCTGGTCCCACCTCAAAATTCATGCGGAGTCATTAGGAATCGTCGAAACAAGTCGAGTCTAGATATCTGTCCGGTGCTGCACCACCGAATCGGGCCTTCGGGCCTTGTATCTCGTAAGAGTCCATTAAGGACGCGTCTAATCTTGTTTTGGTCGAACCCTAGCCTATAAATACTGCAGTCGCCAGTCATATTTGGTGGGTTTTTCTTAGATCAATAATATCGTCGTTCTACGGTTTGTGAGACTCCAACTTCGCGATTTTAGATCGTGTCTTCGATGTTCTTGCTCGTGTTCTCGGTTGCACTTGCAGAGATTAGCCTTCTTGGCGAGGTCAAGCATGTGCAGAAAGGTTGATAACCAACGGAGCCGTGGTGTAGTGATTGCAGGGGTACTCGAACCGCTCGAGTGCCGCGGATCATCAACATCAAGTTCTCCACCCCAATCGATATACCTTTCGGAAGATTGGGCCTAAACCTACTCATCAATTGGTATCAGATTTCCAGGTTGCCCGTGAGGTATCTTTGTTTTCCTTCCATTAGATCAATTTTGTTTCGTACCTAGAGTCCACAAAAATGCCACAAAAAAATTAGATCATTTTTACCGCTTCCCAGACTATAGTGCCTGCAATTTCGTTTTTCAGTTTGCATTCGTGTGGTCGAGTCTTGTTGCTGGTTTAGCTTTGTGTTTTGGGTCCTAGTTATCGTATTTCGTCCTTGTTTTCTTTCTGTTCGACACCTATTCCACAATCCCTAAATAACAAACTGATCCTTCACGTTCATCGCTTTGCCCTAGCTAGCTGCCTTGCGTGAACTCCCGCATCGCCAGCCCTAGATTACATGACAAACCTTTGTGCCACTCATCCTTGAATCATCACACACCACACCATTTGTTTTTGTGCAAATTCCCGATCGTTTTCATATCCGATTGTGAGTTCTGTTCTCAAACCGAGTTGGAATCAACATCTAAAAAAACGTAACTCGGACGACCTACCTTAAAACGGCCATAACTTTCGCATATGAACTCGAAATCGGGCGATTTTTTTTTCAAATTCATCTAAGCGAAATTTCACATCCAATTTTAGGCGACATAGCCGCGTTCGGCGAAATTAGATTGCCCAAATTCCCCTCGGAAGATAGGCTATTCGGCCTCCGAAGTTTCAGCACGAATTTTGAAAAATTTTCTTGATTTTCTATAGGCCGCATATTACATCCAATTGATCTGCAAATTTGTGTGCTTCATATCTTTGTTCTCCTGAGTAAAGAAAAATGTCAAAAAAATATTACAAAAAAAGAAAAAAATAGTGCAGAGCACGCATATTAAAGCAATTGGCCTATACTACTTGTGTTGTGATTGTTAGTTATATCATTCTGTCTTCCTTTTGCCTTGCTACTTCCTTGTGTTGTGCTAGGCCCTAGAGCACTTGGTTGACCAGCAACAATTTCCTGCATTGAATACTTATTCAACTTTGTTTACCTATTAACGATTTCCTGCTTATTAGCCACCATATTGTGCCATCCAAGCTCCACCTTCCTCTTGAGCATAACAGGTACCTTTGCAATCACCCCACGCTTCATTGGTTTATCTCACCGTCCACACCACCTGTTGTGTCAGTAAGAACACTTGTAAGAGCGTGGTAAGATGCTTGAGCGAGAGAGATTGTTTTCTTCCACCTTTCACATTGCCACTGTAGTTGATAGGGATAAAATATTTTTTTTGTTGTCTTTTGTTTCCTACTAACAATGACAGGAGAAGACAATGATGACGAATGTGTTCAACACGCTGAGTTACGTGATATGATGAAGACCATGATAGATATGTTCGCCAAATACAACGCAGCAACGGAGGAGTCATTGGCGAACTTGACTCGCCAACTTGATGACCTTGCTCTTCAGATGAATACTTTTGAGGCTCGGTTGCCTCTCGCTGGAAGAAAAGAAGACAATGCTTATGATGAACTAGACGATCACAATAATCAGCCAAGATTGCAACTTTATCGTCGAGGTATGAGAGGTAATAATCATAACAATTATAATCGTCCTCCTGATGATCCTTTTGCTAAAGTGAAATTTACTATACCTCTTTTTCTGGTGCTTATGATGCTGAGGCTTATCTTGATTGGAAACTGACAGTAGAGCAAAAATTGAATTCCCATCTTGTTCCTGAACAACATAGAGTTCGTCAAGCCACTAGTGAGTTTAAGGACTTTGCTATCATATGGTGGAATGAACTTGTTAAAACTAGAACTGATCCTCCAACATGGGATAGATTAAAGGAAGCTATGCGTGTTCGATTTGTTCCTCCATCTTTTCAGCGGGACCTTCGCAAAAAATTGCAGCGCTTAGACCAAGGTAACATGTCCATAGAGGAGTATTATCAAGAGTTACAAAAGGGTATGCTGCGTTGTGGGGTAGTAGAGGACATGGATGATAAAATAGCTCGTTTTTATGGGGGGTTGAGGCGTGAAATTCAGGACATTGTTGATTACAAGGAATATGATACTGTTAACAGATTGTTTCAGCTTCCTATGTTAACAGAAAAAGAATTGCAGGGCCGACTACAACAGCAACAACGCACGAGGAGCAACTTCACGCCGCGTGCAGCAACTACACCATCCAAAACAGCACCATCTTCGACCAACCGTGCAGGGACTACACCATCCAATGGCGGCCAACGAACTATACCTGCTGCTCCACCTTCGCGCGTGCCGGAAGGCAGCAAGGCGACATCGTTCAAGTCCTCGTTGTCCACTCCTTCTACGGGTCGTACTTCCGACATTAAGTGTCACCGCTGCCAGGGACTTGGTCATATGATGAGAGATTGCCCGAGCAAACGAGCATACATAGCACGCAACGATGGCGGGTATGATAGTACTTCGGATGTTGAAGATGAATATTCTCTTGCTACTGACTTTACAGATCCAAATGATGAACACACCAAAGAAGAGGTACTTGGTACAGCGGCGATGGAGAACTATAGGAGCATCATTGTGCAGTGTGCCTTGAGCTCCAAAGTGGAGACCGAAGACAAGCTACAACGACACAACCTCTTCCACATGTTTCTCGTCCTCAAGGACTGCCGTGTACACACTATAATTGATGGAGGTAGCTGCAATAACTTGGTGAACACGGACGTCGTCAGGAAACTCGGTTTGACAACAAGAGCACACCCTCATCCGTACCACATTCAATGGTTCAACAACAGCGGTAAGGATCGGGTAACACAAACAGCGAGAATACATTTTTCAATTGGTTCATACCATGATTTTGCTGATTTTGATGTTGTTCCTATGGATGCTTGTTCTCTTTTATTGGGTCATCATTGGGAATTTGATACAGATGCTATTCATCATAATAGAACCAATAAATATACTCTCATGCATAAGGAGAAAATCACTTTGCTCCCCATGACTCCTGCTGAAATTGTGCATTTTGAGAAGAGTAAAATTCGTGATGGCAAAGCAACAAAATTAGAATCTGAAAAACAGCAAGTTATTAAGTTAAAATTACCATCATTGCTCGCAACTAAATCTGAACTTGCTGATTTATTCGACGCTAAGGGGATGTGCTATGCTTTAGTTTGCAAAGAAGCCATGTTTTCACTTCATGAATTGTCTATTGCATTGCCCCTTGCTGTTGCTAACCTTTTGCAGGAGTTTGAGGATGTGTTTCCCTCCGAGATACCCCCTGTTTTACCACCGATGAGTGGCATTGAACACAAGATCGATTTGATTCTAGGAGCAAGTTTGCCAAATCGTGCAGCATACAGGGCGAATCCACAGGAAACTAAGGAAATTCAGCGACAAGTCCAAGATCTTTTGAACCGCGGGTACATTCGTGAAAGCCTTAGTCCTTGTTCCATTCCAGTTCTTTTAGTTCCTAAGAAAGATGGTAGTTGGCGCATGTGTGTTGATTGTCGAGCGATTAATAACATCACCATTCGATATCGTTATCCTATTCCTCGCTTAGATGACACGCTTAATGAATTGAGTGGTGCTATCATCTTCACAAAAATTGACTTGCGTAGTGGTTACCACCAAATTAGAATGGCACTAGAAGATGAATGGAAAACTGCATTTAAAACCAAGTTTGGACTTTATGAGTGGTTAGTCATGCCTTTTGGTTTTACTAATGCACCCAACACCTTTATGCGATTAATGAACGAGGTTTTACGTGCTTTCATTGGACAATTTGTGGTGGTTTACATCGATGATATCCTCATTTATAGCAAGTCATATGATGAACATCTTGATCATTTACGTGCTGTTTTTACTGTTTTGAGAGATGCACGTTTGTTTGGTAACCTTGAAAAGTGCGTCTTTTGCACCAATCGAGTCTCCTTTCTTGGCTATGTCATTTCCTCGCAGGGAATTGAGATGGATGAGGCAAAAATTGAAGCAATCACCAGCTGGCCAGCCCCAACAACCGTCACACAGGTTCGTAGTTTTCTTGGTCTTGCAGGTTGTTATCGGCTCTTTGTGCGGGATTTCAGCACCATTGGAGCACCTCTACATGATCTAACGAAGAAGGGAGTGCCATATCGATGGGGCGAACAGCAGCAACAAGCTTTTGATGCTCTCGAATCGAAGCTTACACAAGCACCATTGCTACAACTTCCTGATTTTAACAAGACCTTTGAGCTAGAATGCGATGCAAGAAGCATTGGTATTGGAGGCGTTCTCATACAAGGAGGTAAACCCATTGCTTTCTTTAGTGAAAAACTTCATGGTCCTTCTCTGAATTATTCTACTTATGATAAGGAATTGTATGCCTTAGTGCGTGTATTACAAACTTGGCAACATTATCTTTGGTCTAAGGAGATTGTCATACATTCCGATCATGAATCATTGAAGTATCTTAAGTGTCAAACCAATCTGAATAAACGACATGCTAAATGGATTGAGTTCATATAGTCGTTTCCATACATCATTAAGCATAAGAAAGGGAAGGAAAATATCATTGCCGATGCATTATCTAGGCGTTATGCCATGCTGTCCCAACTTGATCATAAAATCTTTGGTTTGGAAACAATAAAAGCATTATATCCTACTGATTTGGACTTCAAAGATGCTTTTGAAAATTGTAGAGAAGGAAGAACTTGGAATAAATATGTGCTGCGAGAGGGTCTCCTCTATCGTTCTAACAAGCTATGCGTTCCAGCTACCTCCGTTCGTCTATTACTTTTGCAGGAAGCACATGGAGGAGGTTTGATGGGACATTTTGGAGTGAAGAAAACTGAAGATGTGCTGTCCACATACTTCTTTTGGCCAAAGATGAGGCGTGATGTCGAGCTCTACGTGTCACGATGCACTACTTGCAACAAAGCTAAGTCTCGCCTTAACCCACATGGTCTTTATATGACTCTTCCTGTTCCTAGTGTACCTTGGGAGGATATTTCTATGGACTTTGTTTTGGGATTGCCTAGGACTAAGAGGGGGAGGGATAGTATTTTTGTAGTTGTTGATCATTTTTTCCAAAATGGCACACTTTATACCTTGTCATAAGAATGATAATGCCTCACACATTGCTGATTTATTTATGACGGAAATTGTTCATTTACATGGTGTGCCAAATACCATTGTTTCTGATCGTGATGCAAAATTTTTAAGTCATTTTTGGAAAACTTTGTGGTATAAATTGGGAACCAAGTTGCTGTTTTCAACTACATGTCACCCACAAACGGATGAACAGACCGTGGTAGTTAATCGTACTTTATCCACTATGTTACGGGCTGTCTTGAAAACAAATTTGAAGTTGTGGGAGGAGTGTTTACCATATATAGAATTTGCTTACAACAGATCCGTTCACTCCACGACAAAGCTAAGTCCATTCCAGGTAGTGTATGGTTTCAATCCCCGTGCTCCTATTGATTTACTACCTTTGCCTCCTTCTGAAACTTTAAATTTGGATGCTACACAATGATCTGAATTCATTCTTAAGATGCATGAAATTACAAAGAAAAATATTGAAATGATGAATGAGAAGTATAGGATTGCAGGTAGTAAAGGTAGAAAAGAAGTAAAACTTGAACCGGGTGATTTGGTGTGGTTACATTTGAGAAAAGAGCGATTTCCCGACTTGAGAAAATCTAAACTTATGCCACGAGCTGCTGGTCCTTTTAAGATTGTTGAAAAGATTAATGGTAATGCATATAAGCTTGAATTGCCTCGCAATTTTGGGGTTAGTCCTACATTTAACATTTCAGATTTGCGACCGTACTTTGGATAAGAAGATGAACTTGAGTCGAGGACGACTCCAATTCAAGAGGGGGAGGATGATGAGGACATCACAACAGCGGAGACGCACATTGAACTGCAAGGACCAATCACAAGAGCACGAGCACGGTTAATAAATCAGCAGGTGAATTGTTTGAGAATAGATTGCTATGTGATGAACTAATTGTTATTAGGAATAATGGAGAAGATCAACAAGTGAAGGAAAGAGGCCTTGGGAGCATGGAGAACCAGCTGGGACGTCCACAAGTTGATGGAAACAGTTTACAACTCGGACTCAAGTTCAACTCGGAGTCCAGGAGCAGTCCCCCTAATAATGGACACCCAGGAGGCATACGGACTACGTTTTTGATGTTCTACATATGCATGGAAAGAGGAGAAGATAAACTTTCCAATGGTTCTGGTCCCACCTCAAAATTCCTCCGGACTCATTCAAAATGGTCGAAACAAGTCGAGTCCAGATATTTGTCCGGTGCTGCACCACCGAATCAGGCCTTTGGGCCTTGCATCCGGTAAGAGTCCATTAGGGACACGTCTAATCGTGTTTTGGTCGAACCCTAGCCTATAAATACTGCAGCCGCCAGTCATATTCGGTGGGTTTTGCTTAGATCAATAATATCGCCGTTCTACAGTTTGTGAGACCCCAACTTCGCGATTTCAGATCGTGTCTTCGACGTTCTTGCTCGTGTTCTCGGTTGCACTTGTAGGGATTAGCCTTCTTGGCGAGGTCAAGCGTGTGAAGAATGGTTGATAACCAACGGAGCCGTGGTGTAGTGATTGCAGGGGTACTCGAACCGATCGAGTGTCGTGGATCATCAACGTCGAGTTCTCCACCCCAATCGACATACCTTTTGGAAGATCGGGCCTAAACCTACTCATCATCCTCCAAGAGGAGTTTCTTGTTGATCACCTATCATCACGTTCCTATCGACATGATATGCATATAAGTAATTAAGGTAATCTAATAACGGACTCAACGAGTTGTAAAAAACTTAAGAAGATGCTTGAGTAGAAAGGTTATATATGTCTCGGATGGGTGGAGAAACTACGGATAAGTCAAGTGGTCATAGCAGTGTCGAGGTGTGAATTGACAGGTGCAATGAAAGCATGTATTGCCATTATTCACTTAACACTTGGAGCTATGCCACTCGAGAAAGCTGAGACTGACTGGTGTGGAAGTGTTGGACTGAATAGTGTAAGAATGACTATGGAATCAAGGTGGAACATTAAAAGCTTAAGGCATGAGTGAACTGTGCAACAAGAGGTCAGGACTCAGAAGGCGACCAATGAAGTTACACAAACTCATTAAAGAGTAAACCTAATTAAGTTACTAGTGTGGTCGCAAGGTTCTGAATTAGGATGAATCGATGTGAAACCCTAGCGACACTTGGGAGTTGTCGGTGGTTTTGATCCGGCAGATCTCCCGACACTACTAGGGTGTTTGAGGAGTCTGAAGTTCGGTGTGGGCGCACGGAGATTCAAGAAGGTGAAGTGTAAAATGACACAGGAGACACGAAGATTTACGTGGTTCGGGCCGCCTGAGCGTAATACCCTACTCCACGGGGTGTGTTGGTGTTGTATTGGATGTATGAGCTCAACGTGAGTTGAGAGTGTCGAGTGTGCGCATCGAGTGAGCGTGTCCTATGTATTGTCAGCCTGTCCTTTTATAGTACAAGGGCAGGCCGTTACAAGTTGGCCTGGCCCAACATGTGGCCCTGGCGGTTACTAATATTGATACACATTTGATACGCTTAATTACCCTTAATGACTGAGTTACAGGCTTTGACAACACCGTTACTGGTAATTAAGGTCGTCCGATTGTGTGTCAT
Organism: Tuctoria greenei; assembly: GCA_036927565.1. Classification (NCBI taxonomy): domain Eukaryota; kingdom Viridiplantae; phylum Streptophyta; class Magnoliopsida; order Poales; family Poaceae; genus Tuctoria; species Tuctoria greenei. Next base: position 138,514,616 of record JAYESD010000008.1, on the reverse strand, counting down.
TAACATAGTATTCATGACACTTAATCGGGTCTTGAAGTCCTTGATTCCCCTTTGAAGATACGGAGCCGTTGTGAAGTCTTCCGGAGGTTTGAGGCTGAAGATCCGACGGTTGGACACGTGGCAGCTCCGGAGCGTACTGTGGGGAACAGATAGGTCCGGTGCTACCAGACACGTGTCAGTTCTGGAGCTTCCCTCGGTCTGGGGTTAGGTCTAGGGTGCCGTTATGGTACACAGCCCGGAGCTTCCCCCTTGTGGGCGGTAGCTCCGGTTTGATGGTACACGTGGCGACCCTGGGACTAACCATGTTGGGAAGCGGGTCCGTTTATGTCTGACATGTGGGCCTCTGAAGGTCTTCAAATCAAGTAGATGACATTCCCTTGAGATCTTTGCAATCTGAAGGGGTATACGGTACCCAGGGTACCGACAGTGGCCCCCTGGGCCCACCTCTGGGGAAGATCTCTTGGGCGAAGTCATTCCGTCGGAGGTGGGTCCATCCTTCGACTTCTGAATCGAGTCTTCAATGGTCTTCAGATGTGCCGCTGGCGATAGTTTTGGAGTTAAATCCTCGCCGCGTGGCATATCTCGGGTGCGGCAAATGAGATCTTTGGCGTGCGGATCTCACGCAATTGAAGGTCGCCGGTTCCCGATACGAAAATCATATCGGTTCCGCGCGCCTTGTCAGGCCGCCGCCTTCGGGCTTCCCGACTTCCATGATGACAACCGTTCACATGGGTAAGAACCTCGACTTGATCATCGGGGTGGTCGCGGGCCCTCTTGTCATCGGCAGAGTGAAAATTTTGAGTAGTATCTTCGACTTCCCTGCGGTTTCCATCCAAGCGTTGCGAGGGCTTACTTAAGAAGGAAAGCGCACACCGTCTGGGGTTCTTTACGCCTCTCATCTGATTTTGCGCTCAAACTCCCAACTTGTGCTTGCTTTTCCTCCCTTGCCTCGCTGTTCTGCGATGGAGTTGGTCTCCGCGAGAGCCATTTGAAGACCGAAGGTGATCTGAAGAAGGTCCGGCCCTCATGGGATGGTCCTCGGACTTCTTCAACCGCCTGGTCCACGCCGAGGGAGAGCTCCCGTTCGAGAAGGAGCATGCCGGCGAGATGGTGTACTTCTCTTCGTATGCCATGGTGGGGTTGATCCCACCTTTTTCCTCCTTTTTCTTGATGTTGCTAGACTTCTATGGTCTGCAGCTGTACCACATTGGCCCCCACTTCATTCTTTTAGTGTCTGTCTTCGTCCACTTCTGTGAAATGTGGGTGGGCATCCCCCCTGTATTGAGCTTTTCTGGACCTTCTTCACCGTCCATACCACCGGTAGGAGTAATGAGTACCTTGGCTTCTACTACTTCGTGAAGCGCAAGAAGTGCCCATTCAAGTACCTCCGGTCGTTTCCCTCTGGAAAGTGGGATGATTGGAAGAAGGACTGGATAGTCATCCGGGTGGAGGAGCACGAGAAGCTGGAGCTGCCCAAAGGCCTCCCCAACATCGACACTGGAGTCTGGAGTGAAGCTCCAGTATTGTCGGATGCCTTCAACCCTGCTCTGACCAGGATCCGCCAGTGTGTGGAGGGAGGATTAACTCCTCAGGCAGTATTTTACAATTTCCTGGTCAACAGTTGGGCACCGCTGAAGAGGAGAGAAAAACTTGCTTGGGCCCTCAATGGTGTGATGGACGACGACCGGGTCAAGACCGGGCTCAAGTCCAACATGGCGGGGGCAACCTTGGAGTTTCATCTCAAGAAGTTCCAGCAAGGCATCGACGTCGCGGGTGATGACTTGACCCCACCACCAACCTTCCTCCCTCTGAACGTGGAAGTAGAGTTCAGCAGGGAGCTCCAGCGGACAATGCCGATGCTTGACGACCTCGGTGTCGTCGAGAGAAGATCGACCTCCAGGGTGGTGATCCCTGGGGCTTCCAAAGGTGGCTCCAACCTTGCCCCGAAGCCAAGGATCGAAATTGTCGGCAAGGGCAAGGAGCCGGCGGACGAACCCTTGAGCCGGAAGAGGAAGCTGAAGCATGCCGACGGAAGGTCCGCCAGGCCTGCATCCTCTGCATCAGCTCCTTCTCCCCGGAGGGGGAGGTCCTCTACAACTACGGCGACTGTACCTGCAGCAGCGTCTTCCTGGGGTGCTAGCTCCGGGCATGCGACTCCAGCACCAGGGCCAGTTGAGGCCTCTTGGTCCGGAGGTCCTTCCCGGTCGAGGGGGGCCTCGACTAAGGAAATGCCTGTGGCTGCAACGAGTTCGGGGGGGGGGGGGGCCTTCTGGAGCTTCCACGCCGGCGGCGGCTATGGTCAGCCCAGAACGCCCGGGAAAGAGGTTCCGCGCAAGCTAGTGCGGAAGCCTCCCAAGGTAACTTTTAATCTTTACATCAGACAGTTGTTTTGTTGTAGTAACTATTTTTAAAATTTCTTCATCCATCATCTGCAGCGTCCCCAAGAAGAGGAATGAGGCTCCACCCTCAGCCACAGCAGCTGAAGCTGTGAGGGCGGAGGCTTCTGCTCCTGTCCCGGTGCCGCCCCAAGTGGCGGCTGAAGCTGCGGCAGCTCCGGCGCCAGCTGTCGTGGTCATGGACCTTGACTCATCCCCTGAGACTCCCGTGGTAGCGCCGGACCACGGGAGAGAAGATGCGCCAGTGGCACCTGCCCCGGAGGTTGAAGCCCCGGGTCTTGATGCTGAGATGATGGAAGCTTCGGCCGTTGAGCCGGAGGAAGCAGTAATTCCGGCCCAGAGCTGGAAATTGTCGAAGCCCCGGCGGTTGAGCCGGAGGTTATTGAAGTCCCGACAAGTGAGCTGGATGTGGAGGAAGTTCCAGCAGTAGAGCCGGCTACCTCTGAAGCTCCGGCCTCAGAGCTGGTTGTAGTTGAAAACCTTCCGGCGCCTGAGCCGGTTGAGGTTGAAGCTCCGGCCTTAGGGCCGGTTGTTGCGGAGGCATCGGCACTCGAACCCATGGTGGTCGAGATGCCAACACCCGAGCCATCAGCAGAGGAGGGGCCTAGGCCGGAGCCGAAAGTAGCCCCTGCTCCGGAAGTGTTGTCGGCGGAGGTGCCTGCTGCTAAGCCGGAGTACCCAGATGAAGTCACTGGCCCCCTGCCTGAGGGGGCAAATGAAGACCTGGAGGCAGGGCCTTCGGAACCACTTCTGGAGGTCGGAACTTCTTCTGTGGGACCCTCCTCCGTGGCAATAAAGCTATTCTGGAGGATGGCCCTAGTGCTGTGGAGGCTCAGGGGACCACTCTTGTGGAGTGAGACCCAATTTTTGTAAGCGAGAACCCGCTGGAACCAGCGAAGGAGACCCCAGTAGGTCCGGAACCTATTCCCCTATCGTTGTCTATTGACAACGCTTGCTCCAGTCCGCGTCAAGTCCAACTGGCGTTCTACCACGACAGCAAGGCTCTTGAAGAGGAGCGCCAAACCCTTAGGCGGTGGCGTAACTGGCTCTACTTCGAGACCAAGATGGCGCAGTCGAGGCTGGCAGATGACAAAGAATGGATCAAGCAGGAGAAGGTCCGCCTGGAATACTGGGGGAAATTATTGGATGATAGGGAGAGCTTGACTCGTGCCCTCGACGCTCAATCCCGGGCCATTTATGAGCAGACCAAGGCAGCTAATAGTGCGGCTGATGATCGCCAAGAAAGGCTTGAAGCCATTAACACTACTCTCATCAAGCGTCGGGAGGCACTTGAGGAGAGGGATAAAAGGCTCGAGGATGAAGAGCAAAAACTCCTAGAGCTGCGGGATGACGTCCTGAAGAGGGAGGAGGAGCTCGCCGAAAAGGTGGCTCTGGCTGACAGGGCCTCGAGGAACGCGCCAAGAAATTGGAAGAGCATTGCACTGAGGAGGAGGAGAAGGCCTGGGTGCGAGGGCAGGAACTCTACCAGCAAGAGTGTGCCATCGCCGCTAGGGAGAAGAAAGTGAGGGGCAGGGAGAAGGACCTGGTTGACCGCCAGAACAAGATCTACCTCCGGGAGGAGGAGCTCGGAAAACTCGAGAAGCAGGTTGCTGAAAAGATTCAGCAAAATGCCAAAGAGGTTGAGCGCCTTGCTCGTGAGAATTCTGAACTGGCGGCGGCCAAAAGATCCTTGGAGGAACTGAAGGGCTTGAGGGCTGTGGACTCCCTACAGGTTTGGGAGTTCCTGAGCAAAGTCAACGACGCGCTGACACCAATGGGCTTCAGTACTGTGCGTCCGCATGATCCGGAGCCGGAGCTGGACCTGGCATTGCAGGCGTTGAGCTCGGCGGGTAGCAAACTCTCCAAGGTTGGTGAAGTCATCGCGGACCAGTTGGAGGTTGAGGGGCAGTCTCTGGCAAAGAACGTCGCAAAATATGTGCTGACGTGCTACACCAGCCGGGATCCCCAATTCCCTCTAGACCCGGTGCTTGAAGGTCCCATCGAAGGAGAAGGTGAAGCCACCCGAGCCAACGTGTCGGAGGTTGCTGAGAAGGTCGCCCAGTTCTTCCATAGGGTCTAGGACCATCTCTGTAGCTCCCACTTGTATTCTCTCTTTTTCTTCCCCAATTTTGTAATCCCTTGTCTCCAGATGAATGAAATCCAAATTTTTGTGAATTTCATTTTTTGTCTTCAACACTTTTGTCTTCACTTGGACCCCTGGTAGATGTACACAATTTGATTGTGAACATGTACCAGGAGGATATTGTGTTTTGTTGAAGACTCGTTTGTTTCGAAATTGTAGAGTGTAGGTTCGAAGTCTTCGATAGTGAAGGCCCCTGAGGTTGTCGGAGCTCTGAAGCTCTGGTATTGACTACCGTTGGGGCTCAGTAGCTCCGGTAATAGTTCCTATCAACGCGTAGAGCATCGATAGTTAGCCCTCCGGGGTGACGGAGCTTAGTAGCTCTGGCAGTGACCTTTGCCAACGCGTAGTTTGTCGGCAGCAGACTCCATTTGTGGAATCTTCTCACCATCTTTTACTCTGCGTCGACGGTTGGCCCCCCTAGCTTTACCGGAGCTTGGTTGCTCTGGTGATGCTCGTTTTCAATGTTTAACATCGATTACAAACCACCTAGGAGGAGTCGGAGCTTCGTCAGCTCCGACTTTTCTCCATCAACGTGGATTCTTTATTTTTCCTGCACACTGAAGCCAAGAAAAATAGTAAAATTCGCTCCTTGCCTATAACTTCGTCGCGGCTTACGATTCCTAAGAAAATTTTAGGTCAAACACGATTCTGAATACAACCGAATGCATTACCTTCTTTCTTTCGGATCCAATTGTACTTGGACTCACCTTACTTCGGCCTGCTGGGGTGTAGGTAGAGTGGCGTACTTAGGGTGCTTGACCAGGCTAAGTCGATAGCACACTCCGGCCCTAGATTGGCTTGGCGGCATTCAGGCGAGTGGGCCATGAACAATATTTGAATCCAAAAGAATCGACAATACAACTCGAATCATATATGAAACGGTCAAAGTAAAATTTCTTAAGAATTGCACATCCTTGTTATAGACAAGAAAGAGAAAAATAAAAAATGTTGAGCCTGTACAAAGTAAATGCATGTGGAGTCTGTTTCACATGAAGATGTCTTTCATTATAGGTCCGGGGTACAGGGGAAACAAGTACACTCTTAGGGTACGGAACCAGGCTAAGCGTGTTTCATTTCTCGTTTGACCCAGGGTAGCTAGCCACGGTTTTAGTTCTGAGACTGTGACAAGCATTGCATGAACTTTGCGGACCTCCCTGGAAAGGTCCGGCTGTTCTCCCGGAGGAACTACCTGACTCTGTACAATGACTCTATAACATACACCTCAAGTTACTACAGACTCACCTCCGTGATATTAAGTGTAGAACTTACGGAGGTGCTCAATGTTCCAAGGATTTGGGAGAGGTGTCCCATCCTCGGTTGCCAAGCGAACGCTTCCGGGACGGGATACTTTAATCATTTGGAAGGGTCCTTCCCAGTTGGGGGAGAGTTTGTTTAACCCTTCTCTGAATTGTATTCTCCGTAGCACCAAATCGCCTTCCTCGAGCTGTCGGTTGTGTACATGCCGCAGATGATAGCGCCGAAAGGCTTGGCGGTATCGAGCATTCCAAACAGCTGCTTGGCACCTTCCCTCCTCAAGGAGGTCTAGGTCTTCACGCCGGAGCTGGTCCTGCGTGGCTTCGTCGAAGGTCCGGACCCGGAGTGACCCCAAGGTGATTTCCGGAGGAAGGATTGCTTCAGCTCCGTACACCAGGAAGAAGGGTGTCTCTCCAGTTGACCGGTTTGGAGTTGTCCTGTTGGCCCATAGAGTGGGCGGAAGCTCTTCAATCTAGTTGGCTCCATGTTTTTTCAAGTGCTCATAGGTGCGCATTTTGAGTCCTTTCAAGATTTCAGCATTTGCTCTCTCGGCCTGACCATTGCTTGCCGGGTGAGCTATGGAGGCGTAGCAAACTTGAATGTCGAGGTCTTCGCAATACCCTTGAAATGCAGAGCTTGTGAATTGGGTCCCATTATCAGTAATGATTTTGTTTGGGACTCCAAATCTGCATACGATGTACTGCAAAAAGTTGATAGCAGATTGCTTGTTTATTGTCACAACTGCAGTTGCTTCCAGCCACTTGGTGAACTTGTCAATGGCGACATACAGGAACTTGTAACCTCCGACAGCTCTTGAGAAAGGTCCCAAGATGTCCATCCCCCACACGGCGAAGGGCCATGTAGGAGGCATCATTTGTAGAGGCTGAGCCGGTGTGTGAATTTGCTTTGCATGAAATTGGCATGCTTCGCATTTCTTCACTAGCTCAGTTGCATCCGGGAGTGCTGTAGGCCAGTAGAAGCCATGCCGTAAGGCTTTACCGACCAGCGTGCGGTAAGACGCGTGGTTCCCACACTCGCCTCCATGGATTTCAGCGAGGAGCTCGCAACCTTCTTCCCTTGTGATGCACCGCATTAGGACGCCGTTGGCACCGCGCCGGTGGAGATCCCCTTCTACCAGCGTGTATCTTTTAGCCAATCTGACTATCCGGTCAGCAGATACATCATCATCAGAAAGGATGTTGTCTTTCAAGTAGCTCCGGATCTCCGAGATCCATGCATCGGAGCTAGCTTGAGCATTTGAGTCTTGCGTGCTGGGTTGCTCGGAGCTTCCGGCAGCACCTACGACCCTTGATGGCTGCCATGGTATCAGGGCCATCGGGACCGTCAGCTTCGGGATGCTGATCTTGCCCCCTTCGCTCAGTTCGGCAGGCTGAGCTATGGGTTTTGACAACCTCTGAACAAAAGTTCCGTCTGGAGCTGGAGCTCCGGTTGACACTTTCGTCGAGAGTTCATCGGCTTCAGCGTTGTGGGCACGCTGAACATGGTGGAGGTCTAGGACTTCAAAGTCCTTCTGAAGCCTCTGGACTTCAAGTAGGTAAGCGGCTAGCTGGAGATTGTTGCAGGAGCATTCACCCTTCACTTGTTTAATGTTGAGCTGTGAATCTCCCTTGACCAGCAACTGCTTGACACCGTACGACAGTGCCACCTTTAGTCCGTAGATGAGTGCTTCGTACTCTGCCATGTTGTTGGTCGCCCTGAAGTCAAGGTGCACCATGTATTTTACCTTCTCCCCGGTTGGTGCTAGGAGAAGGATTCTAGCTCCGACCCCCTGCTTTTGCATGGAGCCGTCGAAGTAGAGGGTCCAGTGAGGTTCGGTGAAGATCGGAGCCTTGTGTTCCGGCTTCTGCTCACTGGGGCCCCCAGGGTTTGATGGAGAGGGAGTCCATTCCGCCACGAAATCCACCAATGCTTGACTCTTTATTGCTTGCCTTGAAATGAATTCGAGATCGAATTCGGCCAATTCCGCTACCCATTTTGCAATATTCCCAGTTGAATTGGGATTATGCAAGATTACTCGAAGTGGGTAAGAAGTCACCACTGAAATCTTGTGAGCTTGGAAGTAATGGCGAAGCTTCCTGGAGGCAATGAGAACTGCATAGAGCAGCTTATGCACCTCTAGGTATCGCGTCTTGGCGTCATGATGTACTTCACTGATGAAGTACACTGGGCGCTGGATGGTCCGGACCCTCCCGGAGGGGCCCGGAGCTTCCTCTTCATTGACCCGGATCCTCCCTGAGGGATCCGGACCTTCTTCAGGGACCTCCAGGTCCTGGCTGGTGGGACCCGGAGATTCTTCAGAAGCGACCTAGACCCTCCCGGAGGGGTCTGAGTCTTCTGAAGTAACTTCTTGTGAACTCAAGTCTGGGAGTCGGGACCCAGACTTGCTTTCAGGAACCGCCGGATCCTCCCGGAGGGGTCTGGATTCCTAAGCATGGGATAGTTCTGGTCTCTCCGCAACCAGGACCATACTGACGACTTTGTCAGTTGCTGAAATGTAAAGCAGCAAAGGGTCACCAGGGTTCGGAGCTACCAGAGTTGGTAGGGTGGTGAGGAACTGTTTTAGCTCCTGGAACGCCTTTTCTGCCTCTTCAGACCATTGGAATGGTCCGGACTTCCTCAATAATTTGAAGAAGGGAAGTGCCCGTTCTGCCAGTCTTGAAATGGGTAAGGGCTGCTAGACATCCAGTCAGCTTTTGGACATCCTTGATGCGGGCTGGTGGCCACATGTCTTCAATGGCTTTGATCTTCGCCGGATTAGCTTCTATGCCCCGGTGACATACCAGGAAACCAAGAAGTTTTTCGGAGCTAACCTTGAAAACACACTTGTCTGGGTTTAGCTTTGTGCGTGTGACCCGCAACTTGTCGAAGACAGCCTGTAAGGTGTCAAGGAGTGACTCCTAGTTCTTGACCTTGACCACGATGTCATCGTCGTACACTTCCACTATGTCTCTAATGAGTTCTTCAAAAGTTTTGTACATAGCTCGTACAAAGGTTGAATCTGCATCCTTGACACCAAATGGCATGGCTGTATAACAGTACAATCCATCTACTGTGATAAAATAGGTATGCTCTTCATCTTCCCTAGACATTCTGATTTGATACCCAGAATATGCGTCTAGGAAACACATTAATTCACACCCGGAGGTGGAATCCACTATCTGATCTATTCTAGGTAGTGGGAATGGATCTTTTGGACATGCCTTATTTAGTGTTGTGTAGCCGATACACATCCGAAGCTTCCCGCCGGCCTTGGGCACAACGATTGGGTTTGCCAGCCATTTTGGATGGAAGACTTCTCAGATGAATCCAGCTTCAAGCAACTTCTTCACTTCTTGTCGAATGAAGTTCTATCGCTCCACGGATTGCTTCCGAGGCTTCTGGTGTACGGGTCGGGCGTCAGGGTAGATCTTCAGATTGTGCTCAATCACTTCCCTGGGGATCCCAGACATTTGTGACGGTTGCCAGGCAAACACGTCGACATTAGCCCGGAGGAAAGCGATGAGCACGAGTTCCTATTTGTCATTCAGTCCTCCCAATATACGGGTGGTCTGAGCGGCATCGGAACCGATTTGGATGACTTTGACGGGAATGTCGGTGTCACCGCTTGGCTGCACACGAGGTGCAGAAGTCAAGCCTCGCTGACAAATGCTCGGGGGTTTTGGAGCTTGTTCCTGCCTGGAGTCCTCCTCTTGCATTGTAGTAAGCGCATGAAGTTCTTCCAGAGCAGTTACTCTGACAGTACGGTCTCCACGGATCCGAAGAACGCCTACTCGTGTCGGCATCTCTAAGACCAAGTAGCCATAATGAGCAGCTGCCATGAATTTGTACAAGGCAGACCTGCCCAAGATGGTGTTGAAAGGTAAGTTGATCTGAGCAACGTCAAAGACCAACTTCTCAGTGCGATACTTCTCCCGGGTCCCAAAGGTAACGGGGAGAGTGATAGCACCGAGTGGGGCAATGGCTCCCGGACCTACTCCAGAGAAAGGTCGAGAGGGATGGAGATCCGAAGGTCGGAGCTGAAGCTTGGTAAAGGCTTTGAAGCTTATGAGGTTCAGCCCCGAACCTCCGTCTACCATTACATGGTGGAGCTGGATGTTATTGATGGTGGGAGATACCATCAAAGATAACTGGCCTGCTCCAACCATGATTCGAGGGTAGTCCGAAGCATCAAAAGTGATGGCCATGTCCATCCACTTCCGATGAGGCTCCGCCCTGGCTGTAGGAGCTACAGCGGCCATGTCCCAGCGCATTGTCTTGAGGGCGCGACGGGAAGTGATGTCCCATGATCCACCAAAAATGGTGTTCATGGTCTTCCGACACTCGTTGTCAGAGACGTCAGAATCGTCGTCGACAGAGGTGTAGACGGCCTTCAGGACCTTTTTGGGATCCTAAAAACCTAACTCCTCTTCAGCCGGAGCTTCGTCAACTCTTTGTTTTCCTTCCCTCTGTCGGAAAGGAGCTTCTTCCTGGCGCTTGTTGTAGCGCTCGGCCAGGTTTTGGACCTCCCGACAGTCTTCCAAACCGTGGCTGTCCATCTTATAAATTGGACACCACACCTTGGGTTTGCCACCGTCTTCAGAGGACGGTCGAGGTCGCTTCTTGGGGTGTGGCCCCCGGCCACCCGGAGCTGCAGCAGCTGCAGCATTAGATGCGCCGGCCGACGGCTTCTTCTTGCTGTTGGTCTTTTTCTTCTTCTTGCCACTCCTGGAGGTAGTGGCTTTGCCTTTGGAGGATTTTTTGTGATCCTCCGGAGGTGGTTTGGAGTTCATTTCACTGCCCTCTGCAGCTCTGGCACATTTGTCAGCCATGCTGAAGAGTTCCGTGACACTGGTGATCTCCTTGATCGCCAGTTTCTCCAACATCTTCTTATCCCGTACACCCTGCGTAAATGCCACAATGACAGAAGCGCTAGAGATAGAAGGGATAGTGTTTCGTACCTGAGAGAATCTCTGGATGAATGATCGCAGGGATTCTCCCCCTTTTTGCACGACTGCAAAAAGGTCTAGTTCAGTGCCTGGTCGGGTGTATGAACTCCCGAAGTTGGCGGTGAACTGCCAGCACAACTCCTCCCAACTGTTGATGGAGTTGGGTGGAAGGCTCATAAACCAGGACCGGGCGGTCCCAGTTAAATCCACTGGAAAATAATTGGCCATTACGACCTCATTTCCTCCAGCTGCCAGGACAGCAGTGGAGTAAATCTGAAGAAATTCAACGGGATTAATGGTCCCGTCAAACTTCTCCAGCAGGTGAGGCCAGAATTTCTATGGCCACCTGACCATACGCAAATGCATGGCCAGGGCCGAACAGCCTCCTCCTACTCCTTCAGGAGCAGGAATGTCTTGAGCTTCTCATCTTTCACGAGCATGCTCAATATGGACTCGGCCATCTTGTTGACAGTATCGGCGATCAAGCTCCGCCCGGAGGTCATGAGTTGAAAGCCTTGACACCGTGTGAGTGCGCCGTGCCCCGGAGGGCAACAACGTCACTTGCTGCGACGCAACACGTCTCTTGTTGTTGGAAACGTGTGGACCAAGTCTGCCAGACAAGGTCCGTCGCTGCGACGGGGCCCGTCCTGAAGGAGGAGGACCTTGGTTGCTGATGCGGTCGGCTGCTACTGCAACCAAGTGTTCCAAATCGGCCCTTCACTGCTCCATTGCATCCCGGGATGCGTCCGGAGGTGGTGGGCGCTGAAGAAGAGCACGTGCTGCATGGAGCGCGTGTTCCAGGTTGTCATGATTTGCCGACGCAGTGATTGGCGCCGGTGCACCATCGCGCTGGCCAGCTTGATTTGCTGGTGGAGGCGGCGGTGGTGGTAGTGTGACTCCTGCTGGAACTGAGGTTCCTGCTGGTGGCTGCATATTGGAGGGATTACCCCCAACAGCTTGAACAGCGGGATGACCGTTGGATGATCCAGCAGCTGAGTTCACCATTCTTGAAATCTCAGGCGCCCCTACCTGGCGCGCCAACTGTCGGTGGTTTTGATCCGACAGATCTCCCGACACTACTAGGGTGTTTGCGGAGTTTGAAGTTCGGTGTGGGCGCGCGGAGATTCAAGAAGGTGAAGTGTAAAATGACACAGGAGACACAAAGATTTACGTGGTTCGGGCCGCCTGAGCGTAATACCCTACTCCACGGGGTGTGTTGGTGTTGTATTGGATGTATGAGCTCAACGTGAGTTGAGAGTGTCGAGTGAGCGCGTCGAGTGAGCGTGTCCTATGTATCGTCGGCCTGTCCTTTTATAGTACAAGGGCAGGCCGTTACAAGTTGGCCTGGCCCGACATGTGGCCCTGGCGGTTACTAATATTGATACACATTTGATACGCTTAATTACCCTTAATGACCGAGTTACGGGCTTTGACAACATCGTTACTGGTAATTAAGGTCGTCCGATCGTGTGTCATTAACATATTATTAATAACACTTAATCGGGTCTTGAAGTCCTTGATTCCCCTTTCAAGATCCGGAGCCGTTGTGAAGTCTTCCGGAGGTTTGAGGCTAAAGACCCGACGGTTGGACATGTGGCAGCTCCGGAGCATACTGTGGGGAACAGATAGGTCTGGTGCTACCAGACACGTGTCAGTTCTGGAGCTTCCCTCGGTCTGGGGTTAGGTCTGGGGGTGCCGTTATGGTACATAGCCCGGAGCTTCCCCCTTGTGGGCGGTAGCTTCGGTTTGATGGTACACGTGGCGATCCTTGGACTAACCATGTTGGGGAAGCGGGTCCGTTTATGTCTGACATGTGGGCCTCTGAAGGTCTTCAAATCAAGTAGATGGCATTCCCTTGAGATCTTTGCAATCTCAAGGGGTATACGGTACCCAGGGTACCAACAGGAGTGAAGTGAGATCGACATTGCTTGAACTCAAAGAGTTATCACAAGCACTGTTAACCTGACGTGAGTACCAAGACACGTTCAGTGGACCTTTAGGTATATCAATCGCTACAACTATCTTTGCAAACATCGTCCAAGTTCTTACATGACACTCTTGCAGTGTCCTTTGCAAGATTGTCCAGATGAGCTCGATGAACTCCTGGAACTCGAACATAAGGCATTACTATGCTGCGACGATGTGCTTTGCCCTATCGGGAAGATCATCTCATCGACGTTCACATTGACCCGTACTCGTCCATGGTGGTGAGCGGAATCCCGAACACCACCTTATGAGTCACAAGGTTAGTGATATCGACTCGATCGTCGACAAGCGACTCGACGAACCTGTCGTCGATGAAACGGCACACCTAGTTAAGAAATTCTGCGGACGGTTAGGAAACATCATCGACACGAACAAGAAACTCTTATCCAAGGTTCCACTTGGTCTAGTTTTCCTTGTCGGTCGCAACGTTCTCGCATTACTCAACCATAGGTTATCGGTGATCACCAACCACCTTGGTTTGACCTAGAAGGCATTTTATCGAGCACCATGGCTACACCTAGGACTCGGTCACCCCCACATCGACTAAAACCTAATTTGGCTTGACAACCATTGTCCAACGAGTCGTGCTTGTGTTCCAGCTCCACACACATCACAAGCATCCTTCATCTCGATGCCAGGGCACGATGACGGCTCGGAGCGTCATGACGATGTCATGTGGTCAACGACGTCGACGCGGCTCATGGTGGAGCATCATGAGCTCGCACAGACAGGCCAACGTGATACAAACGACAAAGGAGGTCAATTTGGGGATTTCTATAGGAATGATATCAATGCAGAAACTAGACGTACGGCTTGACGACACATGAGTACCATTAGCGGTCACCACGAACGGACTTCAATGACGTCAAGCAAGGCATTTCAGGGCAAGGCTTACCTTGTAGGCATTTCACCGAATACCTTGGGGGTGTACTTGATTCCGTCACTTTATCACCATTCAAAGAGCACCTTGGCACATATCTTGGTCGATTGCAACATCATTCTACCCCTGCATCACAGACCAGCTCTAAACATCAACAAAGTTGGTTCTTTCCTCGTGAACATTTCATCGAACACCTTGGCTGCAGCACTGTTCAACTAATCTTTGCACAAATCAGAGCTAACCTTGGACCAGTTGTCGATACCATTGTGTCAAAGGCGTGTTCCCGAATTTCATCCATCACACCAAACATTCGCCTTGCTTCCAGGACATAGCCACGTCGCGAAACGTCGCGGTGAAGGCGACAGGCGGAAACTTGGGCATGGCCTTGGCAGGAGCAGAGGAGCAGGGCGCGGTTTGTGTGGTGCAGCGTGACGGTCATCGCCGTGGCGACGTGGCGCAGGCGGTGCAGGGCAGAGGCGGGTGCATCAGGGCGCCGTGGCGCAAGAGCGCGGCGAGCAGCAGGGCCTGGGCGGGTGCTGTGCGCAAGGCGCACGCGGCGTCGGCGGCGCAGGGGGACGGCGCTGCAGGCGAGGCACGACCGGAGGGAAACCAAGCGGCCAGGGCGGCAAAACGCGCGCGAGCATCGGCAGCGCGTGGGGGCGGCGCCGGTGAGGAGACGGCGACGAGGTGCTTGGCGGCTCGGCCAGCAGGGAGGCAAACCGACGTGTGGGCACAGCGGAGCGCGGCCGTAGACCGGAGGCAGGCGGAGCATGGGTGAGCGGCACACGTGCGCTGGGCGGTGGTGAGTGCGCCGGGCGGAGCTGAGACGCGGCCAGGCGAGCAGGCGCGGGGCGGCGCCGGTGAGGCGGCGGCTGGCGCGACGCGATGGAGGTCGGTAGCGCTGGCTTCGGGGAGCTATGGCGGCGGCGGCCTACTCGGCGCGCGGCCGGAAAGTGAAGGGGCGAGCGGCGCGGCTGGGTGCCAGGGAGGTGTGGTGATGGAGCGGCGAGGCCAGGGCGAGTGTTGTCCGGCGTGGGAGGCGCAGGAGCAGAGGTGGCCGACGGCCGGGCGAGGAGGCGCGCCGGGCAAGTGAGCGGAAGTGAGCGCAGGAGCGCTTCGGCGCTGCGCTTGGGCGGGCGTGAGGTAGAAGAAGGGAAGTTCGCTTTCTACCTCTGGATAGAAGCAACGCTGGCAACATGCATGATGCGGTGTCGCCCTGTAAACGATAGGCAGAGGCGGATCAGTTTTGGAGAGGCTTACAGGTGTGGCCCAAAACACTCTTCTCCCTCATTCTTCTTTCCAATTTCAAATAGAGCTAGCAAACATGCTTCAAAAATATTCAACATTGGCCCAATGACTAAATAAAATGTGAAGAATTTTATGGTGCAATCAAATTTCAGAACTGAGCAAGTTGAGTTTTTAACTCAAGTTTGAATTTGAATTCAAGCGGTGATACTTGATTCAGTGAAATATATAGTAGATTAGGTTCAAAAATCCTGAAACTTTGAAGTTAACCTTTTTGAACCATAAGGTACCTCAGGAAAAATTTGGAGTTGATTTGGACAAGGTTAAGTACAAAGTTTAAATTTAAAGTCGACTTTGATTACACTCTCATTACATGTCCAATAAATGGAAAACATGCTTCAAAAATTTTTGAAACTTTACCGAGAGTCAATTTGGAATACTAGAAGGTCGTGGAAAAATTTACAGCTTTAGATTTGAATTTTTTTTTAATGTCCCATTTTAGGGTTGGAATAATTCCTTTTTCTTTCTCTCTATTTTGTTTTCTTTTGTCCTTTAATTTTTCATTGAAAATGTGAATACTTGGAAATTAAAGATTTTACACCTTAAGTTCCAATATACATTAGCAAAACATGTTCTATATGTAGAATTTTAACAAGTGCCTATTTTTAGTGAACATTAGTTAACTCATATGGTTCATGTGAGTTTGGATTTCCAAGTCCACTTTCAGAAATTTTAAGTTCGCATTTTTGCGTTTTTGTTCTTCCGAAAAGCGGGCTTTTACATATTACAAATAAAAGAGGCTCTGGTAAAAGATTACCGAATATAAGATGATAATAAATCCGGATAGTTTGATCGGAGATAATCCTCGCTTTCCCAGGTCGCTTCCTCAGCGGTATGGTTATTCCACAAGACTTTGTAGAAGTACAAAGTCCGGTTCCTGGTTGTGCGAGTCTTTTCATCGATTATCCGGATCGAATATTCAGAATAAGTGAGATCTGGTTGTAGAGCTTCAATGTCTTCGGTGCGGATTTCAGCTGAGGATTTAAGACACTTCCGCAGCTGAGAAATGTGGAATACATTATGAACTCCCGAAAGTGACGCCGGTAACTCCAAATGATAGGCCACGGGCCCGCATTCGCGAACGGATCAATGAATCGTGGAGCAAGTTTTCCCTTCACTCCGAAACGATAAATCCCTTTCATCGGAGAGACTCAAAGATAAACGTGGTCTTCGATGTTGAAGTGGAGAGGTCGACGTCTTTTATCCACATAGCTATTCTGACGAGATTGAGCAGCCTTGAGATTGGCTTGAATTACTCGCAATCGTTCTTCGGCTTCATTCACAAGATCAACTCCGTATATAACTCGCTCGCCGGACTCACACCAGTTGAGTGGTGTGCGACATTTCCAGTCATAGAGAGCTTCATACGATGCCATCTTGATGCTAGATTGATAGCCATTGTTATATTAGAACCCCGCCAATAGTTAATGATCATCCCAATTGTTACCGTGGTGGATGGCACAAGCGCGTAGCATATCTTCCAAAACTTGATTCACCGGTTCAGTTTGACCATCGGTCTGCAGGTGATATGCAAAGCTTCGGATCAGTTTTGTCCCCAATGATATGTGCAGCTGCTCCCAAAAATGAGCGACAAACAGCTCACCGCGATGTGAAATAATTGTCCGGGTAACTCCGTGCAAGCACATGATTCTTGAAATATATAACTCCGCATATTTCTTGGCAATGTACTTTGTATGTACAGGGATGAAATGAGCTGATTTGGTTAGTCGATCGACTATCACCCAAATCGAATCATACTTGTGGAATGTGAGAGGTAACAAGACGATGAAATCCATACTAATGTCCTCCTATTTCCACGCCAGAATTTTCAATGGTTGCAGCTGTCCGGCTTTTCTCATATGGTTGGCTTTCACCCACCGACACGTATCACGCTCCGATACGTACTTTGCAATTTCTCTTTTCATCCGTGTCCACCAAAATCTGGTTTTCAGATCTTGATACATTTTGTTGCTGCCCGGATGAATAGAATAAATGGACAAGTGAGCTTCGTCTAAGATTTTCTTCCGAAGTGTCATATCATAGGGTACCACTATACGGTCTTTGAACCATAGAGTACCATGTTCATCACTCTGGAAACACTTTGTTTCCCCATTCTTCATTCTCCTCCGAATGTGCGACATACCCACGTCTATCTTTTGAGCTTCCATAATCTCCTCTCGTATGGTAGGAATGAGAGCAAGATTATATAACGCTCTATATGGAACCAAGTATAAACTTGGCTCGTCCTCTTCCATCGGGGTAATGGACAAATTATTTACGTGAGACTTGCGGCTTAGCGCATCGGCAACTACATTTACCTTGTCGGGATGGTAATGAATTTCAATCTCATAATCTTTGATTAGTTCCAACCATCTTCGCTGTCATATATTCAGTTCCTTCTGAGTGAAGATATATTTCAGGCTCTTGTGATCGGTGTAGAGGTGCACTAGATTTCTTAGTAAATAATGCCTCCACATTTTCAAAGCGAGCACCACGACAGCGAGCTCAAGGTCATGAGTTGGATAATGCTGCTCATGATTTCAGAGCTGCCGTGATCCATATGCAATCATGCAGCCTTCTTGCATTAACACGCAGTCGAGACCGATACCAAACACATCACAATAAATGTCAAAAGATTTGGTCGTATCCGGCTGAGCTAAAACTGAGGCTGTTGTGAGATGTTTCACCAATGCTTGGAATGCATCCACACATGCCTTGATCCAAATATATTTGGTCCCCTTTTTTAGCAGCTTCGTCATTGGCTTAGCAATTTTTGAGAAGCTCAGAATGAACCTCCGATAATATCCCGCTAACCCAAGGAAAGTGCGAACTTCGTGTACAGATGTTGGAGACTTCCATTTCAGCACTTGCATAATTTTCCTTGGATCAACAGCGATGCCCTCCGCAGAAATAATGTGACCAAGAAATGGTACTTGGCTGATCCAAAACTCACACTTGCTGAATTTTGCGTAAAGCTTGTGATCTCGCAATCGTTGGAGCACGATATGCAAGTGATTGGCGTGTTCTTCCTCTGATTTTGAGTAAACCAGAATGTCGTCGATGAAGACCACGACAAACTTGTCCAACTCCGGCATAAACACCGAATTCATCAAATACATGAAGTGAGCCGGCGCGTTGGTAAGTCCAAACGACATGACAAGATATTCATAGAGCCGGTATCTCATCGAGAATGTCGTCTTCAGTATATCCTCCGGTCAGATTTTGATTTGATGATATCCGTACCGAAGATCCATCTTTGAGAATACTTTAGCACCCACTAATTGATTGGATAAAATATAGATGTGTGGTAGTGGATACTTATTCTTGATCGTCACGGCGTTGAGCGGACGATAGTCCACACATAGACGTAACGTCTTGTCCTTCTTCTTTACAAATAATGCGGAGCAGCCCCAAGGTGATGAACTTGGTCTTATGAGACCTTTGTCCAGCAGGTCCTTCAAATGCTCATTTAATTCCGCCAACTCATTTGGTGCCATCTTATACGGCCTCTGAAAAATAGGCGTGGTTCTCGGAATAAGTTCAATTTTGAACACGACGTCCCTATCCGGTGGCATACCCGGAAGGTCATCGGGAAACACGTCCGGAAACTCACGGACCACGCGAATGTCCTCAAGTTTTGTGGCTTCCATGGAACGATGTCGAGAGTTCATGTGGTGCTCTATGATGGTGCAGCCATGACATGTCGTGTGTGGTTCATGTAGTGGAGAGTTTAAATGGACCACACGTGGAACGATGTCGAGAACAGCACCATGATGGTGCAGCCACGACATTCCTAAGATGACATCAAGCTTCTGACTCTCTAATATAATTAGAGAAGTCGGATATAAATTTCCACCCAACAGAAGTGGTGCTCTATGGACCATTCTATCAGTTGCTACTGTCCCACCTGCAGAGCAAATCAAATATGGACATTTTTGTGGGAATGATTTGTAATTGGTATTTGTTTACATATGATTGTCTAATGAAATTATGGGTGGCACCAGAGTCAAATAATATGACTACAGGATTTTGGAGTAGAGAAAACGTACCCGCAAAGACGGGTTCGCCTTCCGGCACGTCTTCGATAGCTAGGTGGTGGGCGTTGCCGGGTTTTGCTACAGGTTTCTTGGGCTGGTTGCGGGGTTGAGCTGCACCCAGATATGGCACTTGCACGCTGCCTTGTCGCTGTTCGGGGCAGTACTTTGCAAAATGCCCGACACGGCCACACGTGTAGCAAGTGTATTGTGTCGGGTTCCCGCAAAGATGCGGACGGAATCCCGGTGCACGTGGTGGAGGTGGATGCGCACGCGGGATCATCCTTTGCTGCTTCTGCTGCTGCTGCTGCTGCTGCTGCTGTGGAAATGGTGGTCGGAAATGCGGCGCTTTGAAAGAACGACCGCGGAATTGCTGCGGTTGCGCCGGTGGCTGCCATCGCTGACCGGATGGTGAGCGATACACAACACGGTACTTCTGCGGACCACCACTACTGCTGGTCGACGACGCGCTCCATTTCCTCTTATCGGAAATGAGCTCGCGCTGAGCATCCTCCTGTACAATCACGGTATTGACGATGTCTTTGAAAGTGCCTTGGTTGCATTGCGCGAGTTGGACTCTCATCTTGGGGTTCAAACCCCGGAAGAATATATCTCGCTTCCTATTGTCCGTCCCCACATATTTTTGCGCGTACTGCGCCAAGTGATTGAATGTGTGGGAGTATTCGTGGCCACTCCTCCTGCCTTGCTTTAGCTCCAAAAATTCTTGAAGCTTCCTCTTCATTATTCCGAGAGGTATATGGTAGGCACGGAACGCCTCCCGGAATTCGGTCCAGGTGACTGCATGACCAGTCGGCAGTGAGGCGATGTAGTTCGCCCATCAAGCACCGGCGAATCCTTGAAGCTGTTGCGCTGCAAATAGCGCCTTCTGCTGTTCGGTGCATAGTAGCAAACCAGACTTTGCCTCAAGCGTGCGGATAAAGTTGTCTGCCTCAAAAGGCTCCTCGGCCTCCGTGAAGACCGGTGGATGCGTCGCCAAGAAATCTGAATATAAACTCTGTTGGGGCTGGCGTTGCCCATTGTCTTGTCGTCCCCCTTGACGAGACAAATTCTGCACCAACATACACAGTACCTCGGTTTGCTCGTTGCGCGAGCTGAGTACTGCAGCCAGAATCTCCGCGAGCGTCCTCGGAGGTTCAGGTGGTGGTGGTGGGGGGACTTATTGCTGTGGTGTCGCGGTTTGCTCCCAGGTCGGAGATTCATCCTCATGACCCTGGCTCGAGCCTCCCATCTCGGGCGTAGAACGCGTACGCACCATTCTGCATTCACATGATTTAAATCAGCAACATGTTTGTTTTCTTCATCCATTTTATACCATAGTAGTGCGAGTATTGACAATGTGATAATTGCATAATATTCACATATATTGACAAAAGTACAAACTTTATACAATATATATTCCCTCATGACCAAGTTTACAATAGTGGTTTCCAAAATGACGGACTCCCACTACGGAAGTGCATCTAACCTATACTTTGTCTCCATGAGATGTTATACACATCTTGTCATCTCATACACACCACTACTATTTATATTATGACACAAACATGACTACAAAATAAACACGAGCAACCACTAACTATACGTTGCCCCGTGATGGCAGTAGTGCTGCCCCATCCTACTCCGATGCATCGTCATCGGCGTACTCGAGTATCTTAGGATCTTCTTCCTCCCCAGAACCTGAGAGCATCTGCTCGTCCATATTCAGCGGCATGTTATGAGCCGGTGGGTACACAACTGGTTGCAATTGTGCTTCGGCCTCAATCACGTCATCACGAAGTTGGTCTGCCTTGTACTCCCAATTCTGAGCTTCCTCGATGGCTTCATCTCGTTCCTCGGTGACTACCAACAGCTGCATTTGCTGCTGTTGCACCTCCAACTGACTCACCTGCAGTCCATCACGAGCTTGCTGCAGTTCCATGCGAGTTTGCCTCAGTTCGGCGCGAGCTTTTCGCAGTCTAGTGCGAGTGTGATTCAGCTGATCCTCGTATTGATTCAGCCGGTGATTCGTCGAAGCCAGGAACGAACGTAGGTTCTCATTGATATAATCAAGAGTGTCACCCCGTTCAATTTCTTGCTTCAAGGCTTCGATCTGCTCCCAAAGAATTGCACCCTATGCGAGAACCACCATGATGAATGCAGCAGCATAAGTCCCAAGTGTTGTCGAGATTGTGTCACCATATGGTTGATAGGCCGCAACCATACGACGTTGCCACTGAAGACCAGCAGCACTGCAGACTGGAAGAAGAGCAAATTGTGTCCCAGACATGGCATCTTGATGAAGCTCGCAAAGCTTCATAAGTGCTTCACCCGCTGCAATGGCCCACGTGTCGTCCAAACGAGCTCCCTGGATAGTGACCAAAAAATGAGCCCATCCATAGAAATGCGGACTTGCCAGAATGTCGACCAGGACGGTACATGACAGTACACCTCTGTCAACCGCCTCTTGACCCCAATAGAATGGCATCTCAATGAAGCCAAACTGTTGGAGCACCTCCTGCAGCATGATCGGGAAGCCCGGACGGCTAGCGCATGTGGAAAATACCCATCTGTCCGGCAATAGCCTCACATCCGTCATCTACAAAAGAAGTACTTGAATGAGTCAAATACTCAAATTCAACAAACTTTTTTGATAAACAGATCATGTATGTGAAAATTGAATTATGAAAGTGAATTCAAATTCAAATGCTAAATGAAACATAACACTGGAGTTCTGTGTCAGTTTCTGTTCATTCTGACCAGTCTGGAGAAATTCAAAAATTTTGTCCAGTTAGAGGAAAATTCAGGACTTGAGTTAAAATACAAACTTTTAGTACACTCAAATATCTTTCCATAATGTATTTATTTGACTCCATATCGTTTCAGTATAAGGAGATATGATTTTTGAAATTGGACAGTTTTCTGGAAAAAAATTCACAGCATCTCCTTTGTTCAAGGCTGATTTTATCCACATTTTTCCAGATACAAAACATCAATATATGTAAAAATCATAAATGACAACATTGTTGCATACATCCTCAGGATTACAGAAATGCATTATATGAAGTCATTCGTTGATTTTACAAAGAGATACGATCAAGACAGTAACAGGGTACAGAAACTGTCCAGTCTCTGTCCAGATTTAACAGAGTTTGGAAATTTGAATTTTTCATTAGTTTACTGGGGGATTCTGATATGGAGTTGAACACAATAGTTTTAGAGGACTCTATAAATTTTATAACCATGTATTGTATACCTATAGGGGTGAAATATACAGGAAGTTATGCTTCTCCAAACTTAGTCAATTTTCTGTCCACTTTACAGTTTGAACCAGGAACCGGCCAATTTAAGTTCAAATAAAGTTTTCAAGTTTTAAATCTTGAAATCTGTCTTGGAGCTGAAAATGAAACTTGTAGATGACTTCCTCAAGTTTCCAAACCACATGACCGCTTATCCATGCGACCACATGATCAATTGTAAATCTGACCAGCACGCTCCAAAATAGAGATTACAAATTCAAACTTAGTCCTAAGTTAGAAATTTTTACTTGTTGTCGAGTCACAACACCAGCACGGATAGCGTCGTCGACGTGCCTGATGAAACTCAAATTCAATACCGGTACTACACCCTCACCAAAGAAAATCCTAAGCCGGTATTCTGGCGTACGTCTCAACGGCAGCAGTAATGACGTTCACTCACAAACGTTTTCTACTCGAGCTACTTAAATGTGGTTAGTGTACTGCATCTACGCACAAATGATAGATCAATCATATGGTACCGTACGGCACAGCCTGCACGGGCGAACAATTCACAATAATATATATGAAAGTAAAAATATTTGTCCCGTATCATTCCATACGGGCCGCCCCGAGCTAAGCCACGCCTTTAGGTACATGACCAGGTTTTCTACCATCCGACGGGGTCCCACGTCTTTGCATAGTGCCGCACCAGTAGGGGGCGCATCGGGTTATGTCCCACCCGACGGGGGCTCCCACTAATTTTGTAGCACGCTGGGGTACCGTGTGTCTTATGTTCTCAGAAACATGGAAAGTTTCAGAGACTAATATTAACATTCCCGTGCCAAGCAACGGAAACAATCACATGCTACCTCTCGCATGGTGAGCTTACCGCAATTGATCCACTTGCGGTGGTGTACCTTACCTCTTACCTGACATTAGAGCGTCGTTACAGAATATAATAACACATAAGTTAGCTTGCCACCTTAATTAACTAATACTATAATAGACCTTATGTGGGCATAGTAACTAATCCTCACTCGACTGCTCTTAAGTTTTCAAAATAGGCTCTTTTCGAGCGTGCTATTCCCAATGCGGCTCTGATACCAGGCTGCTGGGACCGGGTCCACACATTCCAGGAATCGCAGAGGGTGGTGCTGTGCGATGCGGCACCCAACAGCACACACGAAAAGAATACGACAAAATACAATGTTTTATTTATATAAATAGCAAAAGTATTTTACAATACTTAATGTACAACAGATGATAATACTCATAGATAAACTCTCGGCCTAGCTATGCAAAAGTACAGCCGTCCAGCCCGCGGACGCTGCACACTAGCAACACACAAATTTACGGCGACGTGCAGGGCTCCCACTCCACGGTATACCCCGACGGGGGCATCGCCTCATCCTTGAGCCCTTCCTCATACATCTCACCTGCAAACAACTTAATATGGCAACCATGAGCACGAAGGCTCAGCAAGACTTACCGTCTCACCTAAACATGGAACTCTATATGCAGGGATACTTAACATAGGCATAGATATTGCAGTAAATTACTCGCCTACATGTTGATCCTTAATTTTCAATTTATTAACAACATCATATAAGTTTAATAAAGTAACCTTAGTTATCATATTTGATAGCAACCAAACTCTCAAGACAATTATAATTCAATACATCGTATTCTCCTTACTTCTTCAATATTTACTATGTCACAGCGCAGTGAACAAGCGGTACTCAAATAACCGTGAGGGACGGTGATTGCAATCAAGACACACCGGGATAACACATCACATACACCCATTTCGGAAGTGGATCAAATCATACGTCAATACTATGTTGTATGCAACAACCTTTCATAGGAAACCAAATGCTGAACCTGTCCTTCCGTAATGGGCAGGAGGTCCCCGCACGGAGCATCTTCTATGCCCGCTGACAGATTTAAACCTTGCTGCCCTCAGCCCACTCCTATAAAATGGTAGGGTAAGCCTCGACACCCAGGTTGACCAATTACATCGGTTTCCTGGTTTCCATATAGCCAGTATGCATCCGGTACAGTTCAAACTTGTCCAGTAGGGCCGCACACGGATCGGTCCTCAATCGACACAAGCAGGGCTACGCACATGAGACCACGTCTCGCTGCATCCTACCCTCTGCTCGGTCTCAGTTTCATATTCATAAACCATTCCTTGATCCAATTTATCCTGTGTGATAAAATCCTATCTCGCGAGTAGATTCCAACTACTCGACTTCTACTGGATTCCTATGAACATAAGCATGGAATTTTCTACTCGTCGAGCTGTAGACCTACCCAATACTCCACGGAGTTTGTGGGTCATGCAAGTGGAGTAACAAGCACCTTAGCCCTAATGCACAAAACTCATCCTAGACATAAGTGATACAAATAGAAACTTTGAAATACCACTTAAATGCAAACTGGGGCTTGCCTGGTTGTGAGTCAGAGGGGAATTTAGATTTTGGGAGGATGATGTCCAAGGCCTCCGGGTCCTCCTCAATCTTGATCACTATATGATATGCAATATATAAAGTACATGAGTGGTATTGAAACTATATACAAGATCTTATAAACACTGATCAGTCCAGAAAAAGATTTTAATTGGCTTTGGGATTTTTACAGTGGACACTAGGTTCTATGAGCAAGATCTACACCAAAAAATGGAGATGTTCAAGGAAGTTTGTTGTCTCTAAAATTCCAATAAGTAAAAGGATTCTCCGAATTTTGGTTTTAATTCTGGAGCTTTGACATTGATGACAGCGGATGATCTTGGTAAAGGAGGTTCTTATGGTTCTAGGAAAATTTGTTTCACATTTTTCTGAACATTCTACAAGGACAAACTGATTTTACAAGTTTGGGGGAAATGTTGAAAATGTTTCTGGACATTTTCCATTTTTCAATTGACATAGGTGATTTGAACATTGTTTGGTCCAGTAAATGAAGTCCAATGAACTTGAAATTTGTACTGGACATCTAGTGTATTTTTAATGGTGTTCTGACCAAAATTGAGAATTTTCCAATTAACAGAATAGGAGTAATTAATTTCCCAAGCAGTTAGATCAAATGAATTAATTATGAAAATCCTGGGAGTTTAATGTCCACAAAATTGCGCCACTGCAAAGTTGGGATCAAGATGTGTCTACCAGAATTTATTGGGAATTATTTTGGCAAGTATGATAGGAGTAATGGATTTTTGAAGTTTGGTTGAAATCTGGAATTATTTTCCAATGGAAAAGTTTAAATAATCAGCCCGACCCCACTCATTTAAAATGGGCCAATCAGAGTTGGCCACCCCGAGGGCCACAGGGTCAGCCCACGTGGCCGCACCGGATCCGAAGGCCACAGCTGATCCGTGCGATTGATTGAACCGCTGACAGGCAGGGCCCGCCACCCTTCGTCTACATCGCGCCAGGGGCGGCGCTCCTCGCCGGAGCAGCAGCGGCGCATGCCGGACTCATTGCGTCGACCATCTCTTGTCTCAGCCATGACCACCTAGCCCTAATATCGGGTGTGCTACACGCTGGTGAGGGCCAATCGCAACGGCGACGACCGGAGGTGAGCGTACGACGGCGGCGGCGGAGCTAGGGTTTCGGCGATGGACAAAATCGCTCAGAAATGGCACAAGAAACTCGGGGAAAGGCTGGGAAGTTCCTGGGAGCATTATGAAGATGACCATGGGGAGAAAAGGGATGCAATCGCCGGCAAAGTCGACTTCGATGGTGGACCGACGGGATTCTCCATGGCGGCGGGGAAAACTTGAATAGTTCGGCCTTTACTCGATGGTTTCCACTGATTTTTGGTCAATTTGTGTGCTAGGAGGTGGTGAAGCTAATATCTAACTGGATTAAGGTCCAGTTCTACCTAGAAGGAGAATCGAAATGGAGACCTAGTATCTTTGTTACGAACTTGACGTCAGGAAAACCGGAAATACCGACGTTATACGCAATGACAAGCTGCCAAATTTTTCAGGCATCCACAGTGAGCAAATACGCACCACTTTTCTGTTGAAGGTCAGGCATGATATGGCTTGTATTGTCGGCGTGATGGAGAGACAGAGGCGATCGTCGAGCTCCAATTTAACGGCGGCGACGAAACTTCAAAATACCACTCATATGAGCAGAGAATCAAGCAAGAGAATGGATGGGAAGGAAGAGCACCAAGTTAAGCCACCTTTTGCTGTTGGGAGCACTGTGAACCCTTGCGTTGTTTGGCCGGCACGTCCAGAATCGCGGTGGCGATGCGGAGCAGCGGCGGGAGAGGAAAAACAGAGGAGAACGCGTGGGTGTGTATCCACTTCGGCCAGAGGAGTAATGATAAGGCTTGGGGAGGAGTAGAGGGCACGCCATGATGTAGGTAGGCGAGCAGCTCGCTGGCGTGGTGCATGCCGTGAGGTGTCGAGCGGAGCAGCGGTGAAAAAATGGCGTACAGAGCACTCACGTATGTGTTTCACTGTCCAATGGACCCCACTACTCCCCTCAAGTCAATCCATCTCTGGTAACTTAATTCCACCACCTAGAATTGTCCAAAAATTCCAGATTTTTGTGGAGAGGTCAATACAATTGCGTAGATTCAGATTCTCGAATTTGATTTCACAATTGGTTCAGTTTCAGATGGATTTCAAATTCAAATTCGAATTTGAATAGAATTCAATGTACCCATTGAATTAAATAGAATTTGAGCTCCAAATTTTATGAAACTTTTCAGGGGTGCTATTTCGAATATTTGAAAGCTAATGGTGAACTCAGATTTTTATTTTGGCATAGTTTGAACAGGAACTAAATTTGAATTTTTGAATTCCCTCAATTGAGGTTTAAATTGGTTTGAATTTTTCAGATTCCAATTTTCAGATCCCAATTTAATTTCTCCTATATAAACCTTGTACTTTGAATTTAGAGCTTTTACACTTTCTCTAGATTCAGTCTTCGAAGGACCCATTGTCGAAGAAGAGGATACCACCAGGGCTAGTGTCCAAGAAGCCGCCTAGAAGGTTGCCTCGTTCTTCCACAGGTCTTAGAGCCTCCAGTAGCTACGAGCTTTCTCTTTTGCCCTTTACTGTAATCCTCATTTTGTAATCCAGTACTTCTGATGAATGAAATCCAGTCTTTGAATGAATGAATTCCATTTTATGCTTGTCTTCAATACATTGTCCTTTATCTTATTGGCCCCCTGGTAGATGTACACAATTTGATTGCGAACATGTACCAAAAGGTTTGACAATGTCTTGATGACTTGAACACTTCAAACTTATAGCTGTAACGCTTAGCATTTAGGTCCGAAGTTTACTTCCAACATCTCCAGGGACCCTTTGTGACATTGACGGCGGGCCCCTGGGAGGTGTCGGAGCTTGAGAGGTCTGACGGCGCCCACTATCAACACATGAAACATCGATGGTGGGCCCCTGGGGTTGTTGGAGCTTGGAAGGTCCGACGTCATCCACTATCAACGCGTAAAATATCGACTGTGGGCCCCTGGGGTTGTCGGAGCTTGGCAAGTCCGACGATGCCCACTATCATCGCATAAAACGTCAACGGCGGCCCCCTGGGGTTGTTGAAGATTGGCAGGTCCTACGGCGCCCACTGTCAACGCATGAAACACTGACGGTAGGCCCCCTAGGGGGTGTTGAAGCTTGATAAGTCCGATGACGCCCACTGTCAATGCATGAAACATCGACGGCAGCCCCCTGGGGTTGTCGGAGCTTGGCAGGTCCAACGGTGCCCACTATCAATGTGTAAAACATCGAGGGCAGGCCCCCTAGGGTTGCCGGAGCTTGATAAGTCTGACGGCGCCCACTGTCAACGCATGAAACATCGACGGCGGGCCCCCTGGGGTTGTCAGAGCTTGGCAGGTCTGACAGTGCACACTATCAACGCATAAAACGTCGACGCCAGGTCCCCTAGGGTTGTTGGACTTTGGCAGGTCCGATGGCGTCCACTGTTAACACATAAAACGTCGACGGCGAGCCCCCTGGGGTTGTCGGTGCTTCCTGGCTTTGACGATATCCACCATCGACGTAGAATACGTCAATGGCGAATCCCCTCAGGGTGATTTCTTCACCATCTTCGCTTGAATTGTCATTATGCTTCATGTAGACAGCTAGCCCCCATGGGAGTTGTCGGAGCTTGTTAGCTCCGATGACACCCACTTTCAACGCCTGAAACGTCGAAGGCGGGTCCCCTTGGGAGATGTCGGAGCTTAGTAACTCCAGCATCTTCCACCATTGCCATGAGTTTCCCATTTTTCTTGCACATTTAAGACAAGAAAAAGAGTAAAACTCGTCCTCTCGCCTATAACTCTTTTGCGACTTAATATTCTTATTTGAATTTTAGATTCGAAGAAACTTGATATGATAACAAGAACATTGATGTAATCTTTCTAGATCCGAATACCTTTAGGACACGCCCTACTGAAGCCTGCCGGAATGTAGGTAGAGTTGCGTACATAGGGTGCTGGACCAGGCTAAGTCGATAGCGCACTCCGGACCTGTGTTGGCTTTGGCGTTCGGGCGAGTAGACCGTCTGGCAATGCTAAGATCCAAAAAAACCCACAATATAACTTGTACAACATATGAGTAACTTGGACTAAAGGTAAAAAAGAATTGCACAACTTCGTTATAGACGAGAAGGAGAAGGATAAATAAAAGGAAACGAGCCTGTACAAAATTGATGCACGTGGAGTCTGCTTTTGCACAACAATGTTTTTCATTATAGGTTCGGATTACAGGGGAGACAAGGACACATACTTAGGTTGCGGAACCAGGCTAAGTGTGCTATACATCTTGTTTTAACCCAGGGTAGGTAAGCCACATTTTTAGTATAGGGACGGAGTTAAATGTTGCTTGAACTGCCCGAACCCTCCCGGAGTTGTCCGAATGTTCTCCCGGAGGACCTACCCGACTCTGTGTATAGACTCTATAACTTACATTGTGTATAATTATACACTCACCTCCGTGAAACTAAGCATAAAACTTACGGAGGTGCTCGATATTCCAAGGATTTGGAAGCGGGGTCCCATCCTCTATAGCCAAGTGAACGCATCCGGGATGGGAAACTTTGATCACCCGGAAGGGACCTTCCCAGTTGTGGGAATGTTTGTCTATCCCTTCACGAGTTAGTATTCTTCGTAGCACCAGATCGCCTTCCTCGAGCTGTCGTATGCGCACATACCTTTGATGATAGCACTGGAGTGCCTGGCGATAACGTGCATTCCGAACAGATGCTTGGCACCTTACCTCGTTGACGAGGTCAAGGTCTTCACACTAGAGCTGGTCCTGCGCGGCTTCGTTGATGATTTGGACCCGGAGCGACCCTATGGTGCTCTCCGGAGGAAGGACCACTTCAGCTCCGTACACCAGGAAGAAGGGGTTTCTCAAGTTGACCGGCTAGGTGTTGTTCTGGTCGCCCATAGTGCGGACAGAAGCTCCTCAATCCAGTTGAATCCATATTTCTTCAGGCGCTCATATGTGTGCGTCTTGAGTCCTTTTAAAATTTCTGCATTTGCTCACTCGGCTTGGCCATTACTTGTCGGGTGAGCTCTTGATGTGTAGTTGACTTGTATGATGAGGTCTTCGCAATACTCTTGGAATGCTGCACTTGTGAATTGGGTTCAGTTGTCGGTGATGACTCTGTTCGGAACTCCAAATCTGTAGACTGTGGACATCAAGTATTTGATAGCAGACTGCTTGTTGATTGTCGCAAGTATAGTAGCTTCCGACCACTTGGTGAACTTTTCGATGGTGACATACATGAACATGTAACCTCCGACGGCTTTTGGGAAAGGTCCCAAAATATCCATCTCCCACACAGCGAATGGCCATGTAGGAGGTATCATTTGCAGTGACTAAGCCGGAGTGTGAATTTTTTTCGCGTGGAACTGGCACTCTTTACACATTTTCACCAACTTGACTGCATCCTGGAGTCCTGTAGGCCAATAGAAACCATGCCAAAAGGCTTTATCGACCAGCGTGCAGGAATATGCGTGGTTCCCACACTCTCCTCCATGGATTTCCACGAGGAGCTTGCGGCCTTCTTCCCTTGCGATGCACCGCATTAGGACGCTGTTGGCACCACGCCATTAGAGATCCCCTTCTACCAGCGTGTATCTTTTAGCCAATCTGATAATGCGATCAGCGGATGCACCATCTTCAGGAAGGACATTATCTTTCAAGTAGCTCCGGATCTTTGAGATCCATGCATTGGAGCTATTTTGAGCTTCTGAGTCTTGCTTGTTGGGTTGCTCGGAGCTTCCTGCTGCACCTATGACCCTTGGTGGATGTCATGGTAACAGGGCCATCGGGACTGCCACCTTCGAGGTGCCGGTCTCACCCCCATCACTCAGTTCGGCAGGCTGAGTGGTTAGTCTTGACGATCTCCGACTAAAAAATCTGTCAAGAGCTGGAGCTCCTGTTGAAGCTTTCGTCGAGATTTCGTCAGCTTCAGCATTGTTCAGACGCTGGACATGGCAGAGGTCCAGGACATGGAAGTCTTTATGGAGCTTCTAGACTTCAAGGAGATAAGCAGCGAGTTGAGGGTTGTTTCAGCTGCATTCACCTTTGACTTGCTTGATGATGAGCTACGAGTCACCCTTCACTAGCATTTGCTTGATGCCATATGAAAGCGCCACCTTGAGCCCGTAGATGAGAGCTTCATACTCTACCATGTTGTTGGTAGCCTTGAAGTCAAGGTGCACCATATATTTGACCTTCTCCCCGATCGGAGCGAGGAGAAGTATTCCAGCTCCGCCCCTTTGCTTCCACATGGAGCTGTCGAAGTAGAGGGTCCAGTGAAGCTCATTGAAGACCGGGACCTGGGGTTCCGGTTTCTATTCACTAGGGACCTCGAGATTTGATGGAGAAGGCGTCCACTCCGCCATGAAATAAGCCAAGGCTTGACTCTTGATAGCTTGTTGCGGCAGGAATTCGAGATCGAATTCTGCTAGCTCCGCTGTCCACTTGGCAATGTTTCCAGTAGAGTTGGGATTGTGCAGTATGGCATGCAGTGGATAGGAGGTTACCACTGATATCTTGTGGGCTTGGAAGTAATGACGAAGCATCCATGAGGCAATAAGAACTGTGTAGAGCAGCTTATGCACCTCGATGTATCGAGTCTTGGCGTCATGGAGTACTTCACTGATGAAGTACCCTGGGCGCTAGACGGTTCGAACCCTCCCAGAGGGGCCCAAAGCTTCTTCTTCATTAACCCAGACCCTACGCAGAGGGGTCCGGACCTTCTTGTTGTTCAACCCGGACCCTCCCGTAGGGGTCCGGATCTTCTTGATCAGCCATGAGAACTCCCTCAGATGAGAGAGGTTGATCCTCTAGCATTTAAACTTGAAGATCCATGCCTGGGCGCAGGGACCCAGACTCGCCTTCAAGTAGCTCCGGACCCTCCCGGAGGGGTCTAGGCTCCTGAACTGGAGATGGCTCTGGTCTTTTCGCGACCAGGACCATACTATCAACCTCCTAGTTGCAAAAATGTAAAGTAGTAGAGGCTCAACAGGATTCAGAGCTACCAAAATTGGTAGTGTGGTGAGGAGCTGCTTGAGCTCTTTAAATGCCTTTTTTTGCTTCTTCGGACCAATGGAATGGCCCGGTCTTCCTCAATAGCTTGAAGAAGGACAGTGCCCTCTCCGCCAGTCTTGAGATAAACCGGTTGAGCGCAGCTAGACATACAATTAGCTTCTAGATATCCTTGATGCGGGCTGCGAGCTGCATGTCTTCAATGACCTTGATCTTCGTTGGGTTTTCCTCAATTCCTCGGTGGGTCACCAAGAATCTGAGAAGCTTCTCGGAGCTAACCCCAAAGACACATTTGTCCGGGTTCAGCTTGGTGCGCGTCACACGCAGCTTGTCGAAGACGGCTTGTAGGTTGTCAAGGAGTGACTCCTTGTTCTTTACTTTCACAATGATGTCATCCACGTACACCTCAACCAAGTCCCCGATGAGCTCTCCCAATGTTTTGTGCATGGCTCGCACAAAATTTGAAGCAGCGTTTTTCAGATCGAATGGCATGGCAGTGTAACCATACAATCCATCTACTGTTATGAAGGCAGTATCCAGAATATGCATCTAGGAAACATAGTAGCTCACAGCCGGAGGTGGAGTCCACTATCTGATCTATTCTAGGTAGTGGAAATGGATCCTTTGGGCATGCCTTATTCAATGTGGTGTAGTCGATACACATCCAAAGTTTCCCGCCAGCCTTGGGTACGATGACTGGGTTCGCTAGCCATTTTGGGTGATGAACTTCCTGGATGAAACCAGCTTCGAGCAGCTTCTTGATTTCCTGTCGGATGAAGTTCTGGCACTCGACTGATTGGTCGTGCATCGGGATAAATTTTTAGGTTGTGCTCAATCACCTCCCTAGGGATCCCAGGCATTTGTGACAGTTCCCAGGCAAACACGTCAACATTCACCCGGAGGAAAGTGATGAGCGCGAGTTCATATTTGTTGTCCAGACCTCCCGATATATGGGTAGTCTAGACAGCATCAGAACCAATTTGGAGACTTTGACGGGAACATCAGTCTCGCCACTTGGCTGCACGTGTGGTGTAGAGGTTGAGCCTCGGTGATGAGTGCTCGGAGGTTGAGCAGCTAGCTCCTTGCTGGATGTTCCCTCCTGCGCTATAGCAAGCGCGTGGAGTTCTTCTAGCACAGTGACTCCCACAATGCGATCTCCGCAGATCTGGAGAACGCCCAAAGGTGTCGGCATCTTCAACACCAGATAGCTGTAGTGAGCTGCGGCTATGAACCTATATAGGGCAGGCCTGCCTAGGATGGCGTTGAAGGGCAAGATGATGTGTGCAACGTCAAAGACCAGCTTCTCGGTCCTGTACTTCTCCTGGGTCCCGAAGGTCACTGGGATTAATGGATCCAAGAGGGATGATGGCCCCCGGACCTACCCTGGAGAATGGACGTGAGGGGCGAAGGTCCAAGAGTCGGAGCTGGATCTTCACGAACGCCTCGTAGCTTAGGAGGTTGAGCGCCGCACTTCCGTCTACCAAGACATGGTAGAGCTAGACATTGTTGATGGTTGGAGACACCATCAATGGAAGTTGACCAGTCCTGACAATGTTCTTGGGGCAGTCTGTAGCATCAAAAGTGATGGGAGTGTCCATCCACTTCTGATGCGGTTCTGCCTTGGCGGTAGGAGCTGCGGCAACCATCTCTCGCCGCATTGTCTTGAGGACGTGGTGGGAAGTGATATTCCAGGACCCTCCATATATAGTGTTGAGGGTCTTCCTACGCTCATTTTCGGAGACATAAGAATCATTGTCAACTGTGTTAAACACAACCTTCAGGACCTTCTTCGGGTCCTGGAAGCCTAGCTCCGTATCAAACGGAGCTTTGTCAACTTTTTGTTTTCCTTCCCGTTGGCAGAAAGGAGTTTCTTCCCAGCGCTTGTTGTAGAGCTCGACAAGGTTCTGGACCCCTTGGCAGTCTTCTAGGTTGTTTTTGTCCATTTTGTGGATCGGACACCACATCTTTGTACCGCTGTCGTCTTCTGACAAAGGTTGAGGTCGCTTTTTGGGGCGTGGCTCCCGGCCACCCGGAGCTGCAGCAGCCGCAGTAGTAGGTGTGCTGTCCGATGGCTTCTTCTTGCCATTGGACCTTTTCTTATTTTTTTTCACTGCCAGAGGTAGTGGCTTCAACCTTGGAGGACTTTTTGTTAGCCTTCGAAGCTGGTTTGGAGTCATTTCACGGCCCTCCGCAGCTCGGGCACACTTGTCGGCCAAGCTGAAGAGTTTTGTGACACTGGTGACTTCTTTCATCGCCAGGTTCTCCGACATCTTCTTGTCTCTGACACCTTGTCTTAATGGCACAATGACATAAGCATTGGAGATGGAAGGGATGGTATTTCCTACCTAAGAAAACCGCTAGATGAAGGATCACAGCGATTCTCCCGACTTTTGTTGTACAGCCAAAAGGTCATGTTCTGTGCCAGTTCGGGTGTAGGAACTCCTGAAGTTGGCGGTGAACTGTTGGCATAGCTCCGCCCAACTGTTGATAGAGTCAGGCGCTAGACTCATGAACCAGGACTTGGCCGTCCTAGTCAGAGCCACTGGAAAATAGTTGGCAATTATAGCCTCATTGCCACCCGCCGCAAGAATGGTGATGGAGTATATCTGGAGAAACTCGGCGGGGTTGACAGTCCCATTGAATTTTTCTAGAAAATAAGGCCGCAACTTTTGAGGCCAGCGGACCATGCACAGGTGCATAGCCAGGGCTCAACGACCGTCCCCTACTCCCATGGGAGGATGGTTTTCTCGAGCTTTGCACCTTTAATGAGCGCGCTCGATGTGGACACAGCTGTCCTGCTGTCTGTAACGGCGGTCGAGCTCCACCGCAGATCATGCGTCAAGAGTCTCGATGCAGTGTGAGTACAACGCGCCCCGGAGAGCAGCGACGTCGCCTGCAGAGCGTCTCTCTGGTGTTGTGATGCGTGTGGACCAAGTCTTTCAAACAAGGTCCTGTGCTGAGAAGGTGCCACCCCTGAAGGGGGGGGGGACCTTGGTTGCTGAGGCCATCGGCTGCGGCTACAACCAGATGTTCCACATCAGCATGCAACTGCTCCATGGCACCCTGAGGTGCTCCTGGCGGCGGTGGGCGTTGGAGAAGAGTACACGGCAATTAGCACGTTCTCAGGGTTGTTGTGCATCAATGCAGTGACCGACGCTGAGACCCCATCCCGCTCTCTGTCATTGTTAGCCAGAGCAGATGGTGGTTGTGGTGGTACGACGCCCGCTGGGACAACAGCACCCGCCGGCTGTTGCACGTTGGAGGGGTTCCCTCCAGCAGGTTGCTCAACGTTGCCGTTGGGTTATCCTGCGGCGAAGTTCACCATCTTGAAATCTCAAGTACCCCCTTTGTGGCGCGCCAAATGTCGAAGTGTTTGATTGACACTTCCCCCGACACTACTAGATCGTAGCCCGCGGAGGTTCTTGATGTGTTGGGGCTAGCGTGAGATTGCGAACAAGATGATGACATGATGATTTTACGTGGTTCTGGCCGCCTGAGCGTAACACCCTACTCCACGGGATGAGTGTTGTATGTATGAATGTATGGCGCTTGTGAGCATGTGAGCTTCATTGTCATGTATCGTGCAGCGCAACTCTCTTATAGTCTAAGGACTGGCCGCTACATCAGTCTGACCCGACATGTGGCCCTGGCAGTAGTTAATTGCCTAATACACGATCTGTGAATATTAAGCACAATTAACAGCGTGCTAACGCGCCTTAATTGTAAAAGCCCTAAATTCAGAGTACAAAGTCATATAGGAGAATTAAAAATGTGAATGGGAAAATATAAAAAATGGAAACTGAAAAATCAAACCAATTCAAACTTCAATGTAGGGAATTCAAATATTAAAAACAGCTCATGTTCAAACATTGACAAAATAACAATTTGAGTTCACCATTAGCTTCCAAATATTCCAAATAGCATCCCTGTCAATTGTCAGAAAATTTGGAGCTCAAATTCTATTTAATTCAAAGGGTACATTGAATTCCATTCAAATTCAAATTTGAATTTAATTTCATCCGAAACTTGTCAAAATTTGAAATCCAATTCCAGAATCTGAAACTTCACATTTGAATTGGCCTCCCCACAAAAATCTAGAATTTTTGGACAAATCTAGGTAGGAGAATTAAGAGACCAGAGAAGATAGACTTAAGGGGACTGTGGGACCCACTCGTCAGTGGGGCTTATACGTGAGTGCACTGTACGCCGTTTTTTTGCCACTGCTCATCTTGACCCCGCACGGCATGCACCACGTCAGTGAGCTGCTCGCCTGCCTGCATCATGGCGTGCTCCCTACACCTCTCCCTCTCTATCTTCGCTCATCTGGCCGAAGTGGAAACACACCAAAGCATTTTCCTCTGTTTTTCCTCTCCTGTTGCTGCACCGCATCACCACCACGATTCTCGACGTGCCGGCCAAACAATGCCAGGTTTCGCCGTGATCTCAACAACAAAATGTGGCATAACCTTGTGCTCTTCCTTCCCATCCATTCACTTGCTTGATTCTCTGCTTATATGAGTGGTATTTTGAAGCTTCGTTGCCGCCGTTAAAGTGGAGCTCGACGACCGCCTTTGTCTCTCCATCGCGCCGAAGATACAATCCATATCGTGCCTGACCTTCAACAGAAAAGTGGTGCGTATTTGCTCACTGAGGATGCCTGCAAAATTTGCCAGCTTGTCATAACGTATAACAACGGTATTTCCGGTTTTCCCGACGTCAAGTTCGTAACAAGGATACTAGGTCTCCACTTCGATTCTCTTTCTAGGTAGAACCGGACCTTAATCTAGTGAGGTATTAGCTTCACCACCTCCTAGCGCACACCTTGACAAAAAATCAGTAGAAACCATCGAGTAAAGGCTGAGCTATTAATGTTTTCCCTGCCGCCATGGAGAATATCGTCAGTCCACCGTCAAAGTCGACGTTTCTGTCTAATTCACCCTTGTTCATCCCCCTCTTCATCTTCACCTGGGTCCTAGAAACGTTCCTGAGTGATTTCTGAGGAGTTTGATCAATGGAGCGGCGGTTCCAACATGGTCGGAACCATAGCCGCCGCCGCAGTCGTCGCACCGCCATTTTCGGCCGGCAACACATCGATTTGACCTCACCACTGTGTTCCTCGACCCTTAAAATGGTTGGAGGGAGATTTCCAGCCAGGGAGATGGCCGGGAGCGCTGAGCCAGCGAGCTCGCCAGCGCAGCGCCGCTGCGGCCGCGTTGCAAGGTAGACGAAGACCTGGCGGGTCCCGCATGTCAGCGACTCATTCAAACGCCC
Organism: Tuctoria greenei; assembly: GCA_036927565.1. Classification (NCBI taxonomy): domain Eukaryota; kingdom Viridiplantae; phylum Streptophyta; class Magnoliopsida; order Poales; family Poaceae; genus Tuctoria; species Tuctoria greenei. The sequence goes on along the minus strand of JAYESD010000008.1, from coordinate 138,477,633 downwards.
CGGGATTGGCGGTGGCCTTCGGATCCGGTCCGGCTGCGCGGTTAAACCCGTGGCCCTCGGTGTGGCCCAGATGTGATTGGTCAACTTTTGATGAGTGGGGCCGGGCTAGGTTATTTAAACTTTTTCTCTTTGGAAAATAATTTCAGATTTATAGCAAACTTCTAAAAACCATTTCTCCTAGTATAATTGCTAAAAAATTCCAAATAAATTCTGGAAGACTCACCTTGATCCCTATGAAAGTCCCAGAATTTTCATAACTAATTCTTTTGAGCTAAATTCATGGGAAATTAATTAATCCTGTTATGTTAATTGGAAAATTTCCAATTTTGGTCAGAACACTCTCCAAAACTCACATGATCTCCAATAAAAATTTCAAGCTCATTGGACTTCATTTATTGGGTGGGCCAGTGTTTCAAATGTCTATGTAGCTGGAAAATTGTGAAATGTACAGAAACATTTCCAGAATTTTCCCCAAACTTGTAAAATCAATTCCTCCCTGTAGATAGCTCATAAAAATGTGAAATATGTTTTCCCAGAACCAGAAGAACCTCCTCTACCATGATCATCCACTATTGTCCATGATGAAGCTCCAAAATTACAACTAAAAATTCAGAGAAGGCTTTTACTTGATGAATTTTAGAGACAACGAGATTCCTTGAGCATCTCTAATTTTTGGTCCAGATCTTCCTCATAGAACCTAGTATCCACTATAAAATCCCAAATCCAACTAAAATCATTTTCTGGACTGATCAGTGTTTATAAGATCTTGTATATAGTTTCAATATCACTCATGTACTTTATATATTGCATATCATATAGTGACGGAGATCGAGGAGGACCTGGAGGCCTTGGACAGCATCCTTCCAGAAGATAACTTTCCCCCTGACTCACAGCCAGGCAAGCCCCGGTTTGCATTTAAGTGCTATTTCAAATTTTTTATTTGTATCATTATGTCTAGGATGAGTTTTGTGCATTAGGGCTAAGGTGCTTGTTACACCACTTGCGTGACCCGCAAATCCTATGAAGTATTGGGTAGGTCTACAGACCGACAACTAGAAAATGCCATGCTTATGTTCATAGGAATCCAGTAGAAGTCAAGTAGTTGGAATCTACTCGCGAGATAGGATTTTATCACATGGGAAGAATTGGCTCAAGGAATGATTTATGAATATGAAATTGAGACCGAGCAGTAGGTAGGATGCAGTGAGACGTGGTCTCACGTGCGTAGCCCTACTTGTGTTGATTGAGGAGCAATCCTTGTGCGACCCTGCTGGACAAGTTTGAACTATACTGGATGCATCTTGGCTATATGGAAACCAGAAAACCGAAGTAATTGGTTAACCTGGGGGTCGAGGCTTACCCTACCGTTTTATAGGAGTGGGTTGAGGGTAGCAAGGTGTAAATCTGCCGACGAGCATAGAAGATGCTTCGCGCGGGGACCTCCTGCCCGTTACGGAAGGACCAGTTCGACATTTTGGTTTCCCTTGAAAGGTTGCTGCATACAACATAGTATTGAAGTGTGATTCATTCCACTTCCGAAATGGGTGTATGTGACGTGTTATCTGAGTGTCTACTGATTGCAATCATTGTACCTCACGGTTATTTGAGTACCGCTTTTTCACTGCGCTATGACGTAGTAAATACTGAAGAAGCTAGGAGAATATGATATATTTAATTATAATTTTTATGAAACCTTCATTGCTGTCAAATATGATCACTAAAGTTACATTTATTAACCTTGTAAGCTACTGTTAATAACTTGAATATTTAGGGTCAACATGTAGGCGAGTCATTTACCGGATATCAATGCCTATGTTAAGTATCCCTGCATGTAGAGTTCAATGTTTAGGTGAGACGGTTAAGTCTTGTTGAGCCTTCGTGCTCACGGTTGCTATATTAAGTTGTTTGCAGGTGAGACATATGAGGAAGGGCCCGAGGATGAGGTGATGCTCCCGTCGGGGTATACCGCCGAGTGGGAGCCCTGCATGCCGCCGTAAATTTTTGTGTTGCTAGTGTGCAGCGTCCGCGGGTTGGACGGCTGTACTTTTGCATAGCTAGGCTGAGAGTTTAGCTATGAGTATTATATTCCACTATACATTAAGTATTGTAAAAGACTTCCACTGTTTAAATAAATAAAACTTGGGAACAACTGTTGTGCAATCTGCTGATTTGTGCAAGCATGCAATCTTCACATCTCAACTGTTCCCTACCAATCTAAGGGTGGCTGCACTCAGGGTTCTTTTTGCATATTGTCAATAGCACCAGGTGGGGGGATTTAAGTGCTAAAAGTGCAGCACCCTTGGATTGATAGGGAACGGTTAGGATATGGAGATTGCATGCTTGCACAAAATAGGGGATTGCACAGCAGTTGTCCCCATAAAACTTTGTATTTTATCATATTCTTTTTCGTTTGTGCCGTTGGGTGCCGCATCGCACGACACCACCCTCTGCGATTCCTGGAATGTGTGGACCTAGTCCTCACATCCTGGTATCAGAGCCGCATTGGGAATAGCACAATCGAAAAGAGCCTATTTTGAAACTTAAGTGTAGTCGAGTGAGGATTAGTTACTATGCCCACATAACTTCTATTATAGTATTAGTTACTTAAGGTGGCAAGCTAACTTATATGTTATTATATTCTCTAACGATGCTCTGACGTCAGGTAATAGGTAGGAATGCCACCGCAAGTGAATTAATTGCAGTAAGCTCACCATGCGAGAGGTAGCGTGTGATTGTTTCCGTGGCTTGGGACGGAAATGTCAATATGAGTCTTTGAAAACTTTCCATGTTTCTGAGAACATATGACACGTGGTACCCCAACGTGCTACAAAATTAGTGGGAGCCCCCGTCGGGTGGGACATAACCCGATGCGTCCCTACTGGTGCAGCACTATGCAAAAACATGGGACCCTGTCGGGTGTTAGAAAACACGGTCATGTACCTCGAGACGTGGCTTAGCTCGGGGCGGCCCGTATGGAATGATACGAGACGAATCTTTTTTACTTTCATATATATTATTGTGAACTGTTTGCCCGTGCTGGCTGTGCCGTACGGCACCATATGTTTGATCTATCATTTGTGTGTAGCTGCAGGACACTAACCATGTTCTAATTAGCTCGAGTAGAAGATGTTTGCGAGTGAACGTCATTACTGCCACTGTTGAGACGTATGCCAGAATACAGGCCTAGGATTTTTCCTTGGTGAGGGCGTAGTACCGGCATTGCATGCGAGTTTCATCAGGCACGTCGACGACTATATCTGTGCTGGTGTTGTGACTCGACAACAAGTAAAAATTTCCAACTTAGGATTAAGTTTGAATTGGTAATCTCCGTTTTGGAGCGTGCTGGTCAGATTTAAAATTAATCATGTGGTCACTGTGATAAGCGGGCATGTGGTTTGGGAACTTGAGGAAGTCATCCACAAGTTTCATTTTCAGCTCTAAGACAGATTTAAAGATTTAAAACTTGAAAACTTCATTTGAACTTAAATTGCCCAGTTCCTGGTTCAAACTGTGAACTGGGCAGAAAATTGACTAAGTTTGGAATCACATAACGTCCTGTATAGTTGACCCCTGTAGGTCTACCATATATGGGTGGAAGGTTTAGAGAGTGCTCTAAAACTCTTATGTTCAACTCCAGATCAGAATCCCCCTATAAACTAATGAAAAATTCAAATTTCCAAACTCTGTTAAATCTGGACAGAGACTGGACAGTTTTTGTATCCTGTCACTGTCTTGATCATATCTCTTAATATAATTGATGAATGACTTCATGTAATTCATTTCTGTAATCCTGAGTATGTATGAAACAATGTTGTAATTTATGATTTTTGCACATATTGATGTTTTGTATCTGTAAAAATGTGGACAAAATCAGCCTTAAACAAAGGAGATGCTGTCAAATTTTTTCCAGAAAACTATCAACTTGCAAAAATCATATCTCCTCATATAGAAACGATCTGGAGGCAAATAAATAAATTTTGGAAATATAATTGAGTGTACTACAACTTTGTAGTTGAACTCAAGTCATGAGTGTTCCTCTAACTGGATGAAAATTTCGAATTTCTCCAGACTGGTTAGAATGAACAAAAACTGAGACAGAATTCCAGTGTTATGTTTCTTTTGGCATTTGAATTTGAATTCACTTTCATAATTCAATTTTCACATACATGATCTGTTTATCAACAAGGTTTGTTTAATTTGAGTATTTGACTCATTCAAGTACTTCTTTTATAGATGACGGATGTGATGCTATTGCCGGACGGATGGGTGTTCTCCACGTGCGCCAACCATCCAGGCTTCCCGATCATGTTGCAGTAGGTACTCCAACAATTTGGCTTCATCGGGATGCCATTCTATTGGGGTCAAGAGGCGGTTTACATGGGCATACTGTCATGTACCGTCCTGGTCAACATCCCGGCTAGTCTGCGTTTTTATGGATGGGCTCCTTTTTCGGTCACTATCCAGGGAGCCTGTTTGGAGGACACGTGGGCCATTGCAGCAGGCGAAGCGCTTATGAAGCTTTGCGAGCTGCATCAAGATGTCATGTATGGGACACAATTTGCTCTTCTCGCGGTCCGCAGTACGACTGGTCTTGAGTGGCAACGTCGTATGGTTGCGGCCTATCAACCATATGGCGACACAACGTCGACAATACTTGGGACATATGCCGTTGCATCCAGCATGGTGGTTCTTACACAAGGTGAAATCCTTCGGGAGCAAGTCAAAGCCTTGAGGCAAGTGGTTGAACGAGGTGACACTCTTGATTACATAAATGAGAACCTACGTTCGTTCCTGGCTCCGACGAATCACCGGCTGAATCAATGCGAGGATCAGCTGCATCACACTCGCACTAGGCTGCGAAAAGCTCGCGCCGAACTGAGACAAACTCGCAAGGAACTGCAGCAAACTAGTGATGGACTGCAGGTGAATCAATTGGTGGCGCAGCAATAGCAAGAGCAGCTGTTGGTAGTCATTGAGGCACGAGACGAAGCCGTCGAAGAAGCTCAGAATTGGGAGTACAAGGCAGACCAACTTCGTGATGACGTGATTGAGGCCGAAGCACAATTGCAACCAGTTGTGTACCCACTGGCTCATAACATGCCGCTGAATATGGGTGAGCAAGTGCCTTTAGATTCTGAGGAGGAGGAAGATCTTGAGATACTCGAGTACGTCGGTGACGATGCATCGGAGTAGGATGGGGCAGCACTACTGCCATCACGGGGCAACGTATAGTTAGTGGTTGCTCGTGTTTATTTTGTAGCCATGTTTGTGTCATATTATAAATAGTAGTGGGTGTGTATGATATGACAGGATGTGTATGACATCTCATGGAGACCAAGTATAGTTGAGATGCACTTCCGTAGTGGGAGTCCGTCATTTTGGAAATCACTATTGTAAACTTGGTCATGAGATAATATATCTTTTATAAAGTTTGTACTTTATCAATATATGTGAATGTTATGCAATTATCACATTGTCAATACTCGCACTACTATGGTATAAAATGGATGAAGAAAACAAACATGTTGCTGATTTAAATCATGTGAATGTAGAATGGTGTGTACGCGTTCTACGCCCGAGATGAGAGGCTCAAGTCGGGGTCGTGAGGATGAATATCCGACCCGGGAGCAAACCGCGACACCACAGCAACAAGTCCCTCCATCACCACCACCTGAACCTCCGAGGACATTCGCGGAGATTCTTGCTGCATTACTCGGCTCGCGCGACGAGCAAACCGAGTTATTGTGTATGTTGGTGCAGAATTCGTCCCATCAAGGGGGCTGACAAGACAATGGGCAACGCCAGCCACAGCAGAGTCCATATTTGGACTTCTTGGCAACACATCTACCGGTCTTCACGAAGGCCGGGGAGCCTCTGGAAGCGGACAACTTTATTCGCACCCTTGAGGTGAAGTTCGGTTTGCTGTGATGCACCAAACAACAGAAGGTGATGTTCGCAACACAACAACTTCAGGGATCTGTCGGCGCTTGGTGGGCGAACTACATCACGTCACTGCAGACTAATCATGCGGTCACCTAGACCGAATTCCGAGAGGCGTTCCGCGCCTACCATATACCTCCCGCTATAATGAAGATAAAGCCTCAGGAATTTTTGGAGCTGAAGCAAAGCGGGAGGAGTGCTCACGAATACTCCCACGCATTCAATCACTTGGCGCAGTACGCGCAAAAGTATGTGGGGAAGGCAGATAGGAAGAGAGATATATTCTTTCAGGGCCTTAATCCGAAGATGAAGGTCCAACTCGCGCAATGCAACCACAGCACCTTCAATGACATCATCAATGTCGCGATTGTACAAGAGAACGCTCATTGCGAGCTCATTTCTGATAAGAGGAAACAAAGCGTGCCTTCGAGCAGCAGCAGTGGCGGTCCACAGAAGTACCATGTGGTGTATCGCTCACCATCTGATCAGCGATGGCAGCCATCGGCGCGACCGCAGCCATTCTGCGGTCGTTCTTTCCATGCGCCGTGTTTCCAACCGCCATTTCCACAGCAGCAGCAGCAGCAAAGGATGGTCCCGCGTGCGTATCCACCTCCACCACGTGCAACGGGATTTCGTCCGCAGCTTGGCGGGAACCCGACACAATACACGTGCTACAGGTGTTGCCGTGTCGTGCATTTTTCAAGGGACTGCCTCGAACAGCAACAAGGCAGCGTGCAAGCACCATTTCAGGGTGCAGCTCAACCCCGCAATCAGCCCAAGAAATCAGCAGCAAAACCCGGCAATGTCCACCACCTAGCTATCGAAGACGTGCCGGAAGGCGAACCCGTCTTTTCGGATACGTTTTCTCTACTCAAAAATCCCGTAGTCATATTATTTGACTCCGGCGCCACCCATAATTTCATTAGCCAATCATATGTCATCATATACCAATTACCTATCATTCCCACAAAATGTCCATATTTGATTTGCTCTGCGGGTGGGAAAGTAGCAGCTGATAGAGTGGTCTATAGAGCACCACTTCAGTTGGGTGGAAATCTATATCTGACTTCTCTAATTATATTAGAGAGTTAGAAGCTTGATGTTATTTTAGGAATGTCATAGCTACACCGTCATGGTGCTCTTCTCGACATTGTTCCACGTGTGGTCTATTTGAACTCTCCACTACATGAACCACACACACTCTCATTCTAGACAACCTTATCCAAGGAATTCCAGCTACATATAACACAAAAGACACAAAGCTTGAAGACATTTGTGTGGTCTGTGAATATCCGGACGTGTTTCCCGATGACCTTCCGGGTATGCCACCGGATAGGGATATCGTATTCAAGATTGAACTGATTCCGGGAACCACACCTATTTCTCGAAGGCCGTACAAGATGGCACCAAATGAATTGGCAGAATTAAAGGAGCATTTGAAGGACCTGCTGGACAAAGGTCTCATATGCACAAGTTCGTCACCTTGGGGCTGCTCCGCACTGTTTGTGAAGAAGAAGGACAAGACGTTACGTTGGGGCTGCTCCGCACGTCTGCTCAATTCCGTGACGATCAAGAATAAGTATTCACTACCGCACATCAATACCTTATTGGATCAATTAGTGGGTGCTACAGTATTCTCAAAGATGGATCTTCGGTCCGGATATCATCAAATAAAAATCTTGTCATGTCGTTCGGACTTACCAACGTGCCAGCTCACTTCATGTATTTGATGAATTGAGTGTTTATTCCTGAGTTGGACAAGTTTGTCATGGTCTTCATCGATGACATTCTGGTTTACTCAAATTCAGAAGAAGAACACGCCAAACACTTGCATATCGTGCTCCAATGATTGCGAGATCACAAGCTTTATGCAAAATTCAGCAAGTGTGAGTTTTGGATCAGTCAAGTACCATTTCTTGGTCACATTATTTCAGTGGAGGGCATTGCTGTTGATCCAAGCAAAATTGTGCAAGTGCTGAAATGGAAGTCTCCAACGTCCGTACACGAAGTTCGCAGCTTTCTCGGATTAGCAGGATATTATCGAAGGTTCATTCCGAGCTTCTCAAAAATCGCTAAACCAATGACAGAGCTGCTGAAAAAGGGGACTAAATAATATTTGGAGCAAGGCATGTGAGGATGCATTCCAAGCAATGGTGAAACATCTCACAACAGCCCCAGTGTTAGCTCAGCCGGATACGACCAAATCTTTCAACGTTTATTGTGATGCGCCTGGCATTGCCCTCAGCTCTGCGTTAATGCAAGAAGGCCGCATGATTGCGTATGGATCACGGCAGCTTCGAAACCATGAGCAACATTATCCAACACATGATCTTGAGCTCGCTGCCGTGGTGCTCGCTTTGAAAATGTGGAGGCATTATTTACTGGGAAATCTAGTGCACCTCTACAACGATCACAAGAGCCTGAAATATATGTTTACCCAGAAGGAGCTGAATATGTGGCAGAGAAGATGGTTGAATTGATCAAAGATTATGAGATTGAAATTCACTACCATCCCGGCAAAGTGAATGTGGTTGCCGATGCGCTAAGCCGCAAGTCTCACGTTAATAATCTGTCCATCACTCCAATGGACGAGTACGAATCGAGTTTATACTTGATTCCATATTGAGCATTATATAATCTTGCTCTCATTCCTACCATACGAGAGGAGATTATATAAGCTCAAAAGAAAGACGTGGGTATGTCGCACATTCAGAGGAGAATGAAGGATGGGGAAATCAAGTGCTTCCGAAGTGATGAACATGGTACCCTGTGGTTCAAAGACCGTATCGTGGTACCACGTGACATAGAACTTTGGAAGAAAATCTTGGATGAAGCTCACTTGTCCAAGTACTCTATTCATCCGGGCGGCAACAAGATGTATCAAGATTTAAAAACCAGATTTTGGTGGACATGGATGAAAAGAGAAATTGCAAGGTACGTATCAGAGTGTGATACGTGTCGGCGGGTGAAAGCCGACCACATGAGGAAAGCTGGACAGCTGCAACCATTGAAAATTCCGGCCTGGAAATGGGAGGACATTAGTATGGATTTCATTGTCGGATTACCTCTCACATTCCAAAAGCATGATTCAATTTGGGTGATAGTCGATCGACTAACCAAATCAGCTCATTTCATCCCTGTACATACAAAGTACATTGGCAAGAAATATGTAGAATTGTATATTGTAAGAGTTATGTGCTTGAACGGAGTTCCCCAGAGGATTATTTCAGATCGCGGTGCGTTGTTCGTTGCTCGTATCTGGGAGCAGCTGCACGCATCATTGGGGACAAAACTGATCCGAAGCTCTGCATATCACTCGCAGACTGACGGTCAAACTGAATGGGTGAATCATGTTTTGGAAGATATGCTACGCGCTTGTGCCATCCACCATGGTAAAAATTGGGATGATCATTTACCATTGGCGGAGTTCTCATATAACAATGGCTATCAAGCTAGCATCAAGATGGCGCCGTATGAAGCTCTCTACGGCCGGAAATGTCACACACCACTCAACTGGTGTGAGTCCAGCGAGCGAGTTATATACAGAACTGATCTTGTAAATGAAGCCGGAGAATGTGTGCGAGTGATCCAAGCCAATCTCAAGGCTGCTCAATCTCGTCAGAAAAGCTATGCGGATAAAATGCGTCGACCTCATCACTTCAACATCAGAGACCACGTTTATCTCCGTGTCTCTCTGATGAAAGGGATTCATCGTTTCGGAGTGAAGGGAAAACTTGCTCCAAGATTCATCGATCCGTTCATCGTCATGAAAAAATGCGGAGCTTTGGCCTATCGTTTGGATTTACCGGCGTCGTTCTCTGGAGTACATAATGTATTCCACATTTCTCAGCTGTGGAAGTGTCTTAAATCTCCAGCTGAAATCCACACCGAAGACATTGAATCTCTCCAATCGGATCTCACTTATTCTGAGTATCCGCTCCGGATTATCGATGAAAAGACTCACACAACAAGAAACCGGACTTTGTACTTCTATGAACTCTTTGTGGAGCAAACATACTGCTGAGGAAGCAACGTGGGGAAGCAAGGGCTATCGCCGCTCAAACTATCCGGATTTATTATCAGCTCATATCCGGTACTCTTTTTACCTCCGTCTCTTTTATTTGTAATCTCGGGACGAGATTCTTTTAAGGGGGGGGGGGGGGAATGTAAAAACCCTAAATTCAGAGTACAAAGTCATATAGGAGAATTAAAAATGTGAATGGGAAGAAAATATAAAAAATGGAAACTGAAAAATCAAACCAATTCAAACTTCAATCGAGAGAATTCAAATATTAGAAATAGCTCATGTTCAAACATTGACAAAATAACAATTTGAGTTCACCATTAGCTTCTAAATATTCCAAATAGCATCCCTGTCAATTTTCAAAAATTTGGAGCTCAAGTTCTATTTAATACAATGGGTACATTGAATTCCATTCAAATTCAAATTTGAATTTATTTCATCCGAAATTGTCCAAATTTGAAATCCAATTCCAGAATCTGAATCTACACATTTGAATTGGCCTCCACCGAAAAATCTGGAATTTTTGGACAAATCTAGGAAGTAGAATTAAGAGACCAAAGAAGATAGACTTAAGTGGACTGTGGGACCCACTGGTCAGTGGGGCTTATACGTGAGTGCTCTGTACGTTGTTTTTTTGCCGCTGCTTAGCTCGACACCGCACGGAATGCACCACGCCAGTGAGCTGCTCGCCTGCCTGCATCATGGCGTGCTCCTTACACCTTTCCCTCTCTATCTTCATTCTTCTGGCCGAAGTGGAAACACACCGAAGCGTTCTCCTCTGTTTTTCCTCTCCTGCCGCTGCACCGCATCACCGCCGCGATTCTCGATGTGCCGGCCCAACGACGCAAGGTTTCACCGTGCTCCCAACAATAAAAGGTGGTATAACCTTGTGCTCTTCCTTCCCATCCATTCTCTTGCTTGATTCTCTGCTTATAGGAGTGGTATTTTGAAGGTTCGTCGCCGCCGTTAATGTGGATCTTGACGACCACCTCTGTCTCTCCGTCGCGCCGACGATACAAGCCATATCGTGCCTGACCTTCAACAGAAAAGTGGTGCGTATTTGCTCACTGAGGATGCCTGCAAAATTTGGCAGCTTGTCATAGTGTATAATGTCGGTATTTCCGGTTTTCCCGACGTCAAGTTTGTAACGTGGATACTAGGTCTCCACTTCGATTCTCTTTCTAGGTAGAACCGGACCTTAATCCAGTTAGGTATTAGCTTCACTACCTCCTAGCGCACACCTTGACCTAAAATCAGAGAAAACCATCGAGTAAAGTTCGAGCTATTCAAGTTTTCCCCGCCGCCATAGAATATCATCGGTCCACCGTCGAAGTCGATGTTTCTTTCTATTTCACCCATGTTCACCCCCCTCTTCATCTTCTCCAGGGTCGTAGAAACGTTCCTGAGTGATTTTCGAGGAGTTTGATAAACAGAGCAGCGGTTCTGACATGGCCGGAACCCTAGCCGCCTCCGCGATCGTCGCGTCGCCATTTCTGGCCGGCAACACGTCGATTCGACCTCACCACCGTGTTCCTCAACCCTTAAAATGGTTGGAGGGAGATTTCCAGCATGGGAGATGGCCGGGAGCGCTGAGCCAGCAAGCTCGCTGGTGCAGCGCCGCCGCGGCCCGCGTTGCGCGTCACGAGGTAGAAGAAGACCCGGCGGGTCCCGCATGTCAGCGACTCATTCAAACGCCCCGGGATCGGCTGTGGCCTTCGGATCCGGTGCGGCTGCACGGTTAAACCCGTGGCCCTCGGTGTGGCCCAGATGCGATTGGTCCACTTTAGATGAGTGGGGCCGGGCTGGGTTATTTAAACTTTTTCCCTTGGAAAATAATTTTTAGATTTATAGCAAACTTCTAAAATCCATTTCTCCTAGTAGAATTGCTCAAAAAATTCCAAATAAACTCTAGTAGACTCATCTTGATTCCGATATTGCAGTGGTACAATTTGTTGGACATGAAAGTCCCAGAATTTTCATAATTTATTCCTTTGACCTAAATGCTTGGGAAATTAATTAATCCTGTTATGTTAATTGGAAAATTCCCAATTTTAGTCAGAACACTCCCAAAATTCACTTGATCTCCAGTAAAAATTTCAAGTTCATTGGACTTCATTTACTGGGTGGATCAGTGTTTCAAATGTCTATGCAGTTGGAAAATTGTGAAATGTACAGAAACATTTCCAGAATTTTCTCCAAACTTGTAAAATCAATTCCTCCTTGTAGAAAGCTCAAAAAAATGTGAAACCAATTTTCCCAGAACAAAAAGAACCTCCTCTACCGTGATCATCCACTGTTGTCCATGACAAAGCTCCTGAATTACAACAAAAAATTCAGAGAAAGATTTTAATTGTTGGAATATTAGAGACAACAAGATTCCTTGAACATCTCCAACTTTTGGTCCAGATATTCCTCATAGAACCTAGTATGCACTGTAAAAATCCCAAATCCAATTAAAATCATTTTATGGACTGATCAGTGTTTATAAGATCTTGTATACAGTTTCAATATCACTCATGTACTTTATATATTGCATATCATATAGTGACCGAGATCGAGGAGGACCTGGAGGCCTTGGACAGGATCCTCGCAGAATCTAACTTCCCCTCTGACTCATAGCCAGGCAAGCCCCAGTTTGCATTTAAGTGCTATTTCAAATTTTCTATTTGTATCACTTATGTCTAGGATGAGTTTTGTGCATTAGGGCTAAGGTGCTTGTTACTCCACTTGCATGACCCACAAATCCCATGGAGTATTGGATAGGTCTATAGCTCGATGAGTAGAAAATGCCATGCTTATGTTCATAGGAATCCGGCAGAAGTCGAGTAGTTGTAATCTACTCGCGAGATAGGATTTTATCACACGGGATGAATTGAATCAAGGAATGATTTATGAATATGAAATTGAGACCAAGCAGCGGGTAGGATGCAGTGAGACGTGGTCTCACATGTGTAGCCCTGCTTGTGTCGATTGAGGACCGGTCCGTGTGCGGCTCTGCTGGACAAGTTTGAACTGTACCGGATGCATACTGGCTATATGTGTTGGTGATGTGCCCAAGAGGCAATCATAACAATTCGGGTTGAGGCCTATTGGATATTTGATCCATCAGCAATTAGGGTACTAATGGGCCTGCGACCAAAAAGCCCATTAGTACGCCTATAAATATGAGGGGTAGGGTTAGGGGCTAATCATCCCACCACGTGACAGTCCTAGCTGCCACCCCTCAAAGGTCTCACGCCGAGACCCTTACCGCGTGCGCGGTGCTAGCACACCGGCGCACGGTGTTCCTCTTCGTACGTGTGGACTCCGTGGAGGCGCTGCTGCTACTACTGCGCTGATCGGCTATGACGATCGTGATCGTCTACCTGCTGATGTGACGAGGACGAGGAGGAGACGAACGAGATCGTCTACTTCCCCTACCCCGACGCGCATCTAAGTTTCGCTGAACTGCGCGTCTAGTGGTAATGATCCATGACCTCTGTACTCGCATGTTTCCTATGTGATGCGGTAGAGTTGCTAGAGTAGCGTACCGCCGATTTATTAATAGCGGCATCAGAGCCGACTTGCGTAGTTTTTGGTCTAGATCTTCTTAGTAGATGGGATCTACCGTTGTAATTGGTTAACCTGGGTGTCGAGGCTTACCCTACCGTTTTATAGGAGTGGGTTGAGGGTAGCAAGGTGTAAATCTGCCGGCGGGCATAGAAGATGCTCCGCACGGGGACCTCCTACCCGCTACGGAAGGACCAGTTTGGCATTTGGGTTTCCTTTGAAAGTTTGTTGCATACAACATAGTATTGAAGTTTGATTCGTTCCACTTCCGAAATGGGTGTATGTGACGTGTTATCCGGGTGTCTACTGATTGCAATCACCATCCCTCGCGGTTATTGTAGTACCGCTTGTTCACTGCACTATGACGTAGTAAATACTGAAGAAGCCAGGAGAATATGATATATTGAATTATAATTATTCTGAAACCTTGATTGCTGTCAAATATGATCACTAAAGTTACTTTTATTAAACCTGTAAGTTGCTGTTAATAACTTGAAAATTTAGGATCAACATGTAGGCGATTCATTTACCGCAATATCTATGCCTATGTTAAGTATCCCTGCATGTAGGGTTCCATGTTTAGGTGAGAGGGTTAAGTCTTGCTGAGCCTTCGTGCTCACGGTTGCTATATTAAGTTGTTTGCAGGTGAGACGTATAAGGAAGGGCCCGAGGATGAGCCGATGCCCCCGTCGGGGTATACGGCCGAGTGGGAGCCCTTCATGCTGCCGTAAATTTGTGTGTTGCTAGTGTGCAGCGTCCCCGGGTTGGACTGCCGTACTTTTGCATAGCTAGGCTAAGAGTTTAGCTATGAGTATTATCTTCCGCTTTATATTAAGTATTGTAAAAAACTTCCGCTGTTTATGTAAATAAAACATTGTATTTTGTTGTATTCTTTTCGTGTGTGCTATTGGGTGCCGCATCGCACGGCACCACCCTCTGCGATTCCTGGAATGTGTGGGCTTGGTCCTCACATTATTGGTGGCATTACCATTGTTAAGAGTCCTCTGATCGACTATCATTAATACAACATTAATGACACGAAATCAGATCTTGTAACTGTAGGTTTAACTGTCCCTTGAATGTTTGCGCCGTTAGAGATCTGCCAGTCTCTTCATTACTATCTCAGTTCCAGAGGTTCGACACGTGGTGGCTTCGTAGCTTCCCATTGTAGTGAGGTAGGTCCAGAGCCACTATACACGTGGCAGCAACATAGCTTCCCTCTACTGGGGGTTAGGTTTGGGGTCACTGGACACGTGGCAAGATCGGAGCTTCCCTACAGGGGGAGTTAGCTCCGGCCTTGTGTTACACGTGGCAGTGCCGGAGCTTCCCAAATGAGCGAGGCAGGTCCAGTGCTATGTATCATGTGTAGCCTTCTGGGGTCTTCAACTCAGACGGATGGAACTCCTCGGTGTTTCTCGCAGTATCAGGAGCTACCCGGTACGCTAGGTACCAACAGTGGTGGATCAACCCAGAGTGTATATCCACAGTTTTCATCATTGTAATAACACTAAAACAAAAGTATTGTTACTAAAATTGCATATATATGAAAGATATCTATAATAATATTTAATACTTACTCCACCTACAGGACAACAAAAGAAACGACGGTCGGTTGTCTCATGTCCACCATTTGGACAATAGAATCAAGGTCACAGCGACACTTAGGCCACTCCTGGTTGCTAGCGTCGTATGGTCGTAGAGGATGTAATGGGCCAAAATCACTCTCTTAGTATAAAGAGGGTAGTCATCCAATACTGGTTCGTACCAAGTCGAACCTCCTATCAAGTAATTTTATGGCACTACTTTAAAGTTCACACCTCCTCGCCTACCACGACTTGTATTCACCATTGTTTCACCTCCACGCCTACCACGACCTCTACTGGCCATTGTTTTCTATCACTTGGTTGAAGAACACAAGTACTTACGAGTAGTCCTATTTATAGGGGGCGAATGTTGAGGGTAATAATATTTTAATATGAACAGGACAATGAGTGATGTGCTTATTGAACCACTTTATGATTGACGTGGACAACACACTGATTGTATTGATATGAACCACTTTATGATTGATGTGGATAACACGGTGTGCATAAATCATTACTTTTTTTCTTGGCAGATGATGTTGACAACTCGTATGTGAACCACTTTATGCTTGATGTGGACAACATACTGATCACATTGATCGTTACTTTTTTCTTGGAACATGATGTTGACACTCTGTACGTGAACAACTTTATGATTGATGTGGACAACACATTGATCGCATTGATCCATACTTTTTTCATGGCAGATGATGTTGAGAACTCGTACGTGACATGTATGTTATATTTTTGTCGTTTTATTCACAAAATATTTCATAACAGCCATATCGACAATGTAAGACATCGCAAGATAATGTGAATAATAACATGACATCAACAATATCATTCAAAAGCAACATCACTCATGTAGGATCTAATAGAACGTTTAAAGCTACCAGAGGGGGGAGTGAATGGTAGATTAAAACTTTTCGGCGGAAGCAACAAAACATCCCTCGGCAGAAAACCGATCTGTTAAAGAAACCGTGTGTGCGACTAATCTAAACGTGTTCAACTGTTTAAAAAACTAGTATAGATTGTAGAGATTCAATTTACAAATACGTCACAACAAGAATCACGAAAATCCATCGACAGAAAATCAAGTTACGATCGAAAGATCAAACAAAGGTCAATCTGTCCTACTCGAGAAAAACAGTTCTGGAACACTGCAAAGAAACTTGCGTAGATCAGAAACCACAAACCCAATGACTGTGAAATTTTCATAGATGATAGAAAATTAAGTTTTGAAGACAATCCAAGAAGAATCACGTCAATCGGATTGGTAAAACTTGAGTTATGATAAAACCACCGAAGCAAGGTAGTGATGTGCAGAAACTCGACAAGAAAGACTTGACGAAAACAAGTCGGACGAACAAGGCACAAAAGTTTCTTCAAACTACGAATTTTATTAATGAAAACACAAGAGAAACAGCCCCAAAGTCGTGCACCACGAGCTCTGGCCTCCCTTGCTTATATAACCAGCCCTTAGGCCAACCCAAACCTAACTAGGACTCTAATCCTACTAAATTCACGAATTGCAACTTTCCATAACTGCTCAAGACTCTTCTATACGCAGATAGAAGCAATATTAAGACTTCCAAACACCTTAGGAACATATCCCACATTCCTAAAACAACTCAAATTCGTGACCCACACGAAATCCTATCATAACGAACTCAAAACTTTCCATATTTGAGTCAAACACGACTCAACCGTAACCTGAGTCCATAACCTAGTCAGTTGGACCTTTCCAACCAATACTTTACGTCCACATCTCTTCGTCACACCTCGGAACCATGTAGCCGTGTCCATGCACTCCTTGCACACGTGCAAACATCTTCCAACGACATCCACGATACCTTCATATGCATTGTTCTTGATTCAAACATGTTGCGCAACCTCCCGATCAACTCAACCACAATTCCTACTGAACTTGGTTGTTGAACCTCATCTTCTCCCTAAGACTAGTTCAATGGATCCCGTCACCAGCCATTTCTTGAACTCAAGCAACACCTGCACATGAATAAACAACTGATACTTCCGAGCACAAATCCAAGACTTGACTCTCGTTAGTTCCGAAACCACAACACCTTACATGAGCACCTCACATAAGCATGTTGAAAACCATAGCAAAACGATATGAGTCATAACCACCGAAACACACCAAAAACATATAAAAGAATAATAAGAAAAATTTCCATAATCCAAAAAGCAAGTTCGAAACATTGCAAACTAAAAGCAGAACTACTGCGATCAAGCTCCGAACCTTGCCAAAGCTAACCGGACCTTGAACTGGAGCTTACCAAAGCTAGCAGGACCTAGCACCTGAACTTACCAAAGCTAGCAGGACCTAGCGCCGGAGCTAACTAAAGCTAGTCGGACCTAGCGCTGGAGCTAACTAAATCTAGTCGGACCTAGACAAAGAAGTCGGACCTTACGTCGTACCTTGCCTCAGCTACCCAAAACAAGTCGGGCCTATCGTTGGACCTTGCAGGAGCTCGGACCTAGAGTTGAACCTTATTAAAAAGGTGTTTTGGTAGTGTTTAAAACTTTTGTCATCAAAGCCAATGTATTTAGCACAAGCCAATGTATTCAGCACACATAGGTCTCACAATCTCCCCCTTGATGAATGCATTGGCAACACCACTTAAAATCTGAACATTGGCATGAATAGTTTTGAAAACAATTTCTCCCCATTTTTGAAAATCAAATGAGATAGAAAATAATTTATCCCCCTTGCATACTTCTCCCCCTTTGACAATGTATTCAGCAAGGTACAAAAGAGAAATTTTAATTTGTTATGAGCACAATATAACATATACATATAAGACAAAGCTCATCTAAGTCATACTATCAAGTAACTTACACTATCACAATAATGAGATACATAAAGTAGTGTAAGACATGCTAGAGATCAAATGTAATTTTCAATTTAAGCAAGTCATGATCTCACAAACTTAAGTATTTCAAGACCTGAAAGCATGACACTTGTTGCTGCAATTTTATTTTCTTTTAAGAACAAATTTTTAACATATGACATTTGCAAGAGATTATATGCTGCATCTGCCTTATTCTAACCAACCAAGCCAAGCCTATGTCATTTGACAATCGGAAGCTTAAGGACATGGTTTTTGTCATACACAACTTCTTCCAAGTTCATATCTAAGTGCAATGATAAGCCATCTCAAAAGAAGAAGCGCGATGCATGCATATTCTCTTGATCTTTTCTCATTTTTTTTATTTGAACATAAAATCTCAAAATGTGAGTTGATTACTTGATTAATTCATTATGATTAAAAGCACTTGTGATCATGCAAAAAGTTCAAAATAGCTAGAAAGTTTGATCATGACCAGATTTAGTGTAAGTAATTATTCCAATTACTAGTCATGGCAAAAACTACAAAATATATAACATGAGTAATGTAGTAAGAACCTTTAACATGTAAAAGGAATCACAAAGTCATATATGTATGAAATACTATGCTCATATTATTTTAAATTCAGATTCACACATAGACTTCCCAAGATTCAAAACTCCCCCTCAATTTAAGCCATTAGGATGCATAACCCCAATTTCACTACAAATGTAACAAAAACAAGTGAAATCCAAAGGTTTTGTAAAAATGTCAGCCAACTATTGTTCGGAATCTACACGGTGAAGCACAATGTTTCCTTTTTTCAACATTATCACGAAGAAAGTGATACCTAATGTCAATGTGCTTAGTTCTAAAATGTTGCACAGGGTTTTTAGCAATCCAAATGGAACTAGTGTTATCACAAAACAGTGGAACACTATGTAAGTCAACCCCATAGTCCTTAAGTGTTTGAGCAATCCAAAGAATTTGTGAGCAAGCACTAGCAGCAGCTACATATTCAGATTCGGCTGTGGATTGTGCAACTGAGTTTTATTTTCTAGAGGACCAAGCAACAAGTGAATTACCAAGAAAATGTAAAGCACCAGAATTACTTTTCCTATCAATCCTACAACCCCCAAAATCAGCATCCGAAAAATCTTTCAAAGTAACGGTTGAGGAAGAAGGAAGAAAAATGCCAAATTCTTGAGTTCCATGTAAGTACCTAAGAATCCTTTTGACGGCTTGACGATGTGAAGCATGTGGGGAAGCTTGAAACTGTTCACAACGACATACGCTAAATTGTATGTCCAGTCTTGATGCCGTAAGGTACAAAAGAGATCCGATCATGCTTCTATATTCTTTTTGATCCACGAGTTCACCATCTTCATCAAGTTCAAGTGTTGATGTTGTTCCCATTGGTGTTCGAAGAGGATTGCTTTTGTCCATGTTGAAGCGCTTGAGAAGGTCCCTTGTATACTTCGTTTGATGCAAAAAGCTGCCTTCCTCGGTTTGCTTGATTTGCAGCCCCAAAAAGTTCACCCATCATACTCATTTCAAATTTTGAACTCATCATTGCTGAAAACTTGGACACAAGATCAAAAGAAGCACAACCAAAGATAATATCATCCACATACACTTGGACGAATAATGTGTCATTGCCATGCTTAAGCACAAAAAGAGTTGTATGAACTTTGCCCATGGTAAACCCCTTTCAAGTAAGAATGTTTTTAACCTATCATACCATGCTATAGGAGCTTGTTTTAGTCCATACAGTGTTTTAGTCAGTTTGAAAACATGACTAGGAAAATTAGGATTTTCAAAACCAGGTGGTTGCTTAACATAAACCTCCTCATCTATGTAGCCACTAACAAAAGCACTTTTTACATCCATTTTACATAGATTGAAACCTTTAGATGCAGCAAAAGCTAACAAAATTCTTATGGCTTCTAATCTAGCAACAAGAGCCAAAGTTTCATCAAAATCTACACCTTCAACTTGTGTGAAACCTTGAATAACCAACCTAGACTTATTCCTTACCACAACCCCATCCTCACTTTGTTTATTTTTAAACACCCATTTAGCTCCAATTAAAGTGTGACCTTGAGGTAGAGGTACAAGTTTCCAAACATTATTCTTTAAAAATTTTCTAACTCTTCTTGCATGGAAATAATCCAAGATTCATTACTGAGTGTGTGTGATATATCTTTGGGTTCAAAAGAAGCGACAAAAGCAGAATGAGTATGAGAGTTTGGACCACAAAACCTGGACCGTGTGACTCATTCGTGCAAGCTTCTAATAATTTGTTATGGAGGATGACTTTTGAGAACCCAAAGGGGAGTGGACACTTCACAAGCTTCTTCTTCATGTTCATCACAAATCAATGAGCTTGTGACTTCAGGACGATCTGGACAAGCAATGGTGGTCGTCGGTGCTGGTTGTGAACCAAAATCAGGAGCTGAAACAATGTCATTAGCTGCTGAATTTTCAGGCATCAGCACCTTTTCAGCATTTTGAAGAGCTGAAAAAGATTCATTCTCGTGATGTTGAAAAACACTATAGAGATGAGTTTTTTTATTGGTTTTAGAAATGAGTAAGTACATGCAAGTTTTTACTTTGATGAAATATTGAAGAAATATTTGTTCTGAAGTTTTTTTATCGATGACCCCTTTTATACTAATTAATGTGTACAGATTACGACATAACACAAAGAAGGCAAAGTAACCGATTATTTGTATGCATTATCTAGAAGACCTGAACGTCGGGCACGTTTTTTTAGTCGATCATTCATAAATGGCTTCTTCTTTCGAATAACAGAGGTGGAAAAAGATTTACACACGCAAAATAGTGGTGTTGTTGTTCGGGATGGTGATCATGAGTGGTATGGAGTAATCAAGAAAATGATTTCTGTTGATTTTGAAAAACCAAGAGGTTCTATTATTTGAATGTGAATGGTTTGATCGGACTTGTTCTGGTCAGAGCCAAAGCAGAGGCTACAAAATTGATCGATATGGAATGATAGATGTTGACACTACTATTTCTCAATTTAAGTATGAGCCTTACATTCTAGCCACCCAAGCAGAACAAGTTTTTTATGTTAGAAATGTGAAGCAACCTAAATGGGCTACAATTGTTAAAATGACGCCACGAAACCTTTTTGCCATGCCCCCTGGAGACAGTGAAAATAATGTCACTGAGACGATGGAGGCCGAGACATTTGATGATCGACGACTTACTGATATAAATGAGGATATGACCGCATGGGGTAGGAATGACATTGACGGGGCAACCGGTGATGCTTCCACTCTTTCAAATGAAGATGACAACGACGACGATGATGATGATACATATATCAATGATGGTATTGTACCTCCAATATTGGGGGAGGACAGCGAAGATGATGATTTTTTTATATAGGTACTGTGTGAGCTAGTTGTACGTGAACTATGTAATGAAACGTTTGTGTTCCGTGGCGATAGATCTTAACGCCACCAACTGGTATTCGTGGCAACAGATCCTAATACAACAATTGTCTTTCTTGGCTCTACATTCTATCACCACGAACTTGTGAATCGTGGCATAAGTTCCTAATGCAACGTTTGTGTTTCATGGCGATAGATCCTAACGCCACGAGCTGGTGAATCGTGGCAAAAGTTCCTAATGCAACGATTATGTTCTGTGGCGGTAGATCTTAACGCCACCAACCGGTATTTCCTGGCAACAGATCCTAATACAACGATAGTGTTGCGTGGCGACAGATCCAATCGCCTCGAACTTGTGAATCGTGGCATAAGTTCCTAACGCGACATTTGTGTTTCGTGGCGATAGATCATAACACCATGAACTGGTGAATCATGGCAAAAGTTCCTAATGCAACGATTGTGTTCCGTGGCGATAGATCCTAACACCACAAACCGGTATTTCGTGGCAATAGATCCTAATGCAATGATTGTGTTTCGTGGCCATAGATCCTAACGCCACGAACCGGTATTTCGTGGCAACGGATCCTAATACAATGATTATGTTTCGTGGCGATAGATCCTATCGTCACAAACTGGTGATGTGTGGCAAAAGTTCCTAATGCAACGATTGTGTTCTGTGGCGATAGATGCTAACGCCATGAACTATTGAATCATCGCAACAGATCCTAATGCAACGATCGTGTTCTGTGGTGATAGATGCTAATGCCACAAACTAGTGAATCGTGGCAACATATTCTAATGCAACGATCGGGTTTCGTGGCGATAGATGCTAACGCCATGAACTATTCGTAGCAATAGATCCTAATGCAACGATTGGGTTCCATGGCGATAGATGCTAATGCCACGTACTAGTGAATTGTGACAACAGATTCTAATGCAACGATCGGGTTCCGTGGCAATAGATGCTATCGGTACCCTGCGTACCGGATACCCCTTGGAACTGCAAAAAGTACAAAGGAACTCCACCTATCTGAGTTGAAGACCTCCGAAGGCCCCACGTGTCACTCGGAACCGGACATGCCTCCCTCCTATGGTTAGTCCCAGTGCCGCCATGTGTATCATAAAACCGGAGCTACATTCCATACATGGGAAAGCTCCAGACTGGAAACCTGTGTGGCACCCCCAGACCTAACCCCCGACAGAGGGAAGCTCTGGTACCGACATGTGTACAACAGCACCGGACCTACTCATCCAAGACAATAAGTTCCGGAGCTACCACGTGTCCAACCGCCGGACCTTCAACCTCAACAGGCAGATTGGTGGACATCCAACGGCTCGGACCTTTAAGGGACATTAAAGACTCCAAGACCTGATTATGTGTCATTAATGCTATCTTAATGACACACGATCGGAGGACCCTTAATACCAGTAATGCCGCTATCAAGGCATGTTACCACGCTATTAAGGGGAATTAAGTACATTAACTGTGTATTAAGCATCAGTAACCGCCAGGGCCACATGTCGGGCCAGGCTGATGATGTAACGGCCAGTCCTTGTACTATAAAAGGATTGGCCGAACGATACACAGGGGACTCTTCCAGACTCTTTTGGGGGGAGCCTCTATCACTCACAAGCGCTCAGACGCTCAATACAACAACAACATACACCCGTGGAGTAGGGTATTACGCTCAGGCGGCCCGAACCACGTAAATCCTCGTGTCAAATCCCCATCTTGTTCTGAATCTCCGCGCGCTCTAACCGAACTACAGAACTCCGCGGGCTACTAACCGTAGTACCGGGAGAATTGCCGAAATCAGACTCCGACAGTTGGCGCGCCAGGAAGGGGGCGCCTGAGATTCAAAGATGGTGAATTCTGCTGCTGGATCATCCAACGGTAACCATGCTGAGTGGCCTCCTGGAGGCAATCCCTCCAACATGCAGCAGCCAGTAGGAACTGTGGCCCCAGTAGGATTCATGCCACCACTGCCACCGTCCGCTCCGGTGAATCAACCCGGACAGCAAGATGGGGCGTCCGCATCGGTCACTGCATCGGCGAACAACAACCCCGAACACGCGCTTAATGCAGCGCGTGCTCTTCTCCAACGTCCACCGCCTCCAGGAGCACCCCAAGGTGCGATGGAGCTGTGGAGAGCTGATGTGGATCATCTGATTGCAGCATCAGCCGATCGCATCAGCAATCAAGGTCCTCCCCCCTCGGGGCGGGCCCCATCGCAGCGTCGGACCTTGTCGGGTAGACTCGGTCCGCAAGCTTCCCATCACGGTAGGCATGCTGCGTCTCAATAGGTGACGTCGTTGCCTTCTGGGGCGTGACATACTCACATGATAACGAGTCTTTCGACTCATGACCTCCGGGCGGAGCTCGATCATCGTTACCGAAATAGGACGGCCGCGTCCACATCGAGTGTGCTCGCGAGAGGCGAGAGGCTCGGGACAGCCTTGCTCCTGATCGAGTAGGAGGAGGTTGTTCTGCCTTGGCCATGCACCTACGCATGGTCAGATGGCCATAGAAGTTATGGCCTCACCTGCCGGAGAAATTTGACGGAACTGTTAATCCCTCCGAATTTCTACAAATCTACTCCACCGCTATCCTTGCGGTTGAGGGCAATGAGGCCGTGATGGCCAATTATTTTATTGTGGCTTTGACTAGGACCACCAGGTCTTGGTTCATGAGCCTATCGCCTGACTCCATCAATAGTTGGGCGGAGTTGTGCCAACAGTTCACCGCCAATTTCGGGAGCTCATACACCCGACCAGGCATGGAACTGGATCTTTTTGCTGTCAAGCAAAAAGGGGGGAGTCTTTGCGATCTTTCATCCAGAGGTTCTCCCAGGTACAAAATACCATTCCTTTTATCTCAAGCGCTTCTCTTATTGTAGCATTCAGATAGGACGTTCAAGATAAGAAAATACTAGGGAAGCTGGCGACCAAAGAAGTCACCAGTGTCACGGAACTCTTCAGCTTGGCAGACAAGTGTGCCAAGGCTGCGGAAGGTCGTGAGATGCACTCCCAACCACCTCCGGAGGTCAACAAAAAATCCTCCAAGGGTGAAGCCACTACCTCCAGGAGTGGCAAGAAGAAGAAAATGTTCAACGACAAGAAGAAGCCGTCGGCCGGCACACCTACTGTCGCTGCTGCAGCAGCTCCCAGTGGCCGGGGGCCACGCCTCGAGAAACGACCTCGGCCGTCGTCTAAAGACGGTGGCAGCTCCAAGATGTGGTGTCCCATACACAACACGGATAGGCACAACCTGGAAAACTGCCGAGAGGTCCAGAACCTCGCCAAGCGCTACAATAAGCGCCGGGAAGAAGCTCCTTTCCGTCAAAGGGAAGGAAATCAAAAAGTCGACGAAGCTCCGGCTGAAGAGGAGTTAGGATTTCAGGAGCCCAAAAAGGTCTTGAAGGCTGTTTACACCTCCGTTGACGACGACTCTGACATCTCCGACAACGAGCGCCGGAAGACCATGAACACCATCTTTGGTGGTTCGTGGGATATCACTTCCCACCGCGTCCTCAAGACAATGCGGCGAGACATGGTCTCGGTAGCTCCCACCGCCACGGCGGAGCCTCATCGGAAGTGGATGGATACTGCCATCACCTTCGATGCTTCGGACTGCCCTCGGAACATGATTGGAGCTGGTCAACTTCCGCTGATGGTATCTCCGACCATCAATAACATCCAGCTCCACCATGTAATGGTGGACGGAGGTTCGGGGTTGAACCTCATAAGCTTCAAAGCTTTCGTCAAGCTTTAGCTCCGACCTTCGGATCTTCGCCCCTCTCGACCTGTCTCTGGAGTAGGTTCGGGAGCCATAACTCCACTCAGAGCCATTACTCCCCCGGTGACCTTTGGAACTCGGGAGAATTACAAAACTGAGAAGTTGGTCTTCGACGTGGCACAAGTCAACTTGCCATTCAACGCCATCTTGGGCAGGCCAGCATTGTACAAATTCATGGTTGCTGCTCATTATGGCTACTTGGTGTTGAAGATGCCAACACCCTCAGGCGTTCTCCGGATTCGCTGAGATCACACTGCTGGAGTTACTGCTCTGGAAGAACTCCA
This sequence comes from Tuctoria greenei, assembly GCA_036927565.1. Classification (NCBI taxonomy): domain Eukaryota; kingdom Viridiplantae; phylum Streptophyta; class Magnoliopsida; order Poales; family Poaceae; genus Tuctoria; species Tuctoria greenei. The sequence continues at coordinate 138,452,189 of JAYESD010000008.1, read as the reverse complement.
CATGCTTGCTACAGCGCAGGAAGAAGAATCCAAAAAGGAGCAAGCTCCAAAGCTCCCGAGCATTCGTCATCGAGGCTCAACCTCCCCACCTCGTGTGCAACCATGCTGCGACACCGACATTCCCGTCAAAGTCGTCCAAATTGGTTTTGACGTTGCTCAGACCACTCGTATATCGGGAGGTCTGAACGACAAATAGGAACTCGCGCTCATCACTTTCCTCCGGGCTAATGTCGACGTGTTTTCCTAGCAAACGTCACAAATGCCTGGGGTCCCTAGGGAAGTGATTGAGCACAATCTGAAGATTTATTCTGACGCTCAGCCTGTACATCAGAAGCCTCAGAAACAATCAGTAGAGCGACAAAACTTCATACATCAAGAAGTGAAGAAGTTGCTCGAAGCTGGATACATCCGGGAAGTCTTCCATCCAAAATGGCTGGCAAACCCAGTCGTTGTACCCAAGGCCGGCGAGAAGCTTCGGATGTGCATCGACTACACAACACTGAATAAGGCATGTCCAAAGGATCCATTTCCACTACCTAGAATTGATCAGATAGTGGATTCCACCTCCGGGCATGAATTATTGTGTTTCCTAGACGCATATTCTGGATATCATCAAATCAAAATGTCTAGAGAAGATAAAGAACATACTACCTTCATCACAGTAGATGGGTTATATTGTTACACTGCCATGTCATTCGGTCTCAAAAATGCCGCTTCAACGTTTGTGTGAGCTATGTACAAAACTTTTGGAGAGCTCATCAGAGATGTAGTGGAAGTGTACATCAATGACATCGTCGTCAAGATCAAGAACAAGGAGTCATTTCTTGACACCTTGCAAGCTGTCTTCGACAAGTTGCGAATCACACGCACGAAGCTGAACCCAGACAAGTGTGTCTTTGAGGTTAGCTCCGGAAAGCTTCTTGGATTCCTGGTGAACCACCGAGGAATAGAAGCAAATCCAGAGAAGATTAAAGCTATTGAAGGCATGCGGCCACCAAATCGCATCAATGATGTCCAGAAGCTGACTGGATGTCTAGCTTCCCTCAGCTGGTTCATCTCAAGACTGGCGGAACGGGCGCTACCCTTCTTCAAATTATTGAGGAAGTCCGGACCATTCCAATGGTCTGAAGAAGCAGAAAAGGCTTTCCAAGAGCTAAAGCAGCTCCTCACCACTCTACCAACTTTGGTAGCTTCGAATCTTGGTGAGCCACTTCTACTTTACATTTGAGCAACTGACGAAGTTGTTAGCATGGTCCTAGTTGCAGAAAGACCAGAACCATGCCCAGTTCAGGAATCCGGACCCCTCCGGGAAGGTCCGGAGCTACCTGAAGGCGAGTCTGGGTCCCAGCCCCCAGACCCGGGTCCTCGAGGCAAGACGCCAGAGGATCAACCTCCATCAAATGAAGAAATTAATGTTGCTAAACAAGAAGATCCTGACCCCTCCGGGAAGGTTCGGGTAACTTGAGAAGAAGCTCTGGGTTCCTCTAGCAAGAACCTGGAGGTCCCCGAAGAAGGTCCAGACCCCTCCGGGAAGGTCTGGGTTGATGAGGAGGAAGGTTCGGGCCCCTCCGGGAGGGTCCTGACAGTCCAGCGCCTAGTGTACTTCATCAGCGAGGTACTCCATGATGCCAAGACTCGGTACTTAGAGGTGCATAAGCTGCTCTACGCAGTTCTTATTGCCTCTAGGAAGCTTCGTCACTACTTCCAAGCTCACAAGATTTTAGTGGTAACCTCTTATCCACTGCGTGCAATCTTGCACAACCCCAACTCTACTGGGAACATTGCAAAGTGGGCAGCGGAATTGGCCGAGTTCGATCTTGAGTCGCATTGGCAGACTTTGTGGCGGAATGGACCCCCTCTCCATCAAATCCTGGGGGCCCCAGTGAGTAGAAGCCAGAACCCAAGGTTCCGATCTTCACTGAGCCTCACTGGACTCTCTACTTCGACAGCTCCGTGCAGAAGCAGAGGGCCGGAACTGGAATCCTTCTCCTCGCTCTGACCGGGGAGAAGGTCAAATACATGGTTCACCTTGACTTCAAGGTGACCAACAACATGGTGGAGTATGAAGCACTAATCTACGGGCTCAAGGTGGCACTATCATATGGTGTCAAGCAACTGTTGGTAAAGGATGATTCGCAGCTCATAATAAAACAAGTCAAAGGTGAATGCTGCTGCAACAACCCTCAACTAGCTGCATATCTACTTGAAGTCCAGAATCTTTAGAAGGATTTTGAAGTCCTGGATCTTTGCCATGCTCAGCGTCTCAACAATGCTAAAGCTGACGAACTCTCAACGAAAGCTTCAACTGAAGCTCTGGCTCCTGATGGAACCTTCGTCCAGAGATTGTCAAGACCAACAGCTCAGCCTGCCGAACTGTGCGAAGGGGGCGAGACCAACACCTCAAAGCTGGTGGTCCCGATGGCCCTGTTACCATGGCGTCCATCAAGGGTCGTAGGTGCTGCAGGAATCTCCGAGCAACCCAGCAAAAAGACTCAGAAGCTCAAGTTAGCTCTGATGCATGGATCTCGGAGATCCGGAACTACTTGAAAGGCAACATCCTTCCTGAAGACAATGTATCTGCTGATCGGATAGTCAGATTGGCTAAAAGATACACACTGGTAGAAGGGGATCTCTACCAGCGTGGTGCCAACAGCGTCCTAATGCGGTGCATTACAAGGGAAGAAGGCTGCGAGATCCTCGCGGAAATCCATGGAGGCAAGTGTGGGAACCACACATCTTCTTGCAGTTGGTTGGTAAAGCCTTCCGGCATGGTTTTTACTGGCCTACAACACTCCAGGATGCAACCGAGCTAGTGAAGAAATGTGAAGCATGCCAGTTTCATGCGAAGCAAATTCACACACCAGATCAACCTCTACAAGTGATACCTCTGACATGGCCATTCGCCGTGTGGGGTATGGATATCTTGGGACCTTTCCCAAGAGCCGTCGGAGGTTACAAGTTCCTGTATGTCGCCATCGACAAGTTCACCAAGTGGCCGGAAGCAACTCCAGTTGTGACAATAAACAAGCAATTAGCTATCAATTTCTTGCAGCCATAGTATGCAGATTTGGAGTCCCAAACAAGATCATAACTGACAACGGGACCCAATTCACAAGTTCTGCATTCCAAGGATATTGCGAAGACCTCGGCATTCAAGTCAGCTACACTTCCGTAGCTCACCCAGCAAGAAATGGCCAAGCTGAGAGAGCAAATGCAGAAATCCTAAAAGGACTCAAGACGCGCACATATGAGCGCCTGAAAAAAATATGGAGCCAACTGGATTGAAGAGCTTCCACCCACCTTGTGGGCAAATAGGACAACTCCAAACCGATCAACTGGAGAGACACCCTTCTTCCTGGTGTACGGAGCTGAAGCAGTCCTTTCTCCGGAAATCACCTTGGGGTCGCTCTGGGTCCAGACCTTCGACAAAGCCACGCAGGACCAGCTCCGGCATGAAGACCTTGACCTCATTGAAGAGGGTAGGTGCCGAGCAGCTGTTCAAAATGCACGATACCGCCAAGCGCTCCGACGCTATCACCAAAGGCATGTGCATAACCGACAGCTTAAGGAAGGCGATATGGTGCTACGGAGAATACAAACTCGAGAAGGGTTAAACAAACTTTCCCCCAGTTGGGAAGGACCCTTCCGAGTGATCAAAGTATCCCGTCCCAGATGCGTTTGCTTGGCAACCGAGGATGGGACACCACTCCCTAATCCTCGGAACATTGAGCACCTCAGTAAGTTCTACGCTTAATATCACAGAGGTGAGTCTGTAATTACATATGATGTATGTTATAGTGTCATTGTACAGAGTCGGGTATCTCCTCCGGGAGGACAACCGGACCTTTCCCGGAAGGTCCGCAAAGTTCAAGCAACACTTGACACAGTCTCAAAACTAAAAGTGTAGCTAGTTACCTTGGGTCAAACAAGAAATGCAACACACTTAGTCTGGTTCCGTACCCTAAGAGTGTACTTGTTTCCCCTGTACCCTGGACCTATAATGAAAGACATCATTATGTGAAAACAGACTCCACGTGCATTTATTTTGTACAGGCTCATTCTTTTTTATTTTTCTCTTTCTTGTATATAACAAAGTTGTGCAATTCTCAAGAAACTTTAGCTCGAACATTTCATATATAATTCAAGTTGCATTGTTAATTCTTTCGGGTCTTAACGTTGTTGAATGGCCTACTCGCCTGAACGCCAAGCCAATCTAGGTCCGGAGTGTGATATCGACTTAGCCTGATCCTACACCCTAAGTACGCCACTCTACCTACACCCCGACAGGCCTGAGTAAGGTGAGTCCAGAGAACAATCCGACCTGGAGAAAATAAACAAATGCACTTGATTGTATATAGAATTGCGGTCGACCTAAAAATTTCTTTCGGGAATAGTAAGCCGCAAACGAGTTATAGATAAGAAATGGATTTTACTGTTTTTCTTGACTTTAGTGTGCAGGAAAAATAAAAACCTCATGATAATGGTGGATGATGTCGGAGCTAGCAAAGCTTCGACATCCCCTAAGGTGGCCCGCTGTCGATGTTTTAAATATTGATAGTAGGCGTCGCTGGAGCTATCAAGTTCTGACAAATCCAGGGAGCCAACCGTCAACATGGAGAAAAGATGGTAGAAGGACACCCTAATGGGGTCTGCTGTCGAAGCTCTACGTGTTGATAGTGGACGCTGCCGGAGCTACTAAGCTCCGACAACCCCAGAGGACCAACTGTCGATGCTCTACGTGTTAACAATGGACGCTGTCGGAGCTACTAAGCTCCGACAACCTTAGGGACCCCTGCTGTCAACGACTTCGGACCTATACTCTACAAGTTCGAAGCACGCAAGTCTTCAACAAAATTTTACATCCTTTTGTTACATGTTTGCAATCAAATTGTGTACATCTACCAGGGGGCCAAGTGAGACAAAGGTTGAAGACAAAAAAATGAAATTCATAAATTTCTTGGATTTCATTCATATGAGGACAAGAGATTACAAAATTGGAGAAAAGAAGAGAAGATACAAGTGGGACCTACAAGGAGAAAGTCCTCAATCCTACGGAAGAATGAGGCAACCTTCTGGGCAACCTCTGACAGCTGGCCTTGGCGGCATCTCCCTCTCTGTCGATGGGACCTTCAAGCACCGGATCTAGTGGGAAGTGAGGATCCTGACTTGTGTAGCACGTCAGCATGTACTCTACGACGTTCTGCGCAAGGGATTTTCCTTGAGTTTCCAACTGATCTGCAATGACATCGCCCATCTTGTTGAGTTTGTTGCCAGCCGAGCTCAATGCCTTCAGCGCATGGTCCAGCTCCGGATTCGGATTGTCCGGACGCACGGGACTAAAGCTCAGCGGCGTTAGCGTGTCATTGGCTTTGCCCAAGAAGTGCCATACATGTTGGTACTCCGCAACACTTGAGCCTCGAATCTCTTCCAAGCACCTCTTGGCCGCCGCAAGCTCTGAACCCTCCTGGGCAAGGTGCTCGACCTCTTTGGCGTGTTGCTGATCCTTTCAGCAACTTGCTTTTCAAGGTTGGCAAGCTCCTCTTCCCGGACGTGGATCTTGTTTTGGTGGTCAACCAGGTCTTTCTCCTAGCCTCGCACCTTCTTGTCCCTAGCAGCAACTTCGTTCTCCCTTTGGTAAGGTCCTGTCCCCGTTGCCAGGCCTTCTTCTCCTCACTCTCGCAGAGCTCCTCCAACTTCTTGGTGCGCTCTGCAAGACTCTTGTCACCCAGAGCCAGCCTCTGGGCGAGCTCCTCCTCCCTCTTCACGAGGTCATCCCTCAGCTCCAGGAGTTTTTGCTCTTCATCTTCGAGCTTTTTCTCCCGCTCCTCAAGAGCCTCTCGGCGCTTGACGAGGCTCTCGTGGATGGTACAGAGCTTCTCCTGGCGATCATTCGCTGCTTCATTAGCAGCCACGGCTTGTTCGTGTATAGCCCGGGACTGATTGTCAAGGGATCGCATCATGCTTTCCCTCTTGTCCAGCAGCTAGCAGCAGTACTCCATTCGGGCCTTCTCCCTCTTGACCCACTCCTTGTCATCGGCCAGCCTTGTTTGCGCCAGCTTGGTCTCGAATTGGAGCCGGTTGCGCCACCTCCTAAGGGTTTGGCGCTCCTCCTCGAGGGCCTTGCTGTCGTGATAAAAAGCAAGCTCGACCTGACGAATGCTAGAGCAGGCGTTGTCGATGAATAACGACAGGGGGATCGGCTCCAGACCTGTCGGGGTCCTCTTTGCTAACTCCAGCGGGTTCTCCATAACAAAAATTGGGTCCCACTCTACAATAGTGGTTCCCTGAGCTTCCGCGGCACTAGGGCCGCCCTCCGGGAGTGCCTCAGTCGTCGCCGAGGAAGGTCCGGCAATGGGATCTTCTACCTCTGGAGTCGGCTCTAAAGGTCTCGCTGCCAGGTCATCAGCAACTGGTCTCTCTGGCAGAGGATCGATCGCTTCGTCTTGACACCCTAGTTCAGGCGTGGGTACCTCCGGAACTACCACCTCCAGGGCAGGCATTGAAGACTCGGCCGGAGCTGAGGCTACCTCCGGCTCCGATGCTGGTGGCTCCTCCACTGCTGGCTCAGATGCCGGCGCTCTGACCTCCACCGGTTCGGGAGCCAGCACCTCCACGACAACCGGCTCAAGCACCAGAACTTCATGAACCACCGGCTCCACCGCTGGAGCTTCAATAACATCCGGCCCTAAGGTTGGAACTGCAGCTACCTCCGGCTCTGAGGCCGGAGCGCCCGACATCACAGCATCCAAGACCGGAGCTTCAACCTCCGGAGCTGGTGCTGCTGATACATCTTAATTCCCGTGGTCCGACGCTACCACGGGAGCTTCGGGAGATGAGTCAAGAACCACGACAGCTGGCGTTGAAGCTGTCGTGACCTCAGCTACCACCTGGGGCAGTGCTGGCATTGGAGTCGGAGCCTCCGCCTATACAGCATCAGCCGCTGTCGTAGGAACCGAAGCTTCAACCCCTTTTTTGGAGACCCTGTGGATGAAGGACAAAGAAACTCAAAATATGATTACAACAAAAACAATCAACTGAGGTAAAAAAAGCAAATTTACCATGGGAGGCTTCCGCTCCAGCTAGCGCGGAACCTCTTCGCCGGACGTTCAGAGCTCGACCCAGTCGCAACTGGGGTAGTGGCTCCGGAAGGCTCTTCAGAGCTTACTGCCGCCGTCAGCGACGTCTTGGTTGGGGCCTTCCTCGACTGAGAAGGATTCTCGGACCTAGAGTCCTTAGCTGGCCCTGGTGCCGGAGCCACACAGTCAGAGCTGGTGTTCCAAGGAGACACCAATGCTGGAGTTGGTGTCGCCGTTGAAGACCTCCCCCATCAGGGAGAAGGAGTTGTTGTAGAAGGAGCAGTTCTGACGGGCCTCCCGTCAGAGTGCTTCAACTTCCTCTTTCGGCTGGAGGGCTCAGCCAACTCTTTGCCCTTGCCAATGACTTCAGCTCTTGGTCTCGCGGCGGAAGCAAGGCCACCCTCGGAAGCTCTAGGAATCACCAATCTGGTGGTCGGACGCCTCTCTACCTCACCGAGGTCGTCAAGCACCGGCATCTTCCTCCGAAGCTCCCTGCTGAACTCCGCCTCCATGTTCAAAGGGAGGAAAGTTGCCGGCGGAGATAAGTCGTCGCCCTCGACGTCGATGCCATGCTAGAACTTCTTAAGATGAAGCTCCAAAGCAGCGCCTTCCAAATTGGACTTCAAACCGGTTTCAATCCGGTCATCTCCCTCTTCTTCAGCGGAGCCCACCTGTTGACCAGGAAGTTGCAGAAGATCGTATGGGGGTCACCCCTCCTTCCACACATTGGCGGATCCTAGTCAAGGCAGTGTTGAAGGCCTCTGACAACACCGGAACTTCACTCCAGGCATCAGTGTCAACATTGGGAAGACCTTCAGGCAGCTCAGCTTCTCGTGCTCCTCTGCTGTGACGACAATCCAATCCTTCTTCCAGTCGTCCCACTTGCCGAAAGGGAATGACCTCAAGTACTTGTAGGGGCATTTCTTGCGCTTCACAAAATAGTAGAAGTCAAGATACTCGTTACTCTTGCCATTGGTGTGGATGGTGAAGAAGGTGCGGAAAAGCTCGACGCAGGGGGGAATACCCACCCACATCTCGCAGAAGTGGACGAATGTTGACACAAGAAGAATGGAGTGGGGGCCAAGGTGGTACAACTGCAGACCATAAAAGTCTAACAGCATCAAGAGGAAGGTTGAGAAAGGTGGGATCAGTCCCACAATGGCGTACGCAGAAAAGTACACCATGTCACCGTCACGCTTCTTCTTGAACGGAAGCTCGCCGCCGCGGACCAGGTGGTTGAAGGAGTCACTGGACCACCCTATGTAGGTTTGGACCTTCTTCAAGTTGTCGTCGGTCATGAGACGGCTCTTGCGGAGACCCAACTCCATCGCAGCACGATGGGGCGAGAGAGAAAAAGCAAGCAAAAGTTTGGAGGATTCAAGCGCAACTTCAACTAAAGGCGTAAGGAATCCCCAAACGGTGCGTGCTTTCCTTCTTAAGTAAGCCCCCACAACGCTTGGATGGAAACCGCAGAAGGGCCAAGGATACAGTTCAAAATTTTCACCCTGCCAATGACAAAGGGGGCCTGGGGCCAACCCGACGATCAAGTCAAGGTCCTTACCCCAGGCGAACAGTTGTCATGATGAGAGGCAGGAAACCCGAGGGCGACGGCCTGACAGGGCGCGCAGAACCGATACGGTTTTCGTATTGGGAACCAGCGACCTTCAATTGCATGAGATCCGCACGCGCAGATCTCACCTGCCGCATCCTGAAGATGCCACGCGGCGATGGTTTAACCGCAAACCACCACCTCAACGGCACATCCAAAAACCCTTGAAGACACGACGTAGAAATCGAAAGATGGACCCACCTCTGGCAGAATGACTTAACCCAAAAGGTCTCTCCCAGAGGTGGGCCCAAGGGCCACTGTCGGTACCCTGCGTATCGGATACCCCTTGGAACTGCAAAAAGTACAAAGGAACTCCACCTATCTGAGTTAAAGACCTCCGAAGGCCCCACGTGTCACTCGAAACCAGACCTGCCTCCCTCCTATTGTTAGTCCCAGTGCCACCACGTGTATCATAAAACCGGAGCTACATTCCATACATGGGAAAGCTCCAGAATGGATACCTGTGTGGCACCCCCGGACCTAACCCCCAACAGAGGGAAGCTCCGGTACCGACACGTGTACGACAGCACCGGACCTACTCGTCCAAGACAATAAGTTCCGGAGCTACCATGCATCCAACCGCCGGACCTTCAACCTCAACAGGCAGATTGGTGGACCTCCAACGGCTCGGACCTTCAAGGGACATTAAAGACTCCAAGACCTGATTAAGTGTCATTAATGCTATCTTAATGACACACGATCGAAGGACCCTTAATACCAGTAACGCCGCCATCAAGGCGCGTTACCACGCTGTTAAGGGGAATTAAGTACATTAATTGTGTATTAAGCATCAGTAACCGCCAGGGCCACATGTCGGGCCAGGCTGATGATGTAACGGCCAGTCCTTGTACTATAAAAGGATTGGTCGAACGATACATAGGGGACTCTTCCAGACTCTTTTGGGGGGAGCCTCTCTCACTAACAAGCGCTCAGACGCTCAATACAACAACACCACACACCGGTGGAGTATGGTATTACGCTCAGGCGGCCCGAACCACGTAAATCCTCGTGTCAAATTGCCATCTTGTTCTGAATCTCGACGCCCTAACCGAACTACAAAACTCCGCGGGCTACTAACCGTAGTACCGAGAGAATTGCCGGAATCAGACTCCGATAGATGTTAATGCCACGAACTAGTGAATCGTGGCAACAGATTCGTGGTGATAGATCCTAATGCCACGAACTAGTGAATCATGGCAATAGATCCTAGTGCAATGATCGTGTTCTGTGGCGATAGATGCTAATGCCACAAACTAGTGAATCGTGGTAACATATTCGTGGTGATAGATCCTAATGCCACGAACTAGTGAATCGTGGCAATAGATCCTAATGCAACGATCGTGTTCCATGGCGATAGATGCTAATGCCACGAACTAGTGGATCGTGGCAAAAGACCAAGCTTACTGCAACGATTTAGTATTCATTGCAGTACAATCGTTGCAACAGGGCGGAATCCTTGTAGTGCCCCCCGCGGATATGGATCTGGACCTGCAATATTTGAGCTAGTACCTGGGATAGCTTCATCAAAAGAAACTTCACAAGTCTCCACAATTTTGTTACTGTCACGTAAAAGCACACGATAGCCACTAGTATGAGATGGATAACCAAGAAACATGTCATCAACAGATCTAGCTTCAAATTTATCAAGATTACCATGTTTCTTAACAAAGCATTTGCAACCAAAGATCCTAAAGTGTGTGACACTAGGCCTTTGTCCAAATCGAAGCTCATATGGTGTTTTTCCTAGCTTAGCAGGCAAGAAAACACAATCTGAAACATAACAAGAGGTTGCAATTGCTTCTGCCCAAAACTTTCTAGGAGTTTGATATTCATCAAGCATAGTACTAGCCATCTCATCTAAGGTTCTATTCTTTCTCTCTACAACACTGTTTTGTTGAGGTACATATGGTGAAGAAAATTGATGATCTGTTCCTTTTTCAGCACAAAAATGATCAAACACTACAAGAAATGATTAAAAGGCCGTCGGGTGTATAGCCGTCGGTTGGCTACTAAAACAGATGTTTGTAGCTTATAGCCGTCGGTATACCGATGGCTTTAACTGATGCCTTTTTATTTGACATTTTTAAGTTTTAAAGTTGTTGGTCCCGACATATTTAAGGTGTAAAAACGTCGGTTCCGGACCTCGATGGCCTTAGTGAATTAAAAGTTGTCAGACCCCGCATGGTCGTCGGCTCTACTGCACCCGATGCTTTTACTGCTTTTTTGGTTTTTTTGTTTTTTACACCATACACCATCCAGTTGCTTTAGTTTTATTAGTTCATACAGAGCATGAAACATCTCAGTACCGACATCTCCTTCCGCAGGAATGAGCATAGGTCAAGAACAAACATACAGGTGCAAATACAAATCTGAATCTTTATATCTCACACACAAGAATAGGCAGCTCTGAATCTAAATATTTCTCACACAAGAACAGGCCACATTTCTTGGCTATATTACAAACAGGTCAAACAAAAACAGGTTACAATCCAATGAGAGCATGAGCGAGCGATCTTGGCCTCCTCAGGTCTTTGTCTTTGCCGTCCTCCGCGGTGTGGAGGTGGATTATTCTTCTTCTTCCCCATTTCCTCCTTCATGACATCGTTCACTGTAGATCCACTGTCGCAAAATGAACAACTGCCTCACAATCCTCACAAGGGCACACACGAAATAGAGGAAAAAAAAAGAGAAAAAGAGGAGGCTTTCTACCGTCAGCAAGGAAGCCACGGGAGAAGTTGACGCAGGAGCCACTGGAGTCGACGCGCGAGCCGCCATGGAGGGGGGCCACGGTTGGCCGCCACACGAGCCGTCGAGGGGCCGCAGTTGGATGCCGCGCGAGCTGCCAGGAGTGGGGCCGCGGTTGGTCACCGCTCGAGCCGCCATGAGGGCCGCGGTTGGCCGCCGCGCAAGCCACCATGGGGGGCCGCGGTTGGCCATCGCGCGAGCCTCCGCGGAGCCGCCGTGGGGGTCGCTGTTGGCCACCGCACGAGCGGCTATGGTGGTCGCCGTCGGCCGCCGCGCGAGCCGCCGTGGGGCTGCGGTTGCCCGCCGCACTAGGGTTTCGGGGAGAATTTTTTAGGGGGCTCTGGAGACTTGAGATGTGTGGGCGGCTCCGTGGATAAAAAGGATCAGGCTGAGGTAGGCCGAACTAAAGTCGTCGGCCGTATTTCCTCCCCGACACTTTTAATATTTGAGGTTACAGTTGTTGGCCGCTAAGTAGTACTCGGCGGTTATAAAACTACAGTTGTCGGTCTATTTAGCTCTTCCGACTCTTTTAACTAAATCTATCGGTTTGCATCGGAACGCTGACATTTTTAGTTACCCCCGTCGGTTATAATAAACTTATATGTGATGGCCCCGACGTTTATAAAATTATCGAAGCCCTATTCCTTGTTTCTTGTAGTGAAAGGATTGATTTTTAAATTCAGTTCCATTATCACTTCTAGTTGCTCTTAAAGATCTTGGGTGATCAATGTATAATCTAAGAAATAAAGTTCTAAAGTGACTAAAAGCTTCATTCTTAGATGCCATGAAATAAACCCAAGAGTATCTAGAATAGTGATCAACAATCACAAGAACATACCATTTACCTCCGAAAGATTGAACACGTGAAGGTCCTACGGTGTCAAGATGCAAAAGTTGACCCAGTTCAGTTGTCATGGTCATTGTGAGAGGAGCATGTGAACCTGCAACCATCTTAGCATGTCCACAAGAAGAGCACACAATTTATTTGTCCCTTTGAAGCTTAGGCAGCCCACGTATGCGATCAAGAGGACTAAGACAAAGAAATCGGACCTAGCCAAACAAGTCAGACCCTACGTCGAACATTGCCGAAGCTACCCAAACAAGTTGGACCTATTGTTGGACCTTGCTAGAGCTCAGACCTAGAGTTAGACCTTGTTGAAAAGGGCGTTCTGGCAATATTCAGAACGTTTATCGCCATAGCCAATGTATTCAACACACATAGGTTATCAATTGTCATGAGCATATTATGACGTATACATATAAAACAAAACTCATCCAAGTCATAGTATCAAGTAACTTACACTGATAGGATCTTGGTTCCTGATCTTTCGATGAGAATAGGAGGGTTCGATTTGTGGAGGAGAAGACGTTGGTGATCCGACTACACCGTCCCCAAGACGATGTGCCTTAGCGTTCGGTACACCGACTCCAAAGTTGTATTGATCTTGCTGGCGCACAATCAACCTGACCACGAGGGCCTTTGTTCCTGCAAGCAATCAAAGAACACGCAAGAACAAGAAGAACAAGCACTTATCTGTTGAATCAATCTAAAGTGGGGTTCTGGATACAAGTAGACGGGCGATCTAGTCGACACACGCGTGTACAAGGAAGCAGCAGAAGCTAACTTACGAATAAACAAAAACCCACCAGCTAATGAGGGCGGCTGCTAATATTTATTACCTCCCTAGGGTCGTGAGAAACCCTAATCACGAGTCCCTAATGGACTCCAAACGATACATGGGCCATGGGCCCAATTTTGGTGATGCAGCACCCTGGACAGAAAAAGGTCTTGGTATTAAAATAACTATTGCGGCCGACTCCGAATAGATATGGACATGAGGCCAGATCCATTGGAAAGTAGACTTGATAATCTTTCCAGGAAGTACTTGAACACCCAGATCGGAGTCCGTATGAAATCGTGGTGGCCGTCACAAGTTGGTGCTGTTCTGCTGTCCAAATCCCGTCCGCGCGAATTCCCTTCCCATTGGCTCCTCTCCATTGTTCCTAAGCAAAACAAGAAAGCACGTAGTTCCATGGTCTAGATAAGATGGACATAAGGCTAAGGACGAGTTCACCTCATAGTTTAATTGACGTGCACGAGCACGAGTGATCGGACCAGAAATCGGTAGCTGAGTTGGTGTGGATGTATCGAGGGTGTTGATGTCCTCATCATCCTCCCCTTCTTGCATTTGAGTCGTCCGCGACTCAAGCTCATCTTCTTCTCCCAAATACGGCTTCAAATCATGTGGATTAAGTCGTGACTTAGCTTTTTGACATGTCGTGCAGCGAGCAACAAAGCGCTCCACGTCTCGCCTCATCCTTGGCCAAAAGAAATGACCAGCAAGTATGTCCTCCGTCTTTTTCACTCCAAAGTGCCCCATCAGCCCGCCTCCATGCGCTTCCTGTAACAACAACAAATGAACGGAGCTAGCTGGAATGCATAACTTGTTAGCTCTAAACACATAGCCAACATTGAGGAAAAATTTATTCAAAGTTTTTCCGTCTTTACATTTCAGCAATACATCTTTGAAATCAGCATCATGTTCATATTGATCTTTAATCATTTCTAATCCAAAAATTTTAAAGTCAAGTTGAGATAGAAGAGTATAACGTCTAGATAAAGCATCAGCAATAACATTATCCTTTCCCTTTTTGTGTTTAATGACATAAAGAAAAGACTCAATAAATTCCATCCACTTAGCATGCCTACGGTTTAGTTTCCCTTGACTACTAATATGCTTTAGTGATTCATGATAAGAATGGATAACAAATTCTTTGGGCCACAAATAATGCTGTCATGTTTCTAAAGTTCGTACAAGAGCATATAATTCCTTATCATAGGTAGAATAATTTAGAACAGGCCCACTCATTTTCTCACTAAAATATGCAACAGGTTTTCCTTCTTGTAACAAAACACCACCCAATCCAATCCCACTAGCATCACATTCAAGCTCAAAAGTCTTAGAAAAATCAGGAAGTTGGAGAAGAGGTGCATGCGTCAACTTATCTTTCAGTATGGTAAAGGCGTTATCTTGTGTGGTGCCCCAAGAAAAAGGCACCCCCTTCTTCGTAAGGTCATTCAATGGATCAGCAATGGTGCTGAAATCCTTCACAAAGCGACGATAGAACCCAGCCAGCCCTAGAAAGCTCCGCACCTGTGTGATGGTCTTTGGTACAGGCCACCCCTGAATAGCCTCTACCTTGGCTTGATCAACTTCAATTCCCTGTGGAGTAACAACATAGCCAAAAGGAAAGAGACTCGATCCGTGCAAAAGGTGCACTTCTCAAGATTACCAAATAATCGTGCCTCACGCAAAGCATTAAAAACAGCACGTAAGTGATCAAGATGTTCATCCATGGATTTGCTATAAATCAATATATCATCAAAATACACAACAACAAATGTTCCAATGAATGCACGCAAAACCTCGTTCATTAATCTCATGAAGGTGCTAGGTGCATTAGTTAACCCAAAAGGCATGACTAACCACTCATATAAACCGAACTTAGTTTTGAAAGCAGTTTTCCATTCATCTCCTAGTTTCATGCGAATTTGGTGATAACCACTATGCAAATCAACTTTTGAGAACACAACAGCACCACTCAATTCATCAAGCATATCATCTAAGCGTGGAATAGGATGACGATATCGAATGGTTATATTGTTGATTGCTCTACAATCCACACACATACGCCATGATCCATCCTTTTTAGGTACTAGAATAACTGGAACAGCACAAGGACTAAGAGACTCACGTACATAACCTTTGTCAAGTAGTTCTTGTACTTAGCGCTGAATCTCCTTTGTTTCTTCTGGATTTGTCCTATATGGTGCACGGTTAGGCAATGAAGCACCGGGAATGAGGTCAATCTGGTGCTCAATCCCTCGAAGTGGTGGTAGTCCTGGTGGTATTTCACTTGGAAACACATCAGAATATTCCTGCAAAATGTTAGCAACGGCAGGAGGCAAAGAATGTTGCACATCGTAAAGGGAAATCAAAGCATCTTTGCATACCAAGGCATAGGCAACAGAGGTGGAAGCAATCAGTTCATTAATATCAGATTTCGTAGCAAACAAGCATTTTCCCTTCAGAGATATCTCATTTTTCTTATCAAACACGGATTTGGCATTGTTATTGTTCTCAATGTTAGCATGGTCCTGATATTTAGTTTTCCTAGCTCTAGCAACATCATCTTGCACAATAGCTTCAAGAGACATAGGATGCAACACAATTTTTTTATCGTGGTAAAGAAAAGAATACTGATTTGATCTACCATGATGCATAGAATCTCTATCAAATTGCCAAGGTCTTCCTAGCAGAATATTACAAGCTTGCATAGGCACAACATCATATTCAACGACATCCTTATATGATCCAATAGTAAAATTGATTCGCACAAGTCTAGTTACCTTTGTCTTACCGCTGTTGTTTAACCATTGAATGTAATAGGGATGTGGGTGCGGTTTGGTGCTTAGTGCCAGCTTGGTCACCATGTCACTGCTGGCCAAGTTGTTGCAGCTACCTCCATCAATGATCATGCGGCAAGATCGCTCCTTGACGACACACTTTGTTTGGAATAATGTGTGCCTTTGATTTTGTTCCGCTTTCTCCATTTGTGCACTAAGCACACGCTGCACAATGAGACTATCATAGCGCGCTGCATCTTCTGCACCAATATGCTCTTCTTGATGTTCATCGCTACCTGCATAGTCAGCTGCAAGCAAAACACATGTATCGTCATCAAAATCGCTAGCAGATGAGTACTCACCGTCATCTTTAACAATTAGAACACGTTTGCTTGGGCAGTCACACTGCACATGGCCAAAACCCTTGCACTTGTGACATTGAAAGTCTCTAGATCGTCCGGTAGATGCTACGGAAGAAGCACTCTCGGTGGGCTTTCGGGTGGTCTTTACTGCTGAGCTAGTGGAAGAAGCACGTGGCTTGTTGCTGGAAGAAGAAGGTGCTGCCCGACTTTGTGAAGAAGATGGCGGAGAAGCACGCCCGGTCGAAGGAGTAGTTGTGCGTGGTTGCCATGAGCTAGTCTTTCCTGCAGAAATATTAGTTCTAGAGCTAGCTCGTCGTCCCTGCACTTCCCTTTCAGCTTTACAAGCAAGATGAAACAAACGGGTAACATTATTGTAATCTTTATAAGCAAGTATGTCCTGAATTTCACGGTTTAAACCACCCAAAAATCTAGGCATAGCTGGTTCCTCATCCTCGTCCAAATTACAACGCAACATACCCATTTGTAATTCCTGAAAATACTCTTCTACACTTTTAGCTCCCTGTCTCAATTGTTGTAACTTATTTAACAGATCACGTGCATAGTAAGAAGGAACAAATCTAGCCCGCATGAGCCATTTCAAAGGATCCCAAGTTTGTGGTATGTTATTAGGATTTTTCTTGCCATGTTCTATCCACCAAACAGAAGCAAAATCAGTAAACTCACTAGTGGCTGCTCTAACTCTTGCGTTTTCAGGAAACTCATGACATGCAAATTTTTGATCAACAGAAATCTCCCAAGTAATATATGCATCAGGGTCATATTTACCATCAAAATGAGGTATCTTAAATTTGATCTTGTTAAAAGTATCTTCATGATTGCGTACCTCACGCCGACGATGTCCACCTATGCCTTGACGGTTGCGTTGTAGCCGGTGCCGTGGCCTAGCTTCCTCATCTTCCCCAATCTCCGTATCTGCAGAATAGTCATCTTCATTGTCACGTACAATACTAGGAGCAATGCTCACCTGTCCATCTGCGCTGCGTCCACGATCCCTCTCCTCAAGGCGCTGCAGGATGGCTCCAATAGAGGTGTTCAATGTTTGAATGGAACTCTCCAACGTGCTGATTTTGGTGTTGGTGTCGATCTGCATATTTTCCAATTGGCCAAGGCGGTCACTGGTAACTCGAAAATCCTCATCAAGCGCTTCTGTGTGTAGCCGCACTTGGTGTTCGAAGTGTTGTATAATTCCCCGTGTGCGAGGTGAATGCACGTCTTCAGTTGTAGTTGCTCCTCCTGCCATGGTTAGTAGAAAAAAAGTCCAATATGAAAGGGTAACGTTATCCCTAGCTACAAAGGTGCTGGTGGAGATAACTCGCTCACTCTCAACCTGTTCAATCAAGCTCTTACCTGTTCTTACAAAGCTCAGCAAGAAGGTGATGGCAACCAGCAAGTAATGAACAACTTCAAGAGCAGGTGTCAATCTATGGCTTTAGGTGGCTGAACTAGCACAAGGAGCAAACTTTCACCATGTTAATCACAACAAGCTGAATAAATATTCTACGACAGTACTGTGCTGATCTTAGTCTAGACCGTACTAGAGACGCGAGCCGAGACACCAATGTCGTCACCAAAAACACCCCAAACAACAATCTGATTTCTTTTTTTTCGTTTTTTTTGTTGGGGTGGTCACCCAAACTCTCTCTAGATGGAATCAGGAGACCCTAGAACAAAATTTGCACATGCGGCTTTTGATCTTGCACTTGCCTTTTTTTTTCTTCTCTAATTGCTTGTGGCTTTTGTGCGGCTTTTGATTTTGCACTTGCCTTTTTTTTCTTCTCTAATTGCTTGTGGCTTTTGTGCGGCTTTTGATTTTGCACTTGCCTTTTTCTTGTTGTCAAACTCAAATTACTAATCTGACTCAAACTCGAAGTAGCAACCTGATTCGAACTCGAACTAGTAATCAGACTCAAACTCGAACTAGCAATCCGACTCAAACTTGAAGTAGCAATCTGATTTGACCTCGTAATCTGACTCAAACTCGAACTAGCAATCCAACTCAAACTCAAAGTAGAAATATGATTTGAACTTGTAATCCGGCTCAAACTCGAACTAGTAATCCGACTCAAACTCGAAGTAGCAATATGATTCAAACTCAAACTAGTAATCCGACTCAAACTCGAACTACGAATCTGACTCGAACTAGGTGACCAAATGTGACACGAACTCGAAACTCTAGTGGTGCAAAACTAAAGACCAGCAACTTGACTCGTCGAAGCAACCATGAACTCAACAAGTCTTGACTAAGTGGAGAAAGTAAAAGGCATTGGTCTAGGAATAATGGAAAAAAAAACAGATCTGGTATTTTTTTGGGGCTTTTTCTGGACTATAGGATGATAACAGCAGAAAGAAAAGTAATGGTAGAACTCTCACCGATTAACCTTGCCCTGATACCACTTGATAGGATCTTGGTTCCTGATCTTTCGATGAGAATAGGAGGGTTCGATTTGTGGAGGAGAAGACGTTGGCGATCAGACTACACCGTCCCCAAGACGATGCGCCTTAGCGATCAGTACACCGACACCGAAGTTGTATTGATCTTGCTGGCGCACAATCAACCTGACCACGAGGGCCTTTGTTCCTTCAAGAAATCGAAGAACACGCAATAAAAAGAAGAACAAGCACTTATCTGTTGAATCAATCTAAAGTGGGGTTCTAGATACAAGTAGACGGGCGATCTAGTCGACACGCGCGTGTACAAGGAAGCAGCAGAAGCTAACTTACGAATAAACAAAAACCCACCAGCTAATGAGGGCGTCTGCTACTATTTATTACCTCCCTAGGGTCGTGAGAAACCCTAATCACGAGTCCCTAATGGACTCCAAACGATACATGGGCCATGGGCCCAATTTTGGTGATGCAGCACCCTAGACAGAAAAAGGTCTTGGTATTAAAATAACTATTGCGGCCGACTCCCAATAGATATGGACATGAGGCCAGATCCGTTTGAAAGTAGACTTGATAATCTTTCCAGGAAGTACTTGAACGCCCAGATCGGAGTCCGTATGAAATCGTGGTGGCCGTCACAAGTTGGTGCTGTTCTGCTGTCCAAATCCCGTCCGCGCGAATTCCCTTCCCATTGGCTCCTCTCCATTGTTCCTAAGCAAAACAAGAAAGCACGTAGTTCCACGGTCTAGATAAGATGGACATAAGGCCAAGGACGAGTTCACCTCATAGTTTAGTTGACGTGCACGAGCGCGAGTGATCGGACCAGAAACCGGTAGCTGAGTTGGTGTGGATGTATCGAGGGTGTTGATGTCCTCATCATACACAATCACATCAATGTGTAAGATCGAAGAGCACGTGAAAAGCTACCAGAATGGGGGTGAATGGTAGATTTAAACTTTTTCAGCAGAAGCAACGAAAACCCCTCGGCAGAAAAATGAACTATTAAAGAAATTGTGTGTGCGACTAATCTAAACATGTTCAACCATGAAAAAAGTAGTATATATTATAGATAGTAAATTCACAAAAACACGATAATAAGAATCACATAAATCCATCGAGAAAAACTCAAGTTATGATCAAAAGATCGAACAAAGATCAATCTATTCTACCGAGTAAAAAACAGTTCTGCAATACTGCAAAGAAACTCATGTAGATCCAAAACCACAAATCCAATGACCATGAAATTTTCACAGACGATAGATAATTAAGTTGTGAAGACAACCCAAAAAGAATCAGATCAATTGGATCTGTAAAACTCATGTTATGATAAAACCACTAAAGAAAGGTAGTGTTGTGTTGAAACTCGACGAGAAAAACTTGTAGACAACAAGTCGGACGAACAAGGTAAAAAAGTTCCTTTAAACTATGATATTTATTCAATAGAACACAAGAGGAACAGAGCGGGGGAGGCCAGAGCTCAGTGGAGACGTCTTTTGGGCTGTTCCTCTTGTGTTCTATTGAATAAAGATCATAGTTTAAAGGAACTTTTGTGCCTTGTTCGTCCGAGCTGTTGTCTACAAGTTTTTCTCATCGAGTTTCTACACAACACTACCTTTCTTTGGTGGTTTTATCATAACTTGAGTTTTACAGATCCAATTGTCGTTATTCTTTTTGGGTTGTATTCACAACTTGATTATCTATCATCTATGAAAATTTCATGGTCATTGGATTTGAGGTTTTGGATCTACATGAGTTTCTTTGCAGTATTGCAAAACTGTATTTTACGAGGTAAAACAGATTGACCTTTGTTCGGTCTTTCGATCATAACTTGAGTTTTTCTCGATGGATTTCTGTGATTCTTGTTGTCGTTCTTTTGTAAATTGATTATCTACAATATATACTACTATTTTCATGGTTGAACACATTTAGATTAGTCGCACACACGATTTCTTTAACAAATCATTTTTCTGTCGAGGGGTTTTCGTTGCTTTCGCTGAAAAATTTTAAATCTACCATTCACCCCCCCTCTGGTAGCTTTTCACGTGCTCTTCGATCGTACACATTGATGTGATAGTGTAAGTTACTTGATAGTATGACCTGGATGAGTTTTGTTTTATATGTATACATCATAATATACTCATGACAATTGAAATTTCTCTTTTAAACCTTGTTGAATACATTGTCAAAGGGGGAGAAATATGTATAGGGGAGAAAATATGTCACACATTGCACATTCACGAGTTTACGAGTTTTTACACGCTCTTCTCAGGGGAGAATTCGTTTTTGAAATTTATTTCCTATTTGATTTTTTATTTTCAAAAGGGGAGAAAATTGTTTTCAAAACTTTTCATGTGAATGATCCAATGTTCGGATTCTAAGTGGTGTTGCCAATGATCAAGGGGAAGATTGTGAGACCTATGTGTGCTGAATACATTAGCAATTTAAATAAATGCGAGGCTTGACACGCAAAGTTTTGAATATTGCTGGAAAGCCAACTTTGGATTGTCTGAACTTGCGGGAATCTGTTTTTGAACTATCCGAACTTTCAGACACGTGAGTTGCACATGAGTTGACACGATTGGTCTTTACAAGTGTGTTTTCGTTAGTAACGTTTACTCTTTACTTGGTTAGGACTGTCCAAACATTTTGACACGTTATTTGCACGTGAGTTTGTAATTAGATTGTTCGATCTTTTGTCTTTACATTGCAGCGCCACTTTTGGTCGATTCGATAATTTTATTTTCCAAAATAATTGTGCGGCACATCTTTTTTTAACTTGTAATATTTAAAACTTGCTTTATGGCTTATGGAATGTTTGCTTAGTGTTCTCTTACTAAGTTTTTGATGTGTTATGGCTAATTATGGTGGTTAAACATTATTGTGGTTTGTAACATGCTTATGTGATGTGCTCATGTAACGTGTTGTGGTTTTTGACTAACAAGAGTCAACTCTAGGACTTGGACTCGTAAAGATTGGTTGTTTGTTCATGTGCAGGTGTCGCTTGAGCTCAAGACATGGCAGGTGATGGGATCAATTGAGCTAGTATTAGGGAGAAGATGAGGTTCAAAAACCAAGTTCGGGAGGAATTTTGGTTGAGTTGATCTGGAGGTCACACAGCATGTTTGGATCAAGAACAATGCATATGAATGCATCATGAACATCATTGGAAAGTGTTTGCACATATGCAAGGGGAGCATGGGCGTGGCAATATTGTTCCAAGGCATGAAGAGAAGTGGACGTGAAGATGTGGCCGGAAAGGTCCAATCGGCTGGTTGATATCTCAGGCAACGGCTGAGTCGGTTATGGATCAAATATGGAAAGATTTAAGTTGGTTTTGGTTAGATTTCGTGGTGAGCATGAAGTTGAGATGTTTTAGGAATGTTTGGTATGTTAATAAGGTGTTTGGAAATATTAAGATTGCTTGTATCTGCCTATAGAACAGTCTTGAGCAGTTATGGAAAGTTTCGGTTAAAACTGAGTAGGATTATAGTCCTAGTTTGGATTGGGTTGGCCTTGGGGCTGGTTATATAAGCAAGGAAGGCCAGAGCTCGTGGTCAGATGACCTTGGAGCTGTTCCTCTTGTGTTTCATTGAATATAAGATCATAGTTTAGAGGAGATTTTGTGCCTTGTTCGTCTGACTTATTTTCTTCAAGTCTTTCTCGATGACTTTCTGCACAGCCCGACCTTTCTTCATTGTTTTGATCGTAACTCGAGTTTTACAGATAAAGCTGACATGATTCATTTCTTGTTGTCTTCACAACTCCATACTATATCATTTCTAAAAATTTCATGATCATTGGATTTGTGGTTTTGAGTTACACAAGCTTATTGGCAGCAAAGCAAATCTATTTGTTCTTTGTTAGAACACATTGACCTTTCATCAGGGTTTCGGTCATAACTTGAGTTTTACTAGACGATTTCTAGTCATTCTTGTTCTGGTGTCTCTGTGACATGATTATCTACGATCTATACTAGTTTTTTCACGGTTGAACTCATCTAGATAAGCCATACACATAGTTTCTTTATCAGATTAGTTTTCTACCAAGGATTTTTGTTGCTTCCGCTGAAAAAGTTTTAATCTATCATTCACCCCCTCTGGTAGCTTTTCATTTGCTCTTTGATCCTACACTTTGTGGCAAGAAGGAATGTTACACCTTAGCCAAAGAATGTGGGAACACACTCAACACATGTTAAGTGCACATCATTTCTTTGTAGCTAAAGGTTATCATTACATTAGCCAAGGAATAATAAAGTACATCCAACCTATGAAAACCTTGAGGTGGGACGAGCAACATAACCAACACTTTCAACTGCACTCATGGTACCCGAGGGAGGAAACACAACATCGACACTCAATCCTCCATTGTCAAAGCCACGCTGGAAGAAGGATGGGCAAAACTCATGGCATATCACGGAACATGATCAAGAATAAGCTTGGGAGAGGACCCCCACTTGAGGTAACTTGTATCACACCCATTGCATTTTTATTTTCATCCATCCATCCAAATTGCATCTAAAAAAATTTTAAACATACAAATAGTAATTTAAATTTGCTTTGCTTTAATCAAATAAGATGTGCGGTAAGAATGATTTAAAATTCACATAGACAAAATGATGAATAGTTGCTCTATTTTGACTTTACTAAGTCCCTAGTTTACAACTTGCTACTCTCCAAATATTGCTTCTATTGGCTTAAATTAACTTTTCCTTTATTTAGAAATTATGGGTAACAAAAGCTTAATATAATTCTAGGTCATTGTGAATTTGAATTAGTGATAGGGCTGCTATTCCTAGTTTGAAAGTGAAACTCAGATTTCCAGTGAAAATTCTAAAAAGATTTAAGTTCCCCACATTTGATTAGATATACCTACCAAAGCCATATGATGTTTTGCATTGATAAACCTTATGCATATGCTATTTGTTTTCACATTGAGCCTAGTCAAACTAGTATAGTCCCTATTTGAGAATTAATTCATTTCTTTTGAATTCAAGACTTAACTTGCACATGTTATACTTCTACACTAGAAGTTAGCAAAGTTCCACCATATCATCATCCCACAATAGAGGAGAAACTCCATGCCTTTCATGTTTAGTACTCTCTTCAAAGTTTATTGTATAAAGAGGAGTAGAAGACATGGCTACAAGAAAAAGAAAAAGAAAATGCATGCTTACATCATAAGCATGAGAAAGAAAAAGAGAGAAAATGCATGCTTACCCTATAAGCATGAGAAAAAAAATAGAGAAAAAGAAAAGTAGCCATGTTTCATTCCTGCAATAAAGAGAGTCCACATCAAAAGGAGTCATCTCAACATCCACTTCCACTGCCATTTTTATCACACATGCACAAGTCTTGAATCAAAATGTTTTGAATTGATTTCTCCTAAGGCTTACTCTTTTGACTTAGCAATATTATGTGTTGCAAATATGCCTACTCTCATTCCCTACCTAGCTCCACATATATGCCTTATTTAGTGGTAGGATTAGTTTAGGCAAATGACTTGGTGAGGATATATTTCCACTACACAAAAAAAATTATTTGAGAGAATCAAATTGAGGTCCTTAGAATCTAAATTGAAACTGTCTGGAATTTAAGTGGAACTTGGTATCTAGGCTATGCTAGCTCCATTTACTATTCTATCTTTCAACTACACATGAATTTGAAAACCACAAGCCCCATAATGACTTAAGAAGGGTAGAGTACCATAGCCAATTTTTGCAATACTAGGTAGAGTATTTTGTTGTCCACTTGGTACTTTGAAAGATAGAACATTGTAGTAATTCCTGATCATCAACCTAAATTCTTGACTTTGCTCGGGGCAAGCAAAGGATAAGCCTGGGGGAGTTAGTTGACGGTTGTTGTAACCCAATTTCACCCGTCAATATAACTAAATTATGTGAAGGATAAGTCATTTCTTGCACACATCACCTTTCTACTTAACCTATTTCCACTAGTCCTTGGAAAAATAGTGCATGCAGATTTTTATGCAGAAATTGAGGTGAAAGAGGGGGAGCGATCCTAAAAATTACCATCCTGACCAATCAAGCACCGACATGTGGCATCACATGGATCAAATAGCCCACAAACAGACGCATCCGAGGAGATCCAATGGTGTATCACCCATATCAGTCAATAAGACCCACCTGGAAGTCACCTCGAGAAAGCACACACAGAGTGGAGCAAAGACCAGGTCGGCTGAACCCCCTGTTCGGCCGACTTGTTCTTTGCGCCAAACGCGGTCAACGTCTACGTGTCGTCTCCATGTGGTGCCCTGATAATGATGAAGACTAATTTGCAGGCTTTTGGCGGCGGGAACCGACCCTTCTCCAGCTATAAGTAAGGTCCCCTAACCCTCACTTCAACGCACACCACTTGAGCATCATTCTATTGTATACACTACTTTTCTTATTCCATAGAAGAGTTAGGCTGAAGAGATGAGAGTCTCTAGTCCCAAGTCCAAATTGGAAAGGAGTAGAGGGATCCTCTCTTCCCAATTCCAAATTGGAAAAGGTATGGCTCATGTATTTCTTCTTGTATTT
The DNA here is from genome assembly GCA_036927565.1 of Tuctoria greenei. Lineage (NCBI taxonomy): Eukaryota > Viridiplantae > Streptophyta > Magnoliopsida > Poales > Poaceae > Tuctoria > Tuctoria greenei. The sequence continues at coordinate 138,427,045 of JAYESD010000008.1, read as the reverse complement.
GTGACTTTATGCATAATAAAGATATTATCTTTAGTCTTCCTTTATACATATGCTTAGATGAAGTATTTATTCTTTGATTGTGGAATCCATGTATGTGGTAGGAATAATCTTTATGATTATGCCATAATGATCTTATTCTATCATCATACGCACTATAAGCCGCCACTATAGTCTAAGTAGTTAAGATATGATCATTTTAATACAAATAACTTATGCTATGTATCAATATTGGTTTCAATGATGAAATAGTTCATTGCCTTATGATGGCTTGTGTCATGACTCCTAAGGTATTTACTTTGTGAGACCTATGTGTGCTGAATACATTTGCAATTTAAATAAAAGTAAAGATTCACACGCAAAGTTTTTAATATTGTTGAAAAGAACACTTCGTATTGGATTGTTCAATATTTTACCTTTACATTGCAGTGCCATTTTTGGTCTATTTGATAATGCTATTTGCTGAAATAATTGTGCGATGGATCTTTTTTTAACTTGCAATGTTTCAAACTTGCTTTTTGGCTTATGGAATGTCTACTTAATATTTTCTTACTAAGTTTTTGGTGTGTTTTGGTGGTTAAGGCTGGTATTATATTGCAATGGTTTGCAACATTCTTATGTGAGATGCTCACATAAGATGTTTTTGTTTCTGAACTAATTAGAGTCAAGTCGGGGACTTGGGCTCACAAAGAATTGGCTGTTTGTTCATGTGCAGGTGTTGCTTGAGGTCAAGACATTGCTGGTGATGGTATCCATTGCACTAGTCTTAGGGAGAATATGAGGTTCAACAACCAAGTTCGGGGGGAATTGTGGTTGAGTTGGTTGGGAGGTCACGCAACATGTTTGGGTCAAGAACAATGCATATGAAGGTATTGTGGACGTTATTGGAAGGTGTTTGCATGTGTGCAAGGAATGCATGGACGTGGCAAATTGGTTCCAATGTGTGATGAAGATAAGTGGATGTAAAGAATTGGTCAGAAAGGTCCAACCGGTTATATTATGCCTGAGGTTGCGACTGAGGTGGTTATGGTTTGTTTATAGAAAGTTTCGAGTTTGTTTTGGTTAGACATTGTGTGGGTCATGAAGTTGAGTTATTTTAGGATTGTTTAGGATGTTCCTAAGATATTTGGAAGTCTTAAGATTGCTTCTTCTGTGTATAGAAGAGTCTTGAGTAGCTATGGAAAGTTTCGGTTGAAACTGAGTAGGATTAGAGTCCTAGTTTGGATTGGGTTGGCCTTTGAGCTGGTTATATAAGCAAGGGAGTCCAGAGCTTGTGGAAAGACAACTTTTGGGATTCCTCTTGTGTTTTGATCAATAATATTGGTAGTTTAGAGGAGCTTTTGTGCCTTGTTCGTCTGACTTGTTTCAGACAAGTTTTTCTCGCCGAGTTTCTGGACTGATCGATGTTGCTTAGGTATTTCTATCATAACTTGCAATTTACAGATCCAATTGACGTGATTATTTTTTGGTTGTCTTCAAAACTTGATTATATATCATTTGTGTAAAATTTACGGTCATTGGATTTGTGTTTTCTGATCTACACAAGTTTCTTTGCAGTGTTGCAAATTTGTTTCTAAATCGGGTAAAACAGTTTGACCTTGGTGTAGTCTTTTGATCATAACTCAAGTTATACTTAGTGTTCTCATGTGATTCTTGTTGAATTGGTTCTGTAACATGATTATCTATCTATACTTGTTTTTCCATGGTTGAACACATTGAAAACAGTTGCACATAATGTTTCTTTAACAAGTCGATTTTCTGCCAAAGGGTTTTTATTGCTTCCGCTGAAAAAGTTTAAATCTACCATTCACACCCCTCTTGTAGCTTTTCACGTGCTCTTCAGTCCTACAATTGGTATCAGAGCCATGGTGCTCTAATCTTTGTGATTTGCACATGTTTTTGACTAATCTACATGGAGAAATACTCCGCAAAACCTTGTATGTTCAGTGACATTGATTTTCAGGTTTCGAAGGCTCGTATGAAGGCTCACATACAAGCACAAGGCTTCGCGATCTGGGAGAAGGTCTATAAGTCCTTCAATGTGCCACCAAACAATCAAGTTACAGCTTCAAACATAAGAGATGTTGATAACAACAACAAGTTGCAAAACTTGATCATAAAAGGATTGACTCAAAGCAACTCCGATCAAGTTGCACACCTCCGATCAGCATATGGTGTGTGGAAGGAACTTTGCTACTATCATGAAGGATCCAACACGATCAAGGAGGTAAGGAAAGATATGTTCAAGAAAGAATAAATGCGCTTTGATATGCAACCAGGTGAGTCCGTCGACGATTTATTTGCTCACTTAAATAAAATTCTCAGCAACTTGCGCAGAGTCAATGTTAATTTTTCAGATGCTAAAAATGCTAGGCAATTGTTAAGTGCATGAGACATGTCATTTTGGGAGATGAAAGTTACATCTATTTGTGGATCTACTGTCATGAGTACACTTACTTTGTATGTGCTATATTCTAAGTTGAAAACTCATGAAATTGACATAATCTCACGTAAGAACCCCAACAAGTCTCTTGCATTTGTTTCTCAATGTGACATGCCTAGCTCTAGTCAATCTTCATCATGTGATACACTTGTTTTGTTGTCCTCTCTAACCCTTGAACAGAGTGAAGAGTTTCCAGAGGAGGAGCTTGCACTTCTCTCTACTCGGTTCTCAAAAGCATTGCAAAATATGAGAACTAGAAGGAGAGGAAGTGCTAGTTCTCAATGATTCTTCAAATGTGGTAAGATAGGACATTTTCGTACGGATCACCCTAACCTTTCAGGTTTTGCTTCCCGTGATGAAAAGCAAACAAGGATGAAGTACTCCTCTGCAAACAACAACAAGAAGAAGAAGGGTTTTACAGGTCGCCAACTAGTAAACAGCTTTGTCTCCGCACTTCAAGAACTTGGCTCAAGCGATGTGGACATCAGAAGTGGCAAATATGAAGAGAATTTGGCAAATATGTGCTTCATGGCGGGCATATCAAGATCAAGTATGGAGGATGCAGAACACAACAAAGACGATGAAGAGGTATGTCCTATTTGCGAAGAAATGTGTGATGCTATTTCTTGTGCCACTATCATACTTAAGAAAATGGACAAAAAACTTAGGGAAAATGCTGTTAAAATTGAATCAAAAGAATCTGAAATTAAACGTTAAAAAACTTTGAGTTCTAGTAATGATTCTTGTTCCTCATGTGAGCTTATATATGAACAATTGTCCTCTTTAAGAAGTGCACACACATCCACACTTGATAAACTTGAGTTGAAAATTGAAAAGAACAGAAACCTTGTTGCACTTAATGATAAAAATATGAAAGATGCTAGTTGTTCAACAATTGATTTGCAATGTTCAAACTATGATGATCTTAATAAGAAATTGCATGATGCTATGAATGAAATTTCTATCTCTAACAATGCTTTATGTTCTCATGAAGATAAACATTGTTCTAATTGCAAATAAAAGGAAAATCTTCATGTGAAAACTGACTAGACTTGTCTAATAAACTTGATGACATGAATAGGACACTAGAGCAGTTTTGTAATGGGAATAAGAATCTGAACTTGCTGCTAAATTCCTCTAAATCTTGCAATAATAAAACTGGTTTAGGTTTTGATTCCCATGCTCATACTAAGTCTCATCCACCTAAAATTGTAAAGCCGTTAGGAAGTGGTTTGTTTCAAACAGTTCCTAAACAAAAAGAAGTGATTTTCAAATCTGCAGAGTGCTTTCTCATTCAGTTTCAAATAAAAATGTTGCTTGTTGACCTAGATATGACACAAAGTTGAATTTCATTGTACCTAATGTGGTAGAGATGGTCATATCATAAGTTTTTGTTATAGACTAGCTAAACAACAGAAAAAGGAAAGAATGCAAGCTAGATCTCATAACTCTCATGCAAAATTTGCTGCACATGCTGAATTGAAAGTGAGGAAAATGCAACCTGCTGTAATAAGTCAAAAACATGCAAGGTTCGCTCCCAAACCTACTATTTTTCGTGCTACACATGTTACACCTTGTAGGTCAGTAGTTGGGTACAAAAATCCTCAAACTTGGGCTCATAAACCTGCTGTTTTACTCAGCTTTCGCGTGTTATTCTTGCTGAACGTCGTGTGACTTGGTATTGGATCTTAAATATCTTTCAACTGACCCCAATATTAGTCATCGACGTAGTGTGTTTCTATGTAGGTTACACGTTTGAGTAAGGAGAACATTTGGATTGTGGATTTAGGTTGCTCATGCCACATGACCGGTAACAAAGACCACCGTACGTCGATAGTAGGGTAGAGGCTATTGTGGCATTGACCGTATGTGGAGCTTGTGCCGGGAGAGTGGGACCGGCTCAATATTTGGGTGTCCTGTGAAAGGTTTTCATCTATGCCATTAACAAGATACGACCATAAGTCTCTTCTAGACGGGCATATGTGACATGTTATCCGGGTGTTATTCACCGTCACTCACAAAAATGTATTGAGTACACTTGTTCAGTGTGTTGTGACATAGTAACAACAAAATCGGAATTGAATGGAATATGCTTTATGATTAATCTTGACATTGAAAACTTGTATGGATTAGAAGTAGAGCAAACTAAAGGTATGATTCTCGAACCCTTAACTTGTTGCTAAAACTCAAAGTAAGGATCCACTTTTAGGTAAGCTTCCTTATGCAAATTTAAATTCCATTGTTACATTTTCCATGCATGTAGAGTTTAAATGCTTTAGGTGAGATAGTTAAGTCTTGCTAATTAAGTCTTGTGCTTGCGGTTGCTGTTATACTATTTGTGTAGGTCCTTTAATAGTTATTAAGCCTTATGGCGGATTTCCTAGTACAGCATAAACCCTACTCGCCACTGAAAAGACTCAAGTGATGCTAGTGGGAAGCATCCGCCGACAGGATGGCTTCTCTTTTGCATAGTTTAGGCTTTAGGGCGTGAGCTGTGAAGACTTCCGTTGTAATTGATGTACATTAGTTTGTAAACATAATGATAATATGTAATAGACATATGTATTGTATATGAGTTTTTTTCTGTGTTGTCCTATTTGGTGTCGCATCGTATGACACCAACCAATGTGCTTTCTAGAATATCAGGACCATTGTTCCTCACATGCTGGCATCAGAGTCATTGGAAATAGCACACCAGCTGGAAAGGAATATATTTTGAAAAACTTAGCCTTACGAGTGAGAATTCAGTAATTGGCCCACATAAGGATTAATATAGTATATTAACTATGGTGGGAAGTCAAAAGTGTTTAAATTGCTTGGCAATTACGAAATTAGATAGATTGTACAGGCAGGTAAAAGCTTGAGTGGTGATTGATGCCTCTTATTGAGTGCAATTTCAGTGTTTCATTTATTATTGTTGTTTCTACTACTTTAGCTTAACTGAGGAGTCGTATGAATCTTTTTAATTGATCTTGAAACTTTTTTATGGATTATATTTGGGTCTTCATTTGCAACTTTTGAGAAGCACTGATAGAACTCATACGGACATGTAATGGTTGTAGAACTGGTAGGAGTTTTGGGATTCGTAATGCTAGCGGAATGGATTACACTTGGTTATGATCTTGTTGATGTGATACAATCTCATGCAGGTACACTCCCACATTATACATAGTTCGAGTAGAAGACATTTACGAGTCATCGTTCTTAGCACCATCATCATGCGCGCCTGGGGCCTTAGCTTGCGTAGTTTGTTGCTCTAGCGCTGGGGGGCGGTGTGATGCAGAGCACGGCCGGAAAACAAGAGGCCGCGGTCCACCCTGACTAGCAGATCGGCAAGGTGCAGGGACGTGAGCGTGTTACGTGAAGGTAGAGAGAAAAAAATACTTGAGCCACGGTCGGGGATGAGGACAAGAAAAAAAATCAGCGTGGCACATGCAACCGGCGCTCGGTGTCAGTCTGAGAATAGAAGCCGATAAGGGAGAAGAGAGCAGGGTCGGTATTTTGGTGACACTAATAGGTGGGTCTACCCTCTTTACTTTCTTTTCTTCTCAATTCAGTTTCAGCTGACCAACATGCTCTATAAGTCATCAAATTTGGCAGGGTGGCTAATGACAATATGAAGAATCCATTTTAAAACTAAAAATTAGGAATTTATGAAATTGAGTTTAAAATTCAAATTTGAAATTTGAATTCACAAATAGGATTTTGTTTTTAATCTTTCTCCATACTTTTTAAATAGGACATGGACATTGTCGGTACCCTGCAGACTGGGTACCCCACGCACAGGATGAAAACGCCTAAGTGTCATGCCCCCCTGCGCCCTGGCACCCCGCTGAGGTAGGGTCTGGTGGCCCCACGTGTTGAGCAGGCCAGGACCCGTCCCTCTTTAGAGGCAAGCTCCAGTATTGTAACATGGACTTCGACACGGGACATGGCTCCCCTAAGAGACGGGCTTCCGGGTTGCCACGTGTCCAGCGAAACTGAACCTCACTCCTTCATAGGAGTGCGCTCTGATGCCGCCATGTGGCCCGAAGCTTCGGGCTGGCCTCCCCTGCCGAGGCAGGTTCCAGAACCACCACATGTCCTGCAGTTACAGACCCCCGACTCTCCTCAGAGTTGGGCTTTGGAGCTGACACGTAGCCCACATCGTAGGACACGACCTCTCCAGCAGAGGAGGGCTCTGGTGCTACCATATCTCTTGCAACTTGTCCTTGGCAATAGGTAGCAGGAGTAATGGGCACTGCACCTTGTCCATATCAAGCTTACAAGGCACGCGCCTTCCCCAGATACAAGGTGCAGCGCACGCCCCTGTCAGGTACCACTGTGTCCAATCACATCACAGTGAAGGCACCGCGGGGCTATCTCACGCTGCTGACTGGGTAGGTTGCGGCGAATGATAGATGGGACATTCCCTACCATCATCAACGACTACGCCTAGTCACTAGCATCTGACGCGGCAATATGTTGAGTCTTTAAGCCGTGGTCAGGGGAAACGTACGTAGCAAGCTATTAGATCTTGTACGGGTATAAGATCACCCCAAGGCCACCTGACGGACCCCAGACCCTATTTGTAAGGTGCCCGACCTTTCTATAAAAGGGTCGGGCATCCACTAACGCCATTGAGACACAAAAAAACCCTCACAAGCTTCTGCAGCTCACGATACTCAACAATAAAACTCTCACCTTGGACATAGGGAGTTACGCTATGGCTGCCCGAACCACGTAAATCACCGTGTCACCGTCTCTCATACGTGCACCTCACCGGAGACTAACCCTCGCCTAAAAAAGAACCTCTGCAAGCTGCTCCTTAGAAGGTCCGGGCAAAGTGTTGAGAGAACACTTAGACATTTGGCATGACAGGTAGGACGCTTTTTCTCCTAGGAAGTTGCGCCTTCACCACAATGGTGAACATCATGCTTTTGAATGGTGATTCCCGAGGCCGTCGCCACACATCGGGTGATGGCCAGACCACATCCCGCTTCAGAGCACGGTCTAGTCCATCATCCCCCACACGTTTGTAGTTGGCTAGGCTGGCGCTTCTTGGCAGATGCCGGCCCTGTCAGCACCCATGGAACCACCAGCTGCAAGCCCGGAGAGCGCTCTGGCTGCAGCCACAACACTCTTCCGCAATCCACCTTCCATGAACGCTTCTCAGGGAGTGGCTCAGCAATGGGTCAAGATGTTGACTACCTCATTGTTGCGGCCATCAACTCTCCTCAAAAGAAGAGACAGCACGTGTCACTGTTGTGCAAGCCGACCATTGACCGCTACATGGCCGACTACATCCGCTCCACCAGGCTCTCCACGGCTGACCTCAGGGCCGAGCTCGACCGTCATCGGCCAGCAAAGGAGGATGGCCGCACCGCTATCGAGCGGTAGAAGTAGAGACAGCACAACCATGAGTCTAAATACAACGTTCAGGGGCCTGAGACCCAGGCATCCGTTGTGCAGATTGCACCCCAGGTGAAACAGGCGCCATACATAACTCAACAGTATGTTGTACAGGGTGCACCCCACAGTCACCCTCAACAACCTGCAGTTGAGGTAAACCATGCAAAGCCTCCACCACCAGAGTACCCTACGAAGACAACTCCCTAGCAGTATGCCATGCAAAATGTTCCGCAGTAGCATGTTCTGCAATAGCACGCTCCACAGCAGCACGCTCTGCAGCAATAGCTTGCGCATCAGTTGTACGCAACACAGCAAGCACCACAACAGTCGTACATCATGCAGGCCGCACCTCCATCTCCGTCGTACATCATGCAGCAAGCACCCATGGTGTAAAATACACAGTGCCAGTCTCCGACGAAAGCCATCGGAGGGTGTACAGCCTTGGCTCCACACCTCCGTTTGGAGGCGTGGCCGCACACGTTCTAGTCATACTTACTGGAGAAGTTTCCCGGGAGTGTCGACCCCACTTAGTTCCTGTAGATATACACCACCACACTCATTCTTGTAGGAGTGGAAGAGTCCATCTTGGCGAACAACTTCCCCGTCACCATGACTAGATCGGCCCAGTCATGGCTTATGAACCTGCATGAGGGGTCTATAACCTCCTGGGAAGAGCTTCGACGGCTTTTCACGTCGAACTTTGTCAGCTCCTACACGCGTCCCGGCACCAGGCTCGACCTCCATGTCGTGCGACAGCGTCCCGCGGAGACACTACGATCGTTCATCCAACAGTTCTCCCAGGTAAGCAACTCGATACCTCAAGTCCCAAATGCTTCTATCGTAGTAGTATTTCGTTAAGTGTGCAGGATAAGAAGATGCTCGAGAAGTTAGCCACGCATAACATGCAAGACATATCCAAGCTCTTTTCCATCACAGATAGGTGCGCTAGGGTGGCAGAAGGCCATGACTGGCACTCACAGCCCGCCCCTGAGCTGGGTGAGGCCGGCTAGCCTGGTGCAAGTGTCACTCTCACGGTAGCAGTGTCGGTACCCAGCATACTGGGTACCCCACCACACAGGATAAAAACGCCTTAGTGCCTTGCCTCCCCGCTGAGGCGGGTTCCAGTGGCGCCACATGTCCAGCATGCCCGGACCCCCTCCTCCTCAGCGGTGGGCTCCAAAACTTCCACGTGGACCTCAACACGGGACTTAGCTCCCTCGAAGAGATGGGCTCTCGGGCTTCCCGTGTCCAGCGGGACGGGACCCCGCTCCTCCACAGGGGTGGGCTCCGATGCCACCACGTGGCACGAAGCTCCGGGCTGGCCTCCCCCACAGAGGCGGGCTTTGGAACCACCACATGTACAGCGGTCCCGGACCCCCGACTCTCCTAGGAGTTGGGCTATGGGGCTGCAACGTGGTCCGCAGCGAAGGACTCAGCCTCCCCCGTAGAGGCGGGCTCTGGTGCTCACACACGTCCTGCAACTTGTCCTGAGCGGTAGGTTGTGCGAGTAATGGGCCTTCCCCAGATGCACAACAAGGCACACGCCCCCTGTTAGGTACCGCTGCATCCAATCACATTACAGTGAAGGTGCCGCAAGGCTGCCCCACTCTGCCAAGTGGGTAGCTTACAATGATAAGACGAACAAGACATCATTGTCATTGTCAACAACTACGCCTAGCCACTTGCATCTAACACAGCAAGATGGTGGGCCTTCGATCCTCAGCCAGAGGCAGCTTATGCAAGAAACCGTAGTCTTATACAGGATAAGGTCGTCCCTAGGCCACCTGTCATGACCCGGACCCCACTTGTAAGTTGTTGGGCCTTAAAATATAGAAGGACTGGGCGGCAACTGACTTAAAGGATTGGACTTCAACTTCACTTAGACACACACTCACACACTCACAAGCAATACAACCCTCATTGTGGAGTTGGGTGTTATAATCTATCGGCCCGAAAAAAACAACCTCCACGAGATGCTCTCAATGCAGGTCCAGGGGAAGTGTCGTTTGCACACTTTGACATTTGGCATGCCAGGTAGGGGGCTTTTTCTCTCAAGAAGTTGTGCCTTCATGCAATGGTGAACATGAAGCCTTTGGATGGTTATTCCAGATGCCGTCGCCAGGTGGTGCCAAGACCAGATCCCGCTCCTGGACACGGTCTGCTACATCGCGCCCCCACACAGCTGCAGCTGGCCAGGCCGACACTTCCTAGCAGATGCCCGACACCGTTGACACCCATGGAGCCAAGCGCTATGAGTCCGGAGAGTGCTCTGGCAGCAGCCAAAGCTCTCCTCCACAACCTACTGTCCATGAATGCTTCTCAGGGAGCAGTGCAACAATAGATCAACGACATTGAGCACCTGGTCATTGCTGCCATCAACTCTCCGATCAAATGGAGACGTCACATGTCGCTATCGTGCAAGTCGACCATCGACCGCTACTCGACCGACTCCCGCTCCACCAGGATCCCCACGGTCGACCTCAGGGCCCAGCTCGATCGCCGTCGAGCTGCAAATGAGGATGGTTGCACCGCCATCCAGCGGCAGCGGGAGAGACAGCACAACCTTGTGGCTAACTACAATGCTCAGGGGTCTAATCCTCGGGCATCCGTCACGTGGGTTGCACCACAGGTAAAAGCTGCACCGCCTTCGCCTCTAGAGTACACTGGGTCGATAGCTCCCTAGCAGTATGCTGTGAAGCATGTTCCCCAGCAGCATGCTCTACAGCAGCATGTTCTGCAGCAGTACGCGGTGCAGCAGCCATATGTTGTGCAGGCTACGCTACCACCTTAGCCGTACGGCATGCAGCAAATACCCTCGGGGTACACTGCACCGTACCCTTCTCTGTCGAAGGAAATCGGAGCGTGCATAGCCCTAGCTCCGCACCTCCGCATGACCGCATGGCCGAGCAAGTTCCGACCACATCTATTGGAGAAGTTTGACAGGAGCGGCAACCCTGCCATGTTCCTGCAAATCTACACCATGACACTCCTTGCTGCAGGAGCAGATGAGTCTATCCTGGCGAACTACTTGCCCATCGTCCTGACTGGCTCAGCCCGGTCATGGCTTATGAACCTGCTTGAGAGGTCCATAACCTCTAGGGAAGAGCTCTGCCGGCAGTTCACGGCAAACTTCGGTAGCTCCTACATGCGTCCTGGCACCGAGCTCGACCTTCTTGTCGTGCGACAGCGTCCCGCGGGGACGCTGTGATCATTCATCCAGCAGTTTTCCCAGGTACACAACTCCATCCCCAACATCCCAAATGCTTTAGTCATAGTAGCATTTCGACTGGGTGTGCGGGGTAGGAAGATGCTCGAGATGCTCAAGAAGTTAGCCATACACAACATGCAAGACATTTCCCTGCTCTTTTCCATCATTGACAGTTGCATCAGGGCCACAGAAGACCGTGACTGGCACTCACAGCCTGCACCCGAGGCGGGTAAGGCCGTCCATCCTGGTGCAGATGCCGCTCCCTAGGAAAGCGGCAAGAAGAGAAAGAAGAACAAGAACAAGGGTGGTGGACAGAACAAGACATTGAAGGAGGCACCCGTCGCTGCAGCAGCACTGGCCGATGGCCCCAGGCTACCACGCCTCAACAAGCGCCCGCGACAGCCACCAACTGGTGGCGATGGCGTTGAGCCCTGCCCGGTGCACAACACTAACGGCCACAACGCTACTGACCACACCGGGAGATCAAGAATTTCATGGAGAAATCCTGCGAGCGAGCACAGAATGGCCCCGGTGACGTGTCCTTTCGCTAGAGGGAGGACAAGCAGATGGTCAACCTGTAGGTTGACGAGGACAAGGAGATGGAGCACCAAGAACCTAAACAGGCCATCAAGGCGGTACATTAGAGCGAGGACTCCAACTATGACAGTGACCACGAGCATCAGAAGATGCTCCACGTCATCTACAGGGGGTCTTGGGATCGTTTGTCCAAGAACGCGGTCAAGACCCTGCATCTGGCAATAGCCTCAGTAGCTCCTACCCTTAATTTGGCGCTGCACCACAATTGGATAGAGACGTCAACCGGCTTCGACGCCTTCGACTACCCCAAGAACATGGCGGGACCTGAGCTCCTACCCCTCCTCATCGCCCCCAACATCGCCAACGTCAAGCTTTACCACATCTTGATTGATGGCGGGGCCGGCCTCAACCTCATCAGCCGTGTGGCCTTTGGCAAGCTGCAGATCCCTCTATCCAAGCTCACCCCCTCGAGCCCGTTCTCGGGTGTGGGACCTGGGAAGATCACCCTATACAATAGAATCCACCTATGGGTGACCTTCGGGACACCCAAGAGCTATAAGACAGAGAATGTCTTGTTCGACGTCGCGGAGGTTAGCCTCCCCTTCAACACCATCATCGGTAGGCCTTCCCTATACAGATTTATGGCCATAGGACCTAGGAACATCACCCCGTACAACATAATCCACCTATGGGTGACCTTTGACGTCCACAAGATCTGCGAGGATTGCACTGCACCAGAGTCAGCCCAGGATAAACGCCAAGCACTTGCAGCGGCCCAACATCTGCCCCGCCTGGTGCTGGACGAGTCAGTCTTCGTCGAGCTCGCGCCAGCACAGCTCAACCATTGCACCCTGTGTGCAGCCCTCCGACAGCAACGATGTCCTTGCCAAGATTGTCCAGATTGGTTATGATGCTGCCCAAACCACCCGCATAGTGGGGATTCCGTACAACAAATAGGAATACGTGCTCGTCGCCTTTATGCAGGCGAATGTTGACGTGTTTGCCTGGCAACTATCACAGATGCCTAGAATCCCCAGGGAGGTGATCAAGTGCCATCTGAAGATCGACCCCAACACCCAGCCAGTACAACAGAAGCCTCGGAAGCACTCCATTGAGCGGCAAAACTTCATCCATGAAGAGATCAAGAAGTTGATTGAAACTGGCTTCATACAAGAGGTCCACCATCCCATGTGGCTATCCAATCCTGTTGTAGTCCCTAAGGCTAGCGGGAAGCTTCGGATGTGCACCGACTACACCAACCTTGCATGCTCTAAAGATACTTTCCCTTTCCCTAGGATAGATGAAATTGTAGACTCAACTCCAGGCTGCGATCTACTGTGCTTTCTAGACACCTACACAGGGTTCCACCAAATCCCTATGTCTAGATAGAACAAATAACATACCAGTTTTATAACAGTAGATAACATGCATTGTTATGTCTCCATGCTTTATGGTCTTAAGAATGCCCTCCCTACTTCTATACGTGCCATGCACAAAATATTTGAGGACCTCATTCAAATCCCGATAGAGGTGTATGTCGATGACATCATTGTCAAAATCCAAACACATATATCATTGCTAGACAACTCGCCCTAGTCTTCAACAAGCTACGAACCAGACGCACAATGCTCAACCTAGACAAGTGAGTATTCAGAGTCTCAACAGGGAAGCTCCTTGATTTCATGGTCTTGCACCGAGGGGTTGAAGCCATCCCAGACAAGATCACGACGGTGGAGCTAATGCAGCCTTTGACCCGCATCAAGGATGTGGAGAAGGTCACGGGCTTCCTGGCTGTGCTCAGTCGGGTTATCTCTAGACTGGCTGAGCAGGCCCTCTCGTTCTTCAAGCTACTGTGCAAGTCCAAATCGTTCATCTGGACCGAGGAAGCAAAGGAGGCATTTCGCTAGCTGAAGGCACCTCATGTTTCTGCACATCATGTTGGCTTCTGAGCCTAGTATCCTGTGTACCTCTACATCGCCACCACAACTAAAGTGGTAAGCATGGTCCTGGTCGCAAAGCGATCGGGTCCCAAACTGCCTCAAGAGGCGATCGAGGCCCTACCTTTGGTCCAAAGCTTGAGGGCCTGGATCCTACAGAGAGCTCTGACAACCAACTTGCCTCCGAGTCCCAGCCACCATAGGGCACTCGGGTCCTCGCAAAGGGCCTCGAAGATCAAGGTGCCTCTAGGTCCCAGCCCCCAGAGGACAACTCAGACCCAGGGAGCTCATTGTCCCTAGGTCTGATGATGATGAAAGAGGATGCAACGGATCCCCAAGGGAGGTTACAGACCATCCAGCGCCTAGTCTACTTCATCAGCGAAGTTCTGCACGAAGCAAAAACAAGGTACCTTGAGGTACATAAGTTGCTATATGCAATGCTGATCGCTTCGAATAAGCCCCGCCACTACTTTTAGGCACACGGAATTTCAGTGGTAACCTCGTTACAACTGGGGACCGTGCTCCGCAATCCAAATGCGACAGGCAACATCGCTAATTGGGAGGCTGAGCTGGCAAAATTTGAGCTCGACTTCTTGCTGCGACATGCGGTCAAGAGTCGGGCACTAGCAAATGTCATTGCTGAGTGGACGCCATCACCAAGCAACCCAGAGGGACTGAATATCAGTGAGGCAGAGCCCAAGGCCCCAGTCATCATTGGACCCCACTGGACGCTCTTCTTCGATGGCTCCTCGCGGAAGCAGGGAGCTGGAGCCGATGTTGTTCTCCTCTTGCCAACAGGGGAGCAGTTGATGTACGCAGTGCGCCTCAACTTCAAGGCAACCAACAACATGGTGGAGTACGAAGCCCTCATATTTGAGCTAACAGTTGTGCAGGCTCTCAGTGTTCACCAGATGCTGGTCAAGGGAGACTCCCAGCTGATCATCAAGCAAGTCTAGGGAGAATGCTGTTGCAATGACCCCCAGCTCACATTGCACCTGCTACACATGAAGAAGCTAGAGAAAGACTTCGAGGCTTTGCACCTGTACCATGTGCTGCGCGACAACTCCATCGCCGATGACCTATCAATGATGGCATCCACCGGAGGCTTGGTCCCCGAGGTAGTCTTCAAAAGGAAGTTAATACAACCAACCGCTAGGCCTACCGAATGCTCCCAGCAACGCGAGGAAGAACGAGGAGACAGGGAGCCTGAGCCCAGCCACCGCGTATGCGGAGAAGAAGATGATCTCATCTGTGTGCAAGTCGTGAAGAGAGGAGGACTTGTAGTGGATCCACCTCCTTTGCTCTCTAGGGTGCCAGCCGAGCAGCCGCTTTATTGGTGCTAGTTGTTCTTCTATCTTAATGCGGGAGCGAGGCAACATGGAAGCCATTGTTGTGGGAGCGAATCAAGATCTTGTCAAGAGGTGAAGGTTCGAGTGCTCAAGGAAGACAAGGGCTCGAGCGCTGGGGTGTGAGTAGGAAGGAACTGCTTTTGCCCACGAAGGTTTCCTTTTACTCACCCAGTAACACTTGGCCACATCGTGCCAAGTCGCCTAGACCCGACACGCTCTGCGCAACCCGCATCGCTTATGACAGCGGGGCCCATGTCCCATGTTAGGACTAGCCCGAGCAGTCAACCACTCAAGAAGACGACTCGGTGGTTGCCATAAAGGCAGAGCAGCAGAAGCACAACAACCGCATCGGGAACACCACAATTGAAGATGATGCAGCGGGCAAAGATCATGTCACCATGACCTTCAACTAGGGGTAGATGCGTGGCCATGCTTGTAGAGGTGCACAACGCTTCGGCTGCCCAAGACAAAAATGAAAAAGCAGCGTGGGAATCCAAGGTGAGGGCTCCAACCGCGGGCTCGTTGTCTCCCCCAGGGTGGACTCGGGGGGCCACTATCGGTACCTAGCAGACTGGGTACCCCCGCGCACAGGATGAATAAGCCTAAGTGTCATGCCTCCCCGCTGAGGAAGGGTCTGGTGGTCCCACGTGTTTCGCAGGCCTGGACCCCATCCCTCTTCAAGGGCGGGCTCTGGTACTGTCACATGAACCTCAACACGGGACCTGACTCCCTTGAAGACACGGGCTCTCGGGCTGCCATGTGTCCAGCGGAAACAGACCCCAGTCCTCCATAGGAGTTGGCTCCGGTGCCGCCACGTAGCCCGAAGCTTCGGGCTAGCCTCCTACACAAAGGCGGGATTTGGAACCATCACATGTTCAACAGTCCTGGACCCTCGACTCTATGAAGAGTTGGCTTCAGAGCTGCCACATGGCCCACAGCGCAAGACTCGTCCTCCTTCGCAGAGGCAGGCTCCGGTGCTGCCACGTCTTCTGCAACTTTTCTACGACAGTAGGTTGCAGGAGTAATGGGTGGTGTGCCTTGTCCAAGTCGTGCTTTGAAGGCATGCACCTTCCCCACACGCACAGCGCGGCACGCGTCCCTATTAGGTACCGCTGCGTCTAATCACATTGTAGTGAAGGCACCACAGGGCTACCCCATGCTGCTTATTGGGTAGCTTGCAGCGAATGACAGATGAGACATTTCCTACCATAATCAACGACTACACCCAGCAGCTGGCGTCCGATGCGGCAAGACATTGACTCTTCAAGCCGCGGTCAAGGGCAAAGTACGTAGCAAGCTATTAGATCTTGTAAAGGCATAAGATCACCCCGGGGCCACCTGACGAGCCCCAGACCCCACTTGTAAGGTGCCCGACCTTACTATAAAAGGACTAGACAGCCATCAACGCCATTATGACACAAAAAAAACCTCACAAGCTTTTGTAGCACACAAGACTCAACAATACAACTCTCATCGTGGACGTATGGTGTTACTCGTAAACCATCGTGTCACCGTCTCTCATATGCGCGACCTCACCAGAGACTAGCCCTCGCCTAAAAAAGAACCTCCGCGGGCTGCTCCTTAACAGGTCTGGGGGAAGTGTCGCAAGAAAACTTTGACAAACACTAAATTAAATATATCAATTAATTTCTTGCTTCCATTATTATATTTTGTTGGTTCAAAATTGAAGTTAAATTGAGTTTGAATTTTTTGTCCATGTACTTGCATTTTTTTAACCATGTCATGTACTAAATTTCTATTTTTTTTTATTCTCAATTGTTTTCCCTATAACTTTTTGTACCTCTTTAATTGGGTTTTTATAAGAAATATATTAGTGAACTCATATTGATAGTTTGATCTATTTTGAATATAACCTTAGATTAAACAAAAATTTGAAACCTCCTTTTTAGAGTTTACTTTTAATCAATCTCATTTTAGCACTATTATTTATTAATTTTTATTCTTATTTTATTGCTCCTAAGTGAGGTGCACATGTTGACTTTTAGGGCTTTCACAGCTTCCCTCCTGCCTTTAGCTTCACTGCAAATTCGAAAATGTGGTGGTTATTTGGAGAACATAGAAAAATACATTTTTTTCGGATAATGGAAATTTTTCCCCTCTAAGAGTATGTAGCCATGAAATTATTACAATAGTAGCCTCATTGGTGATTACAATGGGGAATCACACTAAAAAGTTCATTGTAAATGACAGTATTTTTTCATGTTCTTCTATCTTTTTGTTTACAAGTGTAATCAAATTTTTGTTGCTAGATTGGGCTTGTCCATGAGCTTGACCATAATTAGGCGACAAATTCAACAACTTATGCAACTGATGGAATATAAAAGCAACACTGTGATCAGTAGTTAATGTTTGAGGAATATCGAATCTATGAAAATATGTCCCAAAACAATATTGATAACTTGGAGGCACATACTGGTGTTTTTTTTAGAATTAATGTGCGCCAAGCTATGCAACGGTACTACTTCTTGTTTTTATGCTAACATCAAGTTAATGTTTTGCTCAGTTATTTATATACATGTGGAAATCACTGCCTATTCTACTTTCTTCTAAGTCAAAGAGTAGACAACGTTTAGGGGTGCTGTTGCTACAAGTAGCATTATGTATTTTTGCTATGAAGATATTTCTTTGTTACCTTCAAAGCGGGTGACTCTAACCACAGATAATCTAGTAAGGAAGAATTGCAATGGTAATCAGAAGTGCTATTTTTCAACTGCAATGAAACAAATATACACTTTTTTTATTGCCAAACATGCATAGGTAATTTGGAGAATTTTCTAAATAGCTATCAGGTTACAACTACATAGACAGTGGATCATATGTTGAGAAATTGGCTTTGCGATCATATAGTGAAGGATAGAAGAATAATATTGATTAGGGCAGCCGCTCTATGCTGGATAATATGGTGATGTTGTAATGATAGAATATTTGATAATGTCACATATTCTTCATTTATGCAGCCTATTTTCAAAGGAAAGTAGGATGTGATGTTGGGCATCGTTGAGGATGGATGATAAGACAGAGGAGATGTTCCATTTGGTGAGTAGATCTCTGGAGCTGCAGCTTTGGAGTTATTTGACATATTTGATTTTATATATCTCAATACTTTGTCATTTACAATTAACTGTAAGGTGCTTTCAACGGCTTTGTAGACTCTTAGGATTTCTAAGCATGGTGTAATTAAGGTAACACAATATGACTTAGTGTGTGAATAGGTGGCACTACTGCCTGTAGAAGTGAACTTGCAAGCTACAAGAGTAGCAAGACAAAATGATTTGTCTTCTTTGGACTGTAGTAATTTGATGATGGATAGAATAGATGATGTTTCTTAAGAAAGGCTAAAAGCTTTCAACGCCATTGAGAAAGAAAAGTTGAGGGTGACTAGATTGTATAATAAAAGAGCGAAGGAAAAATCGTTTAAGATAGGAGACCTAGTGTAGAAAACGATTTTGCTTGTTGAGACTAAGGACAATAAGTTCAGCAAATGGTCACCAAGTTGGAAGGGTCCTTATAAAATTGTCGGGATTGTGCCCGGAAATTCATATTTTGTTCAAACCTTGCAGAGAAACACTACCTGAGGCATTTAATGGAAAGTATTTAAAGAAATACTATCTTAGAGTGTGGAAGGAAGCTTAAAATAAAGACGATATGGCCGATATGTTAGTATATCATTCTAAAAACTATCACAGCTGATATGACTACAACCATCATTTTGCAGTGAGTAATTGGCCTTCAAAGTATTTTCAGTGAATACAATTATACACAAAAGAGGAGGGGCATGTGTTACTATACAGTGTAATTTGGCCGACCATTTTATTTATTCGCGTGGCCAATTTTGTGTTTATTAACAAAATTGGTATGATGTTTTGGTCCATGTCAAGGCCGATCCATTTTTGGTCACGTATGCTGATTATGGTACCGAGTATACTTCGTAGATATAGGATGTGCTATTACATTAACCTGGATGTGTTAGCATAGACCAAGACGGATCAGACTACCTGAACCCATCAGTTTGGATAGGGGCATGATAGATCTGACTGTTCGAACCAATCCAACTCATATGCAGCAGAGACTGGTATAGCTCTACTCCCACAGTAGAGCAAATATGCTCCCAAATGCTAGAATGAACTAACTCTACTATGAAGGTGGAGCTGTTATTGGAGGTATTTGGCTAAAAAATGTTCTCAATTCTTAAAAGAGAGATTTTTAAGATGTAATGTCAATTTTACCCTCGCTCTTTGTTGGGCCCATCCCATCTCTCCTGGGCCAAAATGCTAAAGTCCATGGGATTATTCTTGAAGTTGTATAACTGAAAATTGATTGTATAGTTTCTTTTTCACTATGCAAAAACAAACGTAATCATTGTATGCAAAAATCAATGTAATCATTGTATTTTATTTTTTTCATTGCACGGTACTTTCGCCAGGACACTTGCATTTTTTTTGTTCGGACCTTACTGGAGTGGATGGAAGCTTACTGGAATTCACATCATCGAACCTTGCAGGAACTAGACTTTCAGGTGTAAATGGTCAGAACTAGATACTTCCTTCAATCTGGTTATGATCAGAATTCAACGTGGAACAGCACAAAAACAGAGCTCTCCTGTATACATTCTTCATCATTTACTAGCTTAGCATTTTATTACGCATGAACTAAGTGAAGTTAAACATAAAGTCGCAATCTTGTATTCGTTACGCCAAGATTGAGTTGTCTTGCAGTACACTATGTAAAAAAGGCTCATCCGAGTCGAGCCCACACGAAGAATGGAGATGAAAAAACAGCGCGTATCCGTCGTCGCGTTGCGTCGCGTCTCGCATTATGTAGTCATCGGAGACGAGTGACTGACGCATCGCCGATCAGCATAAGAGGAGACAAGCTCAAGAATAGTGCATCTCCTTTCTAAGAGTAATATCATACAGGCTTTACGGAGTCATCGGAGACACGCGGCGGGTGCGTAGCCGATCTGCATACATGCGAGACGATCTTTACTTAAGAGCGTCGCAGATTCGTTGACTTGTCTGAGCGTTCTTTAAGGAAGCGGGTCTACTTTATTTACGTAATCCGAGATGATCTTTGTTAAAGCGCGTCGCGGCTTGTTTTGAGGCAGGGTCACTGCAACACTAATAGCGAGACATGCTCTCTTGGACGCTCGTCTCTTATTAGGTGCCCCCAGCCCTGATTATCCGTATTGCTGACTGCATCCTGGAGCTAGCCAGAATTTGGCAGCCCCATTGCCAGTATCAGCAACATACACATATAAAAATATATGTAGCAAAATAGAGATCACACACATTGATCAATTAAATATTAACAAAGTGTCAATCGTGGTTAGCAAGTAACTATTTACACAAAGAATGCCCCATGTTCATCCTGCTTATATACCAAGTAACTATTATACAAAGAATTTCCCTATTCATCCTACTTAACTAGTAACTAATTACACAAAGAATAACTATCATCTAATCCTGTAGTTTGTAAGGAATTCTTCCTTAGAATGAATGATTTCGGAAATGATGAACCTGCATAGTACATCTCTAATGTGCTCGAGGCTACGACCTTCAATGTCCCTGAAGACTGGTCCGTAGTCCTACCATACGACAAAATGAGATTTATCAAAAACATTAGTAATAAAGTAAAATAAATGCACTTACACATACATTACAATTCGGGTGCTCTCCAAATAAAGCCATGTGTAAGCAGACATGGAAGTCGCACGTATTTCCCGAAGGTTGTTGTGGGACATCTAATGCAGTATGATGTTGAAGTTGTCGGCATTTTCCTTTTACTTGTCCAAAAGCCCTAAACGAAAACATTCACAGTTCATGTAAAATTATCGTGCAATGAGGAAATAGTCATAAACTAAAGTGAAGAAGGAACTTACTTGTCAATAATGGAAGAGATATCATCCAATTCACGGATTCTTTGCTCGCCAGTATTTTCATCTCTCGGCCTTGAGGAGTCACAATACCAGACTCGGTCGTACATTGTAGAAATTGATATGGTTAACCAGTGGTTACCCGAGTTGAATGGTACGACTAGGAGCTCCTTATCACTGTAGTGTTTCATTGCCTTGACAAAATATTGAACAACATCTTTTCGACCGCTCGATGTCTGAATATAAGATCTTGCTGGTATTTGCGGGTCAAGATATGTAGGATATGCGTTTCCCGTTTGATGATGATTATGTTGTTGCTGGTGCTTGCACACAAAATGCTAAATTTGTTACATATAACACTTATATTGAGTATATGTAATGAAGAACCTAGTTTTTGAGGAATTACAATGGGAAGCAGTGTAATAGAGAGACATCCAACGTGTCAGGTTGAAAAGGTCGTAGAGATCGGACCATTCAATGTCAAAATAACCATCACCTGAGAGAAAGTGGCTATCGTTGAATACCCCAATTATGGTTTCAAAAAATTTGTGATTTTGCATGTAGTATTGATGATGTTGAACACAAGCTTTACCAGCTTGTCGTAGTGCGTCCGCAGTTAGCATCGGCTTTCCCTCTACATACTTTCGGTTAGCCTGCATCATAGCTTTCGGCGCCATGCGTTAGCTTTCAGCGCCATGAGCTTTTTCACTGGTTTCTTGCAAGCTTCCTTCGACAATCGCTGTTGCAGCTCACTCTTGGTCTTGGCATGTATATTCTTCGTCGACTTTGCCAGCAGCTGATTAGGTGTAGGGTGTAGGGCACTCTGAGTGCAAGGTGGAGACTGGCACAACTGCTGTTCAAGTGGAGACTTCTGCGGCAGCTCTAGAGTTGGAGACAGATGCGGCTTCTCTGTAACAAGAGGCAACTGCTCTCCAATTGGAGACTTATGTTGCTTCTCTGTAACTAGAGGCAGCTGCTCTCCAATTGAAGACTTCTGTTGCTTCTCTATAACTGGAGGTAATGATATCTCTCGAATTGGAGATAGAGCCATCTGCTCTTGATTTCGATGGAGAAGCAGACCTGCCTCAGGAGACATCGAAGCATTAGAGGTTGACGCAGAAGTCGTTGCTGCTGCTGGGTCAACAACAATAAGGGTCCATCTCCACTAAACCCTTCTAGAAACTGCATCCTGCATAGTCAGTGTTGTATCGCCCGGTTGCACTTAGAGCTCCAGGTTTCTCATATTTTCATGCACCATGTACACCTTGACCAAAGCATAGGATGTTCTGTTCTGTCCACCTAGATGTCATCAAGCATGGTCTAATTGGGATACACTAGCCCTCTCCCGACCTCCATTCAAGCAATTCCTCCAACCATTAGCAGAAGGTTGCATGTTGTTGGCTGAGCCAAGTTATATATCGTGTTTGACTCAATTGAAGGTCCATATGCTAGTGCCTGAAGATCCTCTAATGGTTGTTCACCCCCAGCTGTTGTAGAAGCAAATCTGCTTCTATGCTCCTCGTCGTAATTTAAGACAAACAACGTGTTAGGGATTCGTATACTTGCTCCCTGCAACATAATCTTCACGTCTCCTAGGACCTCCCTTCTTAGCTGTATTTTCAGCTCTTCGAGGTCAACCTGTGATGTCGAGGTCGTTTTCTTCCTTCGATACATATTTTTGTGTTCCAGAAATCCCTCCCTCTAGGTCAACTTACTTGAAACACCACAAACATGACCTCGTTGCTCCTTGGTTAGCAGGGCCTACTGAGGGCATCGTTTTCCCTCACACCATTTGAGTCTTCGTTGCTCAGGATCATGACCCTTTGAGCGACATGTAAAGTGCTCGAGCTGTAGAAGGTGACATGGTGTGACTCAGTCAGCTGTGAACGAGCACGGATAAATGGTCTTAGCTATTCACTAAAAGTGTCGTATGGATTCTCAAGACTGTTGCGGGCCAATATTTCATCCTCTTCTTCCCGAATCCTTTTTTCTAGCATAACTGATGTTGTTGAGGTGGTGGTCAAGATCGTTCTGCGATCGGAGGCACTTCATACGTTCACTGGTCCAGGCAAATTCCTCTGATTCACACTTTTCAACAAATCTCGCCCAGTCATCTTCTAACACATGTGGATACTTATGGAAGGGGGTTTCATGGTTCTTCCAATAAGTCACAAGCTTAGTTTTGTAGGTCCTCCATGCATGAGAGATCATCTTCATAGCTAGCTTCTTCCCCTTCTGATTCATGTGTTCTGGACAATGAACGTATGGTTGTATAGAGATTTCAAAGAGTTCATCCTTTTCATTTTTGGTCAAGTGATGAAATTTCTGCTGATTTAGGGGCACCCTTTCCCGAGTAGTTAGACCACAAACCCTGGACAGTCTCGTATTCACATCATGGACTAGGGATAAGCCTTCGTCATTGGCCTCATCAACAGTCACAACATCTGTCAGCCACATCATCCGCGACCTTTTCTTTCTTCTTTTACCAGAGGCAGGTGCTTCATGAGTCTACTTCTGAGTCTGCTGTTGAGCCTCCTGTTGAGCCTCCTCTTCAATATGATGTTGATGATATGACTGAGACATCTTCAAAAATTCAATAAAATTCTATGAAATCCTATAAAACAAATGCAAATTTGTGTCACATTCACACAAACAGTCACATAAGGGAGCAAATTCTCTCATGGCATTTGTACCTTAATAAGAAAAATATCTATCTGCCAAGTGTAAGTACAATCCAATGAAATCTAACATAACCAAACAATCATTAAATAATAGACTATCATGGGTCTATCACATAAGTTACAGGTAAAGACAATAGCTCCGGAAAAAGACACCTAGAGATCTTCGTAAATATACTAAAGATTCACCGGTACTAGCCAAAGCGTAATACTCTAATCGTAGTACTTCGGAAATATACTAAACATTGACCGGTGAACCACCAAAGTGTAGACCATTTCGACTCCAACCAAAGCGTAATACACTAAGCGTAGTACTCCGGAAATATACTAAACATTGACAGGTGAACCACCAAAACGCGGACCATTTTGACTCCAACCAAAGCGCGAACAAACATTTTTAGGGTAGTGTCAACATCGAGCCGGAGTCGAGGTCGGCGGCACCAGCGCGCGCAACAATGACCAAGAGGTCAGTGTTGAGGCGGCGACGAGCTCCGGAGAAGGGGACCGACGCGGCGGCGTGCTCTGGGGAAGGGGGTGTGGTGGTGGTTTCTAGGACGACAAGTGATCAGCGCGCAAGAGCTAAAGTGTCGAAATTTTTTGCTAAGTGTTGGGAAGAGAGCACGCGAGAGAGTCCTTAGGGCAACAATCAGAGACGCGCCTCAGAAGAGCCACCGTTGGGTGCGTCCGCACCATATGAGCGCGTTTCTTTTCTCTTGAGTTAATGCGAGTCGTTGCCATAATGCCATTCGTGCAGAATTTGAAGCGCCCCGGCCACATAGTGGGACCGTGCCAAACTTTATATGCAAAAAAGCTCAAATTATGGGTCAACATTTTTGATTGCCAGATTAAATTTTGTTTAATTTGACATCACAAACTTGATGTGAACCGTGCAATGCCATACCTTATACGTTCGTTGCAACACACTCATACTTCCGCGGTGGGATAAAAGATCTTCACGCACGCATAACGAGCATGTCGAAATCGGAGATGTGCTATTGGAAGGCGCATCTCTCATTACCTTATCGATATGCCAAAGCTGCTATTCCCGCCTCAGCGCGCTGACCTGCTGAGGCTGAGCCGATGCGTGAATAGCAACTTTGGCATCCTTGGCAATGTCACACCTTATATGCTCGTTATAACGCACTCAGAGTTTCGAGGTGGGACAAAATATCTTCACTACGACATAATTCACAGACACATGTGAGACGCATGGTTGTGAGGCTCATCTCACATCATGTATGTCTCCCATTTTCCAGGGCAGAGCAAGTGCCATATTCGGTCCTTAAGAAAAAGAACACACGACATCATTACTTCTCCACAAGAAACAGAGCACATATGACCAATAAAAGTCAAATTTTCACTCAAATGTCTATATTTTGACACATGTGAGCATATATCACACAAATATCCAAATGAAAGTCAATTTTTAACTCAATTGACCATATTTTCACATATTGAGCATATTTCCACACAATCAATTTGGTACTTTATGTTGCAATCTTGGTTTTTTGAAATTCTTGACTTTTCATGGTGGTTGTTCTACAAGTAAGGAACTTCGTTGGCTGATGGTATTCTTGGCTTGATCATCGAGGTGAAAAAAGGATCAATCTCATCAAATTGTTCAAACTCTTCCTCATCAACAGCATTCTCGACTTTGATGATTCATCGTTTTCCAGGTATAGCCACCTTACGTCTTCGATTTGTTGTGTCTGGAACATAGAACACTTGAGCAACGTGCTCTGCTAACACGAAAGGCTCCGATTTATATCCTTGACGGTTAAGATCAACGCTAGTGAACCCGTACTTGTCTTGTACAACACTTTTGATTCCATCAACCCAGTTGCAACAGAAAAGTGGAATCTTGAATCCTTGAAAGTCAAGCTCCCAAATCTCTTCTATTTGACCATAGTACATGTTTTTGTCTTGGCTCGCAGCATCATAAGCATCAACACGGACACCACTATTTTGATACATGCTTTTCTTATCTTGTTCAACAGTGTAGAATGTGTATCTATTTATGTCGTACCCTTCATATGTAATAACTGTGAATATAGGACCACGAGCCATCTTTTTAAGGTATTGACTTGTTTGAGTATCCGATGAGCGAGAAATCTGATCCTGGAACCAGCGAATGAATTTTCTCTTGTGTTCATTTGCAAACCATGATTCATTGCGGTCAGGATTGTCTCTTAGCACCACCTCCTTGTGCTCATCGAAGTACTCTAACACAATGGACATCTGTTGCAACACATGGAAATAAGGCTTCTTCCCAATGGTCCCTTTTCCTGTGAGACTCCCCTCATGACAAGACTTGGGAACACCAATCGGGTTACTCGGGTCAGTGTAGTTTAGATCCCACTCCACATCTTCCTCTGTAGAGTATCTTTGTACCATGATGCCCTTAGGTTAACCTCGATTTCAATGAAGGACTTCATTGTGCTGTTGAATCTCTCGTATGCATATATCTAGTGCAGGAACATAGGACCAAGTAGCTTTATCTCCTTAATAAGATGAGTTATGAAATGGACTCTAATGTAGAAAAAGGCAGGTGAAAAATACATCTCATTGAAGCATAAAGTTTCATAGGGCTTTTTTCCAATGACTCGAGATCTTCCTCACATAGTACTTATTGACCAATTACATTGAATAAAAAACAAAAGTTCATTATATGATCCCGAACATTGACCGGTAGGATATTCCGAATTCCAACAGCAATCATCAGCGTAAGCAATACATGGTAATCATGAGACTTCACATCGGGAGTTACTTTTAGATCTAGAAATGAAATAAGCCTTAAGACGTTCGTCGAGTAGCCAGATGGTACTTTCATATTTTTCAAGAACCCACAAGACTCTTTCTTCTCATTTTTTTGAAAGGGTGATGCATGATGTGGGTAGTTCCGTTCCTTTTGCCGAGTCATCGACCCACAACTCAGGCCTAATTCCCAATTTCTTTAGATCTGCTCGTGCATGTCCCTAATCTCTAGTTTTCCCATCCGTGTTAAGCAATGTCCCGAGTAGGCTCTTGCACACATTGTTCTCAACGTGCATCACATACATGGAATGGCAGATGTCTAAGTCTTTGCAATACGGTGGCTCCCAAAATCTCGATTGCTTCTTCCACATGTCATCTTCGCTAGTATTTTTGCTAGTCCTTTTCCGCTTACCAAGGACAACATGGATATCCTTGACCATTTCATAGACTTCATGACATGTGAGATGAGGTGGAGGACGCCTCTTCTAAGTGTTACCATTGAAATTATCCTTCATACTCCAAAACAGGTGCTTCATTGGAATGTAGCATCGCTGTTCTATGTACACTATTTTTCATGACTCGCTCAAATATTGTGAGTCTGTTTCTCCCAAACAATGTAGACATCTGCAACCTACTTTCTTACTGTGTTTGGACAAGTTATGTGCCGCTAGAGAATCACTAACAGTCACAAATAAAATGGCTTTGAGGTCAAAGTACTCATGCTTGTGGTCAGCCCAGACCTGCACTCCGTTATTGTATCACAACTGCTTAAGATCTTCAACTAGAGGCCTGAAATAAGTGTCGATATCATTCCCAGGTTGTTATGGCCCCGTTATCAGTCCTGACATCATAATATATTTACGTTTGTTGCACAACCAAGGAGGAAGGTTCAAAATTG
The DNA here is from genome assembly GCA_036927565.1 of Tuctoria greenei. Classification (NCBI taxonomy): domain Eukaryota; kingdom Viridiplantae; phylum Streptophyta; class Magnoliopsida; order Poales; family Poaceae; genus Tuctoria; species Tuctoria greenei. The sequence goes on along the minus strand of JAYESD010000008.1, from coordinate 138,399,960 downwards.
TTAGCACAATTGGCCATGTGCTATGTGTGCTACTGTTAAAAAAAGATTCATGCCATCAGTGCTCATTGCGATCCTAATATTGCTAGGATCAATAGCAAATTTTGGATTTCATGAATCAATGTTTCGCCACTGTGTGGCGTCAGCAGGATGTCTAATCATTCCAACATCCTACTTATTCTTCTCTTTGTGCCATCACAACAATTCTGACTCTTTTTTTGCAAACCAACACTTCAAACGAGGAATGATAGGAAAGTACCAAAACACCTTTTTAAGCCCCCTTTTTCTTCTATTGTAGTTATGGTCATCACCGTCGTCTTTTCTACGATTGAATCGGTCAACTCCACAAATAGGGCATTTCTAGAGGTTTTCGTACTCAGGTCCATGATATCGAATGCAATCATTCTTGCATGTGTGGATTTTCTCCACCTCCAAACTCAGTGGACAGATTATCTATTTTTCCTCATAAACTGCCGTAGGGACTGCGTTGCCTTGGGATAACATGTCCTTAAGGAGTGTCAACAATTTCTTAAAACTACAATCACTCTACAAGTTGCTCGCTTTCAACTGAAAAAGTTTTATCATCGCAAACAGTCTGGTGTACTTAGCCGCACAACCATGATACAATGGCTTCTTTGTGTCTTCGAGCATCTTCTTGTAATTTGCAAGTTCACCATTATAGTATTGATCATCGTCTCCATGTATCATTACATTGCTGTGGGGACCAGGGTCCCGCCATTACATGATCACATTAGGTGATGCTGTGCGATGCGGCACCCAACAGCACAAATGAAAAGCAATACAAAATAACCAACACAAATCTTTATTTCACAAGATAGTCATGTTTTACAAAATGATATACAACACGGGTGAATATACATACTCATACTCTCAACTAGCTATGCACAAGAGAAGTCGTCCATGTCCACCGACGCTTCTCACTAGCAACACGAAAATGATAAGGTGGCGGTATGGTGTCACGTGAGAGATACATCTCGACAGATCGAGGTCTCACGGGCAACCCATAACAGGAACAATATAAGTAAACCTGCAAAAACACATAAATAACAACTGTGAGCACAAAGGCTCAACAAGACTTAACCACCTCACCTAAAGCATGAACTCTAAATGTTGGAAACTTTAAATACAGGAAAGCTGAATATGCAGAAATAAACTAGCTGTATGTAAATCCTTAGTGGTCAGTTTTAAAGTAGACTACGCGATCCATGGGCATAGCATCATTGTGAATTCCACAATCAGAAAAGAAACACTTGATCCACGATGATACTTGCCCAAAGTTCCATAACCTTCATTCAATTTAAAGGTTTTGAAATGATAACTTTAATTTTGCTAATTCTAATTCAGCCAAAGTTGCAATACAAGATATTATTCAAAGCAACGTATTCATAATCTTCTCACTACTCTTTATTACTACGTCAAGACTCAGTGACCAAGTATGCTCAATCAATAACCGCGACCGACGGTAATTCGAATGAAAACACCCGGACTGCACGACACGTACGCCCATACTTGGAGTTGCGACGGCACACTCCACTGATGTCGCACGCAACCACCTTTCCCCAGATTCAACCACATCGAAACAGTTCGATCGACCCGAACAGTGAGCTCCCCTCAAGGTGCACCTTCGCTGTGGGATGTTCATGAGTGAGTTGACTCCCACTCTACTAACAGTCGATAGCTTAAGCCGATTGAAAAGGTTCCAACATAGGATCCTCAATGTACATCGGTTTTCTGGGTCCTATATAGCTAGTATGTTTTCTGGTACAGTTCAAACATGTTCAACAGGGCCAAGTACGAGACAAGCCTTAACTGACACAGACGGGGCTACCAACATCCCAACACCTGCCTCGCCATTACCGACCCAGGCACAATGTGGACAAACCAACCTACACAATCCCCGTTCACGTCTCATACTAAAGAGTGAACGTTATAGTAACCTCTCGCGAGTAGGTTTCCCTCACTCGACTTCTCTCGCAAGTAGAATTCAACTACTTGACTTGTAGTCAATAAAATGTGACCAATCTCGTGAGTAGTATACCACATACTCGACTTCTACTGACCTTCTAACTAAACTTAAGCATAGCAATAGTAATACGATGGAGTCTTATTCTACCCATCCACTCTAAAGATTATTTGGTCATGCATGTGAAGTATTTAATTAACATAGACCTAATGCACATATCAAGTCTATTCAATACAGCTTGTATAAAGCAAAACTTTAAAAAGGCACTTAAATGCAAATCAGGCCTTGCCTTAGGTTGCGACTAGATAAATGTCAATAGTTAGATGCTTGATCTTTAGGATAAACCTTCTCATTGCTTTTATCCTCTTCTTGTCTCTATTGCTGCTTAGGCAAATTGCTCGCAGCAAAGTAGATCCTTGTGCCTCCTACAAGCGGTGCTCCTCGTCTATCTCCACTGGTCGAAGCCATCCGTGCGATCGTTATCTATATGAAAATGCACAAAACATTTCAACTTAGAATGGAATCATGTGGTCATGGAGGACTGCCCAGAGAAGATTCAGCTTTAACAAGGAAAGTTTAAGGTCTACAAAAATCCTACAGGCATTAATATTCTCTGATTTTTAATAAAAAATCTGGAGCTTTTTAACGAGTAAAAGTGTGTTTTCTGGATAGTGTCGTTCCTATGGAGTCCAACACAATTGGTTTGAGATTTTTTAAGAATTATACAGCGAGATATCGATTTTACAAGTTTCATCATTTTTCTGAAAAGTTTCTGATATTTTTATGGATTTTCTAACCAATCTTAGATTAATATCCAGAATTGACCAACTTAATAAATGTTAATGAGGCTGAAATTTTTATTGGGGTTCAAAGGTATGATGAAGATGAGTCTGGTACAATTTGGGAATTTTCTAATGATATTTGCTTTTGGAATTAATTCCCAAGTCATTTAGAGAAAATGAATTAATCAGGAAAATATAAGGAAGTTCTTGCTGATTGAGTGGCTCTAGTGCAAGTTAATTGAAATGAGGAATACAAAGAAATTTATTTGACAATTTTTTACCATTCCTACATGTTGTGGTCATTTTCCTAAGTTTGAGTCATTTCTCGAATTATTTTTGTATTGAAAACTCAATTAGCCATTGATCTGTGGGCCACTATTCAAATCCAGCCAATAGGAATCAATCAACACCTAGGCCACAGATACCTCCCGCATTGCCAACCGAGATCCTGAACCACAGATCGATTCGGGAGGCTGAAACACCAGATGACAAGTGGGCCAACCCCCTGGGTCGTCTCCCACCTCGGTCAGGGACCGCACGGGTGGCGCACCCGATGGCACACGGCGGCAGCGCCAGCAGCCGTGGGCCTTCGAGATTGACGCCAGTGCCTAATTAGACTGTGGAACCTGGTAATGGGGTCGAGGAACGACAGGAACAGTCGGAAGACAACCAGCAATGGTGATGGGCGGCGGTACAATTCCGACGACGTAGAACTCGCACGGAACTCGGCCAATCAACCCGGGAATTTCACTAAAAGTAGGTGGAGGATATGGAAAACAAGATTACTTACAAAAACTGGAAGGAAATCGGCTTGAAATTGGAATTAAACCGTGACCTAGGCAAAACAAAGTCGCGATGGAGAATACTGGCTTTCTGCCCGGTTCTTTGATTAAACTTCAATCTTATAACCCTGTTTGGTTTCGTTTTTTTGAGTCTCGATTATCTAGTGAGCATGCTTTTCTGATAAGTTGCGATCTGATTATTCTGCTTACTTGAGGGAGTGGAGAGTTTGGTAAAACTGATTTTTTGCAATGGATTATCTTTGTGTTGCCTGTAAAATGACCAGTATACCCCTTACCCTGTTGACAACTCATTTTTAATGTTTTTTATACTCTTTTAGACTGTACTGGAGGTTCTTGTATTAAAAAAAATGTCCTATACTAAGATGCATACAACACCTTCACCTCGATACGGTTTTTTTAATTAGAATTCTAACTTATACAAAGCAACATATACATCACAAAATTCACTTGTTTCTTACAATGAACGGTTGCCTAATACTCCAATTCTGCAATTATTACCAAATTTGAACAAAAACATCACCAGAAAAGATGAACAAGCGTGAAATGGTGCATCCAACACAACGGATAGTTAGCTTCAGGGAAGAAGCGGCCGGCGTTAGGAGGCCGACGGCACTGACGAATCGAAGAGGGCAACGAGTGATTGACAGGGGCGAGGCGGTTGGCGCTGCTTCCGGGAAGCGGGAACTCTCGATCCACAGGGACAAGGCGGTCGACGGGCGAAGGCGGTCCATGGCGCGTGCTTCCGGGAACTCGACAGAGGCGAGGTGGTCAATGGGGCGGAGCTCTACATGGCAACGGTCGATGGGGCGCGGTGGTTGACGGCCGACAGGGCGACGAGGTCGATGGTCGACGGGGCGATGAGATCGACGGAGTGACGATGGACGCGGAGCGGCAGACTAGGAGAGGTCGACAGGGCGACAGTCGACGGGGCGAGGTCGATGGGGAGTGGGGGCGGCGGCGTGACCCACGCCGGGAGGAGTCGGGAAGCGGGGGGGAGTGCGTGAGGGTATCAATGGGAATCCGGCATCGATTAATGAGATCGCGACTGTTGGGCCGCGATACGGGAACGCCAGTTTCCTGTATTTTTTGGGACTATTAGATAAGTCACTCAGAAATTAAATGAGATTTAAGCAATGTATTTGGGTAGAATTATCGTTTTTTTCGTTGATAAGCGGCTTATAAGCTAAAACAAACAGGGCCATAGCTTAGTGAAATTCGTACTACGGTCAAGTTTGTAATCCTAGACGGGAATGAGTTATTATCAGGTGGTCAGGACGAATTTGGCGTTTGATTCCCCGCTGTTTTATGAACACACCGGTGCAACATCTGTAATTCTGGCTCACCCGCGTTAGGATAGGAGGAGTTGCTTGGGGAGAATGAAGAAAACATGTGGGAGAACCTTTCAAGAGTTTTTGTTGAGTGGAAGAGTATCGGAGCTGGCCGAGCATCGTTGAGGCACGGTGGTGCCGGAACTGAAAATGAGGCAGTGGGTTTCTCCGTGGCGGCAGATGGGGAAAACACGGGGTGTCCTGTCGCTAGTTCCATGACAACGAGGGTTCCATGGCGACGCTGTTGCACCCTCGATCGAGCTGGGAAAACAAAAGAACGAAGTTGTCACCGTGGAACTGATGAGGCGGCGGTAAAAGAAGGAGAAGGCGTCTCTGTTCTTGGGGACGTCGAGGCAACCGAGCTGGGCGCATCGGGGAGGACAGGACTGGGCGGCACATGATTGACTGAGGCGCAAGCACGACCAGAGGAGCTCCTCCGCAGGGATACGACGGAGAGGACACATGGGCGACAGCTTTGTTTCAGTTTTGCCAAGAGCAGCGAGAGGAAGAACTGATGCTGCCGTGCAGTGGAGTAGAGAGAGAGAACCAGATGGTTGCAAAATATCAAAGCAAGCAAGCTGGTGCTGGCGTTTGCATGCTGCTCAGTGTCCCTCAGGGAGAGAATGACGATAAGAAGGAAACAGAGTGAAGTCGGTAAGGTTGCCTGTGTAGCTGACAGGTTGGGTCCACCATTCCCTACTTCTTTTCTTTTCTAAATTCAGTTTGAGCTGATAACAGATCTCTAGAAATTCTGAATTTTGGCAGGGTTGTTAATAAAAAGATGGAGAATTCAACTCTGAAATAATTTTTAGATTCGGCCAATTTGAGTTTGAAATTCAGATTTGAATTTTGAATTTACCCTTGATGTATGTGCACTATACAACATCCTAAGTTTGCAAATGTTTGCAGGGTTGACAATTCGAATAGGATGAAGACAATGGTGCACTTTAATTTGTCTTTTGAAAATTTTTACTTTGGACATTCAACTTGGAGTTTGAATTCACATCTAGGCTTTTATTTTCATAATTTCTTCATCTTTTTCCAAAAGTGACATGGACACCAAATCACGTAATTTATTTAATTGCTGGTTTCAATTCTTTCCTTTTAATTTTTTTAAACCTAAACTTTAATTTACTTCAAAAATTTTAGGTATATGTATTTGAATATTTGAACCCTCATATGTGCAATTTCTCATTTCCTTTCTCCTCTATTTCATTTCCATAACTGAATTGCACATTCCTCTTTTCGGGCTTTTACATCCCTTCTCCCTTAAAAGAAACTCGTCCCGAGATTCTAATGAAAAAGAGAGAGGGTAAAGTAGGTTAGCGGTGATACGACACTAACAACTCAAAGTAAATAGATTGGTGAAACTTCCCACCTTCTCGTGTGGTTTCCTTAATGGTGTGTTTGGTCCGGATTATCTTTGTGAAACCACATCGTCCAACTTTTGTGACTTGAGTCTTCTTATTGTAAATTTGGTTCAGATGCTCAGCGTAACTGAGATCACACCGTAAAATTTGTATCTTTCAGATGGGCAGTTATGTCGATGTCTTGAGATCTTCGTCTTGAAGTTTAAATGAGGTAACCGTCTTCATGGTAGAAACACATGGGTTCTATAATATTTGGCTCCCTTAATTCTTGACGTTCCTCTCATGAAGACTTTACTGTCCTAGTCCTGTACTCATAGAATCACACTTGTTCTTCAACTCTCTTGAGCATCTTGATGATCTTAAGTAATGTTGTAGTTGCTTTGATCCTTGTTTTGTATACTGAGTCCTTAAAGCTTAGTGTAGTATTTTCCAATTATTAATCAAGGTGGTTTGGCAAGATTAACCAACGAGAATAATTAATCTCGCCTGGAGTTGGTTCCTCAAATATTCAGTCAATGATCGGATCACTTTGCTGAAACATAAAAGTAGTAAAATTTTGCCTCTCTTATGTGGTCAAAACAGCAAGGTCAATAATTGTATTGAAGCTACGAGGTTTCGGACATGTCAAGGTCACCATACAATATGAGTCAGGAGTTTCACAATCTCAAACTAAAACTATAGTCTCGCATACATAGTGGATCAAGGTGTTTATAGAGGTTCGTCAATCAGTGGAGAACCTCACAAATAATGAGTATCAATGTTACCAAAATCCGATAATTGAACCTATACAATTCAAGGATGAAGGTTCAACTTCTGGTCGGACTACAAAGAGGATTTAGTAATCGGTTTCCCCGGTATTACTCAATGAAGCTACACCAAGTCAGGTGATGATCACAAGAGTTGGAAACCATCAAGATTATTAGATAATACTCAAGTATTTGAATGAAGAATTCACATTCTTGCTCAAAATTACTTATGACTTATGTATCATGATGCATTACAAATTAGATGTTGTTATGCAGACACAATGCAATCCTACGGAAAACTATGCATAAGGTATGGTGCATTCATTTTTGTGATTTGAGAAAAATATGTACACATTGTATTGAATAGACTTGATATGTGCATTAGGTCTATGTTGATTGAATACTCCACATGCATGACCAAATAATCCTTGGAGTGGATGGCTAGTATAAGACTCCCTCGAGTTATATTGCTATGCTTAATGTTTAGTTAGAAGATCGGTAGAGGTCGAGTATGTTGGATACTACACGCGAGATTGGTCACATTTTATTGATCACAAGTCAAGTAGTTGAATTCTACTTGCGAGAGAAGTCGAGTGAGGGAAACCTACTCGCGAGTTGTTACCATAACATTAACTCTTTAATATGAGACATAGACGGGGATTTGTGTAGGTTGGTTTGCCCACATCGTGCCTGGGTCGGTAATGACGAGGCAGGTGTTGGGGAGATGGATTGGTAGCCCCGTCTGTGTCGGTTAAGGCCCGTCTTGTGCTTGGCCCTGTTGAGCAAGTTTGAGCTGTACCAGAAAGCATACTGGCGATATGGGACCCAGGAAACCGATGTACCTTGAGGATCCTATGTTGGAACCTTTTAAATTGGCTTAAGCAGTCGGTTGGTAGTACAGTGGGAGGTAACTTACTTAAGAACATCTCACAGCGGAGGTACACCTTGATGTGAGCTCACTGTTCGGGTCGATCGAACTGTTTCGATGTGGTTGAATCTGGGAAAAGATGGCTGCGTGCGACATTAGTGGAGTGTGCCGCTGCAACTCCAAGTATGGGCGTACGTGTCGTGCAGTCTGGGTGTTTTTGATTCGAATCACCATCACTCGCGGTTATAGATTGAGCATACTTGGTCACTGAGTCTTGACGTAGTAAGAAAGAAAAATGGAAAGATTATGAATATGTTGCTATAAATAATTCTTTGTATTGCAACCTTGGCTGCTATAGAGATAGCATAATTAAATTTTTTTTCCAAACATTTAACTTGAATAAAGCTTATGTAACCTTGAGCAAGTATCATCGTGGATGAAGCGTTTCTTATTTGATTGTAGAATTCACAATGATGTTATGCCCATGGATCGCGTATGCTACATTAAAACTGACCACTAAATATTTCCTTTCGGCGAGTCCATTTTTGCAAATTCAGCTTTCCAGTCTTTAAAGTTTCCAGCATGTAGAGTTCCATTCTTTAGGTGAGACGGTTAAGTCTTGCTGAGGCTTGTGCTCACGGTTGCTATATTGTGGTTTTTGCAGGTATTATTAGCTTATGCTTAAGTTGTGGTTGTCCGTGAGACCTCGATCTTGTCGAGATGTATCTCATGGAAAACCTTGCCGCTGCTCTCTTCTTCGTGTTGCTAGTGAGAAGCGTCCGCGGGCAGGGATGACTTCTCTTGTGCATAGTTAGTTGAGAGTATGAGTATGTATATTTTGCTGCGTTGTATATTATGCTGTAAAAGAGGACCATCTTGTGAAGTAAAATATTTGTGTTGGTTATTTTGTAAGACTTTTCTTGTGTGCTGTTGGGTGCCGCATCGCACGGCACCACTCAATGTGATTCCTGTAATTTGTGGACCCCGGTATCCCACAGCTTGGTATCAGAGTGTTGGGAATAGCACGCTTGAAAAGCACCTATTTTTGAAAACTACGAAGTAGTCGAGTGAGGATTAGTTATTATGCCCACATAAGGTTTATTATAGTATTAGTTACTTAAGGTGGTAGAGTTAAGATATGTGTTATTACATTCTGTAACGACCCTTCGACGTTAGGTAAAAGGTAAGGTACGCCACCACAAGCGTATCAATTGTGGTAAGCTCACTATGCGAGAGGTAGCGTGTGATTATTTCCGTGACTTGGCACAGAAATGTCAATATGAGTCTCCGAAACATTCCGTGTTTATGAGAACATATGACACGCGGTACTCCAGCGTGCTTCAAAGTTAATGGGAGCCCTCGTCGGGTGGGACATAACCCGATGCGCCTCCTACTAATGCAGCATTATGCAAAGACGTGGGACCCTATCGGGTGGTAGAAAAGCCGGTCATGTACCTCGAGATGTGGCTTAACTCGAGGCGGCCCGTATGGAATGATACGGGATGAATGTTTTTACTTTCATATATATTATTGTGAATTGTTCGCCCGTGCGGGTTGTACCATACGGTACCATATGATTGATCAGTAGTTTGGGTGTAGTCATAGGTACACTAACCATGTTATTCGTAGGTCGAGTAGAAAACGTTTGTGACTGAACGTCATTACTGACACCGTTGAGACGTATGCCGGAATACCGGCTTAAGATTTTTATTTGGTGAGGACGTAGTACCGGCATTGCATACGGGTTACATCAGCACATCGACGGTTAAAATCCATGCCAAAGGTGTAGCTCGCCACAAAAGTGTCAAGTTAATATCCAAAGCAGATTCCTATCTTGAAATAATAAAAATAAAATTTGAACCAAAACTGTCAACCTCAGTTCTTCCCTGTGTTATTCTGGCCGAAACTTAGCTCCAGTTTGAAAAGTCATATCTCCTAATAGAATTATCCCAGGAAGGTGTTCCATACATGGTTCGAAATGTATGTGAGTCTTCTAAATAATTTCTGTTCATGACCAGAGCAGAACCCCCCTGGATCATAGCTAAAATTTGAAAATTCCAGAACCTGTCAAAACTGGACAGAAACTGGAATAGTTTCTGTGCTTCTCACCATTTTGATCATAACTCTCAGTAGAAACATCGAATGAGGGCATATGATATAATTCTGGAAACTATATGAGATATGTGACAATGTTGTTATTTACAATTTTGGCAAATTTGGATATTTTGTATATGAAAAACTGTGGACAAAACAGCCATATACAAAGGAGGTGCCGCCAAAATTTCTCATAAAATCTGGGAACATTGTCAATTTTGGAAATTCATATCTCATTAACCAGAACTGATATTGAAGCAAATAAATACATTTTGGAAAGGGCAGGAAGTGAGCTACAACTTTTTTGTTCACCTCAAAGCAGGATTGTGCCTCTAACTGGATGAAATTCTCAAATTTCTCCAGACTGGTCATTTCTGTCAGGACAGTTCATCAATGAGGCATAAGTTTGAAAATTTGCGCAAACATGAATATTGTTATACTTTCACAAAGTTCTTGACATGTTCATGTTTCCTTATCTTCACTTATTGCTGATATCGAACTTTGACTCATCCCAAATTCACTGTGCAGTATGGTTCGTACTCGCTCATCGAGTAAGGTCGGAAGTTCTCATCAAGACGGTGATGATTCGGATCCACCACAGGCACCACCGTCAACGGTATTGGTGGATGTCATGTCAAAAATGTTTGAGTCTCACCAAGAGAACACTAAGTTACTTCAAGCTTTAGTGCAGCAGGGCCTAATTCATCAAACACATCAAGTTATTCCACCTCGAAACAGTTATTTGGATTTCTTGGCAACGCAACCGCCAATCTTCACGGAAGCAACTGAACCATTAGAATCAGATCATTGGCTTCGTGTAATGGAATCCAAATTTGGTGTGTTTCCCTGTAACGATTATCAGAAGACATTGTTCGCTGCTCAACAACTCCGTGGAGCTGCCAGAGCTTGGTGGGCAGAATATAGTGCGACTCGCCCTGAAGGTCATCGGATAGCATGGATTGAGTTCCGTTAGTATTTCCGTGCTCATCATATTCCAACAGGGATTATAAAGACCAAGTATGAGGAATTCGTTGAACTCAAGCAAGGAGACATGAGTGTCCATGAGTATTTTAAGGAGTTCAACCGTTTGGCACAATATGCGCCCGACTATGTGAATACAGAAAAGTTGAGATGTGATCATTTCTTCAGAGGGCTAAGAGTCAAACTTCGAGCTAGGTTGGCATTGTTCAATCTCGGCGAGTACAACGAATTAATCAATGCAGCTATCCTACAAGAAAAGGAAGATATTTGTCTTCAAGCGGAGAAGAGAAAGCGGAGTATTCCGCATGACAACACTAGTGTTGTTGCTCAGAAATATCGGTTGGTATATCATTCTCCATCCGGTCAAGAATGGTAGCAATCTGTTCGACCATCATATCAAAGTTGCCCACTGCTTGCATCAAGTTTTAAATCACCCCTGCAACAGCAACACATAAATTCTTATCCATCTCCACTGCAGCCAGAGATACCCAGTTTTCATCCACAAGTCAGTACTGAACCGACTAAATATCCGTGCTTCACTTGTGGTCTTGTGGGTCACTTTACTAGATATCAATGTTGCAGCTAGTCATCATTTCAACATTCAAGTCAGTTTCCCAATCAGCAGCAAAAGAAATCAAAACTTGGTAGTGTCCACAATATCACCATTGAGGGTGTACCGGAAGGAGAACCCGTGTTAGCGGGAATGTTCACTCTCAACTATATACCTATATTGATTCTCTTTGATTCTGGTGCTACACATAATTTCATAAGTCAATCCTTTTTGTTCAAGCACCAGCTTCCAACCACTAGCACAAAACATCGCTATCTTATATCTTCACCTGGAGGTAATATTACCGCAAGTGATGTTATCTCCCGAGCACCATTATGTCTGGGTGGTAGAATGTATCCCACTCCTCTTATCATACTTGAAGGTCAAAAGATTGATGTAATCTTAGGAATGTCATGGTTAAGCAACCATGAAGCTGTTCTAAACATAAGTCCTCGCACCGTCGAGCTCAACTCTTCAACTCACGGCCACCACACCTTAATTCTTGAGAACATGGTTCAAGAAAGTGCAGCAGTGTATCATTCTAAAACAAGTAAGTTGGAAGACATTCCAGTTATCCGTTATTTTCCAGATGTATTCCCTGATGACCTGCCGGGTATGCCGCCCGACCGAGTTGTGGAATTCAAGATTGAATTAATACTGGGAACTACACCTATCTCACGACGACCATATAGAATGGCACCTAAGGAGTTAGCTGAATTAAAGGAGTAGCTGAATGACTTATTGAGTAAAGGTTTCATTCGTCCGAGCTCATCACCTTGGGGGTGCTCGGATCTCTTTGTCAAGAAGAAGGACAAGACATTGAGGCTATGTGTGGATTGTCGTCCGCTTAATGCTTTGACCATCAAGAACAAGTATCCACTACCACGTATTGATCTTCTATTTGATCAACTAGTGGGTGCTAAGGTATTTTCTAAAATGGATCTTCAGTCTGGTTATCACCAAATTAAGATATGACCGAAGGATATACCGAAGACAGCATTCTCAACTAGATATGGACTTTATAAGTATTTGGTTATGTCTTTTGGTCTCATGAATGCCCCAGCACATTTCATGTACTTCATGAATTCAATATTTATGCCAGAGTTAGACAAGTTCGTCGTGGTGTTCATTGATGATATTTTGGTCTACTCCAAGTCAGAAGAGGAACATACCGAACATCTCAAGATCGTTCTTCAACGACTGCGTGATCACAAGCTATATGCCAAATTCAGTAAATGTGAGTTCTGGATTAATCAAGTTCCATTCCTTGGTCATATTATTTTAGCAGAAGGCACAACTGTGGATCCGAGTAAAGTGGTACAAGTGCTGAAATGGCAATCTCCCACCTCCGTACATGAAGTCCGTAGTTTCTTGGGTTTAGCAGGCTATTATCAGAGATTTGTTCCAAGTTTCTCAAAAATTGCAAAGCCTATGACAGACTTATTAAAGAAGGACAACAAGTATGTATGGAGTGAATCATGTGAGGAAGCCTTCAAAACTCTAGTGAAGCATCTCACAACAGCCCCAATCTTGGCTCAACCCGATACGACGAAATCATTTGGTGTTTATTGTGATGCATCCAACATCGGATTGGGCTACGTACTTATGCAAGGTGGAAGAGTAATTGCATATGGATCAAGACAACTCCGAAATCATGAACACAACTATCGGATACATGATTTAAAGTTGGCAGTGGTAGTTCTTGCACTGAAGATGTGGAGGCACTACTTAATGGGAAATCTAGTGCATCTCTACACAGATCATAAAAGTTTGAAGTACATATTTACTCAAAAAGAATTAAATATGAGACAAAGGAGATGGTTATAGTTAATCGAAGACTATGAACTTGAGATTCATTATCATCCCGACAAGGCCAATGTGGTTGCCAATGCACTTAGTCGAAAGTCTCATGTTCATAATTTGACCATCGGTCCTATGGAAGAAGATGAACCAAGTCTACGTGTGATTCCTTATGGACCTTTGTATAACCTTGCTCTCATACCTACAGTCAGAGAGGAGATTGTAGAGGCTCAGAAGAAAGACAAGGGAATGTCTCATATGCAGAGGAGACATAAAAGTGGAGAAATGAAATGTTTCCGGGAAGACGAACAAAGAACTTTATGGTTCAAAAATCGAATAGTGGTACCCCGGGACATGGAATTGCGGAAAAAGATTTTGGAGGAGGATCACTTGTCCAAATATTCGATCCACCCTGGCAGCAATAAGATGTACCAAGATCTCCGTACTAAATTTTGGTGGACACATATGAAGAGAGAAATAGCAAAGTATGTGTCCGAGTGTGACACATGTCAGAGAGTGAAAGCTGACCACATGAGAAAAAGCGGACTACTGCAACCACTGAAAATATCGGCATGGAAATTGGAGGATCTGAGTATGGATTTCATTGTCGGATTGCCTCTCACCTTTCATAAGCACGATTCCATTTGGGTGATCGTTGACCGGTTAACTAAGTCAGCACATTTTATTGCAGTGCATATGGCGTACAATGCGAAGAAATATGCGGACTTATACATATCAAGAATTATGTGCTTACATGGAGTTCCCCCCACCATTGTATCAGATAGAGGATCGCTGTTTGTTGCTCATTTCTAGGAGCAGCTACATGCATCATTGGGGACGAAGTTAATTCGTAGTTCCGCATATCACCCTCAGACTGATGGACAAACCGAGAGGGTAAATCAGATACTCGAGAATATGTTAAGAGCATGTGCCATACACCACGGTAAAAATTGGGATGATCAATTACCGTTGGCGGAATTCTCTTACAACAATGGATATCAATCTAGTATCAAAATGGCACCCTATGAAGCTCTCTATGGTAGGAAGTGCCACACACCACTCAACTGGTGCAAATCTGGTGAACAAGTGGTATATGGAATTGATCTAGTAAATGAAGCTGAAGAGCAAGTAAAAGTTTTCCAAGCTAATCTCAAAGCTGCTCAGTCTCGACAAAAGAGTTATGCGGATAAAAGGCGTTGTCCTTTAAGCTTCAACATCGGAGACCACGTGTATCTCTGTGTCTCTCCAATAAAAGGAATTCATCGATTTGGAGTAAAAGGAAAGTTGGCTCAACGATTCATCGGTCCATTTGCTATCAGATGTGGTCCTGTTGCGTATAGATTGGAGTTACCAATAACTCTAGCTAGTGTTCATGACATTTTCCACATATCCCAATTACGGAAATGTCTCAAACCATCTACCGACATCTGCATTGAAGAATTGGAAGAATTGAAACCGGATCTCACCTACGTCGAGCATCCAATCCGAATTATCGATGAAAAGTCTCGTGTCACAAGGATTAGGACGATGTGGTTTTATAAAGTTCTATGGAGTAACCACACCGTCGAGGAGACAACATGGGAGAGTGAAGATTTTCTCCGCACAAAGTATCCAGACATGTTATCATCATATCTCCGGTAATTTTTTACTTCCGTCTCTTTCATTTGTAATCTCGGGACGAGATTCTTTTAAGGGGGGAGGAATGTAAAAGCCCTAATTTCCATAAGGAAAACATCAGTTTGGACTAAATATTTTGAATGATAAAAAGAAGTAAAAATGAAATGAGAAAAACAAATTTATTCAAACTCCAAATGATGGGATTCAAAAATAAATAAATAAATAAACATTACTAATGTTCAAATGAAGTTAACATAAAGATTTGAGTTTACCAATGGATTCCAAATATTCCAAATAGCATCCCTAAAAGTTTCAAAATTTTCGAAGCAAGTTTGCTATTTAATTCAATAGCTTCATTGATTTCAACTCAAATTCAAATTTTAGTTCAATTGAAACTTTGTCAAATCAACAATCTGATTTCAGAATCAATTTCTACATCTATAAATTAGTCTACCATGAAATTTATAGAATTTTTGGACACAATTGGGTGGGATAATTCAGTGTCCAGAGAAGATAAGCTTGAGTAGAGGAGTGGGACCCACTGGTCATAGGCTCAAATTCGCCCCTGTTCTTCCGAGGGTGCCAAATCCCGACATGCAACTGCCACAGAGCTGCTTGCACTGTTGAGGTCGCCTACAGCTGCCCTCAGCTCGGCCTGACCTCCTCCTTATCACCTCCTCAGCACCCAAGTTGAGTCTTTCGTCCTTGTTCCATTCCCTAGCGCCACAGCTTCACTCCCGGCGAGTTCTTCCCCGCCTTCTCTGTTCTTCGATTTTGCCGGCGATTGAGCCCGTGCCGCGCCGAGGTACAAACATAGAGTAGTGGCACAACCTTCCTCTCTATCTTCTCCATCGATTGGTTCATTGTTTCATGCCTTGTGTTGGTTGTATTTCAAGGTTTTCTCGCCGCCGACGGGGAGGTCGCCCAGAGAGTCCTCTGCTGCTCCGTGGAACCGCAGCTACGGCCATGATCAAGCTTCAATCCTTTAAGGAAAAAGGTTCGCAATCACGTCTAGTTCATGCTCACAAACTTTCAGCTTCTGTCATAGCTTGTAGCTCGGGTTTTCATCGAAGAACCGACGCTTAG
Organism: Tuctoria greenei; assembly: GCA_036927565.1. Classification (NCBI taxonomy): domain Eukaryota; kingdom Viridiplantae; phylum Streptophyta; class Magnoliopsida; order Poales; family Poaceae; genus Tuctoria; species Tuctoria greenei. Next base: position 138,383,954 of record JAYESD010000008.1, on the reverse strand, counting down.
TACTTTTGCACGCCTTGGTTCTTCACCCAAATTCGGTTTGCACGTGCAATAATTCTTCGATTTTCTTAGCAAGTAACTTATAAATATTCTAGGGCACACCCTTGCCAAAAACGCCCAAAAGTTATCGACCACACGCATAGAAATTGAAGTTCTTGTGGCCGCCGGTTGAAAATCCGCGGGTCGCCGTCGAACTTGTCTTTGCGGCCATTTCCACCTCAATAGGAGTTCTTTTTAGTCATCCTCGTAATCCCAGGATGCTCTCCGATCAATTTCCTAGTGGTTTCAGCCCTTGCCGAAGCGAATTTGTGTTGGCCAAAACCCTAATCGACCCCGCCGCTGTCGCGCGAGTTTTTCCGGCCATCCTTGGCTTTCCACGACCTCACAAGTGTTCTTCTTGTGCGGAGTTAGGCACAGGCGGCCATTTGGGGGCAGGGAGATGCAGGGGAAAGACCACCGGCGATGGGCGCCGCCGGGTCCGCCGTCGGGCTCCGCCACTCGGCCCCTGCCCGAGGTTGAAGAAGACCCTGTGCCGGCCTCACTTGTCAGCCCCTGTTGCCAAACCACGGATCAGTTTGTGGCGCGGGATCAAGTGTGGCTGCAGGACTACTTCGTGGACCCCTCTGTTGCTTCAATCCCAATGGCCAATTTTAAATAGTGGGACCCATGTTCAACGGTCCAGTCAATTTTCCAAATAGAGAAGTAATTGCAGAAACTACCCAATCTTTGGAAATTCACGATGGCCAGAAGAAATGTCCAAAAATTCCCAAAATTTTTTTTGTTAGGACCAGCATGAATAGTACATTCCAGTGCTGCACTTGGAATTGCATGAAAGTCCATAGAAATGTCCCATAATTCAAATAAGTGAAGTGCTTATGGAATTAATTCCTATAGTTCCGCTCTTTCGAAAATTACCAAATTTTTTCCAGAACCTTCATTTTAATATCTTTGAACTCCAGTAAAATCTCAGGGTCATTAGACTTCATTTGCATGGTCTGATCAACTGTGTATTCTCTATGCACATAAAAATAGTCAAATTCAATCATAATTTGTACAGAAACTTGTGCAAACTTCTAAATTGAATATCTCTCAGTATAAAGCTTCAAAATTTGTCAAACCAATCGTAAGGACCGAATGCCCAAGAGGGGGGGTGAATTGGGCTTCCTTCGAAAAATTCTAAGCAATGAAACTTAATTTCTAAAGCCCAATTCCCTACGCAAACTACTATGCATTCTAGTAGATAGAAACTTCGCGGAATATAAAATGCATAAAAGTAAGGGAAAGGAGAAGGATGCAAACTCCCGAGGAGACAAGGATTTATCCCGTGGTTCGGCAAGATCGTCAAGATCTTCCTACATCCACATTGTGGCACCCACCAAGGGGTTTTGCCACACCCAAGTCACCGAGACGAGGGATCTTCACTATTCCTCTCCGTTCGCCTCCCTTGGCAAGGTGGAGCTCAAGCCTTGTACAACTTCGACCTTCCGGGCTTCCACACACGCCTTGGCAAGCTCCGGAAGTCTTCTCACAGTTACAAACACCAAGGGCACTCCCTTGAGGCTCTCACACTATCCTAGAGAGTCCACTCACCCAGAATGGAGGCACACAAGCTCTCTCTCTAGCTAGTTCTAGCCTAAATCTTGGTGTATAGATGATCGAAATGGTGTGGAAGTGATTGCTCTTGGTCTTGAACGCTTGTGGATGTGTTGATGGTGTCTGGTGATCAAGACTTGTCGAAATGACAGGATTAGGGGGTATTTATAGCCAGCCTCCCCGAAATAGCCGTTGGAAAAGTAGGCTGACAGAACTTTACTGTGAACACCGGATGATCTGATGTCTCCCCTTTAGTTATCATCGGTCAAGTTACTTTAGCTGACGTCATTGTGTCAGATATGACCGTTGTTAGACCGATGTTGATCCTGTCTTCTCATCGGATGATCCGGTGGCTCTTCCTCCAGAATTTACTCAAACTTGATGCTTACTGGAGTAATCGACCGATGTGTGCTTCTGTGTACATCGGATGATACGGTGAGTTTATTTTGAGAATTGGTCCAGAAATAATTGCTTCTGTTGAATCGGACCGATGTGCACTTTGCTTCATCATCGGATGATCCGGTGTGTACTTCTCCAGAATAGTTGAGAAATTTATCCTTCTGTTGAATTGGACCGATGTACCACTTCCTACACATTGGATGATCCGGTGTGTACTTCAGTTTTGAGGTCTTCTTCTTCTGTTGACACAACTCGACCGATGTAGTCATTTCACAAAACATCGGATGATCCGGTGTGTTGATCTTGTTTGCTTCGAGTTGTTTTAAGTTGATCTTTTGGAATTTGTTTGAGTGACCTCTTTGACATTTGTTAGGAATGTTCTTCTGATGAATATTGAGTTCCTTGTGTTGTCAATTTTGATGGAATTGCGTTGACGTATGAGTTCTTCTTTTAGTCTTCATGAAAATCGATTAACTCCTTAGAATAGTTCGTTGAGGGGTCTCCATTTGTATCCAATGAGCAGTAGATGATATGAATAGATAGTTCATTACGTTTGATGTGTTATACGTGAGACCTCGCATCCATAAACTCATTAGTAATATCTAACGGTTGTCATTAATCACCGAAACCATACCTCATGGGGGCCTAGATGCTTTCAATCTCCCCATTTTTGGTGATTGATGACAACACAACAAGTAGAGCATAGAGGTAATGAAATTAAGAACGCAATGCTCATAAAAGAATGTAACAAGTACAAAATTCAACACAAGAAGTTCGAAGGCTCAAACAAAGATCAATAAATCATAAGAGCATAAAGTAGCACACACGGATACACAATAATAGCAAATGATAGTAAATATAACAATAAGGCCAAAATAGATAGAACTTCCCCTGCAACTAAGACTCCCCCTACGACAGAGCTAACCTCCCCCTGACTCTAACTCTTCTCCCCCTTTGGCATCAAGACACCAAAAAGGGAGGTCGAGTGTCTAAGACTCCAGAGCGCTCGGGGCGATGGTGAAGCGGTCGCCGTCGGGGGTGCTGTCATCGGAGCTGGAGTCGGCGGTCGCTGCTGCTGGCGCGGAGGAAGCTGGGGGATCCGCTGACGGTGCTGGGGGCGCCGGTGGAGCTGGAGCAGCTAGAAGAGGTGTACTGGCCACCGAAGTCGGAGTCTGCAAGAAGGTAGTCAGTGGTAGCACTAGAGAGTGAATCGGTGCGCTCTGAGCAAGCAGCGGGGACATGCTGATACTTGGTATCGGCGAAGTCGGCGCTGGAGCTGCGACGGGTGCCAGAGAAGGTGCACCTGGAGCCTGACCAAGTCCCGTCTGCTGAGGGGGAAGGGCGATCCCGGTCTGAGTGTAGAGGTTGGTGATCCACCCCAAGATGCCCATCATCGCCTGCTGAGTCTGCTGCTGCTGGTCGAGAGTGCGCCGGTGCATCTGATCAACTTGGTTGGTGAGCCTGTCAGTGTCCTCTCGCCTTTGACGGGCTATCTCTAGCTGCAACTCCTGCTGCTGCCACTGAAGCTCTGCAAGTCGTGCAGCCTGCTCTGCTCTGGCCTGCTCAGCTGCAAGCCTGTCCTGACGCTGTTGCTCAATCATCTGCTGAAGTAACGAAGTGAGCTCAGACGGCTGAGATACCTTTGCCTCGGACACGGGCGATGGTGTAGGTGGTGGAGCAGCTGAACCTCCCGACTCCACGTCGTGCTGCCTCGGTGAGGGAGGAGGAGGTGGGAAGTACTCCTCGACGCTGTCACTCGTGTCGCTGTCCAACCAGACGTGCTGAAGGTTTCCTCCCTGAGCCTCTGCCTGTGCAAGCGCCTCATCCTCCTGAGCCAACTCTGTCCAGTCCTCATCGGAAAGTCGTGCTCGGATCTAACGCTCAACTGTACGACCAAGGCGGCGGTCTCCAGGAGCGGGAACTCCGTAGTGGCTGAACCGAGTAACGTGCAGCTCAGTCAGGGGAGCAGTAGCTGGAGAACCCTCTGGAGCTAGCAGGTAGAGCAGACGGCTGATCCAGTGTCCAAACACTAACTGCCTCAGCATCCCAACTCCGTCAGTGATCACGTCCTCCATCTCACAGATAAGGATATCCACAATATCGAACTCCATCCCGTTCATGACGTAGAACAGGAGAGTCTGCTGCAGGCTAGTGAATCCCTCCAAGTATCCTGATCTGGGCAGAAGGGTACGTCGAAGGATGTGGTGAACGGTGCGAGCAGTTGGAGTGAGCAAGGCAGGGACCCTCGGCTGGTCAGGTGTGAACAGTGGAGCGAACAGTCCCCTGATCTCCTCAAAAGGCGGTGCCACTCCTCCAGTCAGTGGCCTCCTCGGTGGGTCAACCCCTCCGCAGACAACCTCGTGCAGACAGGTGGTGTGAAGGTCCACACCTAGCAGCTGAGCCAGTCTCGCTCGCGTCAAGTCGTGACGCTGCCCCAAGAACATGAAGTGGATCGACCTGTGGCCCTTTGAGACGTAAAGTGTGGCGTAGAACACTCTGACCCACTCCTCCATGTAAGCACTCCTCTGGTGAGACAACAGCTCCACGAGTCCTCTGTATCTCTCGAAGTAAGGTCTGATCCCGTGGCCGACTGCTGCTGCTAACTGATTCAAGTCGATGTAAGTGTGCTGAAATAGCTTATGGCCCCGACGTTTGTAAGTCTCGTACAACGACGCCTGTGTCAGAGTCCAAAAGCGAGGGTCCACTCGAGTGTCCCTGGGCTGCGGGAACCACTCCTCAGGCAAGGCTGTCCATCTGAGCTTCCGAAGCTGCTTTGCCTTCAGTTTTCTGTAATCTGTAAATCGGACGTCCTCGGCAACTCGGACTGCTGTGTCCATCTCGTATACGGCTCTCTCGGCCGCTCTGTCCTCCTCGCGGTCAGCTGCAGTGGGGCGCTGACTCGCGGCTGGGGTCTGACCTCCTCCACGGGTCCTGACGGTGCGCCAGCGAACGAGTGGCAGCACCTCAGGCTCCTCCTCGTCTGAGTCCTCGGGCGGCACAGGCTAAACCTGTGGCTGCTGCTGCCTCTGCCGAGACTCACGAATCCGAAGGGATCCGCGATGGCCGCGCTCATGCTCCTCAGCGGCGCGAGCGGCCAACTCTGCACGTCGAGCCTCCTTCGACAATTTCTGCTTCTTCACGGCAGGCTCCTCAATAGCCTTGCGTTTGCCCTTCCTGTCGCGGCCCATCGCGATGAGATTGCCGGCTAGGGTTGACAACGACAACGAATCCGCAAGGGCGATGAAACCCTAATGGCAACGGTGGCAATCGACACGAGAAGTGGTGATGCGGTGGAGAGATAGAGTGGTGCAGCGATGGTGAGAAGGCGGCGCGGCGAGGGAGGCGGCGGCGGCAACTGCGGTGGAGAGGAGAGGCGGCAGCGCGGCGAGGGAGAGGGCGGCGCGGCGAGGGAGGCGGGCGGCGCGGCCTTGGGATGGCGGCGACGGCCGAGCGACTGCGGTGGCGGCCGAAGGACGGCAGCGGCGGGCCGGAAGACGGCGGCGGCGACCGGCGGTGGTGGGTGGAAGGCTCGGAGCGGTGGCGGTGGAGCGGCGGCGGAGAAGAGGTGAGGGCGTCGGGGAGAGAGGAAAAGAAAACTAGGAGGCGGCTGAAACTTTTTAAATAGGTACGGGCAAACCCTAGCCGCGACAAGAACATTGGATGGTCCGATGCACACCTGGGTGGAGCATCGGTCGAGTTCAACAGTGAGGTTGTTCCAAAAACCTCTTAAGCACTGGATGATCCGACGTTGAAGGGTCGATCATCCGTCGAATTCTGCAGGACTTCAGAAAATTGAACACAGGATGCTCCGATGTTTCTCAGAATGAACTCATCGGTTGATTTCTGATTCTGACTGGTCTGATCCTTGAACTTGAAGCACAAACTGATCCGATGTTGCTGCTGCCCTATCATCGGATAATCCGATGACTGCAGAAATTCTAAAACTGCCCATATATGTCCTTTGACCAAACAAACAAGCAAGGAGAAACACATGTCTTAGGACATTTTGGGCAACCCTTTACCCCTCAAAAATTCTAATATGCCAATAACTTGGCTAGGCCTTAAAGCAAATGGAACATCGAGAAAAAAATAGGAGGAAAAATATCCAAATAAAATGTAAGGCCCATGCTTTGTGAGCTAGAGTATGAAGACTTCTATCTCTTTAAAGCACGTTCCTCTAGGCATTAATGCACCTAACATTTTGTTCTTTCCACCACATTTGAGTTGAGATATTGTATTTCAAACAAGTCTCTTTCTCATGAGGTGGGTTCCCCTTTGTGACAATCTATCGTATGCAATGCCAAACATTTTATAATGCAAGAAATTTTAAGTCTATATGGCAGGCATCATGCAAGGCATAAAGTAAATCTATCTTGCCAAGTTTGAACCTTTCAAAGGCTTCTTCAGGGAGAAGCACTCTCCAAACCTTGGGAAAACCCAAAAGAACCTCCATCCCAAGCTAACCCTTGCTCACCCCTATCCTTTGAGAGTTTGGCAAGACCTATATGAAGTGCATTCTTACATGACGTTCGTTGCATCTAGCACATTTAATTCACTCCTTAGCCTAGAAAATGTTTTCTCATCAAGTGGTTTAGTGAAGATATACGCCAATTGTTCTTCGGACCTAACACCTCTCAATGAGATGTCTCCCTTAGCTTCATGGTCCCTCAAGAAATGATGGCGAATATCAATGTGCTTAGTGCGGGAGTGTTGAACGGGGTTTTTAGCTATCTTAACCGCACTTTCATTGTCACAAAGGAGAGGCACACAACCAAGTTTAACACCAAAGTCCAAAAGGGTTTGCTTCATATAAAGAATTTGGGCACAACATGCACCGGCCGCGATGTATTCCGCTTCCGCCGTGGACAAAGCGACAAAATTTTGCTTCTTGCTTGACCAAGAAACTAGGGAACGCCCAAGCAAGTGGCACCCACCGGAGGTACTCTTGCGATCCACGCGGCATCCGGCAAAGTCCGAATCCGAGTATCCCACAAGATGGAATTTTGCACCTTTAGGGTACCACAAGCCCACACTAGGGGTATGCTTAAGATACCTAAGTATCCTAAAGACCGCCTTCCTATGTGATTCTTTAGGTGCCGCTTGAAAGCGAGCACACAAGCATACACTAAACATGATATCGGGCCTAGATGCGGTAAGGTAAAGCAATGAACCAATCATAGAATGGTAGTTAGATTGATCATTAGGTTTACCGTCCTTATCCGCGTCGAGATGACAATTGGTTGCCATTGGAGTGCTTCTTTAGCTACAATCTCCCATCTCAAATTTCTTCAAGAGGTCCTTGGTGTACTTCTCTTGATAGACGAAGGTCCCCTCTTGAAGTTGCTTGATTTGAAATCCAAGGAAGAAGTTGAGCTCTCCAATCATTGACATCTCGAATTCCCTAGACATCATTTTGCCAAACTCATGGCTAAGAGCTTCGTTAGTTAAACCAAAAATAATATCATCAACATAAATTTGACAAATGAACAAATCTCCTTTGATGTCCTTGGTGAAGAGTGTAGTGTCCACCCTCCCGATCTTGAATCCTTGCATGATGAGGAAATCCCGTAGTCGTTCGTACCACGCCCTAGGTGCTTGCTTGAGCCCGTAGAGCGCCTTGTGCAACCTATACACATGATTAGGATTCCTCAGATCTTCAAACCCGGGAGGTTGTTCAACATAAACAAGCTCGTTAATGTAACCATTAAGAAAGGCACTTTTCACATCCATTTGATAAAGTCTAATACTACGATGTGATGCAAAGGCAAGGAGTATACGGATGTCTTCTAGCCGGGCGACCGGGGCCAATGTCTCCCCAAAATCTAGTCCTTCAACTTGCGAGAACCCTTTGGCCACAAGTCTTGCCTTGTTGCGGACCACAACGCCATTCTCATCTTGTTTGTTGCAGTACACCCACTTTGTTCCGATGACGTTCTTGTCCTTGGGTCGCTCCTCCAACACCCAAACTTCATTGCAGATGAAGTTGTTGAGTTCTTCTTGCATGGCCATCACCCATTTTGGGTCTTGGAGTGCTTCCTCAATATGAGTGGGTTCTACACATGAAACAAATGAGTGGTGCTCACAAAATGACACGAAATGGCGAGAATGTGTACTTACACCCCTTGACGGACTTCCAATGATTTGGTCCATTGGATGCGCCTTGGAGATGCGTCCATGCCTCATAAGTGGTTGTGAAGCACTTGGCGAAGGTGATGTGTGTTGCTCCTCTTGTGGTTGGACTTGATCATGGACTTCTTCTTCTTCTTGATGTTGTTGTGCTTGTGAGTCTTGAGTCGGCAATGGATCATCCTTCTCCTCTTCGTCAACTTGAGGCGCCATGGAGGTGTTGATGTTGGGACTTGAAGCTCCCCCTTGATCATGGCTCTCCTCAACTTCGGGCTTGATGTCTCCAATGGTCATGTTCTTCATGGCTTCTCGTAGAGGCTCATCATCTATTTCATTATGACCAAAACTCTCCTCTTGGGAGCCATTAGATTCATCAAACTCAACATCACAACTTTCCTCAACTAAACTGGAGGTTTGGTTGAATACTCGATATGCTTTTGAGTTTGATTCATAGCCAAGAAATATACCAACATCACATCTTCTTTCAAACTTACCGATCCTTTTCTTGCGGTAGATGTAGCACTTGCATCCAAAGACTCGAAAGTAGGAGATGTTGGGCTTTCTCCCAATGAGAAGTTCGTACGGGGTCTTTTGAAGTAGTCGATGGAGATAGACCCTATTTGCGGCATGGCACGCCGTGTTGATTGCTTCGACCCAAAACTTCTCCGACGTGCCATAGTCATCAAGCATTGCTCGTGCAAGAGTGATGAGCGTCTTGTTCTTCCTTTCAACGACACCGTTTTGTTGAGGGGTGTATGTGGCCGAAAACTCATGTTTTACTCCTTCACAGTCACACCACTCCCCAATGTTGTAGTTATTGAATTCGGTGTCGTTGTCACTCCGGACCTTGATGATGGGAAGTTGAAATTCCCTTTGAGCGCGGTTGGCGAAGGTCTTGAACACTTCCGGAGTTTCACTCTTATCACCTAAAAATAGAGTCCAAGCATAGCGAGAATAATCATCAACAATAACGAGACAATAGAGGTTACCACCAAGGCTTTGATATGTGGATGGTCCGAAGAGGTCCATGTGGAGTAGTTCAAGTGGCTTGGAGGTTGACACCATTGTCTTCATTGGATGGTTTGAAGCAACTTGCTTCCCGGCTTGACAAGTGCTACAAAGCTTGTTCTTCTCAAATGTGACATCCTTCACGCCGGTCACCATCCCAAGCTTGAATGACTTCTTGAGTTTGCTCATCCCTATATGCGCTATGCGTCGGTGCCATAGCCAACCCAAGCTTGTCCTAGTGAAAAGACAAGTGGTCAAGCTAGCATTCTTGTTGGAGAAGTCCACTAGGTAGAGGTGTCCATGCCGAAATCCTTTGAAGACTATGTCTTGGCTTGTTTCACTACTCACAACAACATCATTTTTGCTAAATGTGCATGTTAGTCCAAGATCACATAGTTGTGCAATAGAAAGTAAATTAAAGCTAAGTGACTTAACGTACAAAACATTAGAAATGGATAAATCATTAGAAATAGCAATTTTACCTAACCCAATTACCTTTCCCTTAGAGTTATCACCAAAGGTGACTTGTTCATGATTGCCGGGGTTTTCTATGGTGGTGAACATACCATCATTGCCGGTCATATATTGAGTGCACCCGCTATCGAGTACCCAATGCTTTCCTCTGGCTTTGTAGTTCACCTACACACATGAATTCAATTTTTGACTTTAGGCACCCAAGCCAACTTAGGTCCTTGTATGTGTGATACAAGTGTTTTTGGGACCCAAAGTTGCTTGGGGAGCTTCCCCTTCATGCCCTTCATGTCTTTGCCAATGAACCTTGCCTTCACCTTGCCATGTACTTTACTCAAGAGAAAATAATGATCATTGAAAGTAGATTTGTAGTTAGTAGGCAATTTTGGAGAAGGTCGGTTAGGAAGAGGACACTCCCTTGTGTGATGATCGGTGACCTCACAATGTTAGCAATAAGAACCAACTTCCTTGATGAAGCTTGTTCTTAGCTCCGGTGAGGGCACCTGATGAGGACATCAACACCCTCGATACATCCACACCAACTCAGCTACCAGTTTCTAGTCCGATCACTCGCGCTCGTGCACGTCAACTAAACTATGAGGTGAACTTGTTCTTGGCCTTATGTCCATCTTATCTAGACCGTGGAACTACGTGCTTTCTTGTTTTGCTTAGGAACAATGGAGAGGAGCCAATGGTAAGGGAATTCGCGCGGACGGGATTTGGACAGCAGAACAGCACCAACTTGTGACGGCCACCACGATTTCATACAGACTCCGATCTGGGCGTTCAAGTACTTCCTGGAAAGATTATCAAGTCTACTTTCAAACGGATCTGGCCTCATGTCCATATTTATTCTGAGTCGGCCGCAATAGTTATTTTAATACCAAGACAATTTTCTGTCCAGGGTGCTGCATCACCAAAATTGGGCCCATGGCCCATGTATCGTTTGGAGTCCATTAGGGACTCGTGATTAGGGTTTCTCACGACCCTAGGGAGGTAATAAATAGTAGCAGCCGCCCTCATTAGCTGGTGGGTTTTTGTTTATTCGTAAGTTAGCTTCTGCTGCTTCCTTGTACACGCGCGTGTCGACTAGATCGCCCGTCTACTTGTATCCAGAACCCCACTTTAGATTGATTCAACAGATAAGTGCTTGTTCTTCTTGTTCTTGCGTGTTCTTCGATTGCTTGCAGGAACAAAGGCCCTCGTGGTCAGGTTGATTGTGCGCTAGCAAGATCAATACAACTTCGGAGTCGGTGTACCGATCGCTAAGGCGCATCGTCTTGTGGACAGTGTAGCCGGATCGCCAACGTCTTCTCCTCTACAAATCGAACCCTCCTATTCTCATTGAAAGATCGGGAACCAAGATCCTATCAAGTGGTAATCAGAGCAAGGTTAATCGGTGAGAGTGCTACCATTACTTTTCTTTCCGCTGTTATCATCCTATAGTCCAGAAAAATCCCAAAAAAATACCAGATCTGTTTTTTTCCATTATTCCTAGACCATTGTGCCTTTTACTTTCTCCACTTAGTCAAGACTTGTTGAGTTCATGGTTGCTTCGACGAGTCAAGTTGCTGGTCTTTAGTTTTGCACCACTAGAGTTTCGAGTTCGTGTCACATTCGGTCACCTAGTTCGAGTCAGATTCGTAGTTCGAGTTTGAGTCGGATTACTAGTTTGAGTTTGAATCAGATTGCTACTTCGAGTTTGAGTCGGATTACTAGTTCGAGTTTGAGTCGGATTACAAGTTCAAATCATATTTCTACTTTGAGTTTGAGTCGGATTGCTAGTTCGAGTTTGAGTCAGATTACGAGTTCAAATCAGATTGCTACTTCGAGTTTGAGTCGGATTGCTAGTTCGAGTTTGAGTCTGATTACTAGTTCGAGTTCGAATCAGATTGCTACTTTGAGTTTGAGTCAGATTAGTAATTTGAGTTTGACAACAAGAAAAAGGCAAGTGCAAAATCAAAAGCCGCACAAAAGCCACAAGCAATTAGAGAAGAAAAAAAAAAGGCAAGTGCAAAATCAAAAGCCGCACAAAAGCCACAAGCAATTAGAGAAGAAAAAAAAGGCAAGTGCAAGATCAAAAGCCGCATGTGCAAATTTTGTTCTAGGGTCTCCTGATTCCATCTAGAGAGAGTTTGGGTGACCACCCCAACAACAAAAAACGAAAAAAAAAGGAAAAAAAAAATCAGATTGTTGTTTGGGGTGTTTTTGGTGACGACATTGGTGTCTCGGCTCGCGTCTCTAGTACGGTCTAGACTAAGATCAGCACAGTACTGTCGTAGAATATTTATTCAGCTTGTTGTGATTAACGTGGTGAAAGTTTGCTCCTTGTGCTAGTTCAGCCACCTAAAGCCATAGATTGACACCTGCTCTTGAAGTTGTTCATTACTTGCTGGTTGCCATCACCTTCTTGCTGAGCTTTGTAAGAACAGGTAAGAGCTTGATTGAACAGGTTGAGAGTGAGCGAGTTATCTCCACCAGCACCTTTGTAGCTAGGGATAACGTTACCCTTTCATATTGGATTTTTTTCTACTAACCATGGCAGGAGGAGCAAATACAAATGAAGACGTGCATTCACCTCGCACACGGGGAATTATACAACACTTCGAACGCCAAGTGCGGCTACACACAAAAGCGCTTGATGAGGATTTTCGAGTTACCAGTGACCGCCTTGGTCAATTGGAAAATATGCAGATCGACACCAACACCAAAATCAGCACGTTGGAGAGTTCCATTCAAACATTGAACACCTCTATTGGAGCCATCCTGCAGCGCCTTGAGGAGAGGGATTGTGGACGCACCGCAGATGGACAGGTGAGCAATGCTCCTAGTATTGTACGTGACAATGAAGATGACTATTCTGCAGATACGGAGATTGGGGAAGATGAGGAAGCTAGGCCACGGCGCCGGCTACAATGCAACCGTCAAGGCATAGGTGGACATCGTCGGTGTGAGGTACGCAATCATGAAGATACTTTTAACAAGATCAAATTTAAGATACCTCATTTTGATGGTAAATATGACCCTAATGCATATATTACTTGGGAGATTTCTGTTGATCAAAAATTTGCATGTCATGAGTTTCCTGAAAACGCAAGAGTTAGAGCAGCCACTAGTGAGTTTACTGATTTTGCTTCTGTTTGGTGGATAGAACATGGCAAGAAAAATCCTAATAACATACCACAAACTTGGGATGCTTTGAAACGGCTCATGCGGGCTAGATTTGTTCCTTCTTACTATGCACGTGATCTGTTAAATAAGTTACAACAATTGAGACAGGGAGCTAAAAGTGTAGAAGAGTATTTTCAGGAATTACAAATGGGTATGTTGCGTTGTAATTTAGACGAGGATGATGAACCAGCTATGGCTAGATTTTTGGTGGTTTAAACCGTGAAATTCAGGACATACTTGCTTATAAAGATTACAATAATGTTACCCGTTGTTTAATCTTGCTTGTAAAGCTGAAAGAGAAGTGCAGGGACGACGAGCTAGCTCTAGAACTAATATTTCTCCAGGAAAGACTAGCTCATGGCAACCACGCACGACTACTCCTTCGACTGGGCGTGCTTCTCCGCCGTCTTCTTCACAAAGTCGGGCAGCACCTTCTTCTTCTAGCAACAAGCCACGTGCTTTTTCCACTAGCTCAACAGTAAAGACCACCCAAAAGCCCACCGAGAGTGCTTCTTCCGTAGCATCTACCGGACGATCTAGAGACGTTTAATGTCACAAGTGCAAGGGTTTTGGCCATGTGCAGCGTGACTGCCCAAGCAAACATGTTCTAATTGTTAAAGATGACGGTGAGTACTCATCTGCTAGCGATTTTGATGACGATACATGTGTTTTGCTTGCAGCTGACTATGCAGGTAGCGATGAACATCAAGAAGAGTATATTGGTGCAGAAGATGCAGCGCACTATGATAGTCTCATTGTGCAGTGTGTGTTTAGTGCACAAATGGAGAAAGCAGAACAAAATCAAAGGCACACATTATTCCAAACAAAGTGTGTCATCAAAGAGCGATCTTGCTGCATGATCATTGATGGAGGTAGTTGCAACAACTTGGCCAGCAGTGACATGGTGACCAAGCTGGCACTAAGCACCAAACCGCACCCACATCCCTATTACATTCAATGGTTAAACAACAGCGGTAAGGCAAAGGTAACTAGACTTGTGCGAATCAATTTTACTATTGGATCATATAAGGATGTCATTGAATGTGATGTTGTGCCTATGCAAGCTTGTAATATTCTGCTAGGAAGACCTTGGCAATTTGATAGAGATTCTATGCATCATGGTAGATCAAATCAGTATTCTTTTCTTTACCACGATAAAAAAATTGTGTTGCATCCTATGTCTCCTGAAGCTATTGTGCAAGATGATGTTGCTAGAGCTAGGAAAACTAAATATCAGGACCATGCTAACATTGAGAACAATAACAATGCCAAATCTGTGTTTGATAAGAAAAATGAGATATCTCTGAAGGGAAAATGCTTGTTTGCTACGAAATCTGATATTAATGAACTGATTGCTTCCACCTCTGTTGCCTATGCTTTGGTATGCAAAGATGCTTTGATTTCCCTTTACGATGTGCAACATTCTTTGCCTCCTGCTGTTGCTAACATTTTGCAGAAATATTCTGATGTGTTTCCAAGTGAAATACCACCAGGACTACCACCACTTCGAGGGATTGAGCACCAGATTGACCTCATTCCCGGTGCTTCATTGTCCAACCGTGCACCATATAGGACAAATCCAGAAGAAACAAAGGAGATTCAGCGCCAAGTACAAGAACTACTTGACAAAGGTTATGTACGTGAGTCTCTTAGTCCTTGTGCTGTTCCAGTTATTTTAGTACCTAAAAAGGATGGATCATGGTGTATGTGTGTGGATTTTAGAGCAATCAACAATATAACCATTCGATATCGTCATCCTATTCCACGCTTAGATGATATGCTTGTTGAATTGAGTGGTGCTGTTGTGTTCTCAAAAGTTGATTTGCGTAGTGGTTATCACCAAATTCGCATGAAACTAGGAGATGAATGGAAAACTGCTTTCAAAACTAAGTTTGGTTTATATGAGTGGTTAGTCATGCCTTTTGGGTTAACTAATGCACCTAGCACCTTCATGAGATTAATGAACGAGGTTTTGCGTGCATTCATTGGAAAATTTGTTGTTGTGTATTTTGATGATATATTGATTTATAGCAAATCCATGGATGAACATCTTGATCACTTACGTGCTGTTTTTAATGCTTTGCGTGAGGCACGATTATTTGGTAATCTTGAGAAGTGCACCTTTTGCACGGATCGAGTCTCTTTCCTTGGCTATGTTGTTACTCCACAGGGAATTGAAGTTGATCAAGCCAAGGTAGAGGCTATTCAGGGGTGGCTTGTACCAAAGACCATCACACAGGTGCGGAGCTTTCTAGGGCTGGCTGGGTTCTATCGTCGCTTTGTGAAGGATTTCAGCACCATTGCTGCTCCATTGAATGACCTTACGAAGAAGGGGGTGCCTTTTTCTTGGGGCACCACACAAGATAACGCCTTTACCATACTGAAAGATAAGTTGACGCATGCACCTCTTCTCCAACTTCCTAATTTTTCTAAGACTTTTGAGCTTGAATGTGATGCTAGTGGGATTGGATTGGGTGGTGTTTTGTTACAAGAAGGAAAACCTGTTGCATATTTCAGTGAGAAAATGAGTGGGCCTGTTCTAAATTATTCTACCTATGATAAGGAATTATATGCTCTTGTACGAACTTTAGAACCATGGCAGCATTATTTGTGGCCCAAAGAATTTGTTATCCATTCTGATCATGAATCACTAAAGCATATTAGGAGTCAAGGGAAACTAAACCGTAGGCATGCTAAGTGGATGGAATTTATTGAGTCTTTTCCTTATGTCATTAAACACAAAAAGGGAAAGGATAATGTTATTGCTGATGCTTTATCTAGACGTTATACTCTTCTATCTCAACTTGACTTTAAAATTTTTGGATTAGAAACGATTAAAGATCAATATGAACATGATGCTGATTTCAAAGATGTATTGCTGAAATGTAAAGACGGAAAAACATTGAATAAATTTGTCCTCAATGATGGCTATGTGTTTAGAGCTAACAAGTTATGCATTCCAGCTAGCTCCGTTCGTTTGTTGTTGTTACAGGAAGCGCATGGAGGCGGGCTGATGGGGCACTTTGGAGTGAAAAAGACGGAGGACATACTTGCTGGTCATTTCTTTTGGCCAAGGATGAGGCGAGACGTGGAGTGCTTTGTTGCTCGTTGCACGACATGTCAAAAAGATAAGTCACGACTTAATCCACATGATTTGAAGCCATATTTGGGAGAAGAAGATGAGCTTGAGTCGCGGACGACTCAAATGCAAGAAGGGGAGGATGATGAGGACATCAACACCCTCGATACATCCACACCAACTCAGTTACCGGTTTCTGGTCCGATCACTCGCGCTCGTGCACGTCAACTAAACTATGAGGTGAACTCGTTCTTGGCCTTATGTCCATCTTATCTAGACCGTGGAACTACGTGCTTTCTTGTTTTGCTTAGGAACAATGGAGAGGAGCCAATGGTAAGGGAATTTGCGCGGACGGGATTTGGACAGCAGAACAGCACCAACTTGTGACGGCCACCACGATTTCATACGGACTCCGATCTGGGCGTTCAAGTACTTCCTGGAAAGATTATCAAGTCTACTTTCAAACGGATCTGTCCTCATGTCCATATCTATTCTGAGTCGGCCGCAATAGTTATTTTAATACCAAGACCTTTTTCTGTCCAGGGTGCTGCATCACCAAAATTGGGCCCATGGCCCATGTATCGTTTGGAGTCCATTAGGGACTCGTGATTAGGGTTTCTCACGACCCTAGGGAGGTAATAAATAGTAGCAGCCACCCTCATTAGCTGGTGGGTTTTTGTTTATTCGTAAGTTAGCTTCTGCTGCTTCCTTGTACACGCGCGTGTCGACTAGATCGCCCGTCTACTTGTATCCAGAACCCCACTTTATATTGATTCAACAGATAAGTGCTTGTTCTTCTTGTTCTTGCGTTTTCTTCGATTTCTTGCAGGAACAAATGCCCTCGTGGTCAGGTTGATTGTGCGCCAGCAAGATCAATACAATTTCGGAGTCGGTGTACCGATCGCTAAGGCGCATCGTCTTGGGGACAGTGTAGTCGGATCGCCAATGTCTTCTCCTCCACAAATCGAACCTTCCTATTCTCATCGAAAGATCGGGAACCAAGATCCTATCAGCACCTTTCCTATGTTAGGCACCGGGAAGGATCCAAGTCCTCTCTTGTTGAAGGCCTTTGCTTGTTGGAAGAGGATTTCCTTGTGCTTGACTTCTCCTTTTGAAAGTCTAGCCACACTAGTGCGGAGACTCTCAATTTCTTCCAACAAGTCCTTCTCCCTAGCATTAGCTTTCAAAGGCAAAGACTTGTGCAAAGCATTAGTGGCATGAGAAGTAATGGATATGTTATCATTAAGAGTTTTCTTCTTCATATTTTTCAACTCTTGATCAAGCATGTCATGAGCAAGGTTAAGTGTTTGATGTTCTTGTGTTAACTTGTTGTGCTCTTCCAAGAGTGTTTGGTGTACTAAGTTAAGTTCATGATTATCTATCTTGATTTTAGCCTTTTCTTCCTCAATTTGCTTGACATGGGATTTGAGCGTGTCATGCTCTTTGAGTATGCTTTCATACTTGCCAAGCAAATCAAGGTTAGCACTTTCAAGTCTAGCACGAGTTTCTTCAAGCACTTTAACCTTACTCTTTTCCCTCTTAATGATAGCATGATATTCATTTATCAAAGAAGTTAAATCATTGGGGGAAAGCTCATCATCGCTAGAGTCATCACATACCTTGGTGTTACCTTTTGCCATGAGGCACATGGGCGGTGGATGAAGAGGTGAGTCATTATTGTTGGCAATGGCGAGGTCGGCCAAGCTTTCTTCTTCTGCTTCACTCTCTTCATCACTTGTTTCTTCGTCGGTGACCCATTCATTTGCCTCACACATGAACACCTTTTGTGGGCCATTTCTCTTCTTTGGTAAGAGTCTTGCCTTCTTGCCCTTGTCATGTTTCTTCTTCCCAAAGGATCTTGGCTTGGGTCTGGCCTCTTCTTCATCTTCTCCACTTTCTTCAAGCTTGCGATGCTTGCTCTTGTAGTTCTCTCTTCGTTTGTCCGGTCTTGGACAATCATAAGAGATGTGGCCTTGATCACCACAATTGTAGCAAGTCTTGTGATCATCTCTCCTTGGTAGAAACGCTTTCTTCTTGGGATCAAAGGTGTATCCCTTCTTGGTAATCTTGGAGTTCAAGCGTGAGAACTTTCTCATAATCAATGCAAGCTCATCATCATCATCTTCACTTGATGCTTGTTCTTCTTCACTTGAGCTAGGCTCAACCACCTTCTTCTTCTTGAGGCTTGTTTTCTTGGTGGAGGCCTTTAGAGCAATTGTCTTTGAAGATGATTGCTCCATCATCCCAAGTACACTCATCTCATGAGCGTGTATTTCTCCAATGAGCTCCAAAACTTCAATGTGGTCAAGTGACTCTTTTTGGAGCATGGAGTTGATGATGTTGTACTTTGGCTTGGGAAGGAGCATGAGGATCTTGCGGTTGATGAGTGCCTTGCCAAGAGAAGCAATGTCAAGAGCATTGATTTCTTCAATAAGCACATTCAAGCGAGAGAACATTTCATTGACATTTTCATGAGGAAGCATTTTAAATTCATCATACTTGGCTTTAAGCATATGATATTTTAGTTCTTTGACACAAGAAGAGCCCTCATGAATCTCTATTAAGCAAGCCCAAATTTCACGAGCTTTTTCTTTACTAGCAATTCTAGCAAATACATCTTGACTAATACATTCATAGATTGCATTCCTCGCTTTAGCATCCCATTCAATTTGAACATAATTGTGTTCTCCAAACCCCGCGTGGGTCGCTTCCCATACTTCGAGCGCAATAGCCTCTTGATAAGCGCGCATGCGTGCTTTCCAGTAGGCAAAGTTCTTGCCCTCAAAGATAGGAACCGAACCCCCAACCTTGGCCATTTTAGCTCTCTAGCGGTGAAGCTAGAATGATCCTATGAGCAACCTCGCTCTGATACCAATTGTAAGGACCGAATGCCTAAGAGGGGGGGTGAATTGGGCTTCCTTCGAAAAATTCTAAGCAATGAAACTTAATTTCTAAAGCCCAATTCCCTACGCAAACTATCTATTCATTCTAGTAGATAGAAACTTCGCGGAATATAAAATGCATAAAAGTAAGGGAAAGGAGAAGGATGCAAACTCCCGAGGAGACAAGGATTTATCCCGTGGTTCGGCAAGATCGTCAAGATCTTCCTACATCCACGTTGTGGCACCCACCAAGGGGTTTTGCCACACCCAAGTCATTGAGACGAGGGATCTTCACTATTCCTCTCCGTTCGCCTCCCTTTGCAAGGTGGAGCTCAAGCCTTGTACAACTTCGACCTTCCGGGCTTCCACACACGCCTTGGCAAGCTCCGGAAGTCTTCTCACAGTTACAAACACCAAGGGCACTCCCTTGAGGCTCTCACACTATCCTAGAGAGTCCACTCACCCAGAATGGAGGCACACAAGCCCTCTCTCTAGCTAGTTCTAGCCTAAATCTTGGTGTATAAATGATCGAAATGGTGTGGAAGTGATTGCTCTTGGTCTTGAACGCTTGTGGATGGGTTGATGGTGTCTGGTGATCAAGACTTGACGAAATGACAGGATTAGGGGGTATTTATAGCCAGCCTCCCCGAAATAGCCGTTGGAAAAGTAGGCTGACAGAACTTTACTGTGAACACCGGATGATCCGATGTCTCCCCTTTAGTTATCATCGGTCAAGTTACTTTAGCTGACGTCATTGTGTCAGATATGACCGTTGTTAGACCGATGTTGATCCTGTCTTCTCATCAGATGATCCGGTGGCTCTTCCTCCAGAATTTACTCAAACTTGATGCTTACTGGAGTAATCGACCGATGTGTGCTTCTGTGTGCATTGGATGATCTGGTGAGTTGATTTTGAGAATTGGTCCAGAAATAATTGCTTCTGTTGAATCAGACCGATGTGCACTTTGCTTTATCATCGGATGATCCGGTGTGTACTTCTCCAGAATAGTTGAGAAATTTATCCTTCTGTTGAATTGGACTGATGTACCACTTCCTACACATCGGATGATCCGGTGTGTACTTCAGTTTTGAGGTCTTCTTCTTCTGTTGACACAACTCGACCGATGTAGTCATTTCACAAAACATCGGATGATCCGGTGTGTTGATCTTGTTTGCTTCGAGTTGTTTTAAGTTGATCTTTTGGAATTTGCTTGAGTGACCTCTTTGACATTTGTTGGGAATGTTCTTATGATGAATATTGAGTTCCTTGTGTTGTCAATTTTGATGGAATTGCGTTGACGTATGAGTTCTTCTTTTAGTCTTCATGAAAATCGATTAACCCCTTAGAATAGTTCGTTGAGGGGTCTCCATTTGTATCCAATGAGCAGTAGATGATATGAATAGATAGTTCATTACGTTTGATGTGTTATACGTGAGACCTCGCATCCACAAACTCATTAGTAATATCTAACGGTTGTCATTAATCACCGAAACCATACCTCATGGGGGCCTAGATGCTTTCACCAACTTTTTTTGGTCTGATATTTATCCACACTAACCAGAACTAGAACCCAATCTTCATGAAAATCCTTAGATTTTCCTGTAGAGCCCTTTAAAGAAAAATCATGTTTGATTTTTATCTGTTGATTCACTTCATAGAAAAATCTGACATTTTGCCAAAATGTTCTTTAGTAAGTTTCTCAATTCCTGTAAAAGTTTCAGTTTCATTGGAATTTATTAACCTAGTTCAATCTGAAGATTTTCCTAACTAGTCATAGAATATCCAAAAAAACAACAAATCTTTTTTAGTGAATTATCCAGCCTTGTAAAATCGATTTCTCCCTGTAGGAAGCTTAGGAAATTGTGGAACAAACTTTCCTAGAACCAGTGAGACCCCCTCTGTATGGTACAACCACTGGTAGCCGTGATAGACCTCCAGAATTACATTGAAAATTCAGAAAAGGCTAAACACTTAAGAAATTTTGTAGACCAATATTTTCAATTGTTGTATCTTAAACTTACCTGGTTATTCCAACATGACCATGTAAACTCCCTGTAATTTTCTCAGGCTCAGGGAATCTGTAGAACCTGTATAAATTGAGACCACATCCCTATGTACAAAACAATATCTATTTCACTTCATATGTCCATTACCTAAGTTCATCTTGTTTCCTTTCTGTTGCTGTCCATTCTAGCAACAGAACTTCAAGTCCTAACTAATATTAATCCTTCTTGAGTTATAATCAACTTCAATTGTTATAATAATAAATTGCAATCTTTTATTTGCATATTATTTGATAGTGTTCTTGACGAAGGTGGCCGACAAGAAGCACAACCCGGAGCTGAGGATTTTCATAGTGATTCTGGTGTGGCGTGATTTTCTCATCGAAGAATACTAACTGATCGTCGCTGACTTTTATCACAACAGAAAGGAAAGCCCCGGTTTGCATTTAAGTGTCTTTTAAAGTTTTTCTTTTATACACACTGTATTTAATAGACTTGATACGTGCATTAGGTCTATGTTGATTGAGTACTCCACATGCATGACCAAATAATCCTTGGAGTGGATGGGTAGTATAAGACTCCCTCGAGTTATATTGCTATGCTTAATGTTTAGTTAGAAGATCGGTAGAAGTCGAGTATGTTGGATACTACACGCGAGATCGGTCACATTTTATTGATCACAAGTCAAGTAGTTGAATTCTACTTGCGAGAGAAGTCGAGTGAGGGAAACCTACTCACGAGTTGTTACCATAACATTAACTCTTTAATATGAGACGTGGATGGGGATTTGTGTAGGTTGGTTTGCCCACATCGTGCATGGGTCAGTAATGACGAGGCAGGTGTTGGGGAGATGGATTGGTTACCCCGTCTGTGTCGGTTAAGGCTCGTCTCATGCTTGGCGCTGTTGAGCAAGTTTGAGCTGTACCGGAAAGCATACTAGCGATATGGGACCCAAGAAACCGATGTATCTTGAGGATCCTATGTTGGAACCTTTTCAATTGGCTTAAGCAGTCTGCTGTTAGTACAGTGGGAGGTAACTTACTCAAGAACATCTCACGGCAGAGGTGTACCTTGAAGTGAGCTCACTGTTTGGGTTGATCGAACTATTTCGATGTGGTTGAATCTGGGAAAAGGTGGCTGCGTGCGACATCAGTGGAGTGTGCCGATGCAACTCCGAGTATGGGCGTACGTGTCTTGCAGTCCGGGTGTTTTTGGTTCGAATCACCGTCACTCACGGTTATGGATTGAGCATACTTGGTCACTGAGTCTTGACGTAGTAAGAAAGAAAAATGGAAAGATTATGAATATGTTGCTATAAATAATTCTTTGTATTGCAACCTTGGCTGCTATAGAGATAGCATAATTAAAATTTCAAATTTTCAAACATTTAACTTGAATAAAGCTTATGTAGCCTTGAGCAAGTATCATTGTGGACGAAGCATTTCTTGTTTGATTGTAGAATTCACAATGATGCTATGCCCATGGATCGCGTATGCTACATTGAAACTGACCACTAAGGATTTACTTTCGGCGAGTCCATTCCTGCAAATTTAGCTTTCCAGTCTTTAAATTTTCCAGTATGTAGAGTTACATGCTTTAGGTGAGAGGGTTAAGTCTTGCTGAGCCTTGTGCTTACGGTTGCTATGTTGTGGTTTTTGCAGGTATTATTAGCTTATGCTTAAGTTGTGGTTGTCCGTGAGACCTCGAGCTTGTCGAGATGTATCTCAGAGAAAACCTTGCCGCTGCTCTATGCTTCGTGTTGCTAGTGAGAAGCGTCCGCAGGCAGGGATGACTTATCTTGTGCATAGTTAGTTGAGAGTATGAGTATGTATATTCCACTGCGTTGTATATTATGTTGTAAAAGAGGATCATCTTGTGAAATAAAATATTTGTGTTGGTTATTTTGTAAGACTTTTCTTGTGTTCTGTTGGGTGTCGCATCGCACGACACCACCCAATGCGATTCCTGGAATGTGTGGACCTCGGTATCCCACACTCAGCCAGTTCTTCTCAAGACTGGCAGAACTGGCGCTTCCTTTCTTTAAGTTATTGAGGAAGTCTGGACCATTCCATTGGTCTGAAGAAGCAGAAAAGGCTTTCCAAGAGCTCAAGCAGCTCCTCACCACACAACCAATCCTGGTAGCTCCGAATCCTGGTGAGCCTATTTTGCTTTACATTTCGGCAACTATGGAGGTTGTCAGTATGGTCCTAGTTGCGGAAAGATCGAAGCCAACTACAGTTCAGGAGCCCAGACCCCTCCGGGAGGATCCAGAGTTACCTGAAGGAGAGTTTGGGTCTCAGCCCCCAGACGCGGATCCTCAAGGCAAGCACCCAGATGATCAACATCTCTCAACCGAGGGAGTTCTCACGACTGAAGAAGAAGTTCCGAATCCCTCCGGAAGGGTCCGGGAAGCTCAAGAAGAAGGTCCAGACCCCTCCGGGGGGGGGGGGTCCGGGTTGATGAAGAAGAAGCTCTGGGACCTTCTGAGAAGGTTCCGACTGTCCAGCGACTAGTGTACTTCATCAATGATGTACTCCACGAGCCATGACTCGATACATTGAGGTGCATAAGATGCTCTATGCAGTTCTTGTTACCTCAAGGAAGCTTCGACATTACTTCCAAGCCCACAAGATTTTAGTGGTAACCTCCTATCCACTGTGTGGTATACTGCATAACCCCAATTCTACGGGAAACATTGCAAAATGAGCAGCAGAGCTCGCAGAGTTCTATCTCAAATTCTTGCCTCGGCATGCTATCAAGAGTCAGGCATTGGCTGACTTCATGGTGGAGTGGACCCCTTCTTCATAAAATCCAGGGGACCATAGTGAGCAAAAGCTAGAACCCAAGGTCCCAGTTTTCACCGAGCCTCACTGGACTCCCTAATTCGGTAGCTCCATGCAAAAGCAGGGGGTCGGAGCTGGAATTCTTCTCCTCGCACCAACCGGGAAGAAGGTCAAATACATGGTGCACCTTGACTTCAATGCAACCAACAACATGGCGGAGTATGAAGCTCTCATCTACGGGCTCAAGGTGGTGCTATCATATGGCATCAAGCAGATGCTGGTGATGGGTGATTCGCAGCTCAATATTGTGGGGACCGTAGTCCCGACGTCCAAGGATCTCATCCTGTGGTGTCGTGCGATGCAGCACCTAACAGGACACATGATAAGAATGCAAAACAAGCAAAGTTTTTATTTCACAATAAGAAGAGTTTACAAAACAGTGTACAACAGAGGTACACATGCAGCGGAAAATACATACTTGTAATCTCACTTAACCAAGCAGGAGAGAAGATGTTCATGCCCTAGGACGCTTCTCACTAGCAACATGAAGAACATTCAGCAGCGGCGTGGTTCATATGAGATTCATCTCGACACCTCAAGGTCTCATGTACAACCTGAACAGCAGAAATAAACCTAATACCTGCAAAAATCATTAAAGCGCAAACGTGAGCATAAGGCTCAACAAGACTGACCCGTCTCACTAGACATATGCAATGTAAAGTCTAACCATAGGTAAGAATAGCATAAATAGACTCGCCTACCAGTGGATCCTTATAATCATGTTTTAAGTAGCAAATGACATTCTTCAGGCACGACACATCATAGACTCCACAATCAAACAAGAAATGCTTTGACGATGATATGACATGCCCAAAGCACATAACACTATTACAGGATAAGTATTTGGAAATTGTAAACTTTTAATTGTGCTATCTCTAAGCCACACAAGGTTGCAAAACAATTATAATTCAATACATCATATTCTTATGGCTTCTTCAGTATTTACTACGTCACAACGCAGTGAACAAGTGGCACTCTATTACTACGAGGGACTGTGATTGCAATCAGGACACACCTAGACAACACGACACATACGCCCTTTCGGAAATGCTAGCGAGTACATCAGTACCTACGTAGCACTTCAGTACTAGTCGTATATGGCCACCTTTCACCCAACACTCGAATGTCGAACCGGTCGATCCGTCACGGGCAGGAGGTCCCTGCGTGGGGCGTACTCTCACGTGTCCACTAGCTGATTTACACCTTACTGCCCTCAACCTACGCCTATAAAACGGAACAGTATGCCTTGAAAAAACAGTATCAAGCTACGTTAGTTTGCTGGAGCCCATTTCTCCAGTATGTCACCGGTAAAATTCAAGCTTGTCCTGCAGGGCCGCACACGGATCGGTCCTCAATCGACACAAGTAGGGCTACACACATGAGACCACGTTTCACTGCATCCTACTTGCCGCACGGTCTCAATTTCATATTCATAAACTATTTCTTGATCCAATTAATCCCTTGTGGTAAAATTTTATCTCGCGATTAGATTCCAACTACTCGACTTCTACCGGATTCCTATGAACATAAGCATGGCAATTTCTACTCATCGGGTTGTAGACCTACCCAATACTCCATGGGATTTGTGGGACATGCAAGTGGATGTTAAACACCTTAAATGTAATGCACAAACATCTGAAGACGTAAGGTGAATGAAAACTGCAAAGACACTGTAAGGAACTTAAATGCAAATCAGAGCTTGCCTTGTTTGCGACTCTATAGCAATGTCAGTTGTTATGGCTTGGTCTTCCTTCAGAGAATCCGCTATGGAATCTTGAAGTTGGAATTCCTCGGCCTTCTCCTCTAAGAGAAGCTTCTCGTTGATCACCTATCATCACGTTCCTATCGACATGATATGCATATAAGTAATTAAGGTAATCTAATAATGGACTTGGCGAGTTGTACAAACCTTAAGAAGAAGAGGCTTAACTAGGAAGATTAGATATGTCTCAAATGGGTGGAGAAACAATGGATAAGTCAAGTGGTCAGAGTAGTGTCGAGACGTGAATCGAAAGGTGCAATGCAAGCACGCAATGCAATTATTCACTTAACACTTGGAGCTATGCCACTCAAGATTGATAAGACTGAATGGTGAAGGGGTGTTCGACTGATTCAGATAAGGATGTCCAAGGCATCAAGTGGAACATTGAGAGATCAAG
Source organism: Tuctoria greenei (assembly GCA_036927565.1). NCBI lineage: Eukaryota > Viridiplantae > Streptophyta > Magnoliopsida > Poales > Poaceae > Tuctoria > Tuctoria greenei. The sequence continues at coordinate 138,358,222 of JAYESD010000008.1, read as the reverse complement.
ATATGAGTGAGTTGTGCAACAAGGGGTCATGAATCAGAAGTCGACCAAAGAAGTTGTTTCAACTCATAAAGGAGTAAACCTAGTGTAAGGATCGAATGCCCAAGAGGGGGGGTAAATTGGGCTTCTTTTCAAAAATTAACGCAATAAAACTTAATTACTAAAAGCCCAATTCCCTACGCAACCAACCTATGCATTCAAGTGAATAGTGACTATGCGATATACGAAATGCATAAGTGTAAGGGAGAGGAAGAGAATGCAAACTCCCAAGGAGACACGAGGATTTATCCCGTGGTTCGGCAAGATCGTCAAGATCTTCCTACATCCATGTTGTGGCACCCACCAAAGGGTATAGCCACACCCAAGTCACCGAGACTAGGGATCTTCACTATTCTTCTCCGTTCGCCAACCTCGGCAAGGTGGAGCTCAAGCCTTGTATAACTTGGATCCTCCGGGCTTCCACAATCATCTTGGCAAGCTCCGGAAGTCTCTCTCAATTACAAACACCAAGGGACACTCCCTTACAGCTCTCACTATACTAGAGACTCCACTAACCAAGAATGGAAGCACACAAGCACTATCTCTAGCTAGTTCTAGCCTATCTCTTGGTGTGTAAGTGCTGTAAATGATCTAGAAGTGGTAGCTCAACGTCTTGAATGCTTGAGAATGTGTAGAGTATGTCTGGTGATCAAGACTTGTCGAATAGACAGGTTGAAGGGGTATAAATAGCCAGCCTCCACGAAATAGCCGTTGGAAAAGTAGGCTGACATCACTGTTCTGCGAACACCGGATGATCCGATGCTCTCCCTTCTGTTATCATGAGTCAAGTTCACTTTAGCTGATGTCACTGTGTTAGATATGACCGTTGTTAGACCGATGTTACACTTGTCTTCTCATTAGATGATCCGGTGGCACTTCCTCTAGAATTGGTTCAGGCTTGATGCTTACTGAAGTGATTAACCGATGTGTATATTGCTGTACATCGGATGATCCGGTGCTACACTTGGTCCAAGGATATTGCATACTGTACTGATGGACCGATGTAACATTGCCCTTAACATTGGATGATCCAGTGAGTACTTTGTTCTGAGGTCTTCTTCTTCTGCTGAATCAACTCGACCGATGTGTTGTTCTCTAGAAACATCGGTTGATCTGGTGAGTTGATTTTGTTTTGCTTCGAGTTGTTCTGAGTGATTATTTTGTATTTTGCTTGATTGACCTCTTAGACATTTGATGGAGATATTCTTCTGATGATTGTCAAGCATTGAGTGTTGTCAATTATGGTTGAATGACTTTGACATATGAGCTTTTACTTCTAATCTTCATAAAATGATTGATCTCATAAAATGATTGTTTAGGGGTCTCCAATGATCAGTGGTTGATGTTCATATTCATATTGATTTCATTTAATTGAGTGATATGGGAGACCTTGCATCCACAAATTCATTAGTAAAATCCAATGGTTGTCATTAATCACCGAAACCATACCTTAGGGGGGCCTAGATGCTTTCAATCTCCCCCTTTTTGGTGATTGATGACAACACAACAAGTGAAGCATAATAATAATGAATTTGATAGTATGATACATAAGAAGATATGCAATGAGTACAAGATATGGCATATTAAACTTGAAAACTCAAAAGAGATTAATAATGCGAAAACTCAATCGATCAATAACTCAAATAAGTGGCACCTGAATACTCAATGACACATGGAGACTCAATATGAATAGCAAAGGAGTAGCAAAAACACCAAATTACAAAAGATAGAGATAGAGACTCCCCCTACAGCTAGGACACTCCCCCTGAGGCTATCCTCCCCCTGACTCTCTCTAACTCTTCTCCCCCTTTGGCATCAAGACACCAAAAAGGGATCCGAGTGCCTAAGAACCCTGAGAGCTCGGAGTGATGACGAATTGGTCACCGTCGGGGGTGCTGGCGTCGGAGCTGCTGCCTGCTGCTCTGGCTGAGGCTGGACTAGAAGTGGAGGGAGCTGTAGGAGCCGTAGGAGCCGCTGTCGGTGCCTGCTGAGTTGGAGCTGCTGGCAATGGGGCACTGACAATGGATGCTGGCGTCTGCTGGAACAACGTCGTAGCCAGTAGTGGAGAGTGGATCGGTGCGCTCGGAGCAAGCAATGGAGACATGCTAATCGTCGGGATCGGCGTGGTCGGCACTGGAGCTGCAGTTGGAGCAAGGACAGGTGGGGGTGGAGCAAAGCCTGGCAGCTGCGACGGCAGGGCAATCCCAGTCTGGGTGTAGAGGTTGGTGATCAACCCCAGGAAGCCCATCATCGCCTGCTGCATCTGCTGCTGCTGGTCGAGGGAGCGCTGGTGCATCTGGTCTATCAGCTCCGTCAGCCTGTCTGTGTCCTCTCGCCTCTCACGGGTGATCTGGCGCTGCATCTCCTGCTGCTACTGCTGGAGCTCCAAAAGACGTGCTGCCTGCTCAGCTCGGACCTGCTCACCTGCAAGCCGGTCCAGGCACTGCTGCTCAACCATCTGCTAGAGTAAGGAGGTGAGCTCGGACGGCTGAGAGACCTGTGCCTCTGAGACGGGAGGTGGAGTAGGAGGGGGCACGGTCGAGCCTCCAGCCTCCGCGTCGTGCTGCCTGGGTGAGGGAGGAGGTGGGAAGTACTCCTCAACACTATCATCTGTGTCGCTCTCGGACCATATGTGCTGAAGGTCCTCACCCTGAGCCTCTGCCTGTGCAAGCCTCTCATCTTCCTTCTCCAGATCTGACCAATCCTCCTTGGATAGCCGAGCACGGACCTGATGCTCGACTCGACGGCCAAGGCGGCGGTCTCCAGGAGCTGGAGCACGGTAGTGGCTGAACCGTGTGACATTCTCGTCAGTGAGACTTTCAAGCACGGCGGACACCTAAGGAACAACCATGGAGATCAAGTAGTTGATCCAGTGTCCAAACACAAGCTGCCTCATCATGCCAACTTCGTCAGTGATCACGTCCTCCATCTCACATATGAGGATGTCCACAATATCGAACTCCATCCCGTTCATGATGTAGAACAGGAGGGTCTGCTGCAGGCTGGTGAACCCCTCTAGGTATCCGAACCTCAGAAAAAGTGTGCGGTGCAAGGCAAGGTGCACTGTGCGCACAGCTGGAGTCAGCAGTGCCGATACCCTCGGCTGGTCTGGAGAGAAAGACGGTGCAAACAGAGAGCGTATCTCCTCCAGTGGTGGTGCCACTCCTCCAGTGAGCGGCCTCCTCGGCGGGTCTGCCTGTCCATACACTCTCTTGTGCAGGCAAGTGTCATGGAGATCCACTCCTAGCAGCTGTGCGAAAGTCTGTCTCGTCAAGTGATGGTGCTGGCCCATGAACATGAAGTCTATAGACCTGCAGCCCTCAGAGACGTAGAGGGTGGCGTAGAATACGCGGACCCAGTCCTCCACGTAGTCACTCCTCTCGTAGGACATCAGCTCCACCAGCCCTCGATACCTCACAAAGTAGGGGTGTATCTCCGTCTCGGCTGCTAGTGCAAGCTGATCCCAGTCCAAGAAGTTGTGCTGGAAGAGCTTATGGCTTCGGCGTCTATACGTCTCGTACAGCGACGCCTGAGTCAAGGTCCAGAACCGGCTGTCCACAAGTGCCTCTCTGGGCTGCGGGAACCACTCCTCAAGCAAAACGCTCCATCTGAGTCTTCCGAGCTGCTTGGGCTTCATCTTCCTGTAATCTGTCAGCCGGACACCTTCACCAACATGGACGATGGTGTCCATCTCGTAGACGGCTCTCTGGGCCGCCCTGTCCTCTTGAAGATCGGCATCAGAGGGTCTCAAACGAGGTACTGCTAACAGATGACCCCCACGGGTCCCGGCTGAGCGCCGGCGAACAAGTGACACTTCCGGCTCTTCTTCTTCCTCAGACTCATCTAGCACGGGAGGTTGCCTCTGACGAGCCTCGCGAATCCTCAGTGATCCTCCTCGGCCACGCTCTCGCTCCTCGGCAGCGCAAGCGTCCATCAAAGCCTTCTTTTCCTCCTTCGAAAGCTTTTGCTTCTTTGCGGCCGGCTCCGCAATGGCCTTGCCCTTTCCCTTCTTGTCACGAGCCATTGCGATGAGACGATGCGCGAGGATGAAGTTGTGTCGGGCGCACAGACGCGGCCAGAAACCCTAGCAGCGAAGGTGGTGCATGGGAGGCGACGATCGGCGGCGCCGGGTGGAGCAGAGGCAGCGGCGGTGGCGCTGGGGAAGTGTGGAGCGGCAGCGCTGGGGGTGAGCGGCGGCGGTGGTGCTGAGGAAGTGGCAGCGGCGGCGCTGCTGCGGTGGTGCAGCGGCGGCCGGAGGGCGGTGGCGGCGGCGACCGGAGGCGGCGGCTAGAGGGCGGCGGCGGCGTGAGGCAGGGGAAGCGCGGGCGAAGGCGTCGGGGTCGGGGAGAGAGAAAGGAGGAGGCGGAGCGGCGCGCTTAAAAGGTGGGGCCCAAACCCTAGCTTGAAATTTAACACCGGATGGACCGACGTAAAACGATAGAGACATCGGTCGAATGTCACAGTAAGGGTATTCAAAAAGGTACCGTTGACACCGGATGGACCGACGTTGAACTGATTTGCATCGGTGGAATTTGGCACAGTTCCAAAAATGTGAACATCGGATGCACCGATGTTTCTCAGAATGAACTCGTCGGTTGATTTGTGTTACTGACTGAACTGGCTCTTGGTCTTTGAACACCAACTGATCCGGTGATGGTCTGGCCTAAGCATTGGATAATCCGTTGACTACAAAACAGCAACATCCCATATATGTCCTGTGACCAAACACACAAACAATGAGAAACACATGTCTCAGGACTTTTTGGGCAACCCCTTACCCCTCAAAAATGCTAAATGCCAATAACTTGGCTAAGCCTTAAAGCAAATAGAACACCGAGAAGAATAGAGAGGAAATCATCCAAATAAAATGTAAGGCCCATGCTTTGTGAGCTAGAGGATGAAGACTTCTATCTCTTCAAAGCATGTTCCTTTAGGCATTAATGCACCTAACATTTTGTTCTTCCCACATCATATGAGTTGAGATATTGCATTTCAAACAAGTCTCTTTCTCATGAGGTGGGTTCCCCTTTGTGACAATCTACCGTATACAATGCCAAACAATTTATAATGCAAGAAGTTTAAATATGAGTGCAAGTCTATATGGCAGGCATCATGCAAGACAAAAAGTAAATCTATCTTGCCAAGTTTGAACCTTTCAAAGGCTTCTTCAGGGAGACCCACTTTCCAAGCCTTGGGAAAATCCAAAGGAACCTCCATTCCAAGCTAACCCTTGCTCACCCCTATCCTTTGAAAGTTAGACAAGACCTATATGAGATGCATTCTTACATGGCAACTTACATGACGTTTGATGCATCTAGCAAATTTAATTCACTCCTTAGTCTAGAAAAAGTTTTTTCATCAAGTGGTTTAGTGAAGATATCCGCCAATTGTTCTTCGGACCTAACACCTCGCAATGAGATGTCTCCCTTAGCTTCATGGTCCCTCAAGTAATGATGGCGAATATCAATGTGCTTAGTGCGGGAGTGTTGAACGGGGTTTTTAGCTATCTTAACCGCACTTTCATTGTCACAAAGGAGAGGCACACAACCAAGTTTAATACCAAAGTCCAAAAGGGTTTGCTTCATATAAAGAATTTGGGCACAACATGCACCAGCCGCAATATATTCCGCTTCCTCTGTGGACAAGGCGACGGAATATTGCTTCTTGCTAGACCAAGATACTAGGGAACGCCCAAGCAAGTGACACCCACCAGAGGTACTCTTGCGATCCACCCGACATCTGGCAGAGTCCGAATCCGAGTATCCCAAGAGATGGAATTTTGCACCTTTAGGGTACCACAAGCCCACACTAGGGGTATGCTTAAGATACCTAAGTATCCTAAAGACCGCCTTCCGAAGCGATTCTTTAGGTGCCGCTTGAAAGCGAGCACACAAGCATACACTAAACATGATATCGGGCCTAGATGCGGTAAGGTAAAGCAATGAACCAATCATAGAATGGTAGTTGGATTTATCAATAGGTTTATCGTCCTTATCCGCGTCGAGATGACAATTTGTTGCCATTGGAGTGCTTCTTGAGCTACAATCTCCCATCTCAAATTTCTTCAAGAGGTCCTTGGTATACTTCTCTTGATAGGCGAAGGTTCCCTCTTGAAGTTGCTTGATTTGGAATCCAAGGAAGAAGTTGAGATCTCCAATCATCGACATCTCGAATTCCCTAGACATCATTTTGCCAAACTCATGGCTAAGAGCTTCGATAGTTGAACCAAAAATAATATCATCAACATAAATTTGACAAATAAATAATTCTCTGTTGATGTTTTTGGTGAAGAGTGTAGTGTCCACCCTCCCGATCTTGAATCCTTGCATGATCAAGAAATACCGTAGTCGTTCATACCATGCCCTAGGTGCTTGCTTGAGCCCGTAGAGCGCCTTGTGCAACCTATACAAATGATTAGGATTCCTCGGATCTTCAAACCCGGGAGGTTGTTCAACATAAACAAGCTCGTTAATGTAACCATTAAGAAAGGCACTTTTCACATCCATTTGATAAAGTCTAATATTATGATGTGATGCAAAGGCAAGAAGTATACATATGGCTTCTAGTCGGGCGACCGGAGCAAATGTCTCTCCAAAGTCTAGTCCTTCAACTTGCGAGAACCCCTTGGCCACAAGTCCTGCCTTGTTGCGGACCACAACGCCGTTCTCGTCTTGTTTGTTGCAGTACACCCACTTTGTTCCGATGACGTTCTTATCCTTGGGTCGCTCCTCCAACACCCAAACTTCATTGCGAATGAAGTTGTTAAGTTCTTCTTGCATGGCCATCACCCAGTTTGGATCTTGGAGTGCTTCCTCAATGTGAGTGGGTTCTACACATGAAACAAACGAGTAGTGCTCACAAAACGAAGCGAAATGGCGAGAATGTGTACTTACTCCCTTGACGGACTTCTGATAATTTTGTCCATCGGATGCGCCTTGGAGATGTGTCCATGCCTCATAAGTGGTTGTGAAGCACTTGGCGGTGGTGATGCGTGTTGCTCATCTTGTGGTTGGACTTGATCATGGACTTATTCTTCTTCTTCATTTTGTGTGGCTTGTGAGTCTTGAGTTGGCAATGGATCATCCTTCTCTTCTTCGTCAACCTGAGGCGCCATGGAAGTGTTGATGTTGGAATTTGAAGCTCCCCCTTGATCATGGCTCTCCTCAACTTTAGGCTTGATGTCTCCAATGGTCATGTTCTTCATAGCTTCTCGTAGAGGCTCATCATCTATTTCATCATGACCAAAACTCTCCTCTTGGGAGCCATTAGTTTCATCAAACTCAACATCACAACTTTCCTCAACTAAACCGGAGGTTTGGTTGAATACTCGATATGCTTTTGAGTTTGATGCATAATCAAGAAATATACCAACATCACATCTTCTTTCAAACTTACCGAGCCTTTTCTTGCGGTAGATGTAGCACTTGCACCCAAAGACTCGAAAGTAGGAGATGTTGGGCTTTCTCCCAATGAGAAGTTCGTACGGGGTCTTTTGAAGTAGTCGATGTAGGTAGACCCTATTTGCGGCATGGCACGCTGTGTTGATTGATTCGGCCCAAAAACTTCTCCGACGTGCCATAGTCATCAAGCATTGCTCGCGCAAGAGTGATGAGAGTCTTGTTCTTTCTTTCAACAACACCATTTTGTTGAGGAGTGTATGTGGCCGAAAACTCATGCTTCACACCTTCACTGTCACACCACTCCCCAATATTGTAGTTCTTGAATTCGGTACCGTTGTCACTCCAGACCTTGATGATGGGAAGTTGAAATTCCCTTTGAGCGCGGTTAGCGAAGGTCTTGAACACTTCCGGAGTTTCACTCTTGTCACCTAGAAACAAAGTCCAAGCATAGCGAGAGTAGTCATCAACAATAATAAGACAATAGAGGTTACCGCCAAGACTTTGATATGTGGACGGTGCGAAGAGGTCCATGTGGAGTAGCTCATGTGGCTTGGAGGTTGACACCATTGTCTTCATTGGGTGGTGTGAAGCAACTTGCTTCCCGGCTTGACAAGCGCTACAAAGCTTGTTCTTCTCAAATGTGACATCTTTCACGCCGGTCACCATCCAAGCTTGAATGACTTCTTGAGCTTGCTCATTCCTATGTGCGCTATGTGTCGATGCCATAGCCAACCCAAACTTGTCTTGGTGAAAAGACAAGTGGTCAAGCTAGCATCCTTGTTGGAGAAGTCTACTAGGTAGAGATGTCCATGCCGAAATCCTTTGAAGATTAGTTCTTGGCTTGTTTCACTACTCACAACAACATTATTTTTGCTAAAGGTGCACGTTAGTCCAAGATCACATAATTGTGCAATAGAAAGTAAATTGAAACTAAGTGACTTAACGTATAATACATTAGAAATAGATAAGTCATTTGAAATGGCAATCTTACCTAACCCAATTACCTTACCCTTAGAGTTATCACCAAAGGTGACTTGTTCATGATTACCGGGGTTTTCTATAGTGGTGAACATACCATCATTGCCGGTCATATGTTGAGTGCACCCGCTATCGAGTACCCAATGCTTTCCTCTGGCTTTGTAGTTCACCTACACACATGAATTCAATTTCTAACTTTAGGCACCAATGCGAACTTAGGTCCTTGTATGTGTGATACAAGTGTCTTTGGGACCCAAAGTTGCTTGGGGAGCTTCCCCTTCATGCCCTTCATGTCTTTGCCAATGAACCTTGCCTTCACCTTGCCATCTACTTTACTCAAGAGACAATAATGATCATTGAAAGTAGATTTGTAGTTAGTAGGCAATTTTGGATAAGGTAGGTTAGGAAGAGGATAGTCCCTTGTGTGGTGACCGGTGACCTCACAATGTTGGCAATAAGAGCCAACTTCCTTAATGAAGCTTGTTCTAAGCTCCGGTGAGGGCACCTTCCCTTTGTTAGGCACCGGGAAGGATCCAAGTCCTCTCTTGTTGAAGGACTTTGCTTGTTGGAAGAGGATTTCCTTGTGCTTGACTTCTCCTTTTGATAGTATAGCCACACTAGTGCGGAGACTCTCAATTTCTTCCAACAAGTCCTTCTCCCTAGTGTTCTCTTTCAAAGGCAAAGACTCGTGCAAGACATTAGTGGCATGAGAAGTAATGGATACCTTATCATTAAGAGTTTGTTTCTTTATATTTTTCAATTCTTGATCAAGCGCTTCATGAGCAAGGTTAAGTATTTGATGCTCTTGGATCAACTCATTGTGCATTCCCAAGAGTGCTTGGTGGGCTAAGTCAAGCTCATGATGATCTAGCTTGATTTGAGCATTATCCTCCTCAATTTGCTTGACATGGGATTTGAGCGTGTCATGCTCTTTAAGTATGCTTTCATACTTGTCAAGCAAGTCAAGGTTAGCACTCTCAAGCTTAGCACGAGTTTCTTCAAGAGCCTTAACCTTACTCTTTTCCCTCTTAATGATAGTGTGATATTCATTTATTAATGAAGTTAAATCATCGGGGGAAAGCTCATCATCGCTAGAGTCATCACATACCTTGGTGTTACCTTTAGCCATGAGGCACATGGGTGGTGGATGAAGAGGTGAGTCATCATTGTTGGCAATGGCAAGGCCGGCCAAACTTTCTTCTTCCGCTTCACTCTCTTCATCACTTGATTCTTCGTCGGTGACCCATTCATTTGCCTCACACATGAACACCTTTTGTGGGCCATTTCTTTTCTTTGGGAAGAGCTTTGCCTTCTTGCCCTTGTCATGTTTCTTCTTCCCAAAGGATCTTGGTTTGGGTTTGACCTCTTCTTCATCATCTTCACTATTTTCTAGCTTGCGATGCTTGCTCTTGTGGTTCTCTCTTCTTTTGTCTGGTTTGGACAATCATAGGAGATGTGGCCTTGATCACCACAATTGTAGCAAGTCTTGTGGTCGTCTCTCCTTGGTAGAAATGCTTTCTTCTTGGGATCAAAGGTGTATCCCTTCTTAGTAATCTTGGAGTTCAAGCGTGAGAACTTTCTCATCATCAATTCAAGCTCATCATCGTAATCTTCACTTGATGCTTGCTCTTCTTCACTTGAGCTAGGCTCAACCACCTTCTTCTTCTTGAGACTTGTTTTCTTGGTGGAGGCCTTTAGAGCAATTGTTTTTGAAGATGATTGCTCCATCATCCCAAGTACACTCATCTCATGAGCGTGAATCTCTCCAATGAGTTCTGAAACTTCAATGTGGTCAAGAGATTCTTTTTGAAGCATGGAGTTGATGATGTTGTACTTTGGCTTGGGAAGGAGCATGAGAATCTTGTGGTTGATGAGTCCCTTGCCAAGAGAAGCAATGTAAAGAGCATTGATTTCTTCAATAAGCACATTCAAGCAAGAGAACATTTCATTGACATTTTCATGAGGTAGCATTTTAAATTCATCATACTTGGCTTTAAGCATGTGATATTTTAGTTCCTTGACTCGAGAAGAGCCCTCATGAATTTCTGTTAAGCAAGCCCAAATTTCACAAGCCTTTTCTTTGCTAGCAATCCTAGCAAACACATCTTGACTAATACATTCATAAATTGCATTCCTAGCTTTAGCATCCCATTTAATTTGATCACCAACATAATTGTGCTCACCAAACCCCGCGTGTGTCGCTTCCCATACTTCGGGAGCAATATCCTCTAGATAAGCGCGCATGCGTGCTTTCCAATAGGCAAAGTTCTTGCCCTCGAAGATAGGAAGCGAACCCCCAACCTTGGCCATTTTAGCTCTCTAGCGGTGAAGCTAGAATGATCCTATGAGCAACCTTGCTCTAATACCAATTGTAAGGATCGAATGCCCAAGAGAGGGGTGAATTGGGCTTCTTTTCAAAAATTAACGCAATAAAACTTAATTACTAAAAGCCCAATTCCCTACGCAACAAACCTATGCATTCAAGTGAATAGTGACTATGCGATATACGAAATGCATAAGTGTAAGGGAGAGGAAGAGAATGCAAACTCCCGAGAAGACACGAGGATTTATCCCGTGGTTCGACAAGATCGTCAAGATCTTCCTACATCCACGTTGTGGCACCCACCAAAGGGTATAGCCACACCCAAGTCACCGAGACTAGGGATCTTCACTATTCTTCCCCGTTCGCCAACCTCGGCAAGGTGGAGCTCAAGCCTTGTACAACTTGGATCCTCTGGGCTTCCACAATCGTCTTGGCAAGCTCCAGAAGTCTCTCTCAATTACAAACACCAAGGGACACTCCCTTACAGCTCTCACTATACTAGAGACTCCACTCACCAAGAATGGAAGCACACAAGCACTATCTCTAGCTAGTTCTAGCCTATCTCTTGGTGTGTAAGTGGTGTAAATGATCTAGAAGTGGTAGATCAATGTCTTGAATGCTTGAGAATGTGTAGAGTATGTCTGGTGATCAAGACTTGTCGAATAGACAGGTTGAAGGGGTATAAATAGCCAGCCTCCACGAAATAGCCGTTGGAAAAGTAGGCTGACATCACTGTTCTGCGAACACCGGGTGATCTGATGCTCTCCCTTCTGTTATCATCGGTCAAGTTCACTTTAGCTGATGTCACTGTGTCAGATATGACCATGTTAGACCGATGTTACACTTGTCTTCTCATCGGATGATCCGGTGGCACTTCCTCCAGAATTGGTTCAGGCTTGATGCTTACTGGAGTGATTGACCGTTGTGTATATTGATGTCCATCAGATGATCCAGTGCTACACTTGGTCCAAGGATATTGCATACTGTACTGATGGACCGATGTAACATTGACCTTAACATCAGATGATCCGGTGAGTACTTTGTTCTGGGGTCGTCTTCTTCTACTGAATCAACTCGACCGATGTGTTATTCTCTCGAAACATCGGTTGATCCGGTGAGTTGATTTTGTTTTGCTTCGAGTTGTTCTGAGTGATTCTTTTGTATTTTGCTCGATTGACCTCTTAGACATTTGATGGAGATATTCTTCTGATGATTGTCAAGCATTGAGTGTTGTCAATTATGGTTGAATGACTTTGACATATGAGCTTTTACTTCTAATCTTCATAAAATGATTGATCTCATAAAATGATGGTTTAGGGGTCTCCAATGATCAATGGTTGATGTTCATATTCATATTGATTTCATTTGATTGAGTGATATGGGAGACCTTGCATCCACAAATTCATTAGTAAAATCCAATGGTTGTCATTAATCACCGAAACCATACCTTAAGGGGGCCTAGATGCTTTCACCTAGTTAAGTGATAAGTGTGGTCGCAGGGTTCTGATAAGGATGAATCAAAGTGAAACCCTAGCGACACTTAGAAAAGAAGTGAGATCGACATTGCTCGGACTCAAAGAGTCATCATAAGCACTGCTAACATAACATGAGCACCAAGACAACATTCAAATGACCTTTAGGTAAATCAGTCGCTACAACTATCTTCGCAAGCATTGTCCAAGGTCTTACATGACACTATTGCAGTGTCCTTTGCAAGATTGTCCAGATGAGCTCAGTGAACTCCTGGAACTCGAACATAAGGCATTACTATGTCGCGACGACGTGCTTTGCCATCTCGGGAAGATCATCTCATCGACGTTCATACCGACCCGGACTCGTCCATGGTGGTGAGAAAAATCCCAAACACCACCTTATGGGTCTCAAGGTTAGTGATGTCGACTCAATCGTCAGCAAGCGACTCGACGAACCTGTCGTCGATGGAACGACACACTTAGTTAAGCAATTCTGCGGACGGTTAGGAAACATCGTCGACATGATCAAGAAACTCTTATTCAAGGTTCCCTTGGTCTAGTTTTCCTTGTTGGTTGCAATGTTCTCGCATTACTCTGCCACAGATCACCAACAACCTTGGTTTGACCTGGAAGGCATTTTATCAAGCACCTTGGCTACACCTAGGACTCGATCACCCTTCCATCGATTAAAACCAAATTTGGCTTGGCAACCATTGTCTGACGAGTCGTGCTTGTGTTCTGGCACCACACACATCACGAGCATCCTTCATCTCGATGCCAGGGCATGATGAAGGCTCAAAACATCACGACGACGACATGTGGTCAAACGTCGATGCAGCGAGAACATGGAACAGAGGGGCGAAGGACGATGGCAGTGACTGACCTGATGCGCGGTGATCGGAGCACGACGTTGGGGATGAAACGGGGCATGGCCAGGAGCCATGGAGGTGGCAAGTCGCGAGGCGGCAACGACTGGTCGGCATCGAGGTTGGCGGTGGAGGAACGCGTTTTGGGGGCGCGCATGGCGGCGCTGGGCTCAGGACGGCGGCGACCAACGCTGAGTGGAGTAGCGAGCGACGCGACGGTCGATGTGCCGGCGAGCAAGGGCGAGCGCGGGCGTGTGGGCGAGTAGGGAGGCGAGCCGGCGGAAGAAGCGGCCATGGCGCACGGGCAGCTGCGACCGTGAGCGCGGAGGCTGACGGACGGCGAGTAGAGGAGTCGGGTGCGGCCATGGCGAGCAGCAGAGCGCCGGCACACGAGCTTGTCCAGGCTGCGGCACAGTGTGCGGCGGCAGCACTGGCGAGGCGCTCAGGAACGAGCTGCGAGCTGGTGGACGCTGCGACACGAAGGGGCGCGTGCGCGATGTGTCAAGGCAAGCAGCCGCGGGGGCGAGCTGGCGGCCGGCATGGAGCGGCGCTGCAGGCGGTCGGGTGGTGGCCAATCGGCGTGCGCGCAGGGGCGCGCGCGATGTGACGAGGAGACGCGGCAGGGGGGGAGCCGGCGGGCAGGCGCGATGCGGCGATGAGGCGCACGCAGCATCGGCCATCACCGTAGGCGGCCGTGGGGAACCGACTGCTTCATCCCCGGAGCTGGCGGCGGCAAGCAGGGGTCGGGACGAGGCGGAGCGCCAGGGCGGCTGGGACGCGGCCAGGAGCGCGGTGGAGCAACGCTGGGAGGAGCGCACCGCGGCGGTGAAGGAACGTGAATGGCCATGTTCGGTAGAGTGGAAGCCACATAGAGAAGAACAAACAGAACAGAGCACTTCACTTGTGAGGATAAGACTGCCACGTGGGCCCCACTTACCCCTTTCCTCCTTATCCTCACTCAAAAATTCCAATTAATTACTAATTGTGCTCAAAAAAGATCAAAATGGTAGTTTAGTTATTCGACAATTTAATAATCCAAGGATAATTTACAGTCTTTCATTTGATTGGTTTGAATTTGATTTTTGATTTAATTTACAGTCAAAACAAGAGCCCTTATGGCTTGATAAACTTTTTAACTCGTAAATAATGTTCAAAATTAGTAAACTTTATAATGGCTGCTAATTGAATTATTTGGAGCACCTTGGTAAATACAAAATCTTAATTTGACTAATTTAAGTATGAAACATGAATTTGAATTTAATAGTTCGAACTCTAGATATTAATTTAAATTAATCAATTAAAAGCTTTTCAAGGAGTCAATATATGGTTTCATTGGCACACTTAATTTAATTATTAACAACCCTCGGCTAATTCAAATCTTACATTAAATTTAGCTGATTTATAATTAATATTCTCGCCCTGTGATTTGGCATTTGGTTTGAACACCTTTGATTTTTGGGCGGCTGAGGCGTCAGCGCCCGGCGAGCGGCAACATGGACTGGGCGGGTAAGAAGCCCTGCCACGAAGGGCGGAAGGGAAAATATGGGGTGTTCAGAGATAAGGACGACGCGTCATGGTATGTAGCTGGCGTTCGATAAGTACAAGCAGAAGAGGAAACCAATGTCGTTTGATGAGATCTGACTAGTGGGTCACCCGGTAAGTGGGTCCCATGCAAGATATTATCCACTCAAGTCTATTTGAATGAGTATGACAGACGCTCTCGAATTACTACACTTCCTTCATGTAGTTGGGAACTCCATGTCGTTGCTTAAGAAGAGGTGAAACTTGAATTTGAATTAACACTCGAAACTTTAATAGTTCATGTGACATCTTCCAATTAAAACTTAAAGTTTTTAACAAGTTCTTTCTGTGATCATTGGTTAACTAACATTATTCCTGTAAATTTGAATTTTGATTTCACTATAAAAAAATTTTAAGTTCACATTTCGCGTTTTTGTTCTTCTCAAATCGGGCTTTTACAATCCTTCCCCCTTAAAGGAATCTCGTCCCGAGATTCTAGCGAGTGGAATAACAGAAACGATGAGGGTACAATCCGTAGAAGAGGGTCATTGATTAAGGAAAATGACAATGCCCTTAAAGACTTGGGTTCTACGAAGTAGTGATTATCTTAAAGCATCTTATGAAATTCTAAAGTTTGCTTTTGGTGATTCCAGTCTTAAGGTTTATAATCTTGACAGGATGCTCGACATGACAATATCACGTCGTAAAACTCCCATGTCTGTTACTGAACTTTTATCGCTGTCCTCTTACACTGGCATGACATCTTGTTCTGTCCTAGTCTTAACTGGAAGAATCAGGACTTGTTCTTTGCTTCTCTAGGTCACTTCGATAGTTTGAAACTATCTTTGCATTGACTTGGTTGCTTGCTTTGTTTTGCATAGGTCCTTACAACTTAATGTGGCATTTCTCCTGACATAAGTTAAGATGGTTTATGGGGTTAAACAATAATCATGAACCTGGTTTGATGTTTAGCCAACCATAGGATCCCTTAGCGGTAGCATAATAGTAGCAAAGCACTCAACACTCTTATGTGATCAAAACAGCAGGAATACTGAAGATATGGCGACTACAAGGTTTTTGGGTATATCAACATCTTCAAACAATAGAAATAGAAGCTGAAGACTCTTCGCGGTGGCAAGATTTACATATTCAGTATCCTAAAATGTTCCCAACACTGCAAAGAACTCAATCATATGGTAACTACAAGGTTATCCAGCTTACCATACACCAAGTCAAGAACTTATAGGAACTTCAAGGAGTTTCGCGAGGTTGATAATCAAACGGAACCTTTGCGAGTAATGAGAATCATAAATTGTACAAGGTTGATCATCTAACCGGTGATCACACGATGAAGAACTGTATAATTGCAACAATCAAAGCACTTGCACTTAAACAAGTCAAGGACGGAAGTTCAAGTGTCTGTTTAGTTGCAAGGGAGGTTGAGTGATCATTAGACCAGGTATCAATCAATGAAAGAGAGATCAACCATATAAGAAGTCAAATGAAGATAGTGAAATGATTGTAGTCACCTTGGAATAGTCCGAACGGAAGTACATAATCTTGCTCTAAATATTTGTATTATCATGCATTCTATCATTCGCACTTCATTGGTAATGATGCTTCATAATGCGTCATATGTTGTATGGTGCAATGAATATGCACATGGTATGGTGCAAATGATGCATATGTATGGTGCAAATGGTGCACATGTAGGGTGCAGTAGCTTTTGTAGTTTGAGCAAGACTAAATGAACCACACACACAAAACTCAAGTACTGTCTGATTATTTGCAAGTATTGGATACCATGGTCGTGAAAGACACTCAACAGGTGATGTCTCTTCCATAGCTCGACCACGATCAAGAAATTCACTTTTAAGAGCATTGACAAGGAACGCGGAAAGTATACCACGATCTTGATCTTTAAAAAGTTTATTCATGTTCTAATCAACTTAATTGCATCTTCATCTAAGTCTTGGAGGTACCTGTTGACTTGAGGAGTATCATCAACCAGAGTAAACAACTAACTACTGTCTCTAATGATGCTTCACTTAACCTTCACTTCGATCTGGTAGGAGGAACTGATATCCTTCTTGATTACTATAGTGGAGTTGAAGTCACACTCTGCTAGAGTAACTCAACCTGGTGGTGGAGGTTGAATCCTCTTGAAGTTGTAATCTCAATTGATCGTCTTCTTGTTGAAACGACTCGTTGTAACCAAGGTTGATGGTTGAACACCACAATTACTTGAGTGCTCATCTTCCCCCTAAAAGTTTCGAACCAGGATGTCGAAGCGTACTTCAAACAATCCTCATGGGAAGACGAGATCCAACTCGAGTAATTGCGACCTGCGTTCAACATCACAAGATGTGATGTGGCAAGTCACATAAATAAGACACAACCATGACCATCAAAAGAAATGGGGTTTGATCGAGTCAAGCACCCGATTTCCATCAGTAAATGGCTAAGTCACAATACCTGGTGGTTTCAAAGTTTCTCGAAATGAAGTCGAAGACCATTTACCGAACCAAGATGAAATGTACACACTAATTCAGTTTCGGTTGCAACCAGACCAGCCTGTACGCAACTTCAGTTTTGGTTAAGAAAATGTCGAAATCAGATCTTGAGGTGAATAACAAAGTTAAAGTACACTTCAATACATTTCCAAAAAGTATTGGTTTGCCTCTATATCATCTCCTGTTTGCAAGTTATTCTATTTTAAAGTTAGCAGATTTTTCTGCACTTTCAGCAGACCTGCTTAAAAAGTAGCAGTTTTGATATAAAGTTTTCAGACCGTCATGTTCGAAATCTGGACATATTCTTATTTACAAAGTTGTAGCCAATATAATAATATTTCCAGAATGTATTTATTTGTATGCATATCAGTACTGGTTCAAGAGATATGAATTTTTGAAATTTGCTAAAAATTCAGCATTCAGAAGAAATGGGGGTTCAGTTCAGACTGACCACCTTGCATTCAAACTCGATTTGGGATCGGTAGATGACCGATTCATATCTGGAGTCAATTACAAAAATTGTAGATGACTCACTAACCTTTCCAACGGTTACTTGTGTGACCCTATTGAATGTATGTTCTGCGATTTATGGTTCAAATTCAGAAATACACAGATTGCTGTCCAGTTTGGTTGATTCTGGACAGTTTCTGTGATTTTCTAAATTTCGCCCACATAGAAAAGGGTTCTGGTCTTGAGTTGAATAGAAAACTTGTAGAGGACTTCCAAATATTAATAAAGAGTATTTACTTGCCCTCATAGCACTTCTGGTTGAGGAGATATGGAATTTTAAAGTTCGACCAAGTTCTCAGATTGTTAACTGAAATTTGGCAGAGCTTCCTTTGTATATTGCTGATTTTGTCCATAATTTTCAAATAGAGAAACATTGATATTTGTAGAAATAATATATTGCAAACTTGTTACACACATCTTCAGGATTCCGTAAATGTAAATTATGAAGTCTTTTGACGATCCTACTAGAAATTACGATCCAAACAACAACTGAATACATAACTGTCCAGATTCTAGACTGTTATGATACCTTAAACGATACTTCAATTTATACCTGGTTATTGCGAGTTTTAGACTTAGATTTGAATAGGAAATTGATAGAGGACTCTTTAAGATTTCCATAAATGTATAGATATGCATAGGATGCTTTTCTAATTTAAGAGTTATGGCTGTTCAAGTTCAGAAATTTTCTGGCTGTTTTAGATAGCACTGTACACAGGTACTAACTTCAACTCCAGTTTCTAATTAGTTCTAAACCGAATTTGAGGTAACAATAAATAAAAAAGTTGTATAATAGCTCTTTCGCTTTCCAAAAATGTATCACAATAGACTAGAAGAGCTTTCTACACATAATTAAGGCAAAAATTAAGATGCTTGTTCATACAGTTTCAGAACCGCAGTTGATTTAGTTAGAGAAGATTTGCATCACCTTACAACGGTCTGTTGGCTTGGAGGACAATACAAAACATATAGAATACTTCAAGATATTTCCAAAAAGTATTCATTTGTCTCCATAGCCCTTCAGGTTGAAGAGATTTGGATTTTTAAAGTTGGACACTGCTACCAGATTTCAGAAGTGAATTTAACAAAATTTACTTTATTTGTGGCTGGTTTGATCCCTTATTTTCAAACAGATAACCTCACAACTTGACAGCAAGTTACATAAAAAAGTTGTTATACAGGTTGCAATGTTTCTGGAAATGTATTACACGAAGCTATTCGACCATTCTACCAAGAGTTATGGTTGAAATAGTGACTGTATACAGAACTGTCCGCTAGGTGTTCAGATTTGATAGAGGTTGGAACTTCGAGTTTTTCCTCGAGTTTCATGAGGATTTTGACCTGGAGTTCAATAGAAAAGATGTAGAGGAATTGCTACACTTTCTAACCAGGTATTATAGACCTTCATTGGTGAAGTCTACAAGGAGTTATGGACAAAATGGTGAAGGGTTCAGATCTGATTCAGATGTCGTCCAGTTCCGACAGGGTTTAAAATTCTGAACTTTGGAATAGGATAGCAATGGAGTTTGCTGTCGAGGTACACAGGAAACATTTAGAAGAATTCCTAAACTTTTCGAGTGTGTAACATACACCTCTATTGGATTAATAAACCAAGATATATGGCTTTTCAAAGTTAGATCAAATTCTGCTCAAAATCAGAATTCGTCAGCTTCGAAACCCATGAGTTGGAAACAAACTCAAATTTTGAAACTTAGCTCAAAACTCAAGCTCGATAGCTAGAACTTGCTTTACCGCTAATCATCTGCTTTGGAACTAAATGGAACATGAAAGAGAACTTGACGACCTTCTCATCCATAGCATATAACTATGGATCTTCATGCTTAACCAAAGTCTCACTCTGGCGAAGTCGAGCTAAACTCTCGCCAGAAACAAAGAACGTTGGTTCGCCTAATCTTGAAGAGATACATTTTCTATTGTCTATAAGATACCAGCAACTGATACTTGGACTTAATGTGAATATGAAGCCATTCTTTCTTGCAGGATGGTCAAAGTATCAAGTGTGATACAGACGGTACTACGTGTCTTACCAAAGGAAAGTCTAACCGGTATATCCGGATATGTCTATAGGTGGTTCTAATATCGATCACTCGCAAACATATTTTACACGGGTCGCTACTGTAGTTAGTGTACCTGCAGAAGACAAATAATCTCCTTTCACACCGTCACACCTCAAGGGCGGCACGGGGAAACACGACAGGAAGTCACAATAATATATATGAAAGTAAATGCATACGACCCTGGTGTGAGTTGCCCTACAGCGAAGTCATGTCTTGAGGTACATGGTTGTACTACGTCTGTACAGCAAAGACTCCCGTATGAACCGGCTTATACACGCTCGAGCAAACATGTTTCGCATGTTCTCATAGAACATGAATAGTTCTAGAGAAGCATACTATCGGGTTATCTACCACCCGACAGGGTCTCCCACTAATTTTGTCTCACGCTGGGGTACCGCGTGTCATATGTTCCCAAAAACATGAATAGTTTCAGAGACTCATATTGACTTTTCGTGCTAAGCACGGAAATATCACATACCACACCTCGTATGCAGAGCTTACCGAGATTGATCCGCTCTCGGTGGCGTACCTTACCTATTACCTTGAAGACGGAACGTCGTTACACAATATGATAACAAGTAAGTTAGTTTACCACATTTATAACTTATACTAATAATAGTCCTTAATATGTATATAGCTAATATTCACTCGACTACTTTGGAGTTTTCGTAAATAGACTCGTGTGCTATTCCCAATGAAGCTCTGATACCATGTCTGTGGGGACTGGAGTCCCGACGTGCAAGGATCTCATTGTGTGGTGCCGTGCGATACAGCACCTAACAGCACACACGATAAGAATGCAAAACAAGCAAAAGTTTTTATTTCACAACAAGAAGAGTTTACAAAATAGTGTACAACAGAGGTACACACACAACGGAAAATACATACTCATAATCTCACTTAACCAAGCAGGAGAGAAGATGTCCATGCGCTAGGACGCTTCTCACTAGCAACATGAAGAACATTCAGCGGCGGCGTGGCTCACATGAGATTCATCTCGATACCTCAAGGTCTCATGTACAACCTGAATAGCAGAAATAAACCTAATACCTACAAAAATCGTTAAAGCGCAAACGTGACCATAAGGCTCAGCAAGACTGACCCGTCTCACTAGACATATGCAAGGTAAAGTCTAACCATAGGTAAGGAATAGCATAAATAGACTCGCCTACAAGTGGATCCTTAAAATCATATTTCAATTAACAAATGGCATTCCTCAGGCACGGCACATCATAGACTCCACAATCAAACAAGAAACGCTTTGCCGATGATATGACATGCCCAAAGCACATAATGCTATTACATGATAAGTATTTGGAAACTGTAAACTTTTAATTGTGCTACCTCTAAGCCACACCAGGTTGCAAAACAATTATAATTCAATACAGCATATGATTCTGGCTTATTCAGTATTTACTACGTCACAATGCAGTGAACACGTGGTACTCTATTACCGCGAGGGACGGTGATTGCAATTAGTACACACCCGGACAACACGACACATACGCACTTTTAGAAATGCCAGCGAGTACATCAGTACCTACATAGCACTTCAGTACTAGTCGTATATGGCCACCTTTCACCCAACACTCGAATGTCGAACTGGTCGATCCGTCACGGGCAGGAGATCCCTACATGGGGCGTACTCTGACATTCCCACCAGCTGATTTACACCTTACTGCCCTCAACCTACGCCTATAAAACAGAACGGTATGTCTCAACAAACAAGTATCATGCTACGTCAGTTTGCTGGAGCCCATTTCTCCAGTATGTCGCAGGTACAATTCAAGCTTGTCCAGCTGGGCCACACACGGATCGGTCCTCAATCAACACAAGCAGGGCTACACACGTGAGACCACGTCTCGCTACATCCTACCCGCTGTTCAGTCTCAATTTCATATTCATAAACCATTTCTTGATCCAATTCATCCCGTGTGGTAAAATCCTATCTCGCGAGTAGATTCCAACTACTCGACTTCTACTGGATTTCTATGAACATAAGCATGGCAGTTTCTACTCATTGGGTTGTAGACCTACCCAATAGTCCATTGGATTTGTGGGTCATGCAAGTGGATGTCAAACACCATAAACATAATGCACAAATATCTGAAGACGTAAGGTAAATGAAAACTGTAAAGACAGTGTAAGGAACTTAAATGCAAACCGGGGCTTGCCTTGTTTGCGACTCTATAGCAATGTCAGTTGTTATGGCTTTGTATTCCTCCCGAGAATCCCCTATGGAATCTTGAAGTTGGAATTCCTCGGCCTTCTCCTCCAAGAGAAGCTTCTCATTGATCACCTATCATCACGTTCCTATCGACATGATATGCATACAAGTATTTAAGATAATCTAATAATGGACTCGACGAGTTGTATAAACCTTAAAAAGAAGAGTCTTAACTAGGAAGATTAGATATGTCTCGAATGGGTGGAGAAACAATGAATAAGTCAAGTGGTCATAGTATTGTCGAGACGTGAATCGAAAGGTGCAATGCAAGCACACAATGCAATTATTCACTTAACACTTGGAGCTATGCCACTCAAGATTAATAAGACTGAATGGTGAAAGGGTGTTTGACTGATTCAGGTAAGGATGTCCAAGGGATCAAGTGGAACATTGAGAGATCAAGATATGAGTGAACTTTGCAACAAGGGGTCGTGACTCATAAGTCGACCAAAGAAGTTGTTTCAACTCATAAAGGAGTAAACTTAGTTAAGTTATAAGTGTGGTCGCAGGGTTCTGATAAGGATGAATCAAAGTGAAACCCTAGTGACACTTGGAAAAGAAGTGAGATTGGCATTGCTTGGACTCAAAGAGTCATCACAAGCACTGCTAACCTAACATGAGTACCAAGACAACGTTCAAATGACCTTTAGGTAAATCAGTCGCTACGACTATCTTCGCAAGCATCGTCCAAGTTCTTACATCACACTATTGCAGTGTCCTTTGCAAGATTGTCCAGATGAGCTCGATGAGCTCGATGAACTCTTGGAACTCGAACATAAGGCATTACTATGTCGCGACGACGTGCTTTGCCATCTCGGGAAAATCATCTCATCGACGTTCACATCAACCCGGACTCGTCCATGGTGGTAAGCGGAATCCTGAACACCACCTTATGAGTCTCAAGGTTAGTGATGTTGACTTGATCATCGGCAAGCGACTCGACGAACCTGTCGTTGATGAAATGGCACACCTAGTTAAGCAATTCTGCGGACAGTTAGGAAACATCGTCGACACGATCAAGAAACTCTTATCCAAGGTTCCCCTTAGTCTAGTTTTCCTTGTCAGTTGCGACGTTCTCGCATTACTCTACCACGGATCACCAACAACCTTGGTTTGACCTGGAAGGCATTTTATCAAGCACCTTGGCTACACCTAGGACTCGATCACCCTTCCATCGACTAAAACCTAATTTGGCTTGACAACCATTGTCCGACGAGTCGTGCTTATGTTTCAGCATCACACACATCACATGCATCCTTCATCTTGATGTCAGGGCATGACGACGGCTCGAAACGTCACGACTACGACATGTGGTCAACGATGTCAATACGGCGAGAACATGGAACAAAGGGGCGAAGGACGACGGTAGTGACTGACCTGGCGTGCGGTGATCAGAGCACGGCGTTGGGGATGAAATGAGACGTCGTCGGGAGCCATGGAGGTGGCAAGCCGCGGGGCAGCAACGGCTGGCCGGCGTCGGGGTTGGCGGTGGAGGAACGCGCTGTGGGGGCACGCACGACGGCGCTGGGCTCTGGACAGCGGCGACCAACGTCGAGCAGAGCGGAGAGTGACGCGATGGTCGGTGTGCCGGCGAGCAAGGGCGAGCGCGGGCGTGCGGGCAAGCAGGGAGGCAAGCCGGCAGAAGAAGTAGTCATGGCACGCAGGCAGCTGCGCTCGTGAGCGCGAAGGCCAACGACCAACGAGTAGCGAAGTCGGGTGTGGCCAGGGCGAGCAGCAGAGCGCCGGCACACGAGCTTGGCCAGGGCACGGAACGGTGGGCGATGACAGCACTGGCGAGTTGCTCAGGCACGAGCGGTGAGCCAGCGGATGTTGCGGCACAAAGGGGCGCGTGCGCGGCGTGTCAAGGCAAGCAGCCGCGGGGGCGAGCTGGCAGCCGGCGTGAGGCGGCGCTGCAGGCGGCCGGGAGGTGGCCAGGCGGTGTGGCTGGATGGCGTGCGCGCCGGGGCGCGCGATGTGCGATGAGGAGGCGCGGCAGGGGGGCGAGCCGCATAGGGGCGGTGCGGCGATGAGGCGCGTGCGGCGTCGGCCATCGTCATAGGCGGCCATGGGGAACCGGCGCATTCATCCCCGAAGCTGGCGGCAGCAAGCAGGGGACGGGAGGAGGCGGAGCGTCGGGGTGGTTGGGACGCGGCCAGGAGCACGGTGGAGCAGCGCCGGGAGGAGTGCAGCGCGGCGGTGAAGGAATGTGAATGGCCATGTTCGGTAGAGTGGAAGCCGCGTAGAGAAGAACAAACAGAACAGAGCACTTCACTTGTGAGATAAGGCTGACGTGTGGGCCCCACTTACCCCTTTCCTCCTTATCCTCACTCAAAAATTCCAATTAATTACTAATTGTGCTCAAAACAGATCAAAATGGTAGTTTAGTTATTTGAAAATTTAATAATCCAAGGATAATTTACACTCTTTCATTTGATTGGTTTGAATTTGAAGTTTGATTTAATTTAAAATTTGGATCTCTCTCTTATGACTGTTCAAAATTAGTAAACTTTAGAATGGCTACTAATTGAATTATTTGGAGCATCTTGGTAAATACAAAATCTTAATTTGACTAATTTAAGTATGGAACATGAATTTGAATTTAACAGTTTGAACTCTAGACATTAATTTAAATTAATCAATTAAAAGCTTATCAAGGAGTCAATACATGGTTTCATTAGCACACTTAATTTAATTATTAACAACCCTCAGCTAATTCAAATCTTACATTTAAATTTAGTTGATTTATAATTAATATTCTCGCCCTGTGGTTTGGCATTTGGTTTGAACACCTTTGATTTTTGGGCGTCCGAGGCGTCAGCGCGCGGCGAGGGGCAACGTGGACTTGGCGGGTAAGAAGCGCTGCCACGAAGGGCAGAAGGGAAAACATGCAGTGTTCAGAGATAAGGATGACGCGTCATGGTACGTCGCTAGCGTTCGATAAGTATAAGCAGAAGAGGAAACCAATGTTGTTTGATGAGAGCTGACTGGTGGGCCACCCGATAAGTGGGTCCCACACAAGATATTATCCGCTCAAGTCTATCTGAATGAGTATGACAGCCACTCTCGAATTACTACACTTCCTTCATGTAGTTGGAAACTCCATGTCGTTGCTTAAGAAGAGGTTAAACTGGAATTTGAATGAACACACAAAACTTTAACAGTTCATGTGAAATCTTCCAATTACAACTTAAAGTTTTTAACAAGTTCTTATTTCCGTGATCATTGGTTAACTAACATTATTCCTGTAAATTTGAATTTGGATTCCACTATCAAAAATTTTTAAGTTCGCACTTTCGCATTTTTGTTCTTCTCAAATGTGGGCTTTTACAATTATCATGCAAGTCAAAGGTCAATGCAACTGCAATAACCCACAACTCACTATGCTTACCTCCTTGATGTCCAGAAGCTCCAGAAGGACTTCCACGTCCTGGACCTCTCCCACGTCCAGCGTCTCAACAACGCTAAAGCTAATGAACTCTCGACGAAGGCCTCAACCGGAGCTCAAGATTCCGACAGAATTTTTGTTAGGAGGTTGTCAAAACTTACTGCTCAGCCTGCCGAACTGGGCGAAGGGGGCGAGACCAGCATCCAAAAGCTGGCGGTCCCAGTGGCCCTGTTACCATGGCGTCCACCAAGGATCGTAGGCGCTGCAGGAAGCTCGAGCAACCCAGCGCGCAATATCTGGAGGCTCAATATAGCTCCGATGCATGGATCTCAGAGATTTGGAGCTACTTGAAAGACAACATCCTTCCTGAAGATGGTGCTTCCACTGATCGAATCGTCAGATTGTCTAAAAGATACATGCTGGTAGAAGGGGATCTCTACCAGCGCGGTGCCAATAGCATTCTAATGCGGTGCATTGCCCGGGAAGAAGGCCATGAGCTCCTCGCGGAAATCGATGGAGGTAAGTGTGGGAACCATGCGTCTTCCTGCACGTTGGTTGGTAAAGCCTTTCGGCATGGCTTTTACTGGCCTACAACACTCCAGGATGCAGTTAAGCTGGTAAAAAAGTGTGAAGCATGCCAGTTCCACGCGAAACAAATTCACACACTGGCTCAGTCGCTGCAAATTATACCTCCTACATGGCCGTTCACTGTGTGGGGGATAGACATTTTGGGACCTTTCCCAAAAGACGTCAGAGGTTACAGGTTTCTGTACGTCGCCATCGACAAGTTTACCAAGTGGCCGGAAGCTACTCCAGTTGTGACAATCAACAAGCAATCTACTATCAAGTTCTTGAAGTCCATAGTCTGCAGATTTGGAGTTCCGAACAGAGTCACAACTGACAACAGAACCCAATTCACAAGTGCAGCATTCCAAGAATATTGCGAAGACCTCAGCATACAAGTCAACTACGCATCAGTAGCACACCCCAGAAAGTAATGGCCAAGCCAAGAGAGCAAATGCAGGAATATTGAAAGGACTCAAGACGCGCACATATGAGCGCCTAAAGAAACACAGAGCCAACTGGATAGAGGAGCTTTCGTCAGCACTATGGGAAAGCAGGACAACACCTAACCGGTCAACTGGAGAGACACCCTTCTTCCTGGTGTACGGAGCTAAAGCGGTCCTTCTTTCGGAGATCTCCATAGGGTCACTCCAAGTCCGGACCTTCGACAAAGCCGCGTAGGACAAGCTCTGGCGTGAAGACCTTTACCTCGTCGATGAGTGATGAGGACATCAACACCCTCGATACATCCACACCAACTCAGCTACCGGTTTCTGGTCCGATCACTCGCGCTCGTGCACGTCAACTAAACTATGAGGTGAACTGGTTATTGGCCTTATGTCCATCTTATCTAGACCGTGGAACTACGTGCTTTCTTGTTTTGCTTAGGAACAATGGAGAGGAGCCAATGGGAAGGGAATTCGCGCGGACGGGATTTGGACAGCAGAACAGCACCAACTTGTGACGGCCACCACGATTTCATACGGACTCCGATCTGGGCGTTCAAGTACTTCCTGGACAGATTATCAAGTCTACTTCCAAAAGGATCTGGCCTCATGTCCATATCTATTCTGAGTCGGCCGCAATAGTTATTGTAATACCAAGACCTTTTTCTGTCCAGGGTGCTGCATCACCAAAATTGGGCCCATGGCCCATGTATCGTTTGGAGTCCATTAGGGACTCGTGATTAGGGTTTCTCACGACCCTAGGGAGGTAATAAATAGTAGTAGCCGCCCTCATTAGCTGGTGGGTTTTGTTTATTCGTAAGTTAGCTTCTGCTGCTTCCTTGTACACGCGCATGTCGACTAGATCGCCCGTCTACTTGTATCCAGAACCCCACTTTAGATTGATTCAACAGATAAGTGCTTGTTCTTCTTGTTCTTGTGTGTTTTTCGATTGCTTGCAGGAACAAAGGCCCTCGTGGTCAGGTTGATTGTGCGCCAGCAAGATCATTACAACTTCGGAGTCGGTGTACCGATCGCTAAGGCGCATCGTCTTGGGGACGGTGTAGTCGGATCGCCAACGTCTTCTCCTCCACAAATCGAACCCTCCTATTCTCATCGAAAGATCGGGAACCAAGATCCTATCAAGTGGTATCAGAGCAAGGTTAATCGGTGAGAGTGCTACCATTACTTTTGTTTCCGCTGTTATCATCCTATAGTCCAGAAAAAGCCCCAAAAAATACCAGATCTATTTTTTTTCCATTATTCCTAGACCATTGTGCCTTTTACTTTCTCCACTTAGTCAAGACTTGTTGAGTTCATGGTTGCTTCGACGAGTCAAGTTGTTGGTCTTTAGTTTTGCACCACTAGAGTTTCGAGTTCGTGTCACATTCGGTCACCTAGTTCGAGTCAGATTCGTAGTTCGAGTTTGAGTCGGATTACTAGTTTGAGTTTGAATCAGATTGCTACTTCGAGTTTGAGTCGGATTACTAGTTCGAGTTTGAGTCGGATTACAAGTTCAAATCATATTTCTACTTTGAGTTTGAGTCGGATTGCTAGTTCGAGTTTGAGTCAGATTACGAGTTCAAATCAGATTGCTACTTCGAGTTTGAGTCGGATTGCTAGTTCGAGTTTGAGTCTGATTACTACTTCGAGTTCGAATCAGATTGCTACTTCGAGTTTGATTCAGATTAGTAATTTGAGTTTAACAACAAGAAAAAGGCAAGTGCAAAATCAAAAGCCGCACAAAAGCCACAAGCAATTAGAGAAGAAAAAAAGGCAAGTGCAAAATCAAAAGCCGCACAAAAGCCACAAGCAATTAGAGAAGAAAAAAAAAGGCAAGTGCAAGATCAAAAGCCGCATGTGCAAATTTTGTTCTAGGGTCTCCTGATTCCATCTAGAGAGAGTTTGGGTGACCACCCCAACAAAAAAAAAACGAAAAAAAAGAAAAAAAATCAGATTGTTGTTTGGGGTGTTTTTGGTGACGACATTGGTGTCTCGAATCGCGTCTCTAGTACGGTCTAGACTAAGATCAGCACAGTACTGTCGTAGAATATTTATTCAGCTTGTTGTGATTAACGTGGCGAAAGTTTGCTCCTTGTGCTAGTTCAGCCACCTAAAGCCATAGATTGACACCTGCTCTTGAAGTTGTTCATTACTTGCTGGTTGCCATCACCTTCTTGCTGAGCTTTGTAAGAACAGGTAAGAGCTTGATTGAACAGGTTGAGAGTGAGCGAGTTATCTCCACCAGCACCTTTGTAGCTAGGGATAACGTTACCCTTTCATATTGGACTTTTTTTCTACTAACCGTGGCAGGAGGAGCAAATACAACTGAAGACGTGCATTCACCTCGCACACGGGGAATTATACAACACTTCGAACACCAAGTGCGGCTACACACAGAAGCGCTTGATGAGGATTTTCGAGTTACCAGTGACCGCCTTGGTCAATTGGAAAATATGCAGATCGACACCAACACCAAAATCAGCACGTTGGAGAGTTCCATTCAAACATTGAACACCTCTATTGGAGCCATCCTGCAGCGCCTTGAGGAGAGGGATCGTGGACGCAGCGCAGATGGACAGGTGAGCAATGCTCCTAGTATTGTACGTGACAATGAAGATGACTATTCTGCAGATACGGAGGGGAAGATGAGGAAGCTAGGTCACGGCGCCGGCTACAACGCAACCGTCAAGGCATAGGTGGACATCGTCGGCGTGAGGTACGCAATCATGAAGATACTTTTAACAAGATCAAATTTAAGATACCTCATTTTGATGGTAAATATGACCCTGATGCATATATTACTTGGGAGATTTCTGTTGATCAAAAATTTGCATGTCATGAGTTTCCTGAAAACGCAAGAGTTAGAGCAGCCACTAGTGACTTTACTGATTTTGCTTCTGTTTGGTGGATAGAACATGGCAAGAAAAATCCTAATAACATACCACAAACTTGGGATGCTTTGAAACGGCTCATGCGGGCTAGATTTGTTCCTTCTTACTATGCACGTGATCTGTTAAATAAGTTACAACAATTGAGACAGAGAGCTAAAAGTGTAGAAGAGTATTTTCAAGAATTACAAATGGGTATGTTGCGTTGTAATTTAGACGAGGATGAGGAACCAGCTATGGCTAGATTTTTGGGTGGTTTAAACCATGAAATTCAGGACATACTTGCTTATAAAGATTACAATAATGTTACCCGTTTGTTTCATCTTGCTTGTAAAGCTGAAAGGGAAGTGCAGGGACAACGAGCTAGCTCTAGAACTAATATTTCTGCAGGAAAGACTATCTCATGGCAACCACGCACGACTACTCCTTCGACTGGGCGTGCTTCTCCGCCATCTTCTTCACAAAGTCGGGCAGCACCTTCTTCTTCCAGCAACAAGCCACGTGCTTCTTCCACTAGCTCAGCAGTAAAGACCACCCAAAAGCCCACCGAGAGTGCTTCTTCCGTAGCATCTACCAGACGATCTAGAGACGTTCAATGTCACAAGTGCAAGGGTTTTGGCCATGTGCAGCGTGACTGCCCAAGCAAACGTGTTCTAATTGTTAAAGATGACGGTGAGTACTCATCTGCTAGCGATTTTGATGATGATGCATGTGTTTTGCTTGCAGCTGACTATGCAGGTAGCGATGAACATCAAGAAGAGCATATTGGTGCAGAAGATGCAGCGCGCTATGATAGTCTCATTGTGCAGTGTGTGCTTAGTGCACAAATGGAGAAAGCAGAACAAAATCAAAGGCACAAATTATTCCAAACAAAGTGTGTCGTCAAAGAGCGATCTTGTCGCATGATCATTGATGGAGGTAGCTGCAACAACTTGGCCAGCAGTGACATGGTGACCAAGCTGGCACTAAGCACCAAACCGCACCCACATCCCTATTACATTCAATGGTTAAACAACAGCGGTAAGGCAAAGGTAACTAGACTTGTGCGAATCAATTTTACTATTGGATCATATAAGGATGTCGTTGAATGTGATGTTGTGCCTATGCAAGCTTGTAATATTCTGCTAGGAAGACCTTGGCAATTTGATAGAGATTCTATGCATCATGGTAGATCAAATCAGTATTCTTTTCTTTACCACGATAAAAAAATTGTGTTGCATCCTATGTCTCTTGAAGCTATTGTGCAAGATGATGTTGCTAGAGCTAGGAAAACTAAATATCAGGACCATGCTAACATTGAGAACAATAACAATGCCAAATCTGTGTTTGATAAGAAAAATGAGATATCTCTAAAGGGAAAATGCTTGTTTGCTACGAAATCTGATATTAATGAACTGATTGCTTCCACCTCTGTTGCCTATGCCTTGGTATGCAAAGATGCTTTGATTTCCCTTTACGATGTGCAACATTCTTTGCCTCCTGCTGTTGCTAACATTTTGCAGGAATATTCTGATGTGTTTCCAAGTGAAATACCACCAGGACTACCACCACTTCGAGGGATTGAGCACCAGATTGACCTCATTCCCGGTGCTTCATTGCCCAACCGTGCACCATATAGGACAAATCCAGAAGAAACAAAGGAGATTCAGCGCCAAGTACAAGAACTACTTGACAAAGGTTATGTACGTGAGTCTCTTAGTCCATGTGTTGTTCCAGTTATTCTAGTACCTAAAAAGGATGGATCATGGCGTATGTGTGTGGATTGTAGAGCAATCAACAATATAACCATTCGATATCGTCATCCTATTCCATGCTTAGATGATATGCTTGATGAATTGAGTGGTGCTGTTGTGTTCTCAAAAGTTGATTTGCGTAGTTGTTATCACCAAATTCGCATGAAACTAGGAGATGAATGGAAAACTGCTTTCAAAACTAAGTTCGGTTTATATGAGTGGTTAGTCATGCCTTTTGGGTTAACTAATGCACCTAGCACCTTCATGAGATTAATGAACGAGGTTTTGCGTGCATTCATTGGAAAATATGTTGTTGTGTATTTTGATGATATATTGATTTATAGCAAATCCATGGATGAACATCTTGATCACTTACGTGCTGTTTTTAATGCTTTGCGTGAGGCACGATTATTTGGTAATCTTGAGAAGTGCACCTTTTGCACGGATCGAGTCTCTTTCCTTGGCTATGTTGTTACTCCACAGGGAATTGAAGTTGATCAAGCCAAGGTAGAGGCTATTCAGGGGTGGCCTGTACCAAAGACCATCACACAGGTGCGGAGCTTTCTAGGGCTAGCTGGGTTCTATCGTCGCTTTGTGAAGGATTTCAGCACCATTGCTGCTCCATTGAATGACCTTACGAAGAAGGGGGTACCTTTTTCTTGGGGCACCACACAAGATAACGCCTTTACCATACTGAAAGATAAGTTGACGCATGCACCTCTTCTCCAACTTCCTGATTTTTCTAAGACTTTTGAGCTTGAATGTGATGCTAGTGGGATTGGATTGGGTGGTGTTTTGTTACAAGAAGGAAAACCTGTTGCATATTTTAGTGAGAAAATGAGTGGGCCTGTTCTAAATTATTCTACCTATGATAAGGAATTATATGCTCTTGTACGAACTTTAGAAACATGGCAGCATTATTTGTGGCCCAAAGAATTTGTTATCCATTCTGATCATGAATCACTAAAGCATATTAGGAGTCAAGGGAAACTAAACCGTAGGGATGCTAAGTGGATGGAATTTATTGAGTCTTTTCCTTATGTCATTAAACACAAAAAGGGAAAGGATAATGTTATTGCTGATGCTTTATCTAGATGTTATACTCTTCTATCTCAACTTGACTTTAAAATTTTTGGATTAGAAACGATTAAAGATCAATATGAACATGATGCTGATTTCAAAGATGTATTGCTGAAATGTAAAGACGGAAAAACATTGAATAAATATGTCCTCAATGATGGCTATGTGTTTAGAGCTAACAAGTTATGCATTCCAGCTAGCTCCGTTCGTTTGTTGTTGTTACAGGAAGCGCATGGAGGCAGGCTGATGGGGCACTTTGGAGTGAAAAAGACGGAGGACATACTTGCTGGTCATTTCTTTTGGCCAAGGATGAGGCGAGACGTGGAGCGCTTTGTTGCTCATTGCACGACATGTCAAAAAGCTAAGTCACGACTTAATCCACATGGTTTGTACATGCCTCTTCCTATTCCTAGCATGCCTTGGGAGGATATTTCTATGGACTTTGTTTTAGGACTGCCTAGAACAAAGAAGGGGAGGGATAGCATCTTTGTTGTTGTGGATAGATTTTCTAAAATGGCACACTTCATACCTTGTCGTAAAAGTGATGATGCTACACATGTTGCTGATTTGTTTTTCCGAGATATTGTTAGATTGCATGGTGTGCCAAACACAATAGTTTCAGATCGTGATGCTAAGTTTCTTAGCCATTTTTGGAGAACATTATGGGCAAAATTGGGGACTAAGCTTTTATTTTCAACTACTTGTCATCCCCAAACTGATGGTCAAACTGAGGTTGTGAATAGAAGTTTATCTACCATGCTTAGGGCTGTTTTGAAAAAGAATATAAAAATGTGGGAAGAGTGTTTGCCTCATGTTGAGTTTGCTTATAATTGTTCCCTACATTCTAGTACTAAGAAATGCCCTTTTGAGATTGTTTATGGATTTGTACCCCGTGCTCCTATTGATTTATTACCTCTTCCTTCAATGGAACGAGTGAATTTTGATGCTAAACATCGTGCTGAATTGATCTTAAAATTGCATGAAACTACTAAGAAGAATATAGAGTGCATGAATACCATGTATAAACTTGCTGGTAGTAGGGGAAAGAAAACTATCACTTTTGAACCTGGTGATTTAGTTTGGTTACATTTGCGAAAGGATAGGTTTCCTGATTTGAGAAAGTCTAAATTGTTACCTCGAGCTGATGGTCCATTCAAAGTTTTAGAAAGAATTAATGATAATGCATATAAACTCGAGTTGCCTGCGAATTTTGGGGTTAGTCCCACATTTAACATTGTAGATTTGAAGCCATATTTGGGATAAGAAGATGAGCTTGATCGCGGACGACTCAAATGCAGGAAGGGGAGGATGATGAGGACATCAACACCCTCGATACATCCACACCAACTCAGCTACCGGTTTCTGGTCCGATCACTCGTGCTCGTGCACGTCAACTAAACTATGAGGTGAACTCGTTCTTGGCCTTATGTCCATCTTATCTAGACCGTGGAACTACGTGCTTTCTTGTTTTGCTTAGGAACAATGGAGAGGAGCCAATGGGAAGGGAATTCGCGCGGACGGGATTTGGACAGCAGAACAGCACCAACTTGTGACGGCCACCACGATTTCATACGGACTCCCATCTGGGCGTTCAAGTACTTCCTGGAAAGATTATCAAGTCTACTTCCAAACGGATCTAGCCTCATGTCCATATCTATTCGGAGTCGGCCGCAATAGTTATTTTAATACCAAGACCTTTTCTGTCCAGGGTGCTGCATCACCAAAATTGGGCCCATGGCCCATGTATCATTTGGAGTCCATTAGGGACTCGTGATTAGGGTTTCTCACGACCCTAGGGAGGTAATAAATAGTAGCAGCCGCCCTCATTAGCTGGTGGGTTTTGTTTATTCGTAAGTTAGCTTCTGCTGCTTCCTTGTACACGCGCGTGTCGACTAGATCGCCCGTCTACTTGTATCCAGAACCCCACTTTAGATTGATTCAACAGATAAGTGCTTGTTCTTCTTGTTCTTGCGTGTTCTTCAATTGCTTGTAGGAACAAAGGCCCTCGTGGTCAGGTCGATTGTGCGCCAGCAAGATCATTACAACTTCGGAGTCGGTGTACCGATCGCTAAGGCGCATCGTCTTGGGGACGGTGTAGTCGGATCGCCAACGTCTTCTCCTCCACAAATCGAACCCTCTTATTCTCATCGAAAGATCGGGAACCAAGATCCTATCAATGAGGGAAGGTGCCAAGCAGCTGTTCGGAATGCACGATATCGCCAGGTGCTCCGGCGCTATCACCAAAGGCATGTGCACAATCGAAAGCTTTAAGAAGGTGATCTGGTGCTGCAGAGAATACTAACTCATGAAAGGATGAATATATTGTCCCCCAGTTGGGAAGGTCCCTTTCGAGTGATCAAAGTATTCCGTCCCAGATGCTTCACTTGGCAACAGAGGATGGGACTCCGCTTCTCAATCCATGGAACATTGAGCACCTCTGTAAGTCTTATGCTTAGTTTCACAGAGGTGAGTCTGTAATTACACGTAATGTAAATTAAAGAGTCTATGAATAGAGTGGGGTAGGTCCTCAAGGAGAACATCTGGACCCCTCCGGGAGGGTCCGAACAGTTCAAGTACACTTAATATTGGTCATTGTACTTTAAGTGTAGCTATCTACCCTGGGTTAGAACAAGATGAATAACACACTTGGCCTTGTTCCGTACCCTAAGTGTGTCCTTGTCTCCCCTGTAATTCGGACCTATAATGAAAGACATTGTTGCATGAAAACAGACTCCACATGCATTAATTTTGTGCAGGCTCATTTCTTTTATTATCTTTTCCTTCTTGTCTATAATGAAGTTGTGCAATTCTTTTTGAGATTTAGTTCAAGTTATTCATATGATATACAAGTTATATTGTTGATATTTTTCAGATCTTAGCACTGCTAGATGGTCTACTCGCCTGAACGCCAAAGCCAATGATGGGTCCAGAGTGTGCTATCGACTTAGACTGGTCAAGCACCCTAAATACGCAACTCTACGTATATTCTGATAGGCCTTATTAGAGCGGGTCAGAAGGCATTTGGATCTGAAGAGATTATATCAATATACTTGTTATTATGTTGAGTTCCTTTGGACCTAAAATTAAAATAAGAACAGTATGTTGCAAACAAGTTATAGATGAAAGGACGAATTTCACTATTTTTCTTGTCTTTAATATGCAGGAAAAATGAAAAACTCATGGCGATGATGGTCGATGCCGGAGCTGCTAAGATCCGACAATCCCCAGGGGGCCCGTTGCCGATGTTTTATATGTTGAAAGTGGGCATCCTCAGAACTAACAAGCTCTGAAAACACCCTTGGGGGCTAGACGTTGACGTAAAGAATTAATGGCGATCTAAACAAAGATGGTGGAAAATCACCCCTAGAAGGTTCGCCGTCGACGTATTATTCGTTGATAGTGGACACCGTCGAAGCTGAGAAGCTTCGATGATCCCAGGGGGCCCGCCATCGACGCTCTATGTGTTGACAGTAGGTGCTGTCGGACCTACCAAAGCTCCGAAAATCCCCAGGGGGGCTGCCGTCGACGTTTCTAAGCGTTGATAGTGGGCGTCGTCGAACCAAACAAGCTCCGACAACTCCCAGAGGGCCCGCTGTCGATGTTCTAAGCATTGATGGTGGGCACCGTCGGACCTACCAAGCTCCGACAACTCCGAGAGGTCCCGCTATCAATGTCACAAAGGGACCCTAGAGATGTCGGAGATAAACTTCAGAACTCGGAGCTATCGATTTGGCTATGAGTGAGGAGTGAGGTCATCAAGACATTGTCAAATCCTTTTGGTACATGTTCGCAATCAAAATTGTGTACATCTACCAGGGGGCCGACAATATAATGGACAATGCATTGAATACACACAAAAAAATGGAATTCGTTCATTTAAAAGATTGGATTTCATTGATTCAAAATGAAGATTACAAGCGAGGTCAGAAGAAAATAAGACCTAATTACTGGAGGTCCTATGGAGAAATGAGGCAAATTTCTAGGCAGCTTCTTGAACGCTCGCCCTGGCAGCATCTTCTTCTTCAATAATGGGTTCTTCGACTACCGGATCTAGAGATAGTTGAGGGTCCCCGCTTTTGAAACACATCAACACATATTTGGCAACGTTCTTGGACAGAGACTTCCCCTCCGTCTCCAGTTGGTCGACGATGACGTCACCCATTGCATCCAGCTTGTTGCTGGTAGAGCTCAATGCCACCAGCGCCTTCTCCAGCTTTGGCTCCGAGTCAGCCGAACGTACCAGACTGATACCAAGCGGCACCAAAGCTTTGTTGGCATGCCCCAAGAAGTTTCAGACTTGCTGGGACTCAGTCGCCCTTAAATTCCTATGTTCCTCCAGTGACCTTCTGGTGGCTGCAAGCTCCTAAACTTCCCAGGCGATGCACTCGACCTCCTTGGCATGCTGTTGAATACTTTCAGCCACTTTCTTTTTATTGTCAGCGAGCTCCATCTCGCGGAGGTGGATGCAGTTCCGATGGTTCGCCAGATCCTTCTCCCTGCCCTTTACTTTTTTTGTCTCTGGTGGCGACTTTAGTCTCTCTCTTGGAGAGTTCTTGTCCCACCTTCCAAATCTTCTCCTCTTCTTGCTTGCACCGTAGTTCAAATTCTTTGGTGCGGTCGACCAAGCTTTGCTCTCCCATAGACAGCCTCTGAGCGAGCTCTTCCTCCCTCCTCAGGATGTACTCTTACTTCTCCAGGAGTTTCTCCTCCCTCTCATCAAGGGACTCCCGATGCTTGAGGAGTATATCATTCAACTCATTGAGGTTGTCCTGATGCTCATCAGTGGCCTTGTTTGTCCCCCGAGCACGCTCAAAAATCTCTCGAGACTTCTCGTCGAGGGCCTTGATGGCAACCTCCCGCTCATTTAGCAAACGGTCCATCAGCGCTAACCGAGCCTTCTCCTTGGACACCCATTCCTTCTGGTCAGCCAGCCTCGAGTGCGCCAGCTTCGTCTCAAAATGAAGTCTGTTGCACCAACGCCTTAAGGTGTTGCGCTCTTCTTCGATGGCTTTGATTTTGTAGTCAAAGGCGAGCTAGACCTGACAGAGACTGTAGCAGGCATTATCTATGGACAACAACAAAGGGATTGGCTCCAGACCGGCCTGAACCTCTTCCGCCAGCTCAAGCAGATCTTCAAAAAAAACTTAGGGGCCCCAAGGTGCAAGCTCCTTCTCTAGCAACTCCACGTCAGTTGGACAAATCGATGGAAGCTCCTCCAAGTCCACAACACTCGGAGCTGATGTGGAAGGTCCCCCTGCGGGATCTTCTATTGTCAGCTCAGTGGGTGGAGGACCCGCAGCCGCCTCTTCTCGATGCTCCGGTTCAGACATGGACACTTCTAGGGTAATCACCTTCGGGGTGGGCACTGTGGCTTCATCCGGAGCTACCAACACGTCTGACTCAGCAGCCGGGACTTCAACTACCTCCCGCTCGCGTGTTGGAGCTTCAACTTCATCAGGCGCAGGTGCTGGAGCTTCGAATATTTCTGGCTCTGGAGCCGAAGCTTCGGTTACCTCCGACACAGGTGTCGGAGCTTCTGCTATCTCTGGCACCGAAGCCGGAGATTCAACCGCCGGCTCTGAAACTGTCGGCCCTTCATCACAAGCATCTCTCCCATGCTCCGACGCTGCCACAGGAGCTTAGAGCATCATCTGTGGATCCAAATCCACAATAGCTGGCGCCGGAGCTGTCGTGTTATCAGCCACTACTTGGGGAGGCACCAGGATCAAAGTAGGAGCCTCTGCCTGCACATCTTCAGTTGCTACAATAGGCGTCGAAGCTTCGGTTTTCTTCTTCGACATTCTGGAAGCAAAGATCAAAAAATTCAAAATAGGAAAATAATAAAAATAGCGACTCAAGGGTAGAAGACAATGCTTACCTTGGGAGGCTTCCGCCCCAATCGCCGCTGTCGACTGTTGGAGTCGGCAGATCCCCTGACACTATGAAAGTGTTGCAGGAGTTTGTGGTTCGGTTTGGGCGCGCGGAGACCTAAGAAAGTGAAATGCAATTGGACACGAGTGACACGGTAGTTTACGTGGTTCGGGCCGCCTGAGCGTAATACCCTACTCCACGGGTGTGTGTGTGTGTGTTGTATTCACTTGTGAGCTTACAAGTGTTCGAAAGTTCTCCCCTCGTGTATCGTCGGTTTGTCCTTTTATAGTACAAGGACAAACCGTTACAAGTCATCCTGGCCCGACATGTGGCCCTGGCGGTTATTGGTATTGATACACGAGATTAATTGTTGTTAATAACCCTGTAACGGCTCCGACAGTGCCGTTACAGGTGTTAAGATCATCCGATTAAACATCATTAACGTGGAATTAATGATAATTAATCGGGTCTTGAAGTCTGCGGCTGTCCTTTGGAGATCCGGAGCCGTTACAACGTCTCCCGGGGGTTTGAAGCGGCCAGCTCCGACGTATGGACACGTGGCAGCTCCGGAGCTTGCTCGTGGGAAGCGGGAAGCTCCGGGGCGGCCTGGCACGTGTCAGGTCCGGAGCTTCTCTCGGTCAGGGGTTACCTCCGGAGGTGCCGTTTCAGTACTTGGCCCGGAGCTTCACCCTTGCGGGTAATAGCTCTGGTCTGACAGTACACGTGGCAACCGAGGGGCTAACCATGTTGAAGAAGCGGGTCCGGTTACGTCTGACAAGTGGGCCCCCGAGGGTCTTCAATTTGAGTAGATGTCCTTCCCTTGAGATCTTTGTATCCTCAGGGGGTGTATGGTTTTTAGGGTACCGACAGCCGCAGAGCATCTTCTTCTGAGGTCCGGGGTCAGAGCCCACCGGACCTGATGAGGCAGAAAACCTGTACCTCGGGTGGGAGCTTGTTGCGGTGGTCGGCGTCACCTCAGTCGGGACCTCCCTCGGCCGTGAATGACCTCCAGACCTAGAGCCCAAAGCTGGCACTAGGGTCAAGGTCGACTTGCTGGAGCTAGCGCCCCTCGAGGACACTGACACCAAAGGAGGCACGGTCGCCCTGCTTGGTCGGGGGAAGGTGCTGCTGGAGACGGAGCCGACCCGAGGGAGCTCCCATCAGTATGTCTCAACTTCCTCTTCTGGCTGGAAGATTCACCTAGCTCCTTGCCCTTGCCCTTGCCCTTGCCGACGTCATCAACCTTCTGGCATGGAGCAGTGGGAGCCACCCTCTCTCATGCTTCGGGAATTGTAACCCCAGAGGTCCTACGCCTCTCCACCAGGCTGAGGTCATCCAGCTCCGGCATCCCCCTTCAAAGGTCCCCCTGATTTCCAGAACCATGTTCAGAGGGAGGAATTCCGCCGGCGGGGTCAATGCATCGTGGGTGATGGCTCCGTGTTGAAACTTCTGGAGATGAAGATTTAAAGCTTTATCGTCCAAGTTGGTTTAAAAACAGGATTCTATGCGGTTATGATCCATCTCACTGTTAAAGGCCCATGCGAGCCACTCCCTGGTCTTCAGCAGAGCCCACCTGTTCACCAGGAAGTTGCCAAAGACCATCTGAGGGGTCACTCCACCCTCCACGTATTGTTGGATCCTTGTAAGGATGGGCTTGTATGCTTCAGACAACTGCGGAACTGCGTTCCATGCATCGGTGTCGACATTGGGGAGGCTTTTGGGTAGCTCCAACCTATCGTGCTGCTCCACAACGATGACCACCCAGTCCTTCTTCCAGTTGTCCCACTTCCCGGAGGGGAAAGTCTTCAAGTACTAGAAAGGACAGTTTTTGCGCTTCACGAAGTAGTAGAAGTCGATCAACTCTGTTTCCTTTCCGATAGTGTGGAC
Organism: Tuctoria greenei; assembly: GCA_036927565.1. Taxonomy (NCBI): domain Eukaryota; kingdom Viridiplantae; phylum Streptophyta; class Magnoliopsida; order Poales; family Poaceae; genus Tuctoria; species Tuctoria greenei. The sequence continues at coordinate 138,318,444 of JAYESD010000008.1, read as the reverse complement.
CGTGAAGAAGGTCCGGAAGAGTTCGATGCACGGCGGCACACCCACCCACATCTCGCAGAAGTGGACAAAGATCACCACTAGCAAGAAGGAGTGGGGGCGAGGTGATAAAGCTGGAATCCGTAGAAATCCAGCAGCATCAACAGGAAACTTGAGAAGGGCGGGATCAGACCCACCATGGCGTACGCAAAGAAGTAGACGATCTCTTCGGTGCGCTCCTTCTTGAAGGGAAGCTTGGTGAAGCAGATCGCGTTGTTGAAGGAGTCACTGGATCACCCCATGTAGGTCTGGACCCTCGACAGATCTTCGTCGTTTTTGATCTTGCTGTGGGGAAAACCCAACTCCATCGCGGCGAAGTGGAGCAAACAATGGATGGGCTATGCAAAGGTTGAGAAGCTTTGAGCGTAAGTTCAATGGAAAGCATTAAGAGTCCTCAAACCATGCAAGCATTCCTTCTTAATTAATCCTCCACAACGCTTGGATGGGAACCACGTCAGGATCAAGATTTCATTTCAAATGATTACCCCGTCAATGACAAATGGGCCTGGGTCCACTCTGGCGGAAAAGCCAAAGTTATTACCCCAGGTGAACTGTTGTCATGATGGGAAGTTGGAAACTCGAGGGCGGCGGCCTGACAGGGCGCTTGAAACTGATACGGTTTTTATATTGTAAACCGGCGACCTTCAATTGCGTGAGATCTGCACGCTAGGATCTCACCTGTCGCGTCAAGAAGAGCGACGTGGCGATGGTTCAACTACAGACCGTCGCCCGAACGGCCCATGAAAAGACCTTTAAAGCTACAGCGCGTGAATCAAAGATGGCCCCACCTCTGGTAGAATAACTTCACCCAAAAGGTTTCTCCCAGAGGTGGGCCCGAGGGCCACTGTTGGTACCCTGCGTACCGGGTACCCCATGATACCGCAAGAAAAGCTACAGAGTTCCACCTGTCCAAATTGAAGACCTCCGAAGGCTTCACGTGCCCCGCAGCACTGGACCCACCTCCCTCGTTCAGGTAGCTCCAGCACTAACGCGTGTAACGCAAGGCCTGAGCTAACTCCTTGTATAGGGAAGCTCCGATTATGCCACATGTCCAGTAGCCCCGTACCTAACCCCTAGTAGAGGGAAGCTCCAGTACTGCCACATGTATGGCAGCTCCGGACCTGCCTCCCCAAAGAGGGAAGCTACGAAGCTGCCACATATCAAGCTTCCAGACCTAAGCCTGCAAAGGGAAAATTACTAGATCTCCAACGGCGCGGACATTCAAGAGACAGTTAAAGCAGTCGTTACAAGTCCTGATTATATTTTATTAATGCCATGTTAGTGACACACGATCAGAGGACCTTTAGTGCTGGTAATGCCACCATTAAGGCGCGCTATTACACTATTAATTATGCTTAATACATACAGATCGTGTATTAGATAATTAAAGACTGCCAGGACCACATGTCGGGCCATGCTAACAATGTAACGGCCAGTCCTTGGACTATAAAAAGGTTGCGCCACACAGTACAAGGGGAGCAAGCTCACACTCATGCCAGCATATACACACTCATACAATCAACAACCACCCCGTGGAGTAGGGTATTACACTCAGGCGGCCTGAACCACGTAAAACTTCTTGTGTGACTGTCTCGCTCTTAATCTTACGCACACCCCAACCGAATACGAACCTTTGCGGACTATGCTTTATTAGTACTGGGGGAAGTGTCGATCGCACACTTCAACAAAGACAATGGTGCACTTTAATTTGGCTTTTGAAAGTATTTACTTTGGACAATCAACTTTGAATTTGAGATCACGTCTAGGCTTTTATTTTCATAATTTCTTCATCTTTTTGCAAAAGTGACATGGACACCAAATCACATAATTTATTTAATTACTGCTTTCAATTCTTTCCTTTTACTGTTTTAAACCTAAATTTTAATTTACTTCAAAATTTTAGGTCTATGTATTTGAATATTTGAACCCTCACATGTGCAATTGCTTATTTCTTTTCTCCTCTATTTCATTTCCATAACGGAATTGCACATTCCTCTTTTTGGGATTTTACAATTTTGTACCATCTCCTCTATATTATGCACCTAAAACTCTATGTCCTCATCGGTGAACCCTGATATATCTAGCTCGTTCACATCATCATCGTGATCTTCTTGGACACTGGTAGGGACCTCCCTCTCTAGATATGAACCTCTCATCTCTGCTTCATTAAGCCCCTCCTCCCCATGTTTGTTTCAACATCGATAATCCACCATGAATCCATGCGTGATCAAATGTGACCTCAACATGTCATCTGTGCGATATCTCTTGTCATTCTTGGAATGTTTGCAAGGACAACAAATAGTCCCTCTAATGTTGTCCAGCATATCTTTCTTCGCAGAATCAATAAATGCATCCATCACATTGATATATTCAATGCAAAGGTGCGACCCATACATCTAACTTCGATTTGACGACATCTACGTACCGAAAAGAAGAGCTAAATCAAATAAATTTGAAGCCAGTGATAGTCAAGATCTAAAGGGGAAAAATAGTGAGGAAAAGGATAGGAGGCGAGGACTAACCCCTTTTTTTAGATCCACTGATAATCACCGTAAGACTTTTAGAAGGGCACCTCAAAAGAGGGAAAGAACAGGGCAAGAACAGGGCAGATCTGGCAGCCACTTGTTCTGCCATAGCTGGGAGGTCGTAGAAGGGCAATAGAAAATTGAGACGAACCGATTAAACTCATGTATCTCTATAGATGGAATGGGAGACGAGCCCACTTCCATGACAAAAGGAGACACTCTTGACCGATGGGTATGGGAGACGGGCCGACTTCGATTATAAAAGAAGACGGGTGTCAGATAAAGATTGTCTTAGTTACAGAACAAATATGAGTTGTGCTCTAGTATAGCGCGTCTCCAGTTTGTCAGAGAAGAGGGCGCGTCTTGGATACTTACTTTACCGAGACGGGCTGTATAGTGATGCGTCTCCTTGTACGTTCACCAAATCCTCATTGAAGCGGGCTCGTCTTGCTTAACCATATCAAAGACGATTGCCGTTGAGCTCGTCGCCTATCTTTGTCTCCTATTTGGGTTTCATATGTAGTGGTACTACATTTTACTACGCATGAACTATAGGAAGTTAAAACAGTGCATTGCAATCCAATCAAAAGATCATAGATCTCGATGAGCACCTTCTGGTCGAATTCCTTGAGATGGGGGACGAGGCTAGCCGCAACATCGCTGAGGCGTACCTGACACCGGGATGTGCGGGGCCGCAGGCACCGATTTGCTGAGCGGCTGGCCCTGATTTGCAGATGGCGGCACCTAGGGCTTCCGTGCGGACGGTCTGTGCAGCACAGAACGAGGATGGGTGACGTGCGGCAAGGGAGTCACGCCGACGACCGTCACGGACAGCGCGCCGATCTGGTCCTGGCGGCTGGACTCGTCGATCTCAAACACAAAGAAAAAATACCGATTGGATTGTGTATTCAGCACAACTGCGGGTAATTTCCTTCCAACTGCATATCTACCTCCATATGTATTGGTTCTGGAGTAAAAAGAGGTATTTAGAAAAATGAACTTGAACTCCATAAATTTTGTAGAGTTGGACTGTCTCGTAGAGTTTTAGAGTTGAGATGTTTGGCAACATTTTTTCAACTTTTGCATGAAGTTCGCTTCTGATGCCATGCCAAACATCGTGGTGCTTGTGCGGGTAAATATGAAAGATCATAGTCACTATCATAAATATCTATGCGCTAGTATGGAAGAACATATATATTCACTACCATAAATATTAAGGGAAAAAGAGTGGAAAGGAAAGAGCAAGGTGCGGGTAAGAAATAGTGCACTGCGGGTACCTTTTGTTAGGAAGATCCGGATGACCAGCATATATTACTAAGAGGAGAGAAATAGTACATCATGGGTCTTTTACAGAACAGTGTACCGGTAGTACACCACATGAAAAGGCATCATGAATTTAAACGAAAATTGAATAGATTTCTCACTCCCGCCATTGCCCAGAGAGGTATCATATCAGAAATAAGGGACAGTAGCTGCTCTGGCGTCTTCTCCTGATGCTCAAAAACGTGACGGTTACGCTCACACCATAATGCCTAACATATGAGAAGCGCAAGGGAACGTGATCCTCTGGCATGGTGTCCTCGACCCGATAGACTTAGACACTGGAACCATGACGCCATGTCATAAGGTTACGGCCAGCCGAGTGGGTTTACTGCTTGAAGACCGAGAGCACTAGAGACTCTAATCCAGATTTCCCGAGATACTGGACATTCCATGAACAGGTGTAATACTGTCTCAACACTTCTGCTGCATAGTGCGCAAAGATATTGGTTCGGCGAGCCCCGCTGCTGAAGATTAGCAGCAGTCCCAAGACGGTCTTGCACCATCAGCCAAACAAAAAAATTGCACTTTGGGGGAGCCCATACCCTCGAGATCTTCGCAGGGTACCATTCGTGAGTGCTACCCTCAAACTTAGACCTGTAGGCTGACCGAGCTAAGTACTGCCCAGTAGCTGAGAAACGCCAGTTATCTCATCACACTGATCCGGGTTGTCAATCAGCTGGACCCCCTGCATAAGCTCCCATAGTTGTATGAACTCCACAAGCATATCAGCTGTGATGTGGTGAGCAATGTCTCTGATCCAGTGGTGATCATATATCGCGTTGGCCATGGTCTTGTTTTTTCTTCGGCTAATGCGGTGTAGCAGGGGGAATTTCTGAGACAGCGGGGACCCCACTATCAAAATTGATTTCCAGAATTTGGCGATGCAGCCATTCCTTACAGTGATCTTTGTAGCCGCAGCAAATAGCTCTCATCACTTGAATCCACCGGCAGGTCCATGCCAGACCACGGCTTCGAGGGGGAGCGCCAGCAATGACATAACCATCTGAGTCGGAGTGCTCTTCCGAACTTTTCAAGGTCCAGAATGCCAAGACCGCCACGATCTACTGGTCTGCAAACGTGAGCCCAACTGACCTTACACTTTGCTCCGGCGATATTCTGCGTTCCAGCCCACAAAAACCGGTGCTGTAGTTTATCAAAGGACTTGAAGAACCGCTTAGGCAACTTGAGAGTAGTCAGTGCAAAGATGGGCAGTGTGCTAAGCACTGAGCGGACCAATTCTCTGCGCTCTACCAGGGAAAGGAGCCCGCTTTGCCAACCAGCGAGCCGGCTTTGCTCCCAGTCCAGAATGGGCTGAAGATGTGTCATGGACAATCGTGAGGTCGTCAGCGGCAGTCCCAAGTAGGTTAAAGGTAGCTCGGATATTCCCCCAGTAAAGCTTCTGGTAATCTCCACAATGTCGAGGCCTTGACAGCGTATAAGAATTACTGAGCCTTTTTGCATATTCACCCTCATTCCAGTGGAGTCCCCAATGCCGTTCATGATCTACAAAACAGTCCGGACTTCACTCTGCACTGGGTTGACAAACATGATCCCCAATGCCGTTCATGATCTGCAAAACAGTCCGGACTTCACTCTGCACTGGGTTGACAAACATGATTACATCGTCAGTGTAGAGGGAAATCCGAAGCTTTGTTGCATCCTCAGACAAGGGCGACAGTAGGCCAGATCTTGTCACTCCTCAAATGCGTGTTGTCCATGCCAAGAATAAATAAATAGGGTGAGAGGGGATCCCTTTGACGTAGACCTCGTTTGTGTTTAATCCACGAGCTAGGTTTCCATTTAACTTTACTGTCGATGAAGATGATGCCCACAGAAGACAGAGCCTGTTTATCCAACGATTTGGAAATCCTCTTTGTATCATCATTTCAATCAGAAACTCCCATGATATGGAATCAAAATCTTTTGAGATGTTGAACTTGAATATGAGAATTGGCTGATCCTTTCTGTGATACAATTGTACCAAGTTGCGTACATATAAGTAAATATCATGGATGCATCTGCCTTTAACAAACGCACTCTGGGCTGGCGTGACCAGGAGATCAATGTGCTGCTGCAATCTCAAAGCCAGAACCTTGGTGAATAGTTTTGCAAAAGAATGTATGAGGCTAATCGGCTGAAAGTCGCGAGGCTATTCTGCTGACTCGCCTTTAGGCAAAAGCGTGATCACTGCATCATTGAGTTGCCACAACGGTCCAGTTCTCAACTCTTGTATTCTCTTGAAAGCTGCCAGGATGCCGCTTTTGATTGTCGACCAGCAGCATCGATAAAAATGAATAGTGAAGCCATTGGGTCCTGGTGCTTTTTTGGCTGGTAATTCTTTGACGGCCAATCCAATTTCCTCCTCTGTAAATGCCCTGTCCAAGTTGTTTTGCTGGAGCCGAGTTCTCTCAAAAGAATCCCATTGGAGAGTTGTTGTACGACATTGTCGTCTGCCCAGGGTGCTGTGAAAATGGTCATGGAACATCTCAGCTACGTTTTCTTGTTGCGTTTCATAGCCTCCCTCGGCGCCTCAAACGTTATATGAATAGCTTATGTGTCCGTGCATTTGCCCGGAGTTGGAAAAATCTAGTACATACGTCTCCAGCTCTCAGCTAAATCAGTCGGGAGGCATGATGTCAACAAGCTTGCTCTATGGATGCAAGGCCAAGCACTCTGGTTTTGAGGTCCTTTCGCAGGCTATGCTCTGCTGTGGATAGCACACTGTGCTCTTGGGCAATATCCAGCTGCAGGATAAGTTCTTTGGCCATTGCTAGCTGCATTCGGGCTTTTCCAAAGACTTGCCGACTCTAGATTCTAAGTGCAACAACAGTGGCCCGAAGCTTGTTGTGAAGCGTGACCAATGGAGATCCTGATGGTACCACTGAGCTCCATGCATTACCGACCACCTCTTGGAAGCCAGGAACTTCGGTCCAGAATGTTTCAAATCAAAATACCGCCTGGCGTCGTGGTTGTTGCTGGTGATAGGGCAAGAGGGGACAGTGGTCCGAAAGGGATGATGATAGCGGCCTGAGGCAGAATCTGGAGAAATTGATATCCCATTATGTGTTGCAAAAAATTCTGTCTATTCGAACCATTGTTGAGTTAAGACGTTCGTTGCTCCAAGTGAATATTCGGTTGTGAAGGGCAAACTCCTTGAGCTCACAATGATCTAGGGTGTGTCGGAAAGAGCCCATTAGTCGTCGGTTGATGTTGGAGTTGTTCTTATCACTAGCTTGATAGATAAGATTGAAATCACCCGCGCATAACCATGCCACGCCAGTAGGGGGCCTCATGCTGCTAAGTTCTTGGAGGAAGGCCTCTTTGGCTTGGTCATCACAGGGACCATAGAGCGATGTTAATCTGAAAGTATTGTTAGCACCTCTGAGCTGCAAAGTAACTGACAAGCAATAGGTGCCTCTGACCGGATTATGACCCTGGATGAAAACTGAATCCCAAGCAATCAACATGCCCTCGCGTGTTCCTACTGGAGAGAGAGCTTCCATTTCACATAGCCTCGGTCCCAAAAACTGATGTTGCACATTGGATGGAATGTCCGATAGCTTGGTCTCTTGAAGGCATACGATCATTGGAGCAGCTGATTGCACTAGGTCTTGGACTACTTCCAGCCTTGCCAGTAGATTCAGGTCGCAGACGTTCCAGGAGAGCAGACTAATGTAGTTGTGAGACATGGGGGAACTTAACTTCAACATAGCAGAGATCTTGGTCTGTCCAAGGATACAGAATAGAATACAGACTAGAACACAACCTTGCATGCGCAGCACTAACATAACCCACAAAGAACACACTAATCAGCCATACTGATACTTTGGTACGCATGATTGGCCACTTTGGTACGCATGATTGGCCACGGAGAGGGTGCCACTAACCACAAGGCCACACTGGTAATTTGATAAGACAGATACATGATCAAACACTGAACAACATCAGACCCGGGCATATCAACATCATATTATCAGGCTTCTGCTGCCATCTCATCCGCTGCTAGCGCTGCGGCTGCTGCAGTAAGTGGTTTACTCTCTAGTTGCAGGCAATTACGAAGCGCAGCGATGGCCTTGTCAGGCAATGGCTTCTTGAAGGTCTCAGTATACTTAGCCAATGCTGTTAGAAAACAATGCACTTTAGAGACAAAATTAATTCCTAAAATTAAAACAGTACGCATGACAGATAGTCCACAAAACATGAACACCAACATGCAAATAAAGCAGATTATATCTATCATACTCATGCGTAGAAAACTCATCTTTACTTACAGTGCTGACGCTTCCAGCTTGAAAATTGACGAGAGAAGTGTGAAGAAGACTGTAGATGAAGCAGATCTTCTATCGAGCAGTCGCGCGAACGCTACCCAAAAACCTGATTCGCCCCAATCCGTGCAGATTCTTCAAGTGGGACGTGGTTTCGGAGACACTGCTCTCCCACACGTCGGTGACACGCCAACGGGAGGGATGGACTAGCCTGTAGATGACGCTCAACACAGTGGACTAGTGAGTCTGTTCACCTCTGTCTTTTTGAATGAAGGCACTCATTCTGTATATATAGTGACAGACTCTAGTAACTGAAAGAATTAAGTATACAGTAAAGCAGCACAATTAGGCTCTAGTAACTGAAGACAATAAACTTCAGTATTTACAGCATAATTGCGTCAGTTACTGCATACCATTATTTTTTCAGAAACTGACTCATAAAGTGCCACAAATTGCAGCAAATTAAAGTCATATTAGTGTCAGTTTTATCAAAAAGAGAGAGAACAGATTTACTGCGCCAGTCGCCACGTCGCAAGTCACAAGTCACGCGTTAACTCACGCGAAAATACGCGAATACGCGAATACGCGCGCGCGCGTGCGTGTGATTTGTTTGTGACTATAGCCATCCTTCTCTCACATATTCCACACATAGAAAATAGCTTCTCTTATAAATAAGTGCTACTCTCCTCAAATAGTCAATGTGGGATTAATGTCTCCTTTACACCTTTGGAATTCAATGGAGAATAGTTGGGCCTAGGCCCAAATATTCCAACAATCCCCACCAAATTCCAAAGGCATAGCTGACACTACTTGTCATATGTCCACAATGTTATTTGATATATCAGTTTAGCGATGGAGACCTATTCGGTTGAACATCCATCTAGATCTAAAAAATCTGCCAACTCACAACTACACAATGGACTATGCCTTGAATTGGTAGTTTTGCGCGAGACGGTTTCATTTAAAGATCAAACTGATACTAGGCGCCTATTGGGCCAGTCCTCGGGTGGAGCCTATAAGTCATACTCCCGTGTCTCTTTCATGAGCTTCTTAGAGAATTCCCGAATCTCACAGACTGTGACCAACAGTCAGCTCATATAGGTGTGTTCGTACAAGAATACTCTGTAGGACAGTATCTCGCACTATAGCCTCCGAACACATTAAGACTTAAAGTCAGCCTTCCTTACAGAATGGAGAGTTTTGCATCTTCACTGGAGTGGGTACTACATAGTTATATACTCTCCTAGTTATACATATAGCTTGTTCTTCCCAAATTCTAATTCACGGGATCTCCGATCACATAGGTTTGGGTTACCGCTGTGTATAACTCACGTGGGTCTCAATCCCATCTCCTTCGATGCACTATCTATCACATTTCTTGATAGACCTTTTGTAAACGGATCTGCCAGATTTTTCGCCGTTTGAACATAATCAATGGCTATCACTCCGGAGTTTCTCAATTTTCTGACAGATTTTAACCGTCTTTTCACATGTCTTGAGGATTTCATATTATCCTTTGTACTTGACACCTTCGCAAGAACTGTTTGATTGTCACAGTACATAAGAATTGGAGGAATTGGTTTTTCCACCACTGGTAAATCCATCAAGAGTTCCTTCAGCCACTCTGCTTCTACAGAAGCTGTATCTAATGCTGTAAGCTCTGCCTCCATGGTTGACCTCGTCAAAATAGTCTGTTTACAAGACCTCCATGAGACAGCTGCTCCTCCAAGAGTAAAGACATAACCACTTGTTGCCTTTATCTCATCAGCATCAGAAATCCAATTGGAATCACTATAACCCTCTAAAACTTTGGGGTCTCCTGAATAGTGAAGTCCATAGCTCATTGTACCACATAAATAGCGCATAACTCGCTCAAGCGCGCGCCAATGATCATCTCCTGGGTTAGCAGTAAACCGGCTCAATTTGCTAACCGCGAAGGAAATGTCAGGTCGAGTAGCACCAGCTAGGTACATGAGCGAACCAATAATCTGAGAATATCTCAGTTGGTCTCTTCCTAGTCTTTTATTCTTCCGAAGAATTATACTAGGATCGTATGGTGTTGGTGAAGGCTTGCTGTCCAAATAGCCAAAACGGCTCAAGACCTTCTCAACATAATGAGACTGTAAGAGAGTAATCCCATTCTCATTCCTTATCAGCTTGATGTTTAAGATAACATCAGCCTCCCCTAAGTCTTTCATATCAAAGTTTTGGAACAGAAAAGATTTTACCTCATTTATCACATCAATATCAGTTCCAAAAATTAATATATCATCTACATATAAACACATGATCACTCCTCTACCCCCACCATATCGATAATATACACATTTATCAGCCTCGTTGACAACAAAGCCTGCTTGTGTCATGGTACTATCAAATTTCTCATGCCACTGCTTTGGTGCCTGTTTAAGACCGTATAAAGATTTCTTTAACTTACACACCTTATTCTCTTGACCGGGTATCTCAAATCCTTCCGGCTGATCCATATAAATCTCCTCATCCAACTCTCCGTTAAGGAAAGCCGTCTTCACATCCATTTGATGGACTAGAAGACCGCGTGAGGCAGCCAAAGAAAGAAGTACCCGAATTGTTGTCATTCTAGCAACGGGTGAGTAAGTATCAAAGAAGTCTTCTCCTTCTTTTTGTGTATAACCTTTCGCCACTAGCCTGGCCTTGTACTTCTCAATAGTACCATCAGGCCTAAGCTTTTTCTTGAACACCCACTTACATCCAATCGTTTTACAACCAAATGGACGATCCACTACATCCCAGGTTCCGTTAGTCATGATGGATTCCATCTCACTACGGATTGCTTCCTTCCAATCGTCTGCATCAGGAGATGCAAACGCCTCATGGATGGATTTGGGTGTATCATCCACAAGGTAAACAATGAAATCATCACCAAATGATTTTGGGATCCTCTGTCTCTTGCTCATTCTATGAGCTGTTTCATTGTTTTCTCCATCATACGGCTGTAATAGATTTTCTGATGGTGTAAGAAGAGGTTGTTCTAAGGTTTCGAATGAAGGATAATTTGTGTCATGCGTATGACCATATGAATTACGTGCATCATTCATAGGAAAAATACTTTCAAAAAACGTGGCATCTCTAGATTCAACTATTGTATCAACAAGTATAAGTGGTGAATCAGATCTGATTACTAAAAATCTATAAGCAGGACTATTCGAAGCATAGCCAATAAAGATGCAATCAACAGTATTAGGTCCGAGTTTACGCTTTTTAACTATTGGTATATTTACCATAGCAAAACACCCCCATGTGCGTAGGTAAGAAAGAGATGGTTTTCTTCCTTTCCAGCCTTCATATGGAGTTTTCTCACTATTTTTAGTGGGAACTCTATTTAGTACATGGTTTGCAGTTAAAACTGCCTCCCCCCACCAATCCTTAGATAAACCAGCAGTATCTAACATGGCATTCACCAAGTCTGTTAGAGTGCGGTTTTTCCTCTCGGCAACCCCATTTGATTGAGGTGAGTAGGGTGGTGTTCTTTCATGTACAACTCCATTCTCAACACAAAATTGGGTGAACTCATTGGAGAAATACTCTCCCCCACGATCAGATCTAATTCTCTTGATTTTCCTCTCTAGTTGATTCTCAACCTCAGCCTTATAGATTTTAAAGTGATCTAATGCCTCATCCTTTGATTTAAGTAAATACACATAACAGTAACGAGTTGAATCGTCAATAAATGTCATCAAGTATTTCTTTTCTCCCTTAGTTAATATGCCATTCATTTCACAGAGGTCGGAATGAATGAGTTCCAAAAGTGTCGTATTTCGTTCATCAACAGCAAAGTGAGGTTTTCTTGGCTGTTTAGCTTGCACACAAGCTTGACACTTGGAACCTTTCACTATAGGAATTTTCGGAATTAAATTCAAGGTAGATAGCCGTGAGATGCATCCAAAATTTATATGACATAAACGTGAGTGCCAAACACTCGCTTCATCGTCTTTATTCAAAAAATTCACCACAGAGCTACTAGAATGTGAAAGGGAAAAGCGGAACAAACCTCCGCTGTCATAGCCTTTTCCAATAAAGAGTCCACATTTTGACACGACTACTTTATTAGACTCAAACACCAACTTAAATCCGTCTCGACACAACAAAGAGCCACTGACGAGATTTTTATTTATTGAGGGGGCATGCTGCACGTTCTTCAGCTGCACGGTCTTTCCCGAAGTGAACTTCAGACTGACCGTACCAACACCATGAACAGAAGCACGTGAGCCGTTTCCCATCAGGACGGAGGCACCGTGGGTAGCCTGATAAGAAGAAAACATAGATACATCAGCACAGACATGAATATTAGCCCCTGTATCAATCCACCATTCGGTAGGTTGACATGCTGTTAAAACAGTATATGCATTACCATACCCTGCTGTTCCAGCATTGCTAATAACCATGTTGGCAGATTTTTGCTGAGTTTTCTTGCCTTTCCTGTCTGTGCACTTTTTGGCAAAATGCCCAACCTTGCCACAGACATAGCATTCAACCTCAGCCATGTTTATCTTCTTCTTCTCCTTTCTCTTGAAGTTGGTGGTGTGTACAACTTTATTTTTCCCTTTCTTTGGTCCAGCATGCTGCATGACATTAGCACTGGACTGTCCTTCATGCACCTTGGACGCACCATCTTTTGCCCGAGCTTTCTCCTCCACATCAAGAGAAGCCAACAAATCCTCAACGGAAATGTTCTGTCTCTTATGTTTCAGAGATGTGGCAAATCCCCTCCAAGATGGAGGTAATTTGGCAATAATGCCCCCAGCCACAAATCGATCAGGCAAATTTAGTCCAAGTTGTTGGAGCTCTCCGACAATAAGTTGTATTTCATGAGCCTGCTCAACCACTGAACGGTTGTCTGCCATCTTAAAATCGTGATAGCGCTCCATGACATACAACTCATGTCCAGCATCCGACGCACCGTACATGTGTTCGATAGCCTCCCAAAGCTCTTTTGCACTCTTATGAGTCATATAAACATCACACAGTTTATCGGACAGCACACTTAAAATACAACCCACTGCCATCACATTAGCCTTATCAAACTCAGCCTGTTTCTCAACAGTCATGGGTCGATCTACAGACTTTAGAACATAAGATATGTCCATAGCAGTGAGCCACAAGTCAAGTTTTGTAGCCCATCTCTTAAAGTTCGAACCAGCGAACTTCTCAGGTTTCATCGCATCAGCAAAGCTATTACCCATCTTAAAGTGCCTATCAGGTTTTTGGATTGTTAGAAAACAATGCACTTTAGAGACAAAATTAATTCCTAAAATTAAAACAGTACGCATGACAGATAGTCCACAAAACATGAACACCAACATGCAAATAAAGCAGATTATATCTATCATACTCATGCGTAGAAAACTCATCTTTACTTACAGTGCTGACGCTTCCAGCTTGAAAATTGACGAGAGAAGTGTGAAGAAGACTGTAGATGAAGCAGATCTTCTATCGAGCAGTCGCGCGAACGCTACCCAAAAACCTGATTCGCCCCAATCCATGCAGATTCTTCAAGTGGGACGTGGTTTCGGAGACACTGCTCTCCCACACGTCGGTGACACGCCAACGGGAGGGATGGACTAGCCTGTAGATGACGCTCAACACAGTGGACTAGTGAGTCTGTTCACCTCTGTCTTTTTGAATGAAGGCACTCATTCTGTATATATAGTGACAGACTCTAGTAACTGAAAGAATTAAGTATACAGTAAAGCAGCACAATTAGGCTCTAGTAACTGAAGACAATAAACTTCAGTATTTACAGCATAATTGCGTCAGTTACTGCATACCATTATTTTTTCAGAAACTGACTCATAAAGTGCCACAAATTGCAGCAAATTAAAGTCATATTAGTGTCAGTTTTATCAAAAAGAGAGAGAACAGATTTACTGCGCCAGTCGCCACGTCGCAAGTCACAAGTCACGCGTTAACTCACGCGAAAATACGCGAATATGCGAATACGCGCGCGCGCGTGCGTGTGATTTGTTTGTGACTATAGCCATCCTTCTCTCACATATTCCACACATAGAAAATAGCTTCTCTTATAAATAAGTGCTACTCTCCTCAAATAGTCAATGTGGGATTAATGTCTCCTTTACACCTTTGGAATTCAATGGAGAATAGTTGGGCCTAGGCCCAAATATTCCAACAAATGCTGCATCCCCCATGGGGCTCAACGCCCGTATCATCCAGAATACGCATTAGGCGCTGTTGAGCACGCCGCGATACCGGAACCACATTTGGGCGAGCTGCCTGCCGAGCACTGTGTCTGGTTGACTCTAGTGGTGTGTCCTTCTTCTTGCGACGACTTGCCTTCGCTGGCGGCGGAGGGGGCGGTGTGGCAAGGAGGGGCGCATGAGTCGGCTGGAACAGGGCAGTGAGGTTGTTTGCACCAACTTCGGGCGGAGGGCTCGTAAGCTGACGAGGGGGTGGGGGGGCTGTTCCTCCGTCGAGGCGGCCCAGTTTAGTTGGGCCGGCGATATAGGTTAAAGATGGTGCTCCATCTGAGTTTGAAACTCAGAGACTGCCTCAAACGGATTGTTAATCGCCAGGTCCTGGCATCCCGACAGCTCCAGCAGCATCGGGTCGACATCGACCCTTTGAGGAAAGGGGTCAAAGCTCCTTTCCATGTTGCACAGCAGCAGAGCAGGGTCAGAAGCTTCTTTTGGCCCCTCCTTGCAGCATGTCCCAGGCGAGAGTGGATTAGCTACCGTAGGACCCACGAGACTCTAACCTCCTTTGTGTGCATGGGGTGTGTCCCATGCACCACTTCCATGTTTCAGCACCCAAACCTTGGAGGCGCAGCGCTGAAAGGTTGCAATGCTGCCCGTGATCCCCCTACAATGTTGTTGGCCTCCGAGAGCCCTTGTTGCAGGTTGTGGGGGCCGTTGCTGGTCCTGGCATCGCTGTAGGGTCCCACCATTCAGACGGCAGTACCCCTCGAAGCCCAAAGGAGGCCGACTGTCGTCGCGGTCGTCATCGCGCTGGGCTCCAGGGACAGGTGGGCGGCATCCACCGCGGCATGGGCCAGGCCGGGTAGCACCCCGAGCTTCATCTGGGATGTGGGGAGTCCAGGTGCACCGATGATATAGCGCGGCGCCTCGACGTCGACAGAGTTGGAGGACACTGAAGAGATCCTGCCACCACTACCATCGGAGGAGGAGGAAT
Source organism: Tuctoria greenei (assembly GCA_036927565.1). NCBI lineage: Eukaryota > Viridiplantae > Streptophyta > Magnoliopsida > Poales > Poaceae > Tuctoria > Tuctoria greenei. The sequence continues at coordinate 138,303,110 of JAYESD010000008.1, read as the reverse complement.
CTGGCCGGACTGGGGTGAAATCGTATAAGTGGTCAAGATGAATAAGGATGTCTACCTCGTTTCCCTCCGGTGGAGTGTCCGTCTAAACGTTTGGCGGACCATCAAAGAGGCTGGAACGGCCGGCGTCGGAAAATGTTGGAATATTTTACGGTGATCATCATCATGGCTGGAATATTTTATTCCATTAGAGAAAAATGTTTGGCAGGCATATGTTTGGTTATGTAAGTAAGCATTGTGGCCGGAATATTTTATTCCATAGTTAATAGAAGCTATGCACGGCAACTGAATCATCAGACTGCTGCAATGTTTTCCGCCTATACGTGAAGTCCAGCACGCTCTATATATGGTTATAGGGTGATAGCCGATTGGAAGGGAATCAATCGACATTTTAGTTAGTTATATTACGTTTCATCTACTTTTATTTTTCATGCAACGTGGCTTTTACTTCATCTTTGCCCTTTTTGCTGGAAAAAAAACTCTTTGCTAGTTTGGGAGGAAACTAGTCTCTCATGATCGCAAAAGTTATTGTGCTGCTGCACGGACGATCAGTTTTTCGTGGCAACACCACAGCGGTGTGGAACTTAAACATAATTATTAAATCAGGAGATCTTACTAGGTGTACATCACAAGCAACTTAAATTTAAATGTCTTGGTAGACTCTCTTTTATTATTGCTATATTGCTCCACCACCTGTCACTCAAAAGTAAATTTAGAAGGCGACACTTAAGAAGCACCACCGTGGCACACCGATCACGTAAACCAATACCGCCGTGAACGAGGTGCCGATCGAGTAATAAACAGATTTATGATGCTACTGAAATCGGCGAGATATTGTTCAGGCTGTCCTTCGTTGTTTAGCTTCCAAGGAGAGCCATGAGGAATGTCCTGTAGTCACCGGAAGTTTCCTTGGCGATAGCTTGCTCCAAGGTACAAGAGGACCTCTTTTGGAAGGCATCGCTTATGTCCTTCATGTCCTTCTCTGCGTGCATGACGACCACCCGGGTTAGGCTATTCTCGTCGGTGCCAGATTCACGTGTCGCATTTCTCAGAGTCTGCATGCAGATATCAAAAAGGACACACACCAGATATGTTCAAGGTCCGACATTCACTTTCTAATTGTTTCAATAGTGCTTAGCATCTCACCTTTGCGAAGTACTTATTTGCGTCAGTAATGCATCTCACTGTGGTCCGCAGCGCGCGGAAGTAGCCAGTGGGATCGGTTCCACGCGGCAACGCCTAACAATCGAAACAGTGATGGACACAGTAGCCTAAAAGGAGTTTAAACAACACAAGGTGCCTTGTGTGGCTAACGCTAACCTTTGTGATGCTTGTGCCGTGCTCCTCCCTGAAGCAGCTGAAGGTGGCATCGAGTTGTGCTTTGCTCCTGGTACCCATGATCCTGATTAACTCCTCATGATCTGTTGTGCCATTCCTTACCGCCTCATGGACAATCTTCGCCTCTGATTTCGCTAACCTGATGTCCACAGCGTGTCCTTCGTATCTGTAAGTGCCCACAAGTGCAAGCAAAAGCTGAAGACAGAAACGGTGGATTAGTATAACAACGAGAAGGAAAAGAAGCTATTAAGAGGAAAAATGAGCAATGGCTGCGCATACACGGCGAAGATTTCCTGCGGAGTGAGCAGCGACATCTTCTTCAAGGGAGCGCTGGTACAGGACATGATAGGCCCTCTTAACTTCTAATAACCCAGCAGCCGAGTTTACACAAGCAATTTCGATGATGACTGGGTACTCCTCCTGGATGCATTTTGTTGCAGCGTTCGCCATCACAGCTTGTCTCTCCACAGGGTCCAGTATCCAGTGGCACATTGCATGCTGCATTGGAGCCAAGCACACTAATGGTTAGTGGAAGTGGAAAGTTCAATAAACAAGATGCAAAGTAATCTGAACAACTGCCATGCGCATATGAACATGTGTTGGTAGCACCTCAAAATGGCCAGATAGTTCTGACCGTAGACGCTGGATGAGACCCTCGTTGTACTTCTGTTCATATTCCAGCAAGATCTGTTTCCTTTGTGTCGCATTGCGATGAGCTAAAATGGTTATAACTGCCTGCTCGTTGGTGCCCCAACCTGAACCACAAATTAGATCCAAAAGTCATTATTATACATCAATTTTCATTGTGAGGGGATGCAAATAGAATATTTGATTTCACATTGCTACGTAAAGTCTTTAGACAGTGAAATTTTAATGACGCTTCCGTTCACACAAAATTTTGGGTCTATTAATTTAATTTGAACTTCCTATGTTAAGCAAAGAGAGTCAGAGATCACCAACTGCAGAGAAATAGATCATAACCTTGGAAAGCCTTTAACAAAGCTACGGCATCTTCGGCAGGCGAAGGGACAACTGGGGGAACTGTGATTGTTGCCATGTTCACACTTCTCTCTCTTTCTCTGACCCAGATTTGTTTTCTTAACCTCCGCCACCCTGTGGTATTTATACTTGATGACCATGTGTCAATGGCATTGATGGAATCGCGGTAGAAACTGCATGCTAATGTAACGTTACTCTAGCTTTTTTGTTTTCTATAAATTACGTGACTTTACTGCAACATTGAACTAATAACTCTTTTCAGTTACGTTTTCCTGAAAAAAAGGTTACTACAACATCTTTCCCACATCAGTCAATCTTGATATCCAGTTTATTGATGTTTACTCCATTCGTTTCATGTTACTTGTTATTTTAGCTTCAATCAAAATCAACCTCTTTCATCTTTAATATAAACTAATACATTATATATTATGAAAACAAAAAAAGCCAACTTTCACTACAGGAAACACGGTCATTTGCGACAGCTAAAAAAATTTGCAATAGCTCGCACTTGACCGTCGTAAATAGAGTAACTTGCGACGGCCCCGCACTCGGCAGTCGCACAAGTGAAAGGCTGTCACAACTGAATCTAGAGTCATAGTAGAAGTGAATGAGGATGATGATATAACGGGGGTTGATAGGATGGATGAGATGCTAGAAGCTCTAGAAGCGGAGGATCCTCTTACAAAGGAGGCAGGCGAGTTCTTCGAGGAGCTCAAGAAATCACAATAGCCGTTGCATGAACACACGGATGTGACCGTCCTTGCTTTCTTGACCAGATTTATGGGAATTAAGTCTAAGTATTTTTTCTATCAACTGCTACAATGATTTTATGAAATTGATCCGCGATATCCTTCCACAACCTCACAAAGTGCCTAAAGATATGTATCAGTCGAAGATTCAGATATCTAGTTTCAGTATGAACTATGAGAAAATCGATGTGTGCCCAGACAACTGCATGCTATTCTATAAAAAGCAAGCCAACGAGAACATGTGCTTCAAATGTGGTAAACTGAGGTATGTCAAAGTTGTTAATGACGACGGCGATAATGTGATGACAAATGTCGAACATAAGCAGCTTCATTACTTGTCTGTGACACCTCGGTTCAAGCGGTTGTTTCTTTCAAAAAGAACCGCAAGACACATGAGATGGCACAAAGAAGGTAAACATGAGAACAAAGAATTCTTGACGCATTCGGTCGATGGTGGTGCATGGAAGGTAGCAGACCGTTTTGATCTAGATTTTTCTCATGATGCGAGAATTGTTCGCATCGGGTTAGCGATAGACGGATTCTCACCGTTCAGTACAAACGCCACGCTATACTCCTGTTAGCCCGTCTTTGTCATTCCGTACAACTGTCACCGGCTTTGTGTATGAAGAACGAGTTCATGTTCCTCAACCTCATTATACCTGGACCTGATCATCCTGGTCACGTCTTAACGTGATGTTGAAATCGCTGATCGAAGAATGGAAAGTGTTGTGGATAGGAGTCGAAGCGTACAATAGTTACAAGAAGCAAAAATTCAACCTTCGAGCTGCTTATTTGTGGTCCTTCCATGATTTGCTGGCACACGACATGTTTTCCGGATGGAGCACTCATGGTCGTCTTACGTGTCCGATATGTGCTTCAGACACAGATTGCTTTCGAGTAACTTATAGAGGCAAGATATCTTACTTCGATTGTCACAGACGTTGGCTGCCTCCGAATCACATATTTAGGCAACAAAGGCATGTCTTTAGAAAGAACATCATTGTCACTAAAGGACCACCAAAACGTCTCAACAGATCAGAAATTTCTTATATGTTGGACAAACTGGTTCCAGATGAAGGTCGTCCTGGATATTTTGTAGGTTATGGAGAGGAACACAATTTGACTCACATATGTGGACTTTGGGAGCTATCGTATGTGAAGTCGTTGATTCTAATGCACAACATTGATGTGATGCATCAGGAGCGTAACATGAGCGAAAGTATCAGGATATGTCTGGCAAAATGAAAGACAATATAAAAGCTAGACTAGATTTCGCAGACATTTGTCACTATCCAACTCTTGAAATCTCTGAAAGTGGTGGTAAGCCACGTGTTTCTTTCTGTCTTCGATCTAAAGAAAAGAAAGAAGCCATGAAATGGTTGAAAACTTTAAAATTCTCAGATGGTTATGCAGCTAGCCTGAAACGAGGTGTGAATGTGAACACAGGAAACCTCACTGGGTTGAAGATCATTATCATGGAAAGACTCTTACCTGTTATGTTTCAGGGATATATAGATGATGCAGTGCAGAAGGTTTTAGCCGAGCTCAGCTATTTCTATAGACAGCTTTGTGCTAAAGAAATCAAGATAGGGATGATGGATAAGTTAGAGAAGAAGATACCCGCACTTTTATGTATGATGGAAAAAAATTTCCATCAGGTTTCTTCAATCCAATGAAACATCTTCATATTCATCTTTCATTCAAAGCTAAAGTTGGCGGTCCTGTGCAATACAAGTGGATATATCACATTGAAAGAGCGCTACGATATCTGAAACCAATAGTTGGCAACAGGGCAAGGGTGGAAGGGTGCATCGCTGAAGCATATACCCTTAAGGAAGTATGATACTTTTCAAATGTCTACTTTGTAGAAAAACACAATGTCAATACTTCGGCGATGCGGTACAATGTGTACGAAGCACCCCCTTTAAGTGACCTCTCCATTTTTCAAACAAGACGCATTACCGTTGGTAGATACACAACCTACGTCTTACCCGAACGTGATAGGACTGCTGCTTTACTCTACATGTACGCAAATATAGAAGACATACAAGAATACTTTGAGTAAGTGTTTGTCCTACATTTATGCTAATCGACATATTTGCTACACATGTATTCTAGAAATGTTTTCTCACGTTCAGCGAGTTCAGCATACAATGCTGCCCACATAGGCATCAACCTACGTCCAAACAAGTAGAAGGGATGTGATAATAAGGAATAAATGGAGGGTCGGGTTTCCTATCCTGGTTTCAAGATTATGTACTACTATCTCGTCTTCTATATATTATAAGTTACTATTATTAAAGAAATATTATTTTAACGTATGATCATTTTTGACAGTGTTGGACTCACAATGTCCATAAAGATTTGCGACAGCTATCTTATGGATTGGTGAATGTTAGAAGCTATGGTCGATATGACGTAAATGGATTTCAATTCTGTACAACTCATTTTGAAGCTCTTCGTCCTCTCGTGGCAACATAAAATTCTAGTGTTGTGATGAGAGCAATTGACACTCAGGGGAATGTAACCAATTATTATGGGATCATTAACAAAATCCTTTAATTTACTTTTACCAGAAATAAGACACTTCGAGTTGTCTTCTTTGACTGTGACTTGTTTGATAGCACTCATGGAAATCAAGAAAACCAATTTGGAATAGAGGAAGTCAAACATAAGGACCGACTACGAGGTTATGATACATTTGTTCTTGCACACCAAGTGGAGCAAGTGTAGTATCTACCTTATCCACGCACAAAGCTCAGTGCTTGGTGAGTGGTATATAAGGTGAATCCTCGTGAGTGGTTATATACTCCTGGAGATGATGGTTACCATGATAGTGAAGACGTTGAAGAAGTGTACCAAGAAGAAGAGTTGTCAGACACTTTTATCGTCGAGCCTGGTGCAGGACTCGATCAATTAGTTGGAGATATTGAAGATATAGAGACAGATGATATGCGAATATAGAAATTATAACAGGTCACAGTGGAAGATCGTTGGGCTGGTTTAAGGAGTAGGTCACATGATAATGATGTTGATGAATTTTGAATGTGATTTCAAATAACGTTTTATTGAAGATAGTAACATGAATTTTATATATCTTATTTGCATATTTACTGATTATCTATTAAAACAGGATGGCGTCAAAAGGGTAAGAAGGTGGTGCCGACGAGGGGGTTCTTCCCCTCTAGAGCTGAGGATGCTTTCGCTGGTGCCTCGTCAATCGGGAGCAGATACTCTCACCTGTTGGGGCACGTTTTGAGCAGCTCTAGGGCTTCATCACAGTAGCCCACATAGGTAAATTTCACTATTCTTTGACAAATTATTAAAATTCACTTTCCAATAAAACTCACTTATGAATCTTTGTAATGTTGTAGTCCTCACCTGTAACACCCTCATTTTCATGCATAATGCATTGCATACATCCTCATACATGTTTAACATAAAGCAACCTTTAAAGGAACAAGATTGAAATGAATTCAGGCTTAATCAAGAATTCAAGTCTGTTAGGGTACAGACTTGTCCGACCCCAAAAATGGACTAGTCTGGTATTCTGCTTGTATTAAAAAAATTCAGTCTTCTTCGAAGCCCGGACTTGTCTGACCCAGGACTAGTCTGTTTGAGGTTCTGATGTTTTTTTCGGACTTGTCCAATTTTGAGCGGACTAGTCCGATGTTCTCCAATTTTCAGTCCGAAAGACATTTGTTTTGCAACCCCGGACTTGTCTGAAATAGTTTCTGTTCCAAAACAGACTTGTCCGGTCCCAATTGCGGACTAGTCCAGCCTGTTGAATTCCACTTGGATTCTATTATTCTTCCAAAATTGGTTATTGGGTAATTGCCTTAATTGGGCCCAAATACTACGTGCCCAATCTTAGAGGAGTCCAAGTGAACCCCACCTCGGCCCCCACTTGTTCCCCACCGAAATCCACTTGGAATTCACCCCAAAATCCTACCTCTCCATCCCTATATAAGCAACCCAATACCCCACACCTCTTCAACCCAATTGAAAACCCTCGCTGCCGTTACTTGATTGTGTGCTGTCGTCAAGAAGGAGCCCAGGAGCAAGGAGGATGAGGAGAAGAGGGAGAAGGATCAGTCAAGCTCGACCTTCATCAACTATTCGAAATCGACGTTCTTCATCACCCAATTTGTCATCAACACCTCTCATCACGCCCTAGACGTCAAGATTCAAGTGTTGCATCCAGTCTTCGACCCTTGGATCTCCAGACACGTGGTACACCTTCTACATCCAAGTTTCCATGTGAAATTAACCCCAAATCCTCACTAATCAGAAAACCCTAATCCTCAGTTCTGATCAGGGCAGACTAGTCTGGTGTCTGAATCTGTTAGTGCTGAATTGAATCCAAATTGACTCAAATCAATTCAAAACATGTTCAAACTTGTTATAAACTATTGTAACTAGTTGGTAAACATTAATAGCAACTAATTAACAAGTTTTACCTCACAATTGCATTAATCATGCATATCATGGCATATTGAGTAATATAAGAGCTTTTATTGATTGTAAGGTCTGTTTTGCATGTTTATCGCGCAGAATAGAAGGTCTCGCTGTAGAGAGTGCTTTCGAGGACCTGCAGAACCAGAACTTCGAAGCCTTCAATTCAAACCATGCTCAAGAGCCAGGCAAATGTCCTTGATCATTTTGATCCAGGTTTTTAAATGTCTTGTTTGCAAAATTGCATGCTTGTGTCAATTGATGGGAAAACCCAATTACAGGAGTTTACTAGTTTTGTATGACCAACCTTGTCGCTTGAAAACAATGTAGAGATTTGAGAATGGTATTTTACACTTTTTGCTTCCCTATACTCAATTGGGTTTGGGAAACAATCATATTGCTTAATTATGAATTATGGAACACATGAATGATGAGAATTGATAATAATGACCCTTTAGCAACATGGTGCCTAGGTATCTAAGCAAGCTGATAATGTGGAATGGGTTTGACAGTTTTGGTGGTTTTGCTTGCTTTAGATCTAAGTACCGGTTCATAGAGCTACCATCCAGGATTTATAGTGCCACAAAGGGCCAAATATGGGCGCGGCTTAGCTGACTAATTTGTGTTTTGCTAGTACTATTTGGACCATTAGGAATGCTCGGGGAAGAGGTAGTCGGTGGGTTTGTAGAGACTGGTGGGACTACCCTGGGGTTCGAATGGATCAAGAGGGGGCCCTTGGTTTGATGTGCTCAGTTAGAGACATCACCACCGGTGAAATCTCAATGGGGTCTAAATATGCTAGTAATCCCTTTGTAAAGGCTATTTTGTGATCTCTTGGCCATACACCTAAGGAAGTGTGAGACAGCATAATTGAGATTCCATAATCATCGACAGGTGATGAAATCACGAACTTGTGGGTAAAGTGGTACAACCCTTGTAGAGTGTGTTTAAAACTATCATGATACTTGTGCTCCCGGTTATGAGCAACCTAGACCCTCACATGATTAGAGTTATGGACCTTGACATGGTTTAATGGCTGGAATTGAATTGGGAACTGGTAATGGTTTATTAATTGGCTTTGGTATATGGAATCGATGAAAATGAGACATATGAACAATTATGAGTTGATTATGGATTACTATTGCTAGTATTGGTTACTTAAGTTGAAATTAATGTTATTTCGGTTATTTTGGGAAGGACCTCACTTAATGATGATATAATTGCATTTTCAACTGTTTTGAATATTACTTTTATGCAATTAGCCATTATTTATTATCAACCCTTGTTTAAGCTACATGTCATACTTTCCCACACTTGCTAAGTACGACATGTGCTCACCCTTGCTATTCCCCCAACAAATTCAGACACATGCGACAATGTGGAGTACCAGGAGGTCTTTCAGGAGTTCTAGGCATGCATGTTACCGTCAAGCTTGCCTGTGGAGTTTGGAGTCTTTAGTGTTTATTATTTCCATTGTAGTTGTTTAGAGCTTGTATTCGAGACTATTTGGTTTGTAATAAGGTACTATTATTAGCATTATTATTTGAGATATTGTTTTATCTGTTTATCATTTGTGAATCACTTGTGTATGTGTGTTAAACATCCTGGGTACACATATGCATCACGCTTGGTTCTATTTCAGAACCTGGTGTCACAAGTTGGTATCAGAGCTGTGTTTGACTATAGGACGCAAGCTTAGAGAAAATGGACACCATAAATCACTTAGGACTTCTTTCCTATTCAAAATTTGCCTAATTTGCACTATTTTGTCTTCCACTAGCTATATAATGTGGAAAAATTTGTGCTTTTTGCTGTTGCTACTGCAATTTTTTCCACTTTTCCATCTTTTGAGCGAATGCACATCATCTTAATTTATGGCTGCTGCAATTCCAGAACTGATATTTGTGTTTTTCTCCATTTTTCTCATCTTTTCTTATAGATGGCTCACGCCAAAATGACAGCCCGCAAGAGAGCTCGTTTGCCACCCCTTGGAAGCAAGCTTAGGCCTCGCAAGGAGCCACAAATGGAACCAACCCAAGAGGACGAGGAAGTGAGTTCTCCCGCAAAGGAAGTTGAGCATGAACACTCCAACACGAAGGAGGAAGACCCTGAGATGGTGGAATTCTATGATGATGAGGAGGAAGATCCGAAGATGGTGGAAATCTATGATAGTGAGGAAGAGGAAGGTGAAGCGCATGAGGAGGATAAAGCTGAAGCCCAAGATGAGGAGGAACCGCATGAAGAGGAGGAACCTGCTGCACAAGAAGACGTATCCGAAGACCGAAGGAATGCATCACAGCCTAGTGAAGCTAGAAAGGTGGATAAATGCCTTAGTTTATTGTGATGACCAAGAATTTTGTTCCGACAGAACTGATGGGGGATGTGCAGCTAAGCAATTAAAGGAGTTCCTTGATTTATGCAAGATGCACCCAGAGTATTATGTGAAGAGGATTCCTCGCCATGGACGATAAGAATGGAGGGATCAAGTCATTGTTCTTGCCAAAGATGAAGTAGTCACCCGACACTTTGCATCCACGTGGAGAAGCACCAGGGACCAAGCTATTGATGATGTGGCTTGAGATGCACTTACTAGATTGTGCCACATCTATCGAAAGCAGGTTGGAGGTACTAGTTTTGCGCTGCACTCGCAACGCAAGAAGGGAACAAGGGAAGTCTTAAGACCGCAAGATGGAGCTCAAATCAGTTCTCGTGCCATTGATAGATCTCAAGCAATATTGGTGAACTTGGGAAATTGCTATGTTGATGCCATGGAAGAGATCCCCTACCTTCGTAAGAAGCTGTTCATCGTGGAGAAGCAAGAGGTAGTCCGTGCCACCATGGAGGTCAATGGTGTAGCAACCCCCAGCGCCTACATGGACAACCAAAACACACTGTCGTGTGCCCATGTATACCTCGCGATCGCCATCACCTTCGCCGCCTCATAGCCAGGACAGCCACAGTTCACATAATTAAGTCTAGGTCTCTTGTCTAGAAGTTAGAAAAGCATTTAGATCGTCTTAGTCATGTTTGGTGTGGTGTGCTGAATTTTTGTGGTGTGTGTTTGTGCTTGTGTGTTTGGTGCGAGTTGTAGGATGCTTAGCATTTTGTCCACATCCGCACGTATTAGAGAGTTGTGGGATCCTTGTCCACATCCTCTAATACAGTTATTAGTATTAATAAAGGAGTTGTTAGTTACATACACCCTGATGCATATAGTTGGGGCGTTTCCTTTCAAATTCTAAATTCTTCCGTCTCTACTATTCTTCCACCAACAGATGCCGATGACTCGCAACCAAAGAAATGCCAATAGTGAGGAGGAGAACAATGAAGCACCTCAGAACAACCAGGGACCCGCACATGGAACTATCAACCTTGAGCAGCTGTTGGCTATGGAGAACCAGCTCATGCAGACCATGATACAGACCATGGGACAGTTGCAAGTTGGCAACAACAACCAGCCCCACATGCCTCCGCCACCACCACCCAAGCCACACCACAATCGTTAATGAGGATCAGACCGCCTACCTTTGCTCAAGCCACGTACCCTATGGAAGCTGATGATTGGCTGAAACCAGTAGAGAAGAAACTTGCTATTGTCTAGTGCAATGACAGAGAGAAGGTTCTTTTTGCCTCACACCAGTTGATTGAAACTGCTACATACTGGTGGGAATCCCTATGCAATGCCTATGAAAATCCAGAGAGAATCACCTGGCTAAATTTAAGGAGAAGTTTCATTCTCATTATGTGCCATAGGGAGTCATGATACTGAGGAGACAAGAAATTGAAAACCTCAAGCAAGGAGGGATGAGCGTGAGTGAGTATCTCAACAAATTCACTCAACTGTCTCGGTATGCTCCAGAGGACATCAACACTAATAGTCGGAAGCAGTACCTATTCAAGAGGGGTCTCAACAATGAAATTGTGGTTCAGTTGCTCAATGTTGACTATGCAAATTTTCAGAAGCTGGTTGACAAGACCATTGTGGTTGAGAACAAGATTCATGAGATGGAACTAGACCACAAGAGGAAAATGCCATATCAGGGTCAACCGCAAGGAAGCAACGGTCGTCCTCGTTATGCACTGCCTGCTGCACCATATTACAACCCGCCTGCCGCTTCAAACCGCCCTGCTTATCTACCACGACTGCAACAGCTTATGCAGCAACGCCCTTCCTGCAAGCACCCTGCTTACCTATGCAACCTGCGCCATGCCCAAGTATGACTTCTTATGGTCAAAAACAGCCTCGCGCTAACTTTGTTGGCGCCACTGGTGGAAAGACTTGCTATACTTGTGGTCAAGCGGGACATTTGAAAATCAATGCCCAAGGTGAGAACATGGTCAGATGAACAAGGCTCCAAGGCAGGATCCTAGGCCCAATGGAGGAGCAACTCAAGGCAACCGTGGACCGCAGAATTTTGCCCGTGGCAAGGTGAACCAGGTATCTGCAGAAGAGGCTCAACAAGCTAATGATGTTGTGATTGGTATGTTCCTTGTGTACTCCAACCCTGCTACTATATTATTTGATTTTGGAGCATCCCATTCATTCATCTCATCAAAGTATGTTGCAAAGCATAGCATGCCCATATCATACTTGAAGTATACTTTGTTGGTTAAATCTCCTGGACGAGAGATGAGGACGAATATAGTATGTCCAAAAGTAAGTGTTCCATAAGGGTGGTAGATTTCCTCGCCAACCTTATAGTCCTGAATTCACAATGCTTGGACATCATACTTGGAATGGATTGGCTAAGGAACCACAACGGAGTAATTTAGTGTGCCACTTAGATAGTGCAATTGACAAATGAGCAAGGAGTCAGTATAGAATTCAAGGCAGTTCAGCCGACAACCGAGAAGGTAATGGTGAATCACACAGAAGGAGTAACTTTGGAGGAAACTTCAATTGTTTGTGAGTATCCAGACGTGTTTTCTGAGGAATTTCTAGGTATACCACCTGATCGTGACATTGAGTTCATCATTGATTTAATACCTGGAACTGCACCTAGAGCAAAGAGACCATATAGGATGCCTCCTAAGGAATGAGCAGAGCTCAAGAAGCAGATTCAAGAGCAGTTAGAGAAGAGTTTTATACGCCCAAGCTCGTCACCATGGGGAGCCCCAGTGCTTTTCGTAGATAAGAAAGATGGATCCCAACGAATGTGTGTGGATTACCGATCCCTCAATGAGGTGACATTTAAGAATAAGTATACGTTGCCCTGCATAGAGGATCTGTTCGACAAGATGAAGGGAGCCAGAATATTCTCTAAGATTGATCTTCGGTCAAGGTATTTACAAATGAATATTAGACCATCAGACATTGCTAAGACATCTTTCAGCACCATATGGATCCTATGAGTACACGATCATGTCATTTGGATTGACTAATGCACTTGCATACTTCATGTATCTCATGAATAAAGTTTTCATGGAATACTTGGATAATTTTGTGGTAGTGTTCGTAGATGACATCATGATCTACTCGAAAAGTGAAGAGGAGAAAAGAGCATTTAAGGTTGACGTTGCAGAAATTATGAGAGCACCATTGTATACCAAGTTTAACAAGTGCCAATTTTAGTTGGGGGAGATATCATTCCTAGGCCATGTCATATCTAGAGGAGGAGTGTCAGTTGACCCAAGAAAGGTTAGAGATGTGCTAAAATGGGAACTGCCGTAGAATGTGAAGGAGATAAGGAGTTTTCTTGGAATGGCTGGATACTACTATCGGTTCATCAAGGACTTTTCCAAGATAGTGAAGCCCATGACTGAACTGTTAATGAAGGAGAAGCCTTTCAAGTGGACTCAATCTTGTCCGAACAGTTTTGAAGAGCTAAAGAAGAGGTTGACAACAACAGCTGTGTTGGTATTGCCAGATGTGAGCAAGAGCTTTAATATCTACTGTGATGCTTCAAGGCAAAGACTTGGTTGTGTATTGATGCAAGAAGGCTGAGTAGTAGCTTATGCCTCCAGGCAATTGAATAAACATGAGCAGAATTACCCTACACATGATCTCAAACTTGCAGCCGTATTGCATGCGTTGAAGATTTGGAGACATTATGTTCTCCGGCATAGATGCAAGATTTATACAAATCATAAGAGTCTCAAATACATATTCACGCAACGGATCTAAATTTGAGACAACGAAGATGGTTGGAACTCATTAAGGACTATGATGTGGGAATCAATTATCATCCAGGAAAGGCCAATGTAGTGGCTGATGCTTTGAGTCGAAAGGGAGCAAGCCATCTGCTTATCATTAGGGAGTTGCCACCCAAGCTATACAAGGAGTTTGAACGGTAGAATCTTGGATTCGTAAATGAGATGGGAGCAATGGAAGTGAATCCAACCCTGGAGCAAGAAATAAGAGAAGGCCAAACAAAGGATAAGGAAATCCAAGAAATCAAGGAAAGGACCCAAGAAGTGAGAGAATTCAGATTTGATGAGGATGACCATGGTACTCTATGGCTAGGAAAGCGGATTGTTGTGCCTATTGAGAAGCGTATCCGACAGTTGATATTGAAAGAGGCACATGACTCACTTTACTCTATCCATCCCAACTGTACGAAGATGTACAAGGATCTGAAGACATGCTATTGGTGGGATGGTATGAAAATGGACATGTTGAATATGTCGCATTATGTGATGTATGCCAATGAGTCAAGGTTGAACATCAAAGGCCAGCGGGATTATTGCAGCCGTTGAAAATCCCAGAATGGAAGTGGGAAGAGGTTGGTAAGGATTTCGTAGTTGATTTGCCTCGAACTTCAGCAGGTTATTCAATATGAGTTATTGTAGATCGGTTGGCAAAATCAGTGCACTTCATTCCTGTCAAGACTACCTATAGTGGAGCAAAGTTGGCAGAATTAAACATGGGAGGAATAGTGTGCTTATACGGAGTACCAAAGAAGATAGTGTCCGATAGAGGTTCTCAATCTACCTCAAGGTTCTGGCAAAAGCTGCACGAGTCGATAGGAACTCAATTGAACTTCAGTTCTGCATATCACCCTCAAACGGATTGACACACTGAAAGAACAAATAAGATTTTGGAAGACATGCTAATTAAGGGCTTGTGCACTAAAGTTTGGAGGAAGTTGGTGTTGATATTTCCTATGCGCTACTAATAATTCATCTCTAGCAGTGGTGCCAGAAATGTTTGTTAATAGATTTTATATTATACATGTAAATTTGCAAGCGCACGAAAACTATCGACGTAGCATTTTCCCTCTAAGAGTATTCCCAATGGGTGTCATTTACATTCTCCCAAATAAAGGCTAGATGGAAGTAAAAAAATCATAAAGTGGAAAGGCTAGGTTGGCCTAGGTAGGGATCTAGCAAGGATGGATAAAAGGGTAATTGAGGTAGTGCGACACACACAAGAGCATTCTATCTTAAGGGCATAAATGGGGTAAAGAGGGACTAGGCTAAGAACTAGGTAGAGACTCCTACAATGCTTCTAATGTACATATATATAGCCTAAGTTAGTTATTAATGATCATGTCAATATGAATTCTCATGCTAAGTAGATTAACACATAAGGCACGAGTTTACCCCTAGCAATACTAGGACAACTCCCACCAAGAGCCTGTGGCATAGCCGAACATGGAGGATTACAAATGACAGATAGGGCTCTCACCACCTACTGCCTACCTCTTCAATCTGTTGGCATGCGAGACATTCAACGCTACTCTCTATCCTAGCACCATGCTAGCATATTAAGTAATTACCTTAAGAGCCTAGGCACAAGCCATTCGAAGGCAATGGACCAAATCATCGTTGAACCAATGTTAATTCATAGCATAAGTGATTCATTTTAACATAATCATATCATAGCTAATTAGAGTACAGCGGAGGTTTATAGTGTTTATGATGATATAATGATAATGGTATAGCATAATCATAAATACTACTCCTACCACATACACGGAATCCACAATCAAACAAGAAACGCTTTATTCAAGTATATGAACAATGGAAGACTAAAGATAACATCTTTATTAAGAATAAAGTCACAAATACAAATAGGAATATGGGATACATACCTTTCCCAATTGGAAATTGGGAAAAGACTCCTTCTACTCCTCTCCTACTTGGACTATGGACTAGAGACTCTCCTCTCTACAGCCTATACTCCTCTAAACCAATAGAGAGTAGTGGATATAATGGATGAATACTCAAGTGGTGTGTGTTGAAGTGAGGGATGAGGGGTCCTATTTATAGCTTGGAGAAGGGTCGGTAACCGCCACCAAAAGCGCGTCAATCAGTCACCCATGACCTCTTCAAGCCTTCTCAAGTGTTGTGTGTTGAAGTGAGGGGTGAGGGGTCCTATTTAAAGCTTGGAAAAGGGTCGGTTCCCACCACCAAAAGCGCGTGAATCAGTCACCCATGACCTCTTCAAGCCGGGAGGAGCAACCACATGGCGTTTGACCGCGAAAGGTGCCAGGACCTAGTTGGCCACTAGGGGGGGTCGGCTGTCCTGGTCTTGGCCCCTTTTGCAGTGTGCTTCCTCTAGGTTTCTGCCAGGTGGTTCCCATTGACTGATATTGGTGCTACACCGTTGGATGGCCTCGGATACTTTTGTTTGTGGGCCATTTGATCCATGTGGTGCCACGTGGCATCACCTGATTGGTTAGAATGATATTTTATAGGATCCGTCACCTTGTTTCACTTCAATTCTTCATAGAATCCCTGCATGCACTACTTTCTCCAAGGAAAAGTGGAAATAGGTTAAATAGAAAGGTGATGTGTGCAAAAAATGATATTTTCTTCACATAATTGAGTTATATTAACGGATTAAATTGGTATATAACAGCCGTCAACAAACTCCCCCAAGCTTATCCTTTGCTCGTCTCCAGCAAAGTCAAGACTTTAGGTTGATGATCAGGAGTTGCTACTATGTTCTATTTTTCAAAAGTATCATATGCACAACAAAATACTCGACCTAGTATTGCAAAAATTGGCATGGTACTTCACCCATCTTAAATCATTATGGGGCTTATTCCCTCTCCTATTCATGGGTGATTGAAAGATAGAACAACAAATGGAGCACACATACCCTAGAAATCAAGTTCCACTCAAATTCCGAAGAGTTCAATTCAGATTTTAAGTATCTCAATTTGATTCTCCCAAGTCTATACTTTGTGTGTATTGGAAATATATCATCACCAAGGCATTTTGCCTAAATTCATCCTACCTCTACATAAAGCTTGTATGTGGAGCTTGGTAGGGAATATAATAGGCGTATTTGCAACACATAATATTACTAAGTCAAAAGTGTAAGCCTTAGGAGAAATAAATTCATCATTTGATTCAAGACTTGTGCATGTGTGATGGAATAGAGTGGATGTGGATCTTGAGATGACTCCTTTTTGAGTGGACTCTCTTATTTTGCAGGGATGAAACATGGCTACTCTTTTTTTTCTCATGCTTCTGATGTAAGCATGCATTTTATTTTTCTTGTAGCCATGTCTTCTACCCCCTCTTTATGCAATAAATTTTTGGAGAGAGTACTAAGCATGAATGATATGGAGTTTCTCTTTTTATTATGGAATGGTGGTGTGGTGGAATTTTGCTTCCTTATAGTGTACAAGTATAGCAAGTGCAAGTGAAGTCTTGAATTCAAAAAGTAATACATGAAATCTCACATAGAACTATACTAGTTTGACAAAGCTCATTGTGAAGACAAGTAACATATGCATAAGTCTGTCAAGGTAATGTATCATATGGCTGTGGCAGGTATTTCCAATTAAATGAGAGTAACTTAAATCTTTTTAGAATTTCTCCGTAAATCTAAGTTTCACTTTTAAACTAGGAATAACAGCCATATCACTATATCATATCTCACAACAACTTAGAATGAATTAAACTTTTGCTACCCACAATTTCCAAATCAAGGCAAAAGAATTTTAGCCAATGAGAGCAATATGTTGGAGAGTAGCAAGTGGTAAACTAGGGACTTAGGAAATTAAAACGGAGCAACTATTCATTATTTCATCTATGTAAATTTCAAACCATTCTTACTGCACATCATTTATTTTATTGAAAAAACAAATCTATACTAAAATTTATTATTATTTTTTTTATATGCAAGGTGAATGATGGTCTAATGGAAAATAAATATGCAAATGGGTTGATAAAATTTACCTCAAGTGGGGGTCCTCCCCCAAGCTTGTTCTTCATTCACCTCCGTGTCGAGGGTTGAACCCTTGATGACGGGAAGTATGCCGCGAGATCGGCTTGTTGTTGTTGTTGTAGCGTGGAGTTGAGGTTGATGAATTGAGCGTCCATGTGTTGTTGCCAGTCCTGGGTATCTTGGACATGCCCTTGGGGAGTGTTGTATATGTCACCCGTTCTCACTTCAAGCTCATCCATACGTCTAGTAAGATCCGTCACTCCTTGGCTATAGTCATGATGACTTCTAGCCGAAGAGGAAAGACATCTTCTCATGAATAATGGAGGCAAGCTGCTAGAGCTTGAAGTGGATAGGGGCGGCTCCCATGTGGCACCTGGCCATCCATGCCAAGACGGACCTTCGGTCTCATAAGATGGAGGTTGAGTCCATCCGGGTGCATCACCCGTTGGGTTCTCTTCCTCCTCGTACTCATGGACCATGGAGGTTGTCGGAGGCATAGCCGCTCTCCTTGTACGACTTCTAGTTACCCTGCCAAAGACATTACTTCTTTTGCCTTCCTTGACGGAAAGAAAGTCAATGGTTAGCCTTCAGCATTTGTACAAATGATAATCCAAGTTAGGTAACCAAATTTCATTGACAAAGCTGGGATAATAAAACATCAAAGAGTCATCTTGATCATGCTAAAGGGTATGTCCTTGCACTAAATATTCTTCATCAATTAATTCTCTTTCATTTCCAATATACTCAAATGAAGAATATTCTAGTCCTTCTACCCTAGTAGCAATACGGGTAATCAATGAAATACATTCAAATGGCCCTACCCTTGGAATGTAATCTAACCATTGTGTCATCATGGCAATAAATGGAGCAACTTTTATCTTTTTAATCATGGCAAATAAAATTTTCAATACATCATCACGTATTATCCTTACATCTCCTCTAAGGAACATAGTCATAGCCACCCATCTATGCATGAAGTATAAAGTAGGGTTGTGCAATTGGCTATTACTAGGTGCACTACTCTGACCTCACCAATTAAAACTTAACAAAAACTTTGTTTGTTAAATTTAGGCAAAGTGTCTAAATCTAGTAAACAATCTTTATGGAAGCCTAGGATTTCACTCAATTCTTTCCATAGGATGTTGTATTCTTTTTCAAATAATCTAAAAGTAATACACCAAATCCTATTTTGAGTGTGCAGGGGAATTGTATGGAGAGAAGGCGTGAACCTTTCTCCTCCATGTGAGCAAAATTTTCCCATCCTAGTGCATGCCAAATGGAAAAGAATTTGGAATCCATACCTATTTTGGAGATCAAATCCGGATCATAAGCTTTCGTATGAGAAAACTCACGATGTTGGAGGAGCTTGCGTGCTTGATCTTCAACTTCACTTTGTATGTCGACATCATCGTCGTAAATAAGTTGGTGCGGGTTGCTTTTCTTGCCGATGGGAGTGACCTATCCTACACTCCTCCTCCGTGAACTTGGTGTAGCAACAGAAGAGGGGCGTGCACTTGAGTCTCCACCATGGCTTGAGCTTGCAACCTCCTTCCTCTTTCCAAATAACCTATTCATTCCTTTCATGGCCACAACGAACACAACAAGGCAAGAACTCAAAAGAGGTGATGTTAGTGAAAGCAAAACCCCGATGAATTTTCTCTTGAAGGACCTGAGAGCAAATTGCAAATGCAAACAAAAGTAAATATTTTTGAGTTGGGAATTTGAGCAAGAGTGCTTCAATAAAGAGCAAGAAAATAATGTGAGCAAGAGTGACTTTGGGGAGATATGAAATGAGGTGAAGTGTGAGGAGAAGAGCTCCTCACGGCCACCATTTATAGTGTGCAATCCCCAATGGTCACTAGGAAACCAAATGTAGCCGTTGGAGGAGAGAGAGCCAAAATGGCTCTTTCCCCTAGTCGGCCGAACAGGGGGGTTGGCCGACCTGACAGGTGGGCCCCCTGTTGCACCTTTTGGCAGGTGGCTCCCTAACGGCTATGAAATTAGCACGTTGGTAAAATACCACTTTTGCAGCTCGGAAAAATTATTTTTTAAATAAAACTCCTTTTTCAAAACCCAACAATTTTCTTTTTGTGAAAAATAAAGATATAAAAATGATAGTTGAGAATATAAGATTCTCAACTTACTAAGAAAATCAAATATGCAGTGGGTAAAATCAAACTAAATGTGGAAAACCAAATAAAGAGAAAAAGAAAAACAAAGAAAAGGATAACTACCAATATAACCAATTGGCTAGGTCTCACCACCATCCGATGAGATGGACATTCCTCCTTCTTCATTTCTTGACATCCGGGCCCGGAGGGATGGGTTCAGACAGCTTTTATTGCTTCTTCCTCCATACCTTCTTTGGCAGCTTGGTGGACTTGGGCCTTTGGGGAGGCCCGGGCTTCTCCGTCTTCTTGGGGTGTCTGCGTGGACAATAAGAAGGGTTATCTGCATAGATCAAATTTCTCATGAATGCAATGAGCAGGTCCACCTTCGGAGGTGTGATTTTGACCTCTTGAATGTGTTTAACATTTTGCCCATACTTGACAGGATCATGGAGCATTGCTCCAACTTTGGGCGGAAGTTAAACTTCTACTCCTTGCCATTGATATGGAAGTGGATTTCTCCAGCTCCCACATCTATGCGAGCATTCGTGGTGCTTAGGAATGGGCACCCAAGAATCTCGACCTCGATGTCGAGCACCACGAAATCCACGGGTATGAAGGAGTTCCAGGTTTTCACCGAGACATCTTCAGCGATACCCGTCAGATAACGGACTAGGGAATCAACCAGTTGGAGCTGCATTGGTGTTGGAGTAAGTTCCGCGAAGTTTAGCTGGTCAAAAACCATCTTGGGCATCACACCCACACTTGCTCCAAGGTCACAAAGGGCCTTGTCAAAGTGGTGTGCCCCAATTGAGCATGAGATTGTAGGACATCCAGGGTCCTTCAGCCAGCTGTCTCCTTGTAGAGAAATCATGTTGACATTTTCCACAGGGGGTTCGAGCTGTCCTGGCATCTTGCCGTTCTCCACTAGAGGAACAGCAGCTGCCAATTGAACCAGCTGAGTTTCTAACATCTTGTTGAAACTCAATTGATTCTTGAAGGCTGAAGATAGTCCTTCAATCTTGGCATTTATGCTCTCTAGGGTCTTTTCATTAGTCGACAACTTCTTGGATATAGCCTCATTGATCTCCAGCTGGCCAATGGCAAGTTCTCTCAAGTTGGGTTGATTTCCGTTGTTGCCATTGTTGTTGTACCCTCCTTGAAAGAATGGGCATTGTTGGCCCCACCCTTGACCTCCTGGACGATAGCCATTGTTATTTCCATTGTTGTCTACGTATAAGGCATCCTCACGGGTTTCTGGACAGTCATTGACCAAATGGCCCGTGTTGCTACAGACTTCACAAGTGATGTGAGAGTCTAATGCATATATATTGTCACATACCTCACCATTGCCTTGTCCATCAATCTTCTTTATAAGGAGGTCCAATTTGGCAGCGATCATGTCCACCTCCTTCAAGGTGTGCATGCCTAGATGGCGGGTATGGAGACGCTCGTCGCTCCAACCCATGTTTGACACCATCTTCTTAATCAAATCTTTGGCTTTGGGCACCGTCAATGAGAAGAAGTCACCTCCAGCAGCAGCATCAACATGGTCACAGGCGGAACGGATCAACCCGTTGTAGAAGTTTTGGATGATGAGCCAGTCATCCATCCCATGGTGGGGACAGACTAGGATGTACTCCTGGAGCTTTCCCAAGCCTTGGGAATAGATTCCTTTGCATCTTGCTAGAAGCTGGAAATTCTTCCACGTAGGGCATTGGTCTTGCCCAATGGGAAAAACTTGGCGGGGAATGCCGTAGAACTTTCCCAAGTATCTACAACACTTCGGTTTGTGTAGAACCACTATTTCGTTCTCCCAAGAAGAGAGAACGGAAACAGCCTAAGACAGACAACATTGGGAGATACGTCCTTTATCTTAAAAGTGCTACAGATCTCAAGGAACTGTTGCAGCTGAGCACTTGCATCCTCATTAGTCTTCCCAAAAAATGGGTTGTCTTGCACCATAGTGATAAAGGCATTCTTGATTTTGAAGTTTACGTCTCCCATGTTAACAGTGGGCCCAATAGGCATATTGTTAGCAGAGGGAGCTGAAAACTCACAAAGGGTCTTCTATGACATTGGTGTTTCTGTTGTTGGTGCAATTGTGCTAGTTTGCTTTGCCACTCGAAGCTTCTGAGAGGTAATGACACGAGGTCGATCTCTCAGAAGGGATTTGGAATCTTCAACAAAGTTTTCCGTCAAGCGGAAACTAGACATACACTACTCTGTTTTCCCATAAAATGCAAAAACAAAGAAGGGTCATCCTACTAAAACCTACTAGGGTCCTATCCTATTCACTCAATCATGTAATACTTTGGTTGCCTTCCCCGGCAACAGTGCCAAAAATGCTTGTTGATATTTCCTACGCACTACTAACAATTCATCTCTAGCAGTGGTGCCAAAAATGTTTGTTAATAGATTTTAGATTGTACATGTAAATCTGCAAACACATGGAAACTATCGATGTAGCATTTATCCTCTAAGAGTATTCCCAAAGGGTGTCATTTATATTCTA
Source organism: Tuctoria greenei (assembly GCA_036927565.1). Lineage (NCBI taxonomy): Eukaryota > Viridiplantae > Streptophyta > Magnoliopsida > Poales > Poaceae > Tuctoria > Tuctoria greenei. Next base: position 138,280,826 of record JAYESD010000008.1, on the reverse strand, counting down.
CCAAAAGAAGGCTAGATGGAAGTAAAACAATCATAAACTGGAAAGGCTAGGTTGGCCTAGGTAGGGTTCTAGCAAGGATGGATAAAGGGTAATTGAGGTAGTGTGACACACACAAGAGGATTCTATCCTAAATGGATAAATGGGGTAAAGAGGGACAAGGCTAAGAACTAGGTAGAGACTCCTACAATGCTTCTAATGTACATATACATAAACTAAGTTAGTTACTAATGATCATGTCAATTATGAATTCTCATGCTAAGTGGATTAACACATCGGACACGGGTTTACCCCTAGCAATACTAGGACGACTCCCGCCAAGAGCCTGTGGTATAGTTGAACGTGGAGGATTACAAGGGATAGATAAGGTTGTCACCACCTACTGCCTACCTATTCAATCCGTGGGCATACGAGACATTCAATGCTACTCTCTATCCTAGCACCATGCTAGCATATTAAGTAATTACCTTAAAGGCCTAGGCACAAGCCATCCTAAGGCAATGAACTAAATTATCGTTGAACCAATGTTAATTGATAGCATAAGTGATTCATGTTAATATAATCATATCATAGCTATTTAGACTATAGTCGAGGTTTATAGTGTTTATGATGATATAATGATAATGGTATAGCATAATCATAAATACTATTCCTACCACATACATGGAATCCACAATCAAACAAGAGATGCTTCATCCAAGTATATGAGCAATGGAAGACTAAAGATAGCATCTTTATTAAGAATAAAGTCAGAAATACAAATAGGAATATTGGAGACATACCTTTCCCAATTGGAAATTGGGAAGAGACTTTTTCTACTCCTCTCCTACTTGGACTATGTACTAGAGACTCTCCTCTCTACAACCTATACTCCTCTAAACCTATGGAGAGTAGTGGATACAATGGATGAATACTCAAGTGGTGTGTGTTGAAGTGGGGGGTCCTATTTATAGCTTGGAGAAGGGTTGGTTCTAGCCACCAAAAGCGCGCGCATCAGAAACCCATAACCTCTTCAAGCCGGGAGGAGCCAACATGTGGCGTTTGACTGCGAAAGGCACCGATACCTAGTCGGCCGACTAGGGGGGTCAGCCGACCTGGTCTTAGCCCCTTTTGCGGTGTGCTTCCTCCAGGTCTCTGTAAGGTGGGTCCCATTGAATGATATTGGTGCTAAACCGTTGGATGGCCTCGGATGCTTCTGTTTATGGGTCATTTGATCCATGTGGTGCCACATGGCGTTGCCTGATTGGCTGGAATGATATTTTATAAGATCTATCCCTTTGTTTCACTTCAATTCTGCATAGAATCCCTACATGCACTATTTTCTCCAAGGACAAGTGGAAATAGGTTAAATAGAAAGGTGATGTGTGCAAGAAATGATATTTTCTTCACATAATTGAGTTATGATGGGTGAAGTTAGTATATAACAGTTGTCAACAGTTGGGACAAAAGTATGCCATATGCTGAATTTCTACAACAACAGTTACCAAGCAAGCTTAAGGATGTCACTATATGAAGCACTGTATGGGAGAAGGTGTAGAACACTCTTGTTTTGGAATGAAATGGGAGAAAATCAAGTGTTTGGACCTGATGTAATACAGGATGCCAAAAATCAAGTCCAAACAATCCGCAAAAATTTGAGAGCTGCTTAGTCGAGACAAAAGGGTTACACGGATAATAGACGAAGAAGCCCGTCTTTTGAGGTGAGAGACTTTGTATATCTCAAAGTGTCACTCATGCGAGGTCACAAGCGGTTTAATGTCAAAGGCAAGTTGGCACCTCGCTATATTGGACCATTCAAGATTTTGGACGAATGGGGGGGGGGGGATGTAGCATATAAGTTGGAGATGCCAGCACATCTTTCCGATGTCCATGATCTGTTTCATGTTATTAAGCTCAAAAAGTGCTTGAGGGTTCCGGAAGAGAAGGTACCGATGGAAGAATTATAGCTTGAGGAAGATTTGACCTATGCTGAGCAACCTCTCAAAATTTTGGAAACCAAGGAGAGGGTCACGAGGAACAAGGTGATTAGATGGTGCAAAGTGCAATGGAAGCATCACACAAAATCGAAAGCAACATGGGAGCTGGAAGAAGATCTCAAGAAGAAATTACCCTATCTCTTTCCTTCTACAGCGAATATCGAGGGTGAGATTCATTTTAAGGGGGTAGGTTTGTAACACCCTCATTTTCATGCATAATGCATTGCATACATCCTCATACATGTTTAACATAAAGCAACCTTAAAAGGAACAAGATTGAAATGAATTTAGGCTTAATCAGGAATTCAAGTCTGTCAGGGTACGGACTTGTCCGGCCCCAAAACTGGACTAGTCTGGTATTCCCCTTGTATTCAGAAAATTCAGTTTTCTTTAGAGACCGGACTTGTCTGACCTAATGCACGGATTTTGATATTTCCTATGCACTACTAATAATTCATCCCTAGCAGGAGTGCCAAAAATGCTTGATGGTAGGTTTTAGTTTGTACATGTAAATCCACAAGCGCATGTAAACTATCGACGTAGCATTTCCCCTCTAAGAGTATTCCCAAAGGGTGTCATTTATATTCTCCCAAAGGAAGGCTAGATGGAAGTAAAACAATCATCAAGTAGAGAGGCTAGGTTGGCCTAGGTACGGTTATAGCAAGGATGGATAAAGGATAATTAAGGTAGTGTGACACACACAAGAGCATTCTATCCTAAGGGGATAATATAGGGTAAATAGGGACTAGGCTAAGAACTAGGTAGAGACTTCTACAATGCTTCTAGTGTACATATACATAGCCTAGGTTAGTTACTAATGATCATATCTATTATGAATTATCATGCTAAGTGGATTAACACATCGTGCATGGGTTTACCCCTAGCGATACTAGGATGACTCCCGCGAAGAGCCTGTGGCATAGCCGAACGTGAAGGATTGCGAAGGACAGATAGGGCTGTCACCACCTACTGCCTACCTCTTCAATCCGTGGGCATACGAGACATTCAACTCTCCTCTCTATCCTAGCACCATGTTAGCATATTAAGTAATTACCTTAAGAGCCTAGGCACAAGCCATCCTAAGGCAATGAACTAAATCATCATTGAACCAATGCTAATTCATAACATAAGTGATTCATGTTAACATAATCATATCATAGCTATTTAGACTATAGTGGAGGTTTATAGTGTTTATGATGATATAATGATAATGGTATAGCATAATCATAAATACTACTCCTACCACATACATGGAATCCACAACCAAACAAGAAACACTTCATCCAAGTATATGAACAATGGAAGACTAAAGATAACATCTTTATTAAGAATAAAGTCAAAAATACAAATAGGAATATGGGACACATACCTTTCCCAATTGGAAATTGGGAAGAGACTCTTTCTACTCCTCTCGTACTTGGACTATGGACTAGAGACTCTCCTCTCTACAGCCTATACTCCTCTAAACCTATGGAGAGCAGTGGATACAATGGACAAATACTCAAGTGGTGTGTGTTGAAGTGAGGGGTGAGTGGTCCTATTTATAGCTTGGAGAAGGGTCGGTTCCCACCACCAAAAGCACATGAATCAGTCACCCATGAACTCCTCAAGTCGGGAGGAGCCAACATGTGGTGTTTGACAGGGAAAGGCGCTAGGACCTAGTCGGCCGACTAGGGGGGTCGGTCGACCTGGTCTTGGCCCCTTTTGTGGTGTGCTTCGTCCAGATCTCTGCCAGGTGGGTCCCATTGACTAATATTGGTGCTACATTGTTGGATGGTCTTGGATACTTCTGTTTGTGGGCCATTTGGTCCATGTGGTGCCACGTGGTGTCGCCTGATTGGTTGGAATGATATTTTATAGTATTCAATTCCTTGTTTCACTTCAATTCTGCATAGAATCCCTGCATGCACTACTTCCTCCAAGGACAAGTGGAAATAGGTTAAATAGAAAGGTGATGTGTGCAAGAAATGATATTTATTTTCCATAATTGAGTTATATTGATGAGTGAAATTGGTATATAATAGTCGTCAACAAACTCTCCCAAGCTTATCCTTTGCTCGTCCCGAGCAAAGTCAAGACTTTAGGTTGATGATCAGGAGTTGCTACTATTTTCTATTTTTCAAAAGTACCATGTGTACAACAAAATACTCTACCTAGTATTACAAAAATTGGCATGATACTTCAACCATCTTAAGTCATTAAGGGGCTTATGCCATCTCCTTTTCATGGGTGGTTGAAAGATAGAACATCAAATGGAGCACACATACCCTAGAGCTCAAGTTCCACTCAAATTTCGGAGAGTTCAATTTAGATTTCAAGTATCTCAATTTGATTCTCTCAAGTCTCTTCTTTGTGTGTATTTTAAATTTATCCTCACAGAGGCATTTTGCATAAATTCATCCTACCTCTACATAAGGCTTGTATGTGGAGCTTGGTAGCGAATATAGTAGGCATATTTGTAACACATAATATTGCTAAGTAAAAAGAGTAAGCCTTAGGAGAAATCAATTAAAAACAATTGATTCAAGACCTGTGCATGTGTGATGGAATGGAGTGGATGTGGATCTTGAGATGTCTCCTTATTAAATGGACTCTCTTATTTTGCCGAGATGAAACATGACTACTTTTTTTCTCATGCTTATGATGTAAGCATGCATTTTTTTCTTTTTCTTGTAGTCATGTCTTCTACTCCCTTTTTATACAATGAATTTTGGAGAGAGTACTAAGCATGAATGATATGAAGTTTCTCTTTTTATTGTGGAATGGTGGTATGGTGGAATTTTGCTTACTTCTAGTGTAGAAGTATAACATGTGCAAGTGAAGTCTTGAATTCAAAAAGTAATGAATGAAATCTCACATAGGTCTATACTAATTTGACAAAGCTCAATGTGAAGACAAATAGCATATGCATAAGGTCTATCAAGGTAATGTATCATATGGCTTTGGTAGGTGTTTCCAATCAAATGAGAGTAACTTAAATCTTTTTAGAGTTTCTCCGGGAATCTAAGTTTCACTTTCAAACTAGGCATAGCAGCCCTATCACTATATCATATCTCACAATAACTTAGAGTGGATTAAGCTTTTGCTACCCACAATTTCCAAATCAAGGCAAAATAATTTCTGCCAATGAGAGCAATATGTTGGAGAGTAGTAACTTGTAAACTAGGGACGTAGGAAAATTAAAACAGAGCTACTATTCATCATTTCATCTATGTTGATTCCAAACCATTCTTACCGCACATCATTTATTTTATTGAAACAAAAACAAACCTATCCTAAAATTTTATTTTATTATTATATTTTTATATGCAAGGTGAATGATGGTCTAATGGAAAATAAATATGCAAATGGGTTGATACAATTTACCTCAAGTGGGGCTCCTCCCCCAAGCTTGTTCTTCACTCACCTCCGTGTCGAGGGTTGAACCCTTGATGACGGAAGTATGTCGCGATATCGTCTTCTTGTTGTTGTAGTGTGGAGTTGAAGTTGATGAATTGAGCGTGTGAGATCTATGTGTGCTGAATACATTGGCTTTGACAATAAAAGTTTTGAATGCATCCAAAACACCTTTTTAACAAGGTTTGACTCTAGGTCCGAGGTCCTGCAAGGATCGACGATAGGTCCGTCTTGTTTTGGGTAGCTCCGCCAAGGTCTGATGTAAGGTCCGACTTGCTTTGGCTAGGTCCGACTTCTTTGTCTAGGTCCGACCAGCTTTGGTTAGCTCCGACGCTAGGTCCGACTAGCTTTGGTAAGCTTCAGCGCTAGGTCCGACTAGCCTTGGTTAGCTCTGGCATTAGGTCCTGCTAGCTTTGGTAAGCTCCGGTTCAAGGTCTCGTTAGCTTTGGCATGGTCCAGTGCTTGATCACAGTGGTTCTGTTTTTACTTTGAAATGATCCAAACTTGCTTTACATCTATGGAAAGTCTGCTTAGTATTCTTTTACTAAGTTTTTGGTGTGTTTTGGTGGTTATAGTTGATATCTTTTTGCTATGGTTTGCAACATGCTTATGTGAGGTGCTCACGTAAGGTGTTGTGGTTATCGGAACTAACGAGAGTCAAGTTGAGGACATGTGCTCGGATGTATTGGTTGTTTATTCATGTGCAGGTGTTGCTTGAGTTCAAGACATGGCTGGTGACGGGATCCATTGAACTAGTCTTAGGGAGAAGATGAGGTTCAATAACCAAGTTCAGGAGGAATTGTGGTTGAGTTTGATCGAGAGGTCACACATCATGTTTGAATCAAGAACAATGCATGTGAAGGTATCATGGACATTGTTGGAAAGTATTTGCACGTGAGCAAGGAGTTCATAAACGTGTCTACATGGTTCCGAGGCGTGATGAAGAGAAGTGGACGTAAAGAATTGGTCGGAAAAGTCCAACCGACTAGGTTATGGACTCATGCTGCAGCTGAGTTGGGGTTGACTCAAATATGGAAAGATTTGAGTTGGTTATGATAGGATTTCGTGTATGTCACGAAGATGGGTTGTTTTAGGAATGTGGGATATATTCGTAAGGTGTTTGGAAGTCTTAATATTGCTTCTATCCGCGTATGATAGAGTCTTGAGCAGTTATGGAAAGTTTTGATTGAATGAGAGTAGGATTTGAGTCCAAGTTAGGATTGGGTTGGCCTAAGGGCTGGTTATAAAGGCAAGGGAGGCCAGAGCTCGTGGTGCATGACTTTGGGTCTATTACTTTTGAGTTTTGATCAATAAAATTTGTAGTCTAAAGGAGCTTTTGTGCCTTGTTTGTCCGATTTGTTTTTGTCAAGTCTTTCTTGTCGAGTTTCTGCACAACATTATCATGCTTCGGTAGTTTTATCATAACTCAAGTTTTACAGACCCAATCGTTGTGATTCTTTTTGGGTTGTCTTTAAAACTTGATTATCTATCATATGTGAAAATTTCACGTTCATAGGATTTGTGGTTTTGGATCTACACGAGTTTTATTGCAGTGTTGCAGATCTGGTTTTTCTCGGGTAGAACAGATTGACCTTTGTTCGATCTTTCAATCGTAACTTGAGTTTTTCTCGACGGATTTCAGCGATTCTTGTTGTAATGTCTTCATGACTTGATCCTCTATAATATCTACCTCTTTTTTCACAGTTTAACACCTTTAGATGAGTCGCACACATGATTTCTTTAACAGATCAATTTTCTGTCGAGGGGCTTTTGTTGCTTCCGCTAAAAAAGTTGAAATCTTCCATTCACCCCCCTCTGGTAGCTTTTCATGTCCTATTCAATCCTACAATTGGTATCAAAGCCACGGTAGTCTAATCTTTGTGATTTGCACGTGTTTTTGACTAATTGTCATGGAAAAATACTCCACAAAACCTTGTGTCTTTAGTGGTATTGATTTGTGGTATTGATTTTCAGGTTTGGAAGGCATTTATGGACGCTTTCATCCAAGCAAAAGGCTTCACAATATTGTCATACAAGGATTAACTCAAAGCGACTTTGACCGTGTTGCTCACCTTTGATCTGCATATGATGTGTGGAAAGCACTCTGCGACTACAATGAAGGATCCAACACGATGAAGGAGGTAAGACAAGATATGCTAAAAAGGAGTACATGCACTTTGAGATGCAACCAGGTGAGTCCATCGATGATCTCTTTGCTCACTTTAATAAAATTCTTAGCAACTTGCATAACATCAATGTTAAATTTTCAGATGCTAGAATGCTAGGCAATTACTAAGTGCAATAGACATGTCAATTTGGGAGATGAAAGTCACATCTATTCGTGAATCTACTATCATGAGTACACTTAGTTTAGATGTTCTATATTCTAAATTGAAAACTCATGAAATTAATATAATCTCACGTAAGAACCCCAACATGTCTCTTGCATTTGTTTCTCAACGTGACATGTCTAGCTCCGGCCAACCTTCATCCAGTGGAACACTTGCTTTATTGTCCTCTCTAACCCTTGAATAGATTGAAGAGTTTCTAGAGGAAGAACTTGCACTCATCTCTACTCGGTTCTCAAAAGCATTGCAAAATGTGAGAACTAGAAGGAGAGGGAGTGTCGGACCTCAATGATGCTTCAAATGTGGTAAGACAAGACATTTTCGCATGGATTGCCTTAAGCTTTCAGGTACTACTTGTAAAAGCCCGCTTTTCGGAAGAATAAAAACGCAAAAATGCGAACTTAAAAATTTTGAAAGTGGACTTGTAAATCCAAACTCACATGAACCATATTAGTTAACCCATGTTCACTAAAAATAGGAACTTGTTAAAATTTTAGATATAGAACATGGTTGCTAATGTAATTGGAACTTAAGGGGTAAAATCCTTAATTTCCAGGTATTCACATTTTCAATGAAAAATTAAAGGAGAAAAGAAAACAAAATAGAGAGAAAGAAAAAGGAATTATTCCTACCCTGGGACATTCAGAAAAGTTCAAATCTAAGGCTGTAAATTTTTCGATGACCTTCTAATATTCCAAATTGACTCTCGGTAAAGTTTCAAAAAATTTTGAAGCACGTTTTCCATTTATTGGACACGTACTGAGAGTTTAATCAAAGTCGACTTCAAATTTAAACTTTGTACCTAACCTTGTCCAAATCAACTCCAAATTTTTCCCGTGGTTCCTTATGATTGAAAAAGGTTAACTTCAAAGTTTCAGGATTTTTGAACCTAATCTACTATTTATTTCATTGAGTCAAGTATCACTACTTGAACTTCAAACCTGACTTCAAAATTCAACTTGCTCAGTTCTGAAATCTGATTACACCATAAAATTCTTCACATTTTATTTAGTCATTGGGCCAAAGTTGAATATTTTTTTGAAGCATGTTTGCTAGCTCTATTTTAAATTGGAAAGGAGAAGGGAGGAGAGTGTTGTGGGCCCCATCGGTAAGCTGCTCAAAAGATGGAGATATTTTGCATCTGGAATGAAGTGGATAAGGGGGAATTTGGAGTGGGCCCCATATATCATTCTTACCCCAGCTATAGAAACTCAATTTCGCTTCCTCTCCACCGAAGCATCCCACGCAGACTTGCCTTCCCCTGCTCGACCACATGCACCGTTGCACCCATGGCCGCCAGCTCTCGGGGATGAAGTCGTCGGTTCCCCACGGCTGCCTACAGCGTTGGACGATGCCGCGCGGGTCTCATCGCCCGCAGCTCGTGCTTGCTCGCCTCCTTGCCGTCTGCTTCCCTCCGGCCACCACGGTACGCCGGCTCGCCCTCTCCCTGCCGCGCCCAGCGCTACTGTGTTGCCCCCGTACTCCAGCTTGCCGCCCACAGACGCACCTTGGCCTGCGCCTTGCTGCTCTCGCCGCTCTGCTCCTTCGTTGGCCGCCCTCCACGCTGCTTGTCGCGCTGCTCGCCTCCCCACACGTCGGTTCGCCTCCCTGCTTGTCGAGCCACCAAGCACCTCGCCGCCCGCCTTCTGGCTTTCGGTGATGGCCGCTGGCCTTGCTCACGGCAGTGTGCGCCCCTCATACCTGTGCGCACCGCGCCCTCGACACACCCAGCTCGTGCCACTAGCTTCCTCCCCTCCTCCTTTCTGCCATGGAGCGCCAACACCGCCTGCACAGCTGTCGTGCCGGCCGCGCATTCGCCTCGCCCTCGTGCCATGGATCTCATGCGCGCAGCACTCGCGTGCGTCGTCCTCGCCTCGAGCATCGTCTGTCACGCCGCCGGCCAATCTCCCAGGCTCAATCGCCTCTTAGCCGCTGCTCACCCCCGTCGCCCGTGCTTGCCTCGCCCACGAGTGCTCTCCCCTCGCAGCACCACCCGGCTGCATCTTGCACCATCCCCACGCGCCGCTCCAACTCTGCCGCGTCGCACAACCGCGCCCCAGCCCCACGGCTCGCGCTGCGACGCCAGACGAATGCCGCTGCAGCGTGTCTCCAAGCCATTTCCATCCCCCTATGCGCAATGGAAAATCTTTGACTGCTGAACTCCACCGATGTTGTTGACCTCGGCACTCGTCGCGATGTTCCGTGCCATGGCTATGTCCTGGAAGCAAGAAGAATGATTGGTGTGATGGATGAAATGCAGGAACATGTAGCTGACACACCAGCATCGACAATTGATCCAAGGTTAGTTCTGATTTGTGCAAAGATTGGTCGGATCAATGCTGCAGTCAACCTGTTCGATGAAATGTTTACAAGGGAAGAACCAACTTTGTTGATGTTTAGAGCCGGTCTGTGATGCAGGGGTAGAATGATGTGGCAATCGACCAAGATATGTGCCAAGATGCTCTTTGAATGGTGATAAAGCGACGGAACTCAAGTACAACCCCAAGATATTCAGTGAAATGCCTACAAGTTGAGCCTTGCCCTGAAATGCCTTGCTTGACGTCACCGAAGTCCGTTCGTAGTGACTGCCAATGGTATTCATGTGTCGTCAAGTCGTACATCCATGTTCCCCATTGATATCATTCCTATAGGAGTCCTCAAGTTGACCTTGGTCTTTTGTATTGTGTTAGCTTGTCTGTGCGTGCTCGTGATGCTCCACCATGAGCTGTGTCGACGTCGTTGACCACATGACGTTGTCGTGATGCTCCGAGCCGCTATCATGCCCTGGCATCGAGATGGAGTATGCCTGTGATGTGTGGTGCTGAAACACAAGCACGACTCGTCGGACAATGGTTGTCAAGCCAAATTAGGTTTTAGCCGTTGTGAGAGTGATCGAGTCCTAGGTGTAGCCAAGGTGCTCGACAAAATGCCTTCTAGTTCAAACCACAGATGTTAGTGATCACCGATGACCTGTGGTTGAGTAATGTGAGAACGTTGCGACCGACAAGGAAAACTAGACCAAGGGGAACCTTGGATAAGAGTTTCTTGTTTGTGTTGATGATGTTTCTTAACTGTTCGCAGAATTGCTTATCTAGGTGTGCCGTTTCATCGATGACAGGTTCGTCGAGTCGCTTGCCGACGATTGAGTCGACATCACTAACCTTGTGACTCATAAAGTGGTGTTCGTGAGTCTGTTCACCATCGTTGACGAGACCGTTCGATGTGGACCTCGCTAATCCGATCTTCTCGAGATGGCAAAGCATGCCGTCACGGCACGGTCTCGCGTCAATGTTCAAGTCCCAGTAGCTTACCGAGCTCATCTGGACGATCTTGCAAAGGACACTACAATAGTGTCATGTAAGAACTTGGACGATGCTTGTGAAGATAGTCGTAGCGACTGGTTTACCTAAAGGTCCCTTGAACGTGTCGTGGTACTCACGTCAGGTTAACAGTGCTTGTGATGACTCTTTGAGTCCAAGCAATGCCGATCTCACTTCTTTTCCAAGTGTCGCTAGGGTTTCACATCGATTCATCCTAATTCAGAACCCTGTGACCACACTGGTCACTTAATTAGGTTTACTCTGTAATGAGTTTGTGTAACTTCATTGGTCGCTTTCTGAGTCGTGACCTCTTATTGCACAGTTCACTCATTCCTTAAGCTTTCGATGTCCCACCTTGATTCTTTAGTCAGTCTTACACTATTCACTCCAACACTTCCATACCAGTCAGTCTCAGCTTTCTCGAGTGGCATAGCTCCAAGTGTTAAGTGAATAATGGCAATACATGCTTTCATTGCACCTGTCAATTCACAGCTCGACACTACTATGACCACTTGACTTATCCTTAGTTTCTCCACCCATCCGAGACATGTCTAATCTTTCTAGTCAAGCTTCTTCTTCTTAAGGTTTTTACAACTCGTCGAGTCCGTTATTAGATTACTTTAATTACTTATGTGCATATCATGTCGATAGGAACGTGATGATAGGTGACCAACAAGAACCTTCTCTTGGAGGAGAATGTCGAGGAGCTCCAACTTCAAAATTCCATGCCGGATTCTCCGGAGCAAGACCAAGCCATAACTACTAACATTGCTATAGAGTCGCAAACAAGGCAAGCCCCGGTTTGCATTTAAGAGCCTTTCAGAATTTTTTTCAGTTTTATTCACTTACGTCTTCAGTTGATATTGTGCATTACGTATAAGGTGTTTGATACTCCACTTGCATATCCATAAATCCTATGGGAAGGTTGGGAAGGTTTACAGTTTGACCTGTAGTACCTGCTTTGCTAATGTATAGGAAATTCGGTGGAAGTCGAGTAGTTGGAATCTACTCGCGAGAGGGTCACATTTTATTGACCACAAGTCAAGTAGTTTATTCTACTTGCGAGAGGAGTCGAGTAGGGGAATCTACTCGCGAGATGTTACCAAAATGTTCACTCTTAATAATTGGAGATGTGGACGGGGATGTTCTTGTAGGATGGGACGCACAAGGTTCTCTGATCCCGAATGAGGGGGACAATGCTTGCGACCACATTTGGGCCTGGGCCGGTAAGGGTAAGGCAAATGTGGAGGTTGGCTGTAGCCCCGTCTGTGTCGGTTAAGGACCGTCTCGTGTACGGTCTTGTTGAGCAAGTTTGAACAGTACCGGTTACATAATGGATTAATGGGGTCCATTAAACTGATATAGCTCGGGCACCCTCGTGTTGAAACTTATACCGCCGTCCTTCGGGTGAAGATGATCGTAAGGTGGGAACCTCTAAGGAGCAACTTCAACGTGCTCGGTTAGGGACCTTACTTTTGGGACGGTAGAACTGGTTCGACATCGGGATGACGGGTGAAAGGTGGCCATATACGACGTGGGAGAGGAGTACAGTGAAAGGTACTTCTGAGCGGGTGTATGTGTCGTGTATTCCGGGTGTGTCCTGATTGCAATCACCGTCCCTTGCGGTAATAGAGTACCACTTGTTCACTGAGTTGTGACATAGTAAATACTAAAAAAGTGAGAAGAATATGATATATTGAATTATATTGCTTTGCAACGTTGTATGGCTTAGAGATAGTACAATTAAAAGTTTACAGTTTCCCCATACTTTACCTGTAATAGCATTATGTGCTTTGGGCATGTCATATCATCGACAAAGCATTTCTTGTTTGATTGTGGATTCTATGATGTGCCGTGCCTGAAGAATGTCATTTGCTACTTAAAATATAAATATAAGGATCCACTTGTAGGCGAGTCTTTTATGCTATTCCTTATCTATGCTTAGTATTTACCCCTGCATATGTCTAGTGGGACATGTTAGTCTTGCTGAGCCTTATGCTCACGTTTGTGCTTTAACGATTTTTGTAGGTATTACGTTTGTTTTTGCTGTTCAGGTTGTACATGAGATCTCGAGGTATCGAGATAAATCTCACGTGAACCACGCCGCTGTTGAATGTTCTTCTTGTTGCTAGTGAGAAGCGTCCTAGGGCATGGACGTCTTCTCTCCCGCTTATTTAGGTGAGATTATGAATATGTATTTTCCGCTGCATGTGTACCCCTGTTGTACACTCTTTTGTAAATTCTTCTTATTATGAAATGAAAACTTTATATGTTTTGATATCCTTTTCTTGTGTACCTTACCTCTTACCTTGAAGACGGAGCATCGCACGGCACCACCCAATGAGATCCTCGGATGTGTGGACTCCGGTCCCCACAGACATGGTATCAGAGCTTCATTGGGAATAGCACGCTCGAAAAGAGCCTATTTTCGAAAACTCCGAAGTAGTCGAATGAGGATTAGCTATATGCCCATTAAGGACTATTACTAGTATAAGTTATAAAGGTGGTGAACTAACTTGTTATATTATTCTGTAACGATGCTCCGTCTTCAAGGTAAGAGGTAAGGTACGCCATCGAGAGCGGATCAATCTCGGTAAACTCTGCATACGAGATATGGTATGTGAAATTTTCGTGGCTTAGCATGGAAAGTGAATATGAGTCTCTGAAACTTTCCATGTTTCTGAGAACATATGACACGCGATACCCCAGCGTGACACAAAATTAGTGGGAGCCCCCGTCGGGTGGTGTATAACCCGATAGTGTGCATCTCTAGAACTATTCATGTTCTATGGGATCATGCAAAACACGTATGCCCGAGCGTGTATAAGCCAGTTTGTGCAGTAGTCTTTGCTGTACAGACGTAGTACATCCATGTACCTCGAGGCATGACTTCGCTCGAGGGCGACTCACACCAGAGTCGTATGCATTTACTTTCATATATATTATTGTGACTGCCTATCGTGTTTCCCCGTGCCGCCCTTGAGGTGTGAAGGTGTGAAAGGGGATTGTTTGTCTTCTGCGGGTACGCTAACTCTGGTAGCGACCCGTGTAGAATACGTTTGCGAGGGATCGATATTAGAACCACCTATAGACGTATCCAGATATACCGGGTTAGACTTTTCTTTTGGTAAGACACGTAGTACCGTCAGTATCACATTTGATAATTTGACCATCCCCCACGAAAGAAATGGCTTCATATTCATATTAAGTCCAAGTATCAGTTGATGGTATCTTATGGACAATAGAAAATGTTTCTCTTCAAGAGTAGGTGAACCAAAGTTCTTTGTTCCTGGCGAGAGTTTAGCTCGACTTTGCCAGAGTAAGACTTTGGTTAAGCATGAAGATCCATAGTGATATGCTATGGATGAGAAGGTCGTGAAGATCTCTTCCAAGATTGCATTTAGTTCCAAAGCAAATGATTAGTTGTGAATCAAGTTCTAGCCATCGGACTTGAGTTTTGAGCTAAGTTTCAAAATTTGAGTTTGTTCCCAAATTCTTGTGTTTCGAAGCCGGTGAGTTCTGTTTTCGAACAGAATTGACCTGACTTTGAAATTCCATATCTCTTCAACCTGAAGGGCTATTAATGCAATTGAATACTTTTTGGAAATCTTTTGAAGCCTTCTATAAGTTTTCTATTGCCCCCAAGCCAAAAGACCATTGTAAGATAGTGAAAATCCTCTCTAACTAACTCAGCTGCTATTCTGAAACGGTGTAAGACAGCGTCTGAGTGTTTTGCCCTATCTCTTCGTAGAAAGCTCTTCCATGCCTTTGTGATACATTTTCGGAAAGCTATACTACAATTTTGTAATTCAATATTGCCCCAAATTCAGATAAGAAGTATTTAAACACTTGAGTTTAAAACTGGAACAAGACTATATGTACTACCTGAACCAACATGGAAAATTGTTGAAATTTGAACAGCCATAACTTTTAAATTAGAACAGCAACATAGGCATATATATACATGCCTGGAAAGCTTAAGGAATCCTCTAACGAGTTTCTATTCGACTCTGAGTCTAAAACTCAAATTAACAAGGTCTAAATTGAAGGGTCATTTAAGAGGTTCTGGCAGCCTGGAAGAGGGGACAGAATCTAAACTCTTCACCAGTTGAATCATAACTTTTTGCAGACTTCACCTCTGCAGGCCTACTTTATGTGGTTGGAAAGTGTAGAGAGTCCTCTACAACGTTTCTATAGAACTCCAGAGCATAATCTATCTCTAACATACTCAAAATTTCAAATTTCTAAACTTGATCAAATCTGGACAGCGAGTGGACAGTCCTGTATACAGTTACTGTTTCTCGCATAACTCACTGTAGAATTGTCGAATGACTTCATGTGATGCATTTCTGGAATCCTGAGGATGTATATAACAATTTTGTAATACATTGTTTCTGCATATATCAATGTTTAACTATCTGAAAATTGTGGACAAAATGAACAACAAACAAAGGAAGTTCTGTCAAAATTTTTATTAAAAATCTGGTGACATAACTGAACTTTAAAAATCCATATCTCCTCAACCAGAAGTTCTATGAGAGCAAATGAAGACCTTTTGGAAAGATTTGGAAGTCCTATACAAGTTATCTATACAGCTCAAGACCAAAATCTTTTCTTAAATGGGTGAAATTTTGGAAATCGCAGAAACTGTCCGGGACTACAGAAACTGGACAGCATTCTGAACTTTTCTGAATGTGACCCATAACTAGCAGATTTTGCATCCAATGGTGTCGCGCAAGTATCCGTTGGAAAGGATAGAGAGTCAGCTACAATTTTTGCAATTGGATCGAGACCTGAATCGGTCATCTACCTATTCCAAATCGAGTTTGAATGCAGAGTGGTCAATCTGAACTGAATTCAAATTCTGAATGCTGAAATTTTACCCAACTTCAAAAATTCATATTTTTTGAACCAGAACTGATATGAAGACAAGTAAGTACATTATGGAAATATTATTACCTTGGATACAACTTTGTTAATAAGAATAGTTCCAGATTTCTAACGGAACAGTCTGAAAACTGTAGATCAAAACTGGTACTTTTTAAGCAGGTTCTGCTGAAAGTGCAGAAAATTCTGTTAACTTTAAAATAGCATAACTTGAAAACCAGATATGATCTAGAGGCAAACCAATACTTTTTGGAAAGTTCTTGAAGTGTAATTTAACTTTTTTATTCACCTCAAGATCTGATTTTGCCATTAACTGGATCAAAATTGAGTTTGCGTTCAGACTGGTCGTTTGTCACCATAGCCTGACCAGTTTGAAACTTTTGGTTTTTATTAGGCATTTGGTTCTCGAGTACAACTCGAGGAGTTTCATAACATCACAGGTGTTGTGATTCAACAATAATTACCATTAGAGTTGAGTATTAAACTCAATCAAATCTCTTTGGCTCGGTTGCTCATGATTAGTGTTCTAATTAGGCAAGCGTGCACCTCACACTTTAAGGGTGTATTAAGCATGTGTTGCACTTCCATTAGTCAACGACCCTCCCCGTAAGGATCGTTTGGGGTAAGTTTCTCGCTTACCTAACTTGAACCTTAAGGGGGAAGGAGTGCACCTAGTAATCAAAGTGATACGTTCACCTAGGTGTCATACGAGGGTACATCGACACCGAACCAACGTGCTGAAAGTAATGCTCAAGTAAGTAGGACCGAGAACAACATTGACTCATTGGGTCAATGAGAAGCTTAATTAACGAATCTTCTCGAACCCCGTTTCTTGGGGAAACTCGCTCATCGAGTTAAAGAAGTCAGTTGATTCTTCACGCTAAACCACTCCCTTGCTTTAGTCTCTGAGATGAGAATCCATAGGTGAGTTGTATGAGCTGGAAATTCTTTAGAAAGAACGTGGATCACTAACCAAGGTCGTGCCTAGCACAGTACCTTGTCAACCACTTAGTGTAACCTACGGAACTGATGAGAACCTTACTCTTCAAAGGTTACTCTCTTTGCAACTTCTGAAGGCAACCCTACCACACCTTTTAAAGGTTAGATATACTAACTTAGGAATCCTACGTGATGAAAAACCTGAACCTTTGTTAAGGAATCACAACTACCTGTAAGCTGTGATTAGCAAGCTTTAGGGAACTTCACATCAACAAGAAGTTCAACCGTTTTGTTCCATTATGTTCACTCCGTTGCCTTGAGATAAACCTCATCATTCCTTGCTAATGTTCTTACCTTGAAATTCTTGAACTTGGTCAAGATGTGAAAGTGACATTCGTCGTTCGACACTTTTAATGACCAAGTCACTTAATCCTTATGTATCTAGGGTACTTCTGTTTGTGTTTGAGTTGTCTTACCTATTTTTGCTCAAAGCATAATACTGAATGCACCATACCTTGCATAGTTATCCGCGAAGTTGCATTGTGTCTGCATAACATCATCCGTTTTGTGATGCATCATGAAACGTAATTACTAATGAGTTTTGAGCAAGAATATGTGACCCCGTTCAGATACTTAAGTAGTGCCTAACATTTTTAAGTTGTGATCAATTTTATCATTCGCAATGCCTTTGACTGGTTCCATTATATTGAGTAGCACAAGGGACACCTTGTGACTAAAACATAGTTGAGTCCTTGTCCTTGACTTGTTGAAACTCAAATCACCTTGAGTTCTGGCAACTGACTGTTTGTAGCTGCGAGGAGTTTCTTATTGACTTCTCGACCTCGCTAGAGCCTTAAAATCTTTCTATTCGCGAGATTATTATTGATTACCAAACTTTGGAACTCTTTGACTTGTACTGCCTGATGGCATTGCTTCGGCTACAAAACCAAAGCAGAAAAGTCTTCATAAGAGAAACATCCAGAGTTAAGGATGCTTAACTATCATAGAACTCTAAATACCTCCTCAATGAAGAAGGTTACTTCATTTTGAAGGAAAGAAGAAGACCCCAACAGCTCAACATAATTTTTTAAGACCCAAGTTTTACAATGTGATATTGTCATGTCGAGCCTCCTGTCAAGGTTATCAACCTAAAGACTGGAATCACTTGAAGCAAACTTTGGCATTTCTTAAGATGCCTAAAGATAATCACTATTTCGTAGAACCCAAGTCTTTAAGGGCATTGTCATTTTCCTTAGTCAATGACCCTCTTTTACGGATCGTTCCCTTATCGTTTATGTTATTCTACTTGTTAGAATCTCGAGACGAGATTCCTTTAAGGGGGAAGGATTGTAAAATCCCGCTTTTCAAAAGAACAAAAATGCAAAAACGCAAACTTAAAAATTTTGAAAGTGGACTTGGAAATCCAAACTCAGATGAACCATATGAGTTGACCCATGTTCACTAAAAATAGGAACTTGTTAAAATTTTAGATATAGAACATGGTTGCTAATGTAATTGGAACTTAAGGGGTAAAATCCTTAATTTCTAGGTATTCACATTTTCAATGAAAAATTAAAGGAGAAAAGAAAACAAAATAGAGAGAAAGCAAAAGGAATTATTCCAACCCTAAAATGGGACATTCAGAAAAGTTCAAATCTAAGGCTGTAAATTTTTCCATGACCTTCTAATATTCCAAATTGACTCTCGGTAAAGTTTCAAAAATTTTTGAAGCACATTTTCTATTTATTGGACACGCACTGAGAGTTTAATCAAAGTCGACTTCAAATTTAAACTTTGTACTTAACCTTGTCCAAATCAACTCCAAATTTTTCCAGAGGTTCCTTATGGTTGAAAAAGGTTAACTTCAAAGTTTCAAGCTTTTTAAACCTAATCTACTATTTATTTCATTGAGTCAAGTATCACCACTTGAATTCATTTTCAAACCTGAGTTCAAAAATTAAACTTGCTCAGTTCTGAAATCTGATTGCACCATAAAAATTCTTCACATTTTATTTAGTCATTGGTCCAAAGTTCAATATTTTTTTGAAGCATGTTTGCTAGCTCCATTTTAAATTGGAAAGGAGAAGGGAGGAGAGTGTTGTGGGCCCCACCGATAAGTTGCTCAATAGATGGAGATATTTTGCATCTGGAATGAAGTGGATAAGGGGGAATTTGGAGTGGGCCCCACAGGTCATTCTTACCCCAGCTATAGAAACTCAATTTCTCTTCCTCTCCACCGAAGCACCCCACACAGACTTGCCTACCCCTGCTCGACCACACGCACCGTTGCACCCATGGCCGCCAGCTCCCGGGGATGAAGTTGTCGGTTCCTAACGGCCGCCTACGGCGTTAGCTAATGCCGCCTGGGTCTCGTCGCCCGCACGCCCGTGCTTGCTCGCCTCCTCGCCGTCCGCTTCCCTCTGGCCGCCACGGTACGCCGGCTCGCCCTCTCCCTGCCGCGCCTAGCGCTGCCGCGCTGCCCCCGTACTTCGGCTTGCCACCCACAGACGCGCCTTGGCCTGCGCCTTGCTGCTCTCGCCGCTCTGCTCCTTCGTTGACCGCCCTCCGCGCTGCTTGTCGCGCTGCTGGCCTCCCCACACGTCGGTTCGCCTCCCTGCTGGCCGAGCCGCCAAGCACCTCGCCGCCCGCCTTCTAGCTTTCGGTGATGGGCGCCGTCCTTGCTCACGGCAGTGCGCGCCCCTCATACCTGTGCGCACCGCGCCCTCGACGCACCCAACTCGTGCCACTAGCTTCTTCACCTCCTCCTTTCTGCCGTGGAGCGCCAACACCGCCTGCACAGCTGCCGTGCCGGCCGCGCACTCGCCTCGCCCTCGCGCCAAGGATCTCGCGCGCGCAGCACTCGCGTGCATCTTCCTCGCCTCGAGCATCATGTATCACGCTGCCAGCCAAGCTCCTAGACTCTATCGCCTCTCAGCCGCTGCTCACCTCCACCGCCCGTGCTTGCCTCGCCCACGAGCACTCTCCCCTCGCAGCACCACCCGACTGCATCTTGCACTGTCCCCAGGCGCCACTCCAACTCCGCCGCGTCGCACAACCGCACCCTAGACCCACGGCTCGCGCTGCGACACCGGCCGAATGCCGCTGCAGCGTGTCTCCAAGCCATTTCCATCCCCCTATGCGCAATGGAAAATCTTCGACTGCTGAACTGCACCGACGTTGTTGACCTCGGCACGTCGTCGCGATGTTCCGCACCATGGCTATGTCCTGGAAGCAAGACGAATGATTGGTGTGATGGATGAAATGCAGGAACATGGTGTTGACACACTAGCATCGACAATTGATCCAAGGTTAGTTCTGATTTGTGCAAAGGTTGGTCCGATCAATGCTGCAGTCAACCTGTTCGATGAAATGTTTACAAGGGAAGAACCAACTTTGTTGATGTTTAGAGCCGGTCTGTGATGCAGGGGTAGAATGATGTGGCAATCGACCAAGATATGTGCCAAGATGCTCTTTGAATGGTGATGAAGCGACGGAACTCAAGTACAACCCCAAATATTCAGTGAAATGCCTACAAGGTGAGCCTTGCCCAGAAATGCCTTGCTTGACATCACCAAAGTCCGTTCGTAGTGACTGCCAATGGTACTCATGTGTCGTTGAGTCGTACGTCCATGTTCCGCATTGATATCATTCCTATAGAAGTCCCCAAGTTGACCTTGGTCTTTTGTATCGCGTTAGCTTGTATATGCGTGCTCGTGATGCTCCACCATGAGCCGCGTCGATGTTGTTGACCACATGACGTTGTCGTGACGCTCCGAGCCGTCATCGTGCCCTGGCATCGAGATGGAGTATGCCTGTGATGTGTGGTGTTGAAACACAAGCACGACTCGTCGGACAATGGTTGTCAAGCCAAATTAGGTTTTAGCTGTTGTGAGAGTGATCGAGTCCTAGGTGTAGCCAAGGTGCTCGATAAAATGCCTTCTAGGTCAAACCACAGATGTTAGTGGTCACCGATGACCTGTGGTTGAGTAATGCGAGAACGTTGCAACCGACAAGGAAAACTAGACCAAGGGGAACCTTGGATAAGAGTTTATTGTTCGTGTCGACGATGTTTCTTAACCGTCCGCAGAATTGCTTATCTAGGTGTGCCGTTTCATCGACGACAGGTTCGTCGAGTCGCTTGCCGACGATCGAGTCAACATCACTAACCTTGTGACTCATAAAGTGGTGTTCGGGAGTCTGTTCACCACCGTTGATGAGTCCGGGTCGATGTGGACCTCGATAATCCGATCTTCTCGAGATGGCAAAGCATGCCGTCACGACACGGTCTCGCATCAATGTTCAAGTCCCAGTAGCTTACTGAGCTCATCTGGACGATCTTGCAAAGGACACTGTAATAGTGTCATGTAAGAACTTGGACGATGCTTGTGAAGATAGTCGTAGCGACTGGTTTACCTAAAGGTCCCTTAAACGTGTCGTGGTACTCACATCAGGTTAACAGTGCTTGTGATGACTCTTTGAGTCCAAGCAATGTCGATCTCACTTATTTTCCAAGTGTCGCTAGGGTTTCACATCGATTCATCCTAATTTAGAACCCTGCGACCACACTGGTCACTTAATTAGGTTAACTCTGTAATGAGTTTGTGTAACTTCATTGGTCGCTTTCTGAGTCGTGACCTCTTGTTGCACAGTTCACCCATGCCTTAAGCTTTCGATGTCCCACCTTGATTCTTTAGTCAGTCTTACACTATTCAGTCCAACACTTCCACACCAGTCAGTCTCAGCTTTCTCGAGTGGCATAGCTCCAAGTGTTAAGTGAATAATGGCAATACATGCTTTCATTGCACCTGTCAATTCACAGCTCGACACTACTATGACCGCTTGACTTATCCTTAGTTTCTCCACCCATGCGAGACATGTCTAATATTTCTAGTCAAGCTTCTTCTTCTTAAGGTTTTTACAACTTGTCGAGTCCGTTATTAGATTACCTTAATTACTTATGTGCATATCATGTCGATAGGAACGTGATGATAGGTGATCAACGAGAAGCTTCTCTTGGAGGAGAATGTCGAGGAGTTCCAACTTCAAAATTCCATGGTGGATTCTCCGGAGGAAGACCAAGCCATAACAACTAACATTGCTATAGAGTCGCAAACAAGGCAAGCCTCGGTTTGTATTTAAGAGCCTATCAGAATTTTTTCCAGTTTTATTCACTTACGTCTTCAGTTGATATTGTGCATTACTTATAAGGTGTTTGATACTCCACTTTCATGTCCATAAATCCTATGGGAAGGTTTACAGTTTGACCTGTAGTACCTACTTTGCTAATGTATAGGAAATTCGGTAGAAGTCGAGTAGTTGGAATCTACTCGCGAGAGGGTCACATTTTATTGACCACAAGTCAAGTAGTTTATTCTACTTGCGAGAGGAGTCGAGTAGGGGAATCTACTCGTGAGATGTTACCAAAATGTTCACTCTTAATAATTGGAGATGTGGACGGGGATGTTCCTGTAGGACGGGACGCGCAAGGTTGTCTGATCCCGAATGAGGGAGACAATGCTTGTGACAACATTTGGGCCTGGGCCAGTAAGGGTAAGGCAATGTGGAGGTTGGTTGTAGCCCCGTCTGTGTCGGTTAAGGACCGTCTCGTGTGCGGCCCTATTGAGCAAGTTTGAATAGTACCAGTTACATAATGGATTAATGGGGTCCATTAAACTGATGTAGCTCAGGCACCCTCGTGTTGAAACTTATACCGCCGTCCTTCGGGGGAAGATGATCGTAAGGTGGGAACCTCTAAGGTGCAACTTCGACGTGCTCGGTTAGGGACCTTACTTTTGGGACGGTAGAACTGGTTCGACATCGGGATGACGGGTGAAATGTGGCCATATACGACGTGGGAGAGGAGTACAGTGAAAGGTACTTCCGAGCGGGTGTATGTGTCGTGTATTCCGGGTGTGTCCTGATTGCAATCACCGTCCCTTGCGGTAATAGAGTACCACTTGTTCACTGAGTTGTGACATAGTAAATACTAAAAAAGTGAGAAGAATATGATATATTGAATTATAATTGCTTTGCAACCTTGTATGGCTTAGAGATAGTACAATTAAAAGTTTACAGTTTTCCCCATACTTTACCTGTAATAACATTATGTGCTTTGGGCATGTCATATCATCGGCAAAGCGTTTCTTGTTTGATTGTGGAGTCTATGATGTGCCGTGCCTGAAGAATGTCATTTGCTACTTAAAATATGAATATAAGGATCCACGTGTAGGCGAGTCTTTTATGCTATTCCTTACCTATGCTTAGTATTTACCCCTGCATATGTCTAGTGGGACGGGTTACTCTTGCTGAGCCTTATGCTCACATTTGCGCTTTAACAATTTTTGCAGGTATTAGGTTTATTTCTGATGTTCAGGTTGTACATGAGATCTCGAGGTATTGAGATAAATCTCATGTGAACCACGCTGCTGCTGAATGTTCTTCTTGTTGCTAGTGAGAAGCGTCCTAGGGCATGGATGTCTTCTCTCCTGCTTAGTTAGGTGAGATTATGAGTATATATTTTCCACTGTGTGTGTACCCCTGTTGTACACTCTTTTGTAAACTCTTCTTATTATGAAATGAAAACTTTGTTTTGATATCCTTTTCTTGTGTGCTGTTAGGTGCCGCATCACACGGCACCACCCAATGAGATCCTCGGATGTGTGGACTCCGATCCCCACACTACTTCCCCTGATGAAAAGCAAACAAGGACAAAGCACTCCTCTGTAAACAACAACAAGTAAAAGAAGGGTTTTACAAGACGCCAATTGGTGAATAGCTTTATTTCTGCACTTCAAGAACATGGCTTGAGTGATGTGGACATTGGAAGTGACGAAGATGAATATGATTTGGCAAACTTGTGCTTCATGGCGGGCAAGTCAAGGTCAAGTGTGGAGGAGGCAGAACACAACAGCGAAAATGAAGAGGTATGTCCTACTTGCGGAGAAATGTGTGATGCTATTTCTCGTGCTACTGTTATAGTTAAAAAAAAAGGACAAAAAGCTTAGGAACAATGTTGTTAAAATTGTGTCAACAAAATCTAAAATTAATCGTTTGAAATCTTTGATTCTTAGTGACGATTCTTGTTCCTCATGTGATTTAATATATGAACAATTTTCCTCTCTAAGAAGTGCACACACCTCCACACTTGATAAACTTGAACTTGAAATTGAAAAGAGCAAAAAGCTTGATGCACTTAATGATGAAAACTTGAAAGATGCTTGTTGTTCTATAATTGATTTGCATTGTTCTACTTGTGACAATATTGATAAGAAACTACAAGATTCTATGAATGAAATTTCTATATTGAACAATGCTTTACGTTCTCATGAAGTTAAATATTGTTCCAATTGCAAATTAAAAGGAAAAACTTCATGTGAAAATTGCCTTGATCTGTCAAATAAACTTGATTACATGCATAGGACATTATATCAGTTTTGTGATCCAAATAAGAACCTAAACTTGCTGCTGAATTCCTCTAAATTTTGCAATGATAAATCTGGTTTAGGTTTTCATTCTCATGCCCAAGCTAAGGCATATCCACCTAAAATTGTAAAGTCATTAGGACGTGGTTTGATTCAAATAGTTCCTAAACAGAAAAGAAATGGTTTTCAAATCCGCAGGAGTGTTGTCTCATTCGGTTTCAAATAAAAATATTGCTTGCTCATCTAGACATGAACACAAAGTTAAATTTCATTGTACCTACTGTGGTACAGATGATCATGCCATAGATTTTTGTTATAGACTAGCTAAACAACCAAAAAAAAGAAAGAATGATTGCTAGATCTCATAACTTTCATGCAAAATTTGCTCCAATGCTAAACTGAATGATAGGAACATGCAACCTGCTGTAATGAGTCAAAAACATGCAAAGTTTGCTCCCAAACCTACTGTTTTTCGTGTTGCACATGTAACACCTTGTAGGTCAGTGGTTGGGTAAAAAAATCCTCAAGTTTAGGCTCATAAACCTGTTATTTTATCTCAGCTTTCGCGTGTTATTCCTGTTGGACGTCGTGTGACTCAGTACTGGATTCCTAAATGCCTTTTGACTAACCCCAGTATTGAGTCATCGACGTATTGTGCTTCTATGTAGGTTACACGCTTGAGGAAGGAGAACATTTGGATTGTGGATTCAGGTTGCTCACGCCACATGACCGGTAACAAAGAATGGTTATTCTCCCTCTATTTTATGTCATGTGTAGAGAATGTTACTTTTGCCGATAATTCTTCAACTCCTATAGTTGCTAAGGGTTCGGTTAGAGTAAATGATCACTACACTTTGAAGGATGTGGCACTTGTCAAAAATTTGAAATACAACTTGCTTTCTGTTTCACAACTGCTAGATGAAAATCTGGAAGTTATTTTCAATAAAAATTGCTGCAAAGTTGTAGGTTCAAATAGTGAGCTTATGTTTAACATGTCTCGGTTTGGAAGAGTTCTTAAAGCTGATTTTGATATGTCTTCTTCTAAGCATAGGTGTCTAGTTGCAAATGATTCAAAAGACTTATATTTTTGGCATCGTAGACTTGGTCACGTAGGCTTTGATCATCCCACGTGTCTTAGTGCTCTTGGTCGCATACGTGGGCTGCCTAAGCTTAAAAGGGACAAAGAAATTGTGTGGTCTTCTTGTAGACATGCTAAGATGGTTGCAGGTTCACATGTTCCTCTCATAATGACCATGAGAACAGAACCGGGTCAACTTTTGCATCTTGACACCGTATGACCTTCACGTGTTCGATCCTTCAGAGGTAAATGGTATGTTCTTGTGATTGTTGATGACTATTCTAGATACTCTTGGGTTTATTTTATGACATCTAAGAATGAAGCTTTTAGTCACTTTAGAACTTTATTTCTTATATCAATTGACCACACAGGATCTTTAAGAGCAATTAGAAGTGATAATGGAACTGAATTTAAAAATCAATCCTTTGATCATTTTTGAGTTGAAAAAGGAATAGATCATCAATTTTCTTCTTGTAGAGAGAAATAACAAAATCTTAGTTGAGATGGCTAGGACTATGCTTGATGAATATCAAACTCCTAAAATTTTTTTGGCAGATGCAATTGCAATCGCTTGTTTTGTTTCACATCGTGTTTTCTTGCATGCTAGGCTAGGAAAAATACCATATGAGCTTCGGTTTGGACATAGGCTTAGTGTCACACACTTTAGTGTCTTTGGTTGCAAATGCTTTGTTAAGAAACATGGTAATCTTGATAAATTTAAAGCTATATCTGTTGATGGCATGTTTCTTGGTTATCCATCTCATACAGAGACTACCATGTGCTTTTACTTGACACTAACAAAATTGTGGAGACTTATGAGGTTTCTTTTGATGAAGCTAGCTCAGGTACTCGCTCAAATATTGCAGTTTTGGATCCATATCCGCAGGGGGAGAGTATTTTCATTGAAGAAGAGGTGTGCTGCCTGAAAATTCAGCAGCTAATAACATTATTCCAGCTCCTGATTTTGATTCACAACCAGCACTAACGACCACCATTGCTGGTCCAGATCATCCTCAAGTCACAAGCTCATCGATTTGTGATGAACATGAAGAAGAAGCTTGTGAAGTGTCCACTCCCCTCCGGGTTCTCAAAAGTCATCCTCCACAACAAATTATTGGAATCTTGCACGAACGAGTCACACGGTCCAGGTTTTTCGATCCAAACTCTAATGCTCCTTCAACTTTTTTTGCTTCTTCTGAACCCAAAGATATATCACACGCACTCACTAATGAATCTTAGATTATTGCTATGCAAGAAGAGTTAGAAAATTTTGAAAGAAATAATGTTTGGGAACTTGTACCTCCACCTCAACATCACACTTTAATTGGAACTAAATGAGTGTTCAAAAATAAACAAAATGAGGATGGGGTTGTGATTAGTAATAAGGCTAGGTTGGTTGCTAAAGGTTTCACACAAGTTGAAGGTCTAGATTTTGATGAAACTTTTGCTCTTGTTGCTAGATTAGCTTTTGCTGCATATAAAGGTTTCAAGTTATATCAAATGGATGTTAAAAGTGCCTTTCTTAATGGCTACATAGATGAGGAGGTTTATGTCAAGCAACCACCGGGTTTTGAAAATCCAAATTTTCCGAATCATGTTTACAAACTGTCCAAAGCCTTATACGGTATCAAACAAGCACCTACAACATGGTATGATTGGTTAAAAACATTCTTACTTGAAAAGGGGTTTACCATGGGCAAGGTTGATGTAGGATCGAAGAGCACGTGAAAAGCTACCAGAGAGGGGGTGAATGGTAGATTTAAAAAATCTTATGCAGCGGAAACAATTAAATCCCAACCCCTTTGGCAGAAAAACGATCTTTTAAATAAATCATGTGTGAGACTAATCTAAACGTGTTTCACCGGGACAAAAGTGATATATATCAGAGAGAATCAAGTCACGAAGAAAACACAAGAAGAATCACTCAAATTCATCGAGAGAAACTCAAGTTATGATCAAAAGATCGAACAAAGGTCAATCTGTCCTACCAGAGAAAAACAGTTCTGGAACGCTGCAAAGAAACTCGTGTAGATCAGAAACCACAAATCCAATGACCGTGAAATTTTGACAGATAATGGATAATAAAGTTGTGAATACAACCCAAAACGAATCATGTCAATTGGATCTTTAAACTCCAGTTATGATAAAACCACCAACGAAAGGTAGTGCTGTCCAGAAACTTGACGAGTAAAACTTGTCTGGAACAAGTCAGACGAACAAGGCACAAAAGATCCTTCAAACTACGAATTTTATTCAATAGAACACAAGAGGAACAGCCCCAAAGTTGTGCACCACGAGCTCTGGCCCCCCTTGTTTATATAACCAGCTCGAAAGCCAACTCAACTCAAATTAGGACCCTAATCCTACTTCGTTCACGAATCAAAACATTCCATAACTGCTTAGGACTCTTCTATACGCAGATAGAAGCAATCTTAAGACTTCCAAACACATTAGGAACATATCCCATATTCCTAAAACAACTCAAATTTGTGACCCACACGAAATCCTAACATAACCAACTCGATACTTTCCATACCGAGCCATAACCGACTCCGCCACAGCCAAGTCATCAACCGATACGATCCGATCCTTCCAACCAGATCTTCCCATCCATAAACCATCTTTGGAACCATGTTGCCACGTCATGCACCACATGCATACATGCGAACACCTTCCTTCGACGTTCAGTAACCTTCATATGCACTGCCCTTGATTCAATCATCCTGCGCGACCTCGTGATCAGCTCAACCACAGTTCCTCCCGAACTTGGTTGTTGGAACCTCATCTCCTCCTGAGACTAGTCCAATGGATCCCGTCACCGGCCATGTCTTGAACTCAAGCAACACATGCATATGAATAAACAACCAATCTGTACGAGCCCAAGTCCGCGACTTGACTCAAGTCAGTTCTGAACATAACACCTTACGTGAGCACCTCACATAAGCATGTTGCAAAGCATATCAAAACAATATCAGCCATATCAACCAAAATGTACCAAAAACTTAGCAAATGAATACTAAGCAATCTTTCTAAGAATATAAAGCAAGTTCGAAACATTGCAAGATAAAAGCAAGAACATTGCGATCAAGCTCCGAACCTAGCCAAAGCTAATCGGAGCTTGAGCCGGAGCTTACCAAAGCTAGTACAACCTAGTGCCGGAGCTTACCAAAGCTAGTACAACCTAGCGCCGGAGCTTACCAAAACTAGTACAACCTAGCGCCAGAGCTTACCAAAACTAGTCTGAACTAGTCATCCCCAAAGTTGGAGCTAGAAAAACATGTCGGAGCTAAACAACACATGTCGGACCTAACAAAACATATCTGATCTTAACAAAGACATGCCGGAGCTATCAAAGACATGCCGGAGCTAAAGACAAAGCTCACCGAAGCTACCCAAAAACATGTCGGACCTAGACGAAGAAAGTCGGACCTATTGTTGGACCTTGCAGAAGCTCGAAGCTAGGGTCGGACCTTGCTAAAAAGATGTTATGGCAGCATTCAAAACTTTTATTGTCAAACCTAATGTATTCAGCACACATAGGTCTCACAATCTCCCCCTTGATGAATGCATTGGCAACACCATTTAAAATCTGAACATTGGCATGAAAAGTTTTGAGAACAATTTTCCTTTTTTTTGAAAATAAAATGAGATAGAAATAAATTTATCCCCCTATACATATTTCTCCCCCTTGCATAATTCACCATATTATCTCTCCCCCTTTGACAATGTATTCAGCAAGGTTCAAAAGAGAAATTTTAATTGTTATCAGCATATTATAACATATACATATAAAACAAAGCTCATCCAAGTCATACTATCAAGTAACTTACACTATTACAACAATGAGATACATAAAGTAGTGTAAGCCATGCTAGAGATCAAATGTAATTTTCAATTTAAGCAAGTCATGATCTCACAAACTTAACTGTTTCAATACCTGAAAGCATGACACTTGTTACTGCATTTTATTATTTTTCAAGGCACAAATTTAGATCATATGATATTTTCAAGAGATTATATGCGCATCTGCCTTATTCTAACCAATCAAGCCAAGCCTATGTCATTTGACAATCAGAAGCTTAAGGACATGGTTTTATGTGACGCCCGGTTCCGAAAAATGAACCAAGCTAACGCATATGTGTGCCCAGGATGTTCATCACACATACACGAGTGCAATCACAAACGAGTATACAGAAAATTACCACAGAACAGGGTTAATTAACCAAATTTTATTACACAAACTATATTATCCTCGAATACAAGCTCTAATGAATATTAATGACAAGTTCAACTAATGCAACAGAAATAAACTAATTAAGCAAACTAAACAGCTAAGCAGCATAAGCAATAGGGTATAGCGCAGCTCCAATAACACCACAGGCAAAGCTGACGGCAGACACGGCCTAGAACTCTGCATTATCGCCATTAAACTCCCAATCCTGACCTGCAACTGTTGGGGGGAATTGCAAGAGTGAGTACATGTCGTACTCAACAAGTGTGGAAAGTATGAAATGTGGCTTATTCAAATGACGACAATAATAATGGCAAAGTGCTGAAAAGTACATTAAAACATTTGAAAAGCAATATATTATATGTATGTGAAATAAACCCATCATAATCATAAGTAATATCATAATACCAATCTGAATTTGCTACCATCATCAATAATTCCAGTTTTCACCATTGCCAATAACCATATTCAATACCAGAAATTAATCCATAACCATTACCAAACCATAACCATCCATAATACCATCCCAATACCGAGTTCCCTCTAATCATGGAAGTTGTCCAGGTGCTCATAACCGGGAGCACGGCTATCATGATAGTTTTAATACACTCTGCAGAGTTTGTACCTCTTTACCCACGTGTTCGTGATTTCATCACCTTTCGATGACTAGAACCTCTATTATGCCATCTCACACTTCCGTCGGTGTGTGGCCAAGAGATCACAAAATAGCCTTTACAAAGGGATTACTAGCCTATTTAGACCCCACTGAGGTTTCACCAGTGGCGATGCCTCCAACTGAGAACATCTTCAACCAAGGGCCCCCTCTTGAGCCATTCGGATCCCAGAGTAGTCTCACCAACCATCAACAAACCCAATCCGACTACCCCTTCCCCGAGCATCCACAATGGTCCAAACAACACCAGCAAAGCCCTAATTAATCAGCTACGCTGCACCCATACTTGGCCTCGTGGTGGCACTGTAGTCCTGGCTTATTCTCGCATGAACCGGTCCTTAGATCTAAAGCAAGCAAACCACCATAACATCCAACCCATCCACATACCAGTCTTGCTTAGATCACCCATTACCATACCATATTTAACCAGTTCATGTTCACCATAATCTCATCCATGCATAATTAAATTTAGAGGTATAGTTGTTTCCCATCCCAATTGATTAAGCGAAGCAAAAGGTAAAAGCCCTTTCCTGACTCTCTACCATATATTCCAGGTGACAAGGGTGGTTAAACAAAGCTAGTAAACTTCCTATCGTAGGATTCCCATCAAATTGACACAACATGCAGTTTGCAAACAAAACATTTATTTTAAAAATAGATCAATATGCTTCAAGGACACTTGCCTTGCTCTTGCTGTTGATTAGGGTCAAAGCCTTCAAACTCTTGGTGCTGTAGATCCTCCGCGGCACTCTCTAGCGCAAATCCGTCTAATCCACAAGATAAACATACAAGACAAGAATCACAATCAAAGAGTGCACATATATTACTCAATATGACATGACATGCATGATTGATGCAAATGAAAGGTAAAACTTGTTAATAGATTGCTTTTAATGATCACTAACTAGTTCTAATAGCTTTTAACAAGTTTATACAGGTTTGGATTCGATTAGATCAAATTTTAGAATTAATTCAACCCAATTTAACCAAGAAGATCGGACTAGTGCGCTAGGGACCGGACAAGTCCGCACTCCGCGAGATCAGCAGATTAGGGTTTTCTAGATTGACGTAAATTTGGAGATTAGAGGTTGAATTCACGTAAGGAAAAGATAATAGAAGGTATACCAGGTGTTTAGAACTCCAATGAATCAAGAAACTTGGAGGTAACACTTGGATCTTGATGATCTAGGGTTGGTGATGAACTTTGAGATGAATTGTTGGTGAAGAACGAAAACTTGCTGGAGATCTTGATCCTCGTTCGTTTCCTCCTCTTCTTCTTCTTGCTTGGGATCTTCTCCTCCCTCCTTGATGGTGGCTCCCCACGAACTAGGGTTTGGGTGGGTGGAAAAGTGGCAAATAGATGTCAATCCAAGGGGTGGGGCTGTTTATATAGAGGTGGAGGCTAGAGTTAGATGGATTTCGAGTTTTGGGATGAGTAGAGGCCGGTTTAGAGTCCCACATGGGCTCTAAAAGAGTTAGGCACGACGTCCCTAGGCCCACTTAACGTGAAACCCAAGAAACAAGTCATAAAACAAAAGATCAACTCGGAGTCGCGAAATATCAGACAAGTCCGGACAGGATCGGACTAGTCCGAAGTTGTCCAGAGAGAAAATCGGACAAGTCTGGCCTAAAATCGGACAAGTCCGACTTTAAACAGAGAGGAAATCGGACAAGTCCTCTGGAACACCGGACAAGTCCGGAAAAGTCCAAGGACTTAGCAATTTTTCAAGGATTCATGGAATATCGGACTAGTCCGCACAAAATCGGACAAGTCTGAAAGTTTCCAGAGCCAAAATCGGGCTAGTCCGCAGCAAAAATGGACAAGTCCATTTTTAGCCATAGAGAAATCGGACTAGTCCTCAGCAAAATCGGACTAGTCTACACTTTCCTGCATTTTAAGTGCGGTTTTGTTCCAAATCAATTTTAAATGCTCCGAATCAATTTTAAACTCGTTCCTCTTGTTGTGGGTTAATGTTAAACATGTATATGAGTGTATGCAAGGCATGATACATGAAAATTAGGGTGTTACAAACCTACCCCCCCTTAAAATGAATCTCGCCCTCGAGATTCAACGCGGAAGAGAAAAGATAGGAAAAGTCCTTCTTGAGATCATCTTCTAGCTCCCAAGTTGCTTCTTTTTCTGTGTGGTGCTTCCATTGAACCTTACACCATCTAATGACCTTGTTCCTTGTGACCCTCTCCTTAGTTTCCAAAATTCTGACCGGTTGCTCGGTATAAGTCAAATCTTCCTCTAATTCCAATCCTTCCATTGACACTTGTTCTTCTGGTACTCTCAAACACTTCTTGAGCTGGGAAACATGAAAGACATCATGTACATCCGAAAGATGAGCTGGCATCTCCAACTGATACGCTACTTCTTCTCTTTTGTCCAAAATCTTGAATGGTCCAATATAACGAGGTGCGAGCTTGCCTCTTATGTTAAACCTCTTATGACCTCTCATTGGTGACACCTTGAGGTAAACAAAATCTCCCACTTCAAAGGCTAATTTCCTTCTTCTATTGTCTGCATAGCCTTTTTGTCTTGATTGGGCAGCCCTCAAGTTTTCACGAATTATTCGGACTTGCTTTTCGGCTTCTTGCAACACATCCGGACCAAATACTTGAGTTTCTCCTGCCTCATTCTAGAATAAAGGTGTCCTACACTTCCTCCCATACAACGCTTCATATGGTGACATTTTCAAACTTGCTTCGTAACTATTGTTGTATGAAAATTCTGCGTATGGCAAGCTTTTGTCCCAACTTTTCCCATGCTTTAAATCACAAGATCTTAACATGTCCTCCAAAATCTGATTGGTCCTCTCGGTTTGTCCATCCGTTTGAGGATGATATGCTGAACTAAAATTCAACCTCGTTCCCATAGCTTCATGCAATTTTTGCCAAAATCCGGAAGTAAATTGAGAACCTCTATCTGAGACTATCTTCTAGGGACTCCATGTATACACACAATATGCTCCATGTATATTTCGGCCAATCGTGCAGCTGTATATTTGGTCTTCACAGGGACAAAATGAGCTGACTTGGTTAAGCGATCCACAATTACACAAATTGAGTCATACCCGGACTGAGTACGTGGTAACCCAACTATGAAGTCCATTCCAATTTCTTCCCACTTCCATTCCGGAATCTTCAACGGTTGTAATAATACGACTGGCCTTTGATGTTCTGCCTTGACTCGTTGGCACACATCACACAATGCTACATATTCAGCTATGTCCTTCTTCATGCTATCCCACCAATAGAAAGTCTTCAAGTCTTTGTACATCTTTGTACAACCAGGGTGAATTGAGTAAGGCGAGTCATGTGCCTCCTTTAATATTGTCTCCCGAATATGCTTTACATTAGGCACAACGATCCTCTTTCCAAGCAATAAGGTACCACGTTCATCCTCATTAAATCTGAATTCTCTCCCTTGCTCGATCCTTTCCTTGATTTCCTTGATCTCCTCATCTGCGGTTTGTGCCTCTCGAAGTTCTTGCTCCAAGGTTGGGTTTAACTCCATCATCTCCATCTCATTTACAAACCCGAGGTTCAACCATTCAAACTCCTTGCATAACTCGGATGGTAACTCTCGAACTGTGAGTTGGTGACTTACTCCCTTTCTACTGAAAGCATCGGCCACTACATTGGCCTTTCCCGGATGATAGTTGATCCCCACATCATAATATTTGATGAGCTCCAACCATCTTCGTTTCCTCAAGTTCAGATCCGTTTGTGTGAAAATATAGTTCAAACTCTTATGATCCGTATAAATTTCACACCTATGTCCAAGAATATAGTGCCTCCAAATCTTCAATGCATGTACCACGACCGCGAGTTCCAAATCATGCGTGGGGTAATTATGTTCATGTTTCTTCAATTGTCTTGATGCATAGGCGACCACTTGACCTTCTTGCATCAATACACATCCAAGTCCTTGTCTCGATGCATCGCAATAAATGTCAAAACTCTTGCTTACATCCGGCAATACCAAAACTGGGGCTGTTGTCAACCTCTTCTTTAACTCCTCAAAACTATTCTGACAAGCTTCAGTCCATTGGAACGCCTTTCCCTTCATTAGCAACTCCGTCAAAGGCTTGGCTATCTTGGAAAAGTCCTTGATGAATCTACGGTAATATCCAGCCATCCCAAGAAAACTCCTTATTTCCTTGACATTTTGCGGCGGTTCCCACTTCAACACGTCTCTCACTTTTCCAGGGTCAACCGATACTCCTCCTGAAATTATATGACCCAAAAATGACACCTCTCTCAACCAAAAATGACACTTGTTGAACTTGGCATACAATTGATGCTCCCTCAATTTCTGCAATGTAAGCCTCAAGTGTTCCTCATGTTCTTTCTCATCTTTCGAGTAGATCATAATATCATCAATAAACACCACAACGAACTTATCCAAGTACTCCATGAAGACCTTATTCATGAGGTACATAAAGTAGGCAGGCGCATTTGTCAATCCAAAGGACATCACGGTGTACTCATAAGATCCATACCGTGTCCTAAAAGCTGTCTTGGGTATGTCCGATGGTCTAATCTTCATTTGAAAGTATCCTGACCTTAAATCAATCTTAGAGAAGACACAAGCACCCTTCATCTGATCAAACAAGTCTTCTATGCGTGGCAAGGTGTACTTGTTCTTGATTGTTACCTCATTGAGAGCTCGGTAATCCACGCACATCCTTTGAGATCCGTCCTTCTTGTCCACGAATAGAACGTGCGCTCCCCAAGGTGAAGAGCTTGGGCGAATAAGACCCTTCTCTAATTGCTCTTGAATTTGCTTCTTGAGCTCCGCTAATTCCAAAGGAGGCATCCTATACGACCTCTTAGCTATAGGTGCAGTTCCAGGTATTAAATCAATAACAAACTCAATGTCTCGATCAGGTGGCATATCTGGCAACTCGTCCGGAAAAATATCCAAAAATTCACACACCACCGGAATCTCCTCAATTGCGGCACCGTCCATATGATTCAACTCCAATTGCTTCGGTGCAGTTTGAGATGCTTCAAATTCTATAGTGATCCCTTCCTCATTGGTCAACTTTACCGTCTTCGTGGCGCACTCAATAACTCCATTGTGCTTCCGCAACCAGTCCATACCAATTATAATGTCCAATCCTTGGGAATCCAAAACAATGAGATTGGCGGAGAAGTCTACCCCCCTTATTCTAAGGCTTACTTTTGGACATACTATATTTGTCCTCATCTCTCCTCCAGGAGACTTAACCAATAGAGTAAACTTCATACGAGAGATAGGCAAACTATACTTGACAACATACTCCGATGCAATGAATGAATGCGATGCTCCAGAATCAAATAACATAGTCGAGGGGTTGGAGTTGGCGAGAAACATACCAATGACCACGTCATCCGCTTGTTGAGCATCCTCCATAGAGACATGGTTCACGTTGCCACGAGCAAAATTCTGCTGTCCACGGTTCCCTTGTGGCTGTCCTCCATTGGGTCTTGTGTTTTGCCTCGGCACATTGCTTCCTTGACCAAGGCCTGACTTAGGACATTGATGCGCAAAGTGTCCAGCTTCTCCACAAGTATAACACTTCTTAACTCCACCAGAATTATTAGGACGAGCTTGGTTTTGAACATTAGTACCAAGAGAATTAGCGTGAGGTGCATAAGGCATTGGAGGCCTAGGTGCTTGCATGACAGGGTGCTGCTGCACAAACTGAGTTGGGCGCGGTGCAAATCCAGAGCGTTGAGCAGGAATAGAAGAGCTGAAATAGGGCGCATTGGATGGTGCAAGGCGAGGGCGCACATTACTTCCTTGTTGCTGTCCTTGATATGGCGCCTTCCTCTTGATTTCTTACTCCATCTCACGGATCTTGTTCTCAACCACAATTGCTTTGTCCACAAGCTTCTGAAAATGTGCATAGTCAAAATTGAGCAATTGTACTTGGATCTCATTGTTCAAGCCTCTCATGAACAAGTATTGCTTCCGGCTGTCCCGACTAACATCCTCAGGCGCGTACCTTGAGAGTTGAGTGAATTTATTGAGATATTCACTCACACTTGATCTTCCTTGCCTTAAATTCTCAAATTCTTGCCTCTTCAAGATCATAACACCTTCGGGCACATAATGAGAACGAAAGTTCTTCTTGAATTTGGCCCAAGTAATTCTCTCTTGGTTCTCATGAGCATTGCAATAAGCATCCCACCAATCCGCAGCTGCTCCAACGAGTTGATGAGAAGCAAATAGCACCTTCTCGCGATCATTACATTAGACAATAGCTAACTTCTTCTCCACGGACTTGAGCCAATCATCCGCATCCATAGGGTCAGCAGCTTGAGCAAAGGTTGGCGGCCTAGTCCTCATAAATTCTCCCAATCGGTTATGAAGAGGCGGGGGTGGTGGTGGAGGCACGTGGGGCTGATTATCGATGTTGCCAGCCTGCAGCTGTCCCATTGTTTGTATCATGGTCTGCATGAGCTGGTTTTGCATAGCCAATAGTTGCTCAATGTTGATAGCTCCCTGAGTAGATCCTTGTCCAATGTTGTTCTGAGGCACTCCATTGTTCTCCTCCTCATCATTGCCATCCCTCTGGTTGCGAGTCCTCACCATCTGAAGAAAAGCAATAGGTAAGAATTAGAAACGTCCCCAACTATATGCATCAAGGGATATGAACTAAACAGCTAGCTACACTAGCCTAGGTGGACATGGCAATGCTAAGGTATCCCAAAATCCTCTATTAAGCACACAAGCAAACAATATATATAGCAACAGCACACCAAGCAAAAACACATCGATTCCTGAGTGATCCTATGTGCTCTAAAGTGTCCATTCCATCTAGGCTGCATTTTACGGTCAACCTGTGGCTCTGATACAAATCTGTGATGCCCGGTTCCGAAAAATAAACCAAGCTAACGCATATGTGTGCCCAGGATGTTCATCACACATACACAAATGCAATCACAAACGAGTATACAGAAAATTACCACAGAACAGGGTTAGTTAACCAAATTTTATTACAAAAACCATATTATCCTCGAATACAAGCTCTAATGAATATTAATGACAAGTTCAACTAATGCAGCGGAAATAAACTAATTAAGCAAACTAAACAGCTAGGCAACATAAGCAATAGGGTATAGCGCAGCTCCAATAATACCACACGCAAAGCTGACGGTAGACACGACCTAGAACTCCGCATTATCGCCATTAAACTCCCAATCCTGACCTGCAACTGTTGGGGGGGGGAATTGCAAGAGTGGATACATATCGTACTCAGCAAGTGTGGAAAGTATGACATGTGGCTTATTCAAATGACGACAATAATAATGGCAAAGTGCTGAAAAGTACATTAAAACATTTGAAAAGCAATATATTATATGTATGTGAAATAAACCCATCATAATCATAAGTAATATCATAATACCAATCTGAATTTGCTACCATCATCAATAATTCCAGATTTCACCATTGCCAATAACCATATTCAATACCAGAAATTAATCCATAACCATTACCAAACCATAACCATAATACCAACCATAACCATCCCCAATACCATCCCAATACCGAGTTCCCCCTAATCATGGAAGTTGTCTAGGTGCTCATAACCGGGAGCACGGCTATCATGATAGTTTTAATACACTCTGCAGAGTTTGTACCTCTTTACCCACGTGTTCGTGATTTCATCACCTTTCGATGACTAGAACCTCTATTATGCCGTCTCACACTTCCATCGGTGTGTGGCCAAGAGATCACAAAATAACCTTTACAAAGGGATTACTAGCCTATTTAGACCCCACTGAGGTTTCACCGGTGGCGATGCCTCCAACTGAGCACATCTTCAACCAAGGGCCCCCTCTTGAGCCATTCGGATCCCAGGGTAGTCCCACCAATCATCAACAAACCCAATCCGACTACCCCTTCCCCGAGTATCCACAATGGTCCAAACAGTACCAGCAAAGCCCTAATTAATCAGCTACGCCGCACCCATACTTGGCCTTGTGGTGGCACTGTAGTCCTGGCTTATTCTCGCATGAACCAGTCCTTAGATCTAAAGCAAGCAAACCACCATAACATCCAACCCATCCACATACCAGGCTTGCTTAGATCACCCATTACCATACCATATTTAACCAGTTCATGTTCACCATAATCTCATCCATGCATAATTAAATTGAGAGGTATAGTTGTTTCCATCCCAGTTGATTAAGCGAAGCAAAAGGTAAAAGCCCTTTCCCGACTCTCTACTATATATTCCAGGTGACAAGGGTGGTTAAACAAAGCTAGTAAACTTCCTATCATAGGATTCCCATCAAATTGACACAACATGCAGTTTGCAAACAAAACATTTATTTTAAAAATAGGATCAATATGCTTCAAGGACACTTGCCTTGCTCTTGTTGTTGATTAGGGTCAAAGCCTTCAAACTCTTGGTGCTGTAGATCCTCCACGGCACTCTCTAGCACAAATCTGTCTAATCCACAAAATAAACATACAAGACAAGAAACACAATCAAAGAGTGCACATATATTATTCAATATGACATGACATGCATGATTGATGCAAATGCAAGGTAGAACTTGTTAATAGATTGCTTTTAATGATCACTAACTAGTTCTAATAGCTTTTAACAGGTTTATACAGGTTTGGATTCGATTAGATCAAATTTTAGAATTATTTCAACCCAATTTAACCAGGAAGATCGGACTAGTCCGCTAGGGACCGGACAAGTCCGCACTCCGCGAGATCAGCAGATTAGGGTTTTCTAGATCGACGTAAATTTGGAGATTAGGGGTTGGATTCACGTAAGGAAAAGATAATAGAAGGTATACCAGGTGTTTAGAACTCCAATGAATCAAGAAACTTGGAGGTAACACTTGGATCTTGATGATCTAGGGTTGGTGATGAACTTTGAGATGAATTGGTGAAGAACGAAACTTGGTGGAGATCTTGATCCTCTTTCGTTTCCTCCTCTTCTTCTTCTTGCTTGGGATCTTCTCCTCCCTCCTTGATGGTGGCTCCCCACGAACTAGGGTTTGGGTGGGTGGAAAAATGGCAAATAGATGTCAATCCAAGGGGTGGGGCTGTTTATATAGAGGTGGAGGCTAGGGTTAGATGGATTTCGAGTTTTGGGATGAGTAGAGGCCGGTTTAGAGTCCCACATGGGCTCTAAAAGAGTTAGGCACGACGTCCCTAGGCCCACTTAACGTGAAACCCAAGAAACAAGTCGTAAAACAAAAGATCAACTCAGAGTCGCGAAATATCGGACAAGTCCGGACAGGATCGGACTAGTCCGAAGTTGTCCAGAGAGAAAATCGGACAAGTCTGGCCTAAAATCATATAAGTCCGACTTTAAACAGAGAGGAAATCGGACAAGTCCGCTGGAACACCGGACTAGTCCGGAAAAGTCCAAGGACTTAGCAATTTTTCAAGGATTCATGGAATATCGGACTAGTCCGCACAAAATCGGACAAGTCCGAAAGTTTCCAGAGCCAAAATCGGAATAGTCCGCAGCAAAAACGGACAAGTCTGTTTTTAGTCAGAGAGAAATCGGACTAGTCCTCAGCAAAATCGGACTAGTCCGCACTTTCCTGCATTTTAAGTGCGGTTTTGTTCCAAATCAATTTTAAATGCTCCGAATCAATTTTAAACTCGTTTCTCTTGTTGTGGGTTATTGTTAAACATGTATATGAGTGTATGCAAGGCATGATACATGAAAATTAGGGTGTTACATTTTAGTCATACACAACTTCTTCCAAGTTCATATCTAACTGCAATGATAAGCCATCTCAAAAGAAGAACTGCAATGCATGCATATTCTCTTGATCTTTTCTCAATTTATATTTATTCATAAAAACTCAACATGTGAGTTGATTACTTGATTATTTCTTTTTGATTAACAGCACTTATGAACATGCAACAAGTTCAAAATAGCAAGAAAGTTCGATCATGACCCGATTTAGTGTAAGTAATTATTCCAATTACCAGTCATGGCAAAAACTACAAAATGTATAACATGAGTAATGTAGTAAGAACTTTCAGCATGTAAAAGGAATCACAAGTCATATATGTATGAAATACTATGCTCATATTATTTTTAGATCAGATTCACACATAGACTTCCCAAGTTTCAAAACTGCCCCTCAATTTAAGCCATGAGGATGCATAACCCCTATTTCACTACGAATGTAACAAAAACGAGTGAAATCCAAAGGTTTTGTAAAAATGTCAGCCAATTGTTGTTCAGTATCTACATGGTGAAGCACAATGTTTCCTTTTTCAACATTATCATGGAGAAAGTGATACCTAATGTCAATGTGCTTAGTTCTAGAATGTTGCACAGGGTTTTTAGCAATGCAAATGGCAGTAGTGTTATCACAAAACAGTGGAACACTATCTAGATCAACCCCACAGTCCTTAAGTGTTTGAATAATCCAAAGAATTTGTGAGCAAGCACTAACAACAGCTACATATTCAGATTCGGCTGTGGATTGTGCAACTGAATTTTGTTTTCTAGAGGACCAATCAATAGTGAATTACCAAGAAAATGACAAGCACCAGAAGTACTTTTCCTATCAATCCTACAACCTCAAAAATCAGCATCGGAAAAAGCTTTCAAAATAACGGTTGAGGAAGAAGGAAGAAAAAATGCCAAATTCTTGAGTTCCATGTAAGTACCTGAGAATCCTTTTGATGGCTTGACAATGTGAAGTACGTGGGGAGGCTTGAAACCGTGCACGAAGACATACGCTGAATTGTATGTCCGGTCTTGATGCCGTGAGGTACAAAAGTGATCCGATCATGCTTCTATATTCTTTTTGATCCACGGGTTCACCATCTTCATCAAGTTCAAGTGTTGTTGTTATTCCCATTGGTGTCTGAAGAGGCTTGCTTTTGTCCATGTTGAAGCGCCTTAGGAGGTATTATGTATACTTCGTTTGATGCACAAAGGTACCCACCTTTGTTTGCTTGATTTGCAGCCCCAAAAAGTACGTGAGTTCTCCCATCATACTCATCTCAAATTCTGAACTCATCATAGCTGAAAACTTGGACACAAGATCACGAGAAGCACAACCAAAGATAATATCATCCACATCCACTTGAACGAATAATGAGTCATCGCCATGCTTAAGCACAAAAAGAGTTTTATCATCCTTGCCCATGGTAAACCCCTTTTCAAGTAAGAATGTTTTTAACCTATCATACCATGATCTAGGGGCTTGTTTGAGACCATACAAGGCTTTGGACAGTTTGTAAACATGATTAGGAAAATCTGAATTTTCAAAACCCGGGTGTTGTTTGACATAAACCTCCTCATCTATGTAGCCATTAAGAAAAGCACTTTTAACACCCATTTGATATAGCTTAAAACCTTTAGATGAATCAAAAGCTAACAAGATTCTTATGGCTTCTAATCTAGCAACAGGAGCAAAACTTTCATCAAAATCTAGACCTTCAACTTGAGTGAAACCTTGAGCAACCAACCTAGCCTTATTCCTAACCACAACCCCATCCTCACATTGTTTATTTTTAAACACCCATTTAGTTCCAATTAAAGTGTGACCTTGAGGTGGAGGTACAAGTTTCAAATATTATTTCTTTCAAAATTTTCTAACTCTTCTTGCATGGCAATAATCCAAGATTCATTAGTGAGTGCGTGTGATATATCTTTGGGTTCAAAAGAAGCAACAAAAGCAGAATGAGCATGAGAGTTTGGATCGCAAAACCTGGACCGTGTGACTCGTTTGTGCAAGCTTCCGATTATCTGTTGCGGGGGATGATCTTTGTAAAACTGTAGGGGAACAGATGTCCCACAAGCTTCTTCTTCTTCATGTTCATCACAAATCGATGAGCTTGTGACTTGAGGACAATTTGAATCAGCATTGATGGTTGTCGGTGCTGGTTGAGAATTAACATCCGTAGCTAAACCAAAGTCTTTAGCTGCTGAATTTTCGGGTAGCAACTCCAATTCTTCCTCATCTTCAACGAAAATGCTCTCCCCCTACGGATATGGATCTTGACCTGCAATGTTCGAGCTAGTACCTGGGCAATCTTCATCAAAAGACACCTCACAAGTCTCCACTATTTTGTTAGTGTCAAGTAAAAGCACACGGTAGCCTCTAGTATGAGATGGATAACCAAGAAACATGCCATCAATGGATCTAGGTTCAAATTTATCAAGATTACCATGTTTCTTAACAAAGCATTTGCAACCAAAGAGTCGAAAGTGCGTAACACTAGGCCTA
This sequence comes from Tuctoria greenei, assembly GCA_036927565.1. NCBI lineage: Eukaryota > Viridiplantae > Streptophyta > Magnoliopsida > Poales > Poaceae > Tuctoria > Tuctoria greenei. The sequence goes on along the minus strand of JAYESD010000008.1, from coordinate 138,238,335 downwards.
TGTCCAAACCGGGGCTCATATGGAGTTTTACCTAACTTAGCGCGCAAGAGAACACGATTGGAGACATAACAAGCGGTGGCAATCGCATCAGCCAAAAATTCCTAGGAGTTTGATATTCATCAAGCATAGTCCTAGCCATCTCAACTAAGGTTTTGTTCTTTCTTTCTACAACACCATTTTGTTGAGGTACATATGGTGAAGAAAATTGATGATCTATTCCATTGTCAGCACAAAAGTGATCAAAAGATTGATTTTTAAATTCAGTTCCGTTATCACTTCTAATTGCTTTTAAAGATCCTGGGTGATCAATTGATAATCTAAGAAATAAAGTTCTAAAGTGACTAAAAGCTTCATTCTTAGACGCCATAAAGTAAATCCAAGAGTATCTAGAATAATCATCAACAATAACAAGAACATACCATTTACCTCTGAGGGATTGAACACGTTAAGGTCCTTCGGTGTCAAGGTGCAAAAGTTGACCCGGTTCAGTTGTCATGATCATTGTGAGAGGAGTATGTGAACCTGCAACCCCTTAGCATGTCTACAAGAAGAGCACACAATTTTTTGTCCCCTTTAAGCTTAGGCAGCCCACGTATGCGATCAAGAGCACTAACACGCATTAGGTGATCAAAGCCTACGTGACCAAGTCTACGATGCCAAAAATATAAGTCCTTTGAATCATTAGTATGCTTAGAGGAAGACATATCAAAATCAGCTTTAAAAACTCTTCCAAACCGAGTCATGTTAAAAATAAGCTCACTATTTGAACCTACAACTTTGCAGCAGTTTTTATTGAAAATGATTTCCAGATTTTCATCTAGCAATTGTGAAACAGAAAGCAAGTTGTATTTCAAATTTTTGACAAGTGCCACATCCTTCAAAGTGTAGTGATCATTTACTCTAACTGAACCCTTAGCAATTATAGGAGTTGAAAAATTATCGGTAAAAGTAACATTCTCTACACGTGACAAAAAAGAGAGGGAGGAGAACCAATCTTTGTTACCGGTCATGTGGCGTGAGCAACCTGAATCCATAATCCAAATGTTCTCCTCCCTCAAATGTGTAACCTACATAGAAGCGCAATACGTCGATGACTCAATACCGGGGTTAGTCAAAAGGCATTTAAGAATCCAGTACTGAGTCACACGACGTACAACAGTAAAAACACACGAAAGCTGAGATAAAACAGCAGGTTTACGAGTCAAAGTTTGAGGTTTTTTACTCTTAACTACTGACCTATAAGATGTTACTTGAGCAGCACAAAAATCAGTAGCTCCGGAGGTAAAAATAGAAGGTCTGGAGGTAAACTTTGAATGTTTTGGACTCATAACAGCAGGTTGCATGTTCCTGGCATTCGGTTTAATATGTGCAGCAAATTTTGCATGAAAGTTATGAGACCTAGCAATCATTCTCTCCCTTTTCTGTTGTTTAGCTAATCTATAACAAAAATCTATGGCATGACCATCTCTACCACAGTAGGTACAATGAAATTTAACTTTGTGTTCATGTCTAGATGAGTAAACAACATTTTTATTTGAAACCGAATGAGACAACACCCCTGCAGATTTGAAAACCACTTTTTTTGTTTAGGAACTGTTTGAATCAAACCACTTCCTAATGACTTTATAATTTTAGGTGGATGTGCCTTAGCATGAGCATGAGAATCAAAACATAAACCAGTTTTATCTTTGTAAGACTTGGAAGAATTCAGCAGCATGTTTAGGTTCTTATTCCCATTACAAAACCGATCTAGTCCTATGCATGTTATCAAGTTTATCGGACAAATCAAGGCAATTTTCACATGAAGTTTTTCCTTTTAATTTGCAATTGGAACAATATTTAACTTCATGAGAATGTAAAGCATTATTCAATATTGAAATTTCATTCATAGCATATTTTAGTTTCTTTTCAAGATCATCACAACTAGAATAATGCAAATCAATTGTAGAACAAGAAGCATCTTTTAAGTTTCCAATGTCAAGTGCAACAAGTTTTTTATTCTTTTCAATTTCAAGTTCAAGTCTATCTAGAGTAGAGGAATGTGCAGTTCTTAATGTGGACCATTGTTCATAGATTAAATCACATGAGGCACAAGAATCATCACTAGGAATCAAGGTTTTCAAATGGTTGATTTCAGATTCTAGTGATTCAATTTTAGTAGCATTATCCCTAAGCTTTTTGTCCTTTTTCTTAACAATAATAGTTGCACGAGAAATTGCATCACACATTTCATTATAGGTAGAACATACCTCATCGTCATCACTGTTGTGTTCTGCATCCTCCTGACTTGATCTTGATCTTGTTTTGCCCGCCATGAAGCATATGTTGGCCAAGTCATCTTCATCTTCGTCACTTCCAATGTCCACGTCGCTTGATCCAAGTTCCTAGAGTGCGGAGATAAAGTTGTTCACCAGTTGGCGACCTGTAAAGCCCTTCTTCTTCTTCTTCTTCTTCTTCTTCTTCTTCTTCTTCTTCTTCTTCTTCTTCTTCTTCTTCTTCTTCTTCTTCTTCTTCTTCTTATCATTTGTTGAGGAGTGCTTCGTCCTTGATTGTTTTTATTCTCGGGAAGTAGAACCTGAAAGGTTAGGGCATTCTGTACGAAAGTGTCCTGTCTTACCACATTTGAAGTATCGTTGAGGTCCGGAGCTTCCTCTCCTTCTAGTTCTCAAATTTTGCAATGCTTTTGAGAACATAGTAGAGATTAGTGCTAACTTCTCTTCTAGAAATTCCTCGATCTGCTCCAGGGTTAGCGAGGACAACAAAGCAAGAGTATTGCAAGATGATGATTGGTCGGAGCTAGGCATATCATGTTGTGAGACAAATGCAATAGACTTATTTGGGTTCTTACGTGATAAGATGTCAATTTCACGAGTTTTGAGTTTAGAGTAAAACACATCTAAAGTAAGTGTACTCATGACAGTAGATTCACGGATAGATGTAACTTTCATCTCCCAGATTGACATGTCTAATGCACTAAGAAGTTGCCTAGCATTTTCAGCATCAGAAAAATTAACGTTGACACTACGCAAGTTACTGAGAATTTTGTTAAAGAGAGCAAAGAGATCATCTATGGACTCACCGGGTTGCATCTCGAAGCACATGTATTCTTTCTTGAACATGTCTTGTCTTACCTCCTTGATCATGTTGGATCCTTTGTGCTAGTCACAAAGTGCTCTCCATACATCGTATGCCGATCGGAGATGTGCAACGCGGTCGAAGTCGCTCTGAGTGAGTCCTTGGATGATCAAGTTTCAGGCTTTGTTGTTGTTGTCGACATCCCGTAGGTTTGTAGTCGTAACTTGATCGTTTGGTGGCACTTCATAAGGCTTGTACACCTTTTCCCATATTATGAAGCCTTGCGCCTGGATGAAATCCTCCATGCGTTCCTTCCAAACCTGAAAATCAATACCAGTAAACACACAAGGTTTGGCGGAGTATTTCTCCATGATGATTAGTCAAAAACACGTGCAAATCACAATGATTAGAGCACCGTGGCTCTGATACCAATTGTAGGATCGAAGAGCACATGAAAATCTACCAGAGAGGGGAGGGTGAATGGTACATTTAAAAAATCTTACGCAGCGGAAACAATTAAATCCCAACCCCTTCGGCAGAGGAACAATCTGTTAAAGAAACCGTGTGTGAGACTAATCTAAATGTCTTTCGCCGGGACAAAAGTGATATATATCAGAGATAATCAAGTCACTAAGAAAACACAAGAAGAATCACTCAAATCCGCCGAGAGAAACTCAAGTTACGATCAAAATATCGAACAAAGGTCAATCTGTCCTACCCGAGAAAAACAGTTCTGGAACGCTGCAAAGAAACTTGTGTAGATCACAAACCACAAATCCAATGACCGTGAAATTTTGAAAGATAATAGATAATCAAGTTGTGAAGACAATACAAAAAGAATCACGTCAATTGGATCTGTAAAACTTGAGTTATGATAAAACCACCGACGAAAGGTAGTGCTGTCCAGAAACTTAACGAGTAAAACTTGTCTGGAACAAGTCGGACGAACAAGGCACAAAAGTTCCTTCAAACTACGAATTTTATTCAATAGAACACAAGAGGAACAGCCCCAAAGTCGTGCACCACGAGCTTTGGCACCCCTTGCTTAGCTCGAAAGCCAACTCAACCCAAATTAGGACCCTAATCCTACTCCGTTCACAAATAAAACTTTCCATAACTGCTTAGGACTCTTCTATATGCAGATAGAAGCAATCTTTAGACTTCCAAACACATTAGGAACATATCCCATATTCGTAAAACAACTTAAATTCATGACCCACACGAAATCCTAACATAACCAACTTGATACTTTCCATACCGAGCCATAACCGACTCCGCCACAGCCAAAGTCATCAACCGATACGATCTGATCCTTCCAACCAGATCTTCCCATCCATAAACCATCTTCGGAACCATGTTGCCACGTCATGCACCGCATGCATACGTGCGAACACCTTCCTTCGATGTTCAGTAACCTATATATGCACTGCCCTTGATTCAATCATTCTGCACGACCTCGTGATCAGCTCAACCACAGTTCCTCCCGAACTTGGTTGTTGGAACCTCATCTCCTCCCTGAGACTAGTCCAATGGATCCTATCACCAGCTATGTCTTGAACTCAAGCAACACCTGCACATGAATAAACAATCAATCCGTACGAGCCCAAGTCCGAGACTTGACTCAAGTCTTTTCCGAACACAACACCTTACGTGAGCACCTCACATAAGCATGTTGCAAAGCATATCAAAATGATATCAGCCATATCAACCAAAATGCACCAAAGACTTAGCAAATGAATACTAAGCAATCTTTCTAAGAATATAAAGCAAGTTTGAAACATTGCAAGATGAAAGCAGGAACATTGCGATCAAGCTCTGAACCTAGCCAAAGCTAACCGGAGCTTACCAAAGCTAGTACAACATAGCGCCGGAGCTTACCAAAGCTAGTACAACCTAGCACCGGAGCTTACCAAAACTAGTACAACCTAGCGATGGAGCTTACCAAAACTAGTCAAAACTAGTCATCCCAAAAGTCAGAGCTAGAAAAACATGTCGAAGCTAACCAACACAAGTCGGACCTAGCAAAACATATCGGAGCTTAACAAAGACATGCTAGAGCTATCAAAGACATGCGAGAGCTAAAGACAAAGCTCATCGGAGCTACCCAAAAACATGTCGGGCCTAGACAAAGAAATTCAGACCTATTGTTGGACCTTGCAGAAGCTCGGAGCTAGGGTCGGACCTTGCTAAAAAGATGTTATGGCAGCATTCAAAACTTTTATTTTCAAAGCCAATGTATTCAGCACACATAGGTCTCACAGTTGATAAAACTCTTTTTGTGCTTAAGCATGGCAATGACTCATTATTCGTTCAAGTGTATGTGGATGATATTATATTTGGTTGTGCTTCTCATGGTCTTGTGTCCAAGTTTTCAGCTATGATGAGTTCAGAATTTGAGTTGAGTATGATGAGAGAACTCATGTACTTTTTGGGGCTGCAAATCAAGCAAACTAAGGAAGGTACCTTTGTGCATCAAACAAAGTATACAAGAGACCTTCTTATGCACTTCAATATGGACAAAAGCAAGCCTCTTCGGACACCAATGGGTACAACAACAACATTTGAACTAGATAAATATGGTGAACTTGTGGATCAAAAAGAATATAGAAGCATGATTGAATCACTTTTGTACTTCACAGCATCAAGACCGGACATACAATTCAGCGTATGTCTTTGTGTACGGTTTCAAGCTTCCCCACGTACTTAACATCGTCAAGCCGTTGAAAGAATTCTCAGGTACTTACATGGAACTCAAGAATTTGGTATTTTTCTTCCTTCTTCCTCAAGCGTTACTTTGAAAGCTTTTTCGGATGCTGATTTTGGGGGTTGCAGGATTGATAGGAAAAGTACTTCAGGTTCATCTCATTTTCTTGGTAATTCACTTGTTGCTTGGTCCTCTAGAAAACAAAGCTCAATTGCACAATCCACAGTCGAATCTTTGGATTGTTCAAACTCTTAAGGACTATGGGGTTGATCTAGATAGTGTTCCATTGTTTTTTGATAACACTAGTGTTATTTGCATTGCTAAAGACCCTGTGCAACATTCTAAAACAAAGCACATTGACATTAGATATCACTTTCTCCGTGATAATGTTGAAAAAGGAAACATTGTGCTTCACCATGTAGATATCGAACAATAATTGACTGTCATTTTTACAAAACCTTTGGATTTCACTCGTTTTTGTTTCATTCGTAGTGAAATAGGGGTTATGCATCCTCATGGCTTAAATTGAGGGGGAGTTTTGAAACTTGGGAAGTTTATATGTGAATATGAAATTAAAATAATATGATCATATTATTTCATACATATATGACTTTGTGATTCCTTTTACATGCTGAAAGTTATTACTACATTACTCGTGTTATACATTTTGTAGTTTTTGCCATGACTAGTAGTTGGAATAAATACTTACGCTAAATCTGGTCATGATCAAACTTTCTTGCTGTTTTTAACTTGTTGCATGATCACAAGTGCTTTTAATAATGAAAAATTAATCAATCAACTACTCACATGTTGAGTTTTATGATCAAATATAAATTGAGAAAAGATCAAGAGAATATGCATGCATCGCACTTCTTTTTAGATGGCTTATCATTGCACTTAGATATGAACTTGGAAGAAGTTGCGTATGACTAAACTATGTTCTTAAGCTTCTGATTGTCAAATGACATAGGCTTGACTTGGTTGGTTAGAATAAGGCAGATGCACATATAATCTCTTGCAAAGGTCATATGATCCAATTTTTTGCTTTGAAAAATAATAAAATTGCAGCAACAATTGTCATGTTTTCAAGTTTTGAAATAGTTAAATTTGTGAGATTGTGACTTGCTTAAATTGAAAATTACATTTGATCTCTAGCATGGCTTACACTATATTATGTATTTCATTGGTGTGATAGTGTAAGGTACTTGATAGTATGACTTGGATGAGCTTTGTTTTATATGTATATGTTATAGTATGCTCATAACAAATTAAAATTTCTCTTTTGTACCTTGTTGAATACATTGTCAAAGGGGAGAAATTGATCACACATTGCACACATTCACAAGTGTTTTGGCAGGATTCTTCTTAGGGGCAGTGTACATCTTTAGGGGGAGAATTTTTGTTTTTCTTCTTATTTTATTTCTGATTTACAAAGGGGGAGAAATATTTCGGGGAGAAAATTGTTTTCAAAACTTTTCGTGTGAATAAGCCAATGTTCGGATTTTAAGTGGTGTTGCCAATGCATTCATCAAGGGGGAGATTGTGAGACCTATGTGTGTTGAATACATTGGCTTTGACAATAAAAGTTTTGAATGCTGCCAAAACACTTTTTTTAACAAGGTCCAACTCTAGGTTCGATCTCCTGCAAGGATTGACGATAGGTCCAGCTTGTTTTGGGTACCTCTGGCAAGGTCCGATGTAAGGTCCGACTTGCTTTGGCTAGGTCTAACTTCTTTGTCTAGGTCCGACTAGCTTTGGTTAGCTCTGGCGCTAGGTCCGACTAGTTTTGGTTAGCTCCGGATCTAGGTCCTGCTAGCTTTTGTAAGCTCCAGTTCAAGGTCCGGTTAGCTTTGGCAAGGTCCAGTGCTTGATCACAGTGGTTCTGCTTTTATTTTGAAATGATTGAACTTGCTTTACATCTATGGAGAGTTTGCTTAGTATTCTTTTACTAAGTTTTTGGTGTGTTTTGTGCTTATGGTTGATATCTTTTTGCTATGGTTTGCAACATGCTTATGTGAGGTGCTCACGTAAGGTGTTGTGGTTATCGGAACTAACGAGAGTCAAGTCGAAGACTTGTTCTCAGAAGTATTGGTTGTTTATTCATATGCAGGTGTTGTTTAGTTCAAGACATGGCTGGTGACGGGATCTATTGAACTAGTCGCGGGGAGGATGAGGTTCAACAACCAAGTTCGGGAGGAATTGTGGTTAAGTTGATCGGGAGGTCGCACAACATGTTTGAATCAAGAACAATGCATATGAAGGTATCGTGGGCGTCGTTGGAAAGTGTTTGCACGCGTGCAAGGAGTGCATGGACGTGGCTACAAGGTTCCGAGGCGTGATGAAGGGAAGTGGACGTAATTAATTGGTCGGAGATGATGAGGACATCACTCTTATGGATATACACAACACTCCATTCAACATACAAGATGCAATCAATAGAATTCAAACACACCAATTAATTTCAGAGGTGGGCTCATTCTTATATGTTTCCTTATATATTTTTGAGAATAGATTGCTACCTAATGACTTAATTCTGATTAGCATCCATGGATAAGTTAAAGGAGTAATTGGAGGAAGATTTTTGGGCGTGGAGGACCAGATATTACATTTAAATAAGATGAAAACCGACCCCAACTCAAATTCGTGTCCAACTCAGAGTCCAGGAGCAGTTCGCACTAAAACGGACGCCCAGGACGCATACGGACTCTGTTTTGGACGTTCTACACATGCACGGAAAGGGGAGAGGATAAAATTTACTATGAAACTGGTCGCATGTCAAAATTCCTCCGGAGTCGATGGGAATTGTGGAAAAAAAATGAGTTTAGAATCCGTTAGGTGCTGCGCCATCGTATTGGGCCATTGGGCCTTGTATGAAGTCTACATATCTTATTTTCGTGTCTTAGGGTTAGGTCACGACCCCAACACTCCCTTGGACGTCCTCCCACCTATATATACTCCATAGTAGCCGCCATAAACAATTGGGTTTTGCTTAGATTAATAATATCATCGTTTATCGGTTTGTGAAACCCAAATTCGGTAATTTCAGATTGCTTCTTCTATGTTCTTGCTTGTGTTCTCGGTTGCACTTGCAGGGACTAGCCTTCTTGGTGAGGTCAAGCGTGTGAAGCACGGTTTATAACCAATGGAGCGGTGGTGTAGTGTTTGCAAGGGTTTTTTGTGTTCTACTCGAGAGCCTCGTATCATCAACGTCGAGATCTCCATCAATAGACGTATCCATTACCTTTCAGAAGATCGGGACTAAACTACTTATCAATTGGTATCACATTTCCAGGTTGCCCGCTAGGTAATTCATCTATCCATTACATTTGTTTTGCCTTTATACCTAGAGTCCACAAAAAAGGCACACAAAAATTTGCAGTTTAGTAAATCTGTTCATTACTTTGTCCAAACCATATTGAGCCTTTGAAAATCTTGTTTTTAGTTTGGTTTTGTTGATTTTGTGTCCGTGTTTGAGTCATATTGCTGGCTTAGAAAGTGTTTTCGGTCTTAGTTTGAGTTTTCCGTTGTGTTGATTCATCCTTTTAATCACGTCATGATGTCCAGATTAGATTTATCTCTATCCAGTTTGGTATTTTCATCATATATCACTCATACAAACTCGGATTTTTGAGTTCTTATAGTTTCTGGAAAGCTTAAGAAGTTCTCTACAACTTTCGTATTCATAGGTTTCTCAGACAGTGTAGTTATCCTTGTCAAAAGGGCATTAGATATGAATCCGTTTTCAACCTATAATTTCTGAACAGTCTGTGTTTCAGGGGCAATATATCCTATTGTTCTTGTCCAAAATAGGTCTTCCATATGTTAAAATTAAAGAAGAGAGATATATCTACAATCTTGCTGTTGTAAGTTTTTCTATTTTGAGCCACTAAGTGTGCCTATTTGTCCTTGGAAGATTGAGCAGAAAATCTGTGACAGACCCACGAGATATCTTTGATTGCTTTTCATTGTGTTCTTCTTTTGCAGCAAATTCTGAAAAAAAAGGAAGACAAAAGAAAAAGTCAAGTGCAAAACAAGATACAAAAGCCGCACAAGAACAAAAAAAGGAGAAAAAAACAATAAAGGAAAATAGAAGTGCTTGTATCCTTTGTGTCCTCTGATTTTTGTTACATGTCTTGCTAGCTTGAACCACTAGGAACATATTTAGACCAACAACTTTGACAAGTACTTTGGACACTTATTCAACTTTACTATCTGATTTCATTGTTGCTAATACTTGCTACATATAAAGTGCCATCCAAGTTACACTTTACTCTTGAACAGAATCGATACACCTTTACAATCATCCCACGCTTCATTGGTTTCTTCATACCAGCCACTGTTTGCCATCTGCAGTGTCGGTAAGAACACTTGTAAGAGCGTGGTAAGATGCTTGAGAGTTTGTGATTTTACTTACACTTTGCCATTATCCTTTGTAGTTTATAGGGATAACATATTTTGTTGTTGTCTTTTGTTTGCTACTAACAATGTTAGGTAAAAGCAAGAATCATGTAATATATGCTGAGATGATTCACATGATGAAGACGACGATGGAGTTGCTCGCTAAGAATCAAACATCAAAAAATGTTTCACATGACATTCAAACCATCTTTACAACTCCTTCCACATAAAGTAATTACATTCTCTCATCTCTTCATTCTTATGATGGTTTTGGTTACGATGAATATATTGCTTGGGAAATAGAGTTGGATAAAATTTTTGGACAATGTCATATGTGTGAGAGGAGAAAGATTAGAAATGTTTCAAGTGCATTAGTAGATTGTGCATTAACTTGGTGGAACAATTTCAATGATTTAGAAAAACCTCGAACATGGAAGGATATGAAAATTTGTATGCGAGAAACTTTTATGAATGTATCTAATTGCAAAGATGAAGTGCATCAATTTGAGGAGAAATTTCTTGTTGTACCTCCTTTTATGTCTAACGTTTTGCAAGACAATATAGAAAATAATGTAGATGATGCAAAAGAGAACGAGGCTTTCGACAACACTTGTGAAATTTTAGATAGATCAACTCATAATGCACTCGAAATCACTGCTGAAAATGGTAAGGCAAAACATTCTACAAATACAACAGGTGAGAAGTTTTTGGATGTTTTGAATTTTTCCACCAATCATGCTATTTTCGAGGAGCAACTATTAGAATCGTTTATTGATACACCATTGTCACATGTTGATTTTCCTGCTGATCGTTGCGCTAAGAAAGAGTTTCGTGCTGATAACTCTATTATACCTATGCGAAAACAAGTTAATATACTAGATGGTTGTATTTTGGATTCACCTACTTGTGCTGAAATTCATAATTTGATCATCACTACTGCTGAAAATGATGAGCTGAAATTGTTGTCTTCTCTAAATATTTTGGATTATATAGAATTTGACACTCTTTGTGATTTAGATATTGTAGAGAGGAGAATATTTTCCCAATCTGAATTGCCTTTGTTAAGTAGAAATATTTTTCATTCTATAGGCAACTATGAAGATAGTGGTGAATTTATGGTGCATAAAGTTTACATATGCTCAAATGAGAAATCCCATTTTGTGCTGCAACAACATGGTGAAATGAATGGATGCACTAACACTAATAATTCTTTGTCAAGTTTTCTAGTATTTTTTTCTTGCAGCACGGACAACATTTAATAGAGGAGCATTGTTCGCTACGGTTGTGCAATATGGACAACGCTCATTCTACCCCCAAAGCAAGCCTCTTTGCTGGACATACGAGCAAGCCGATGACAGCTTGTCATAAAGAAGGGGTGAATGATGAGATCATGCACATTATCATTGCACAAATAAACATGGAACAATGTTTTTTGTTTGGGATCCTGGCTCAAGTGAATGGTCATGCTTATTTGATGGAGAACATGGAGATGGTGCACTATATCGTCCACCACCTTGGCCTCCTCCTTTGATGCACACAAGAGGATTTGATGGCGTTGCACATATGGACCCACACATGAGAGAAGATGAACATGAGTAGAGGACGACTCCAATACAAGAACGCAGGATGATGAGGACATCACTCCTATGGATATACACAACACTCCATTCAACATACAAGATGCAATAAATAGAATTCACACACACCAATTAATTTCAGAGGTGAGCTCGTTCTTATATGTTTCCTTATATATTATTGAGAATAGATTGCTACCTAATGACTTAATTGTGATTAGGATCCATGGAGAAGTTCAAGGAGTAATTGGAGGAAGATTTAGAGGCGTGGAGGACCAGATATTACGTCCAAAGAAGATGGAAACCGACCCCAACTCAAATTCGTATTCAACTCAGAGTCCAAGAGTAGTTCGCACTAAAACACACGCCCAAGACGCATCGAACTCCGTTTTGGACGTTCTACATATGCACGGAAAGGGGAGAGGATAAACTTTCCAATGGAACTGGCCCCTTGTCAAAATTCCAACGGAGTTGATGGAAATCGTGGAAAAAATCGAGTTTAGAATCTGTCAGGGTGCTGCGCCACCGTATTGGGCCATTAGGCCTTGTATCAAGTCTACATCTCTTATTTTCGTGTCTTAGGTTTAGGTCACGACCCCAACACCCCCTTGGACGTCCTCCCACCTATATATACTCCATAGTAGCCGCCATAAACAATTGGGTTTTGCTTAGATTAATAATATCGCCGTTTATTGGTTTGTGAAACCCCAGTTCAGCAATTTCAGATTGCTTCTTCTATGTTCTTGCTTGTGTTCTCGGTTGCACTTGCAGGGACTAAGCCTTCTTGGCGAGGTCAAGCGTGTGAAGCACGGTTGATAACCAACGGAGCGGTGGTGTAATGATTGCAGGGGTTTTTCGTGTTCTACTTGAGAGCCTCGGATCATCAATGTCGAGATCTCCATCAGTCGACTTATCCATTACGTTTCGAAAGATCAGGACTAAACTACTCATCAGAAAAGGTCCAACCGACTAGGTTTTGGACTTAGGCTGCGGCTGACTCGGGTTTGACTCAAATATGAAAAGATTTGAGTTCATTATGATAGGATTTCATGTAGGTCACGAAGTTAGGTTGTTTTAGGAATGTGGGATACATTCCTAAGGTGTTTTTAAGTCTTAAGATTGCTTCTATCTGAGTATAGAAGAGTCTTGAGCAGTTATAGAAAGTTTCAGTTGAATCTGGGTAGGATTTGAGTCTTAGTTAGGATTGGGTTGGCCTAAGGGCTGGTTATAAAGGCAAGGGAGGCCAGAGCTCGTGGTTCATGACTTTGGGTCTGTTCCTTTTGAGTTTTGATCAATAAAATTTGTAGTCTAAAGGAGCTTTTGTTCCTTGTTTGTCCGATTTGTTTTTGTCAAGTCTTTCTTGTCGAGTTTCTGCACAACATTATCATGCTTCGGTGGTTTTATGATAACTCAAGTTTTACAGACCCAATTGTTGTGATTCTTTTTGGGTTGTCTTTAAAACTTGATTATCTATCATATGTGAAAATTTCACGTTCATAGGATTTGTGGTTTTGGATCTACACGAGTTTTATTGCAGTGTTGCAGATCTGATTTTTCTCGAGTAGAACAGATTGACTTTCGTTCAATCTTTCGATCGTAACTTGTGTTTTTTCTCGATGGATTTCAGTGATTCTTGTTGTCATGTCTTGGTGACATGGTTCTCTATAATATCTATCACTTTTTTCATAGTTGAACACGTTTAGATTAGTTGGACCCATGATTTATTTAACAGATCAATTTTTGGCCAAGTGGTTTTTGTTGCTTCCACTAGAAAAAGTTGTAATCTACCAGTCACCGCCCCCCTCTGGTAATTTTTCACGTGCTCTTCGATTCTACAGAGCGTTCATGTGTTGTTGCCAGTCTTGGGTACCTCAGACAGGCCATTGGAGAGTGTTGTAGATGTCACCCGTTCTTGCTTCAAGCTCATCTATATGTCTAGTGAGATCTGTCATTCCTTGGCTATAGTCATGATGACTTCTAGCCGAAGAAGAACAAAAACTTGTTATGGACGATGGAGGCAAGTTGCATGACCTTGAAGTGGATAGGGGTGGCTCCCATGCGGCACCTGGCCATCCATGCCAATACGGACCTTCGGTATCATACGATGGAGGTTGAGTCCATCCGGGTACATCACCCGTTGGGTTATCTTCCTCTTCGTACTCACGGACTGTTGAGATTGTTGGAGGCATAGCCGCTCTCCTTGTACGACTTCTAGTTACCCTGCTAGAGACATTACTTCTTCCAGCTTCCTCGATGAGAAGAAGGTCAATGGTTAGCCTCTGGCCTTTGTACAAATGATAATCCAGGTTAGGTAACCGAATTTCTTTGACAAAGAAGGGATAATAAAATATCAAAGAGCCATCTTGATCATGCTTAAGGGTATGTCCTTGCACTAAATAATCTTCATCAATTAATTCTCTTTAATTTTCAATATACTCAAATGAAGAATATTCTAGTGCTCCTACCCTATTAGCAACACGAGTAATAAATGAAGTGCATTCAATTCGCACTGTTCTCGAAATGCAATCTAACCATTGTGTCATCATGGCAATAACTGGATCAATTTTTATCTTTTTAATCATGGCAAATAAAATTTTCAGCTCATCATCACGTATTATCCTTACATCTCCTCTAGGGAACATAGTCATAGCCACCCATCTATGCATGAAGCGTAAAGTAGGGTTGTGCAAGTGGTTATTCCTAGGTGCACTACATCTGACATCATCAGTTAAATTTTGCCAAAAACTTTGTTTGTTAAAATTAGGCAAAGTGTCTAAATCTAGCAAACAACATTTATGGAAGTCTAGGATTTCACTTAATTCTTTCCATAGGATGTTGTATTCTTTTTGAAATAATCTAAAAGTAATACCATCAAATCCTATTTTGAGTGTGCAAAGGAATTGTATGGAGAGCAGGCGTGAACCTTTCTCCTCTATGTGAGCAAAGTTTTCCCATCCTAATGCATAACAAATGGAAAAGAATTTAGAATCCATACCTATTTTGAAGATCAAATCCGGATAATAAGCTTTCATATGAGAAAACTCACGATCTTGGAGAAGCTTGCATGCTTGATATTCAAATTCACTTTGGATGTCGAGGTTGTCATCGTGAAGAAGTTGGTGTGGGTTGCTCCTCTCACCCATGGGAGTGTCCTCTCCTACACTCCTCCTCCGTGAACTTGGTGTAGCAACAGAAGAGGGGCGTGCACTTGAGTCTCCACCATGGCTTGAGCTTGCAGCCTCCTTCCTCTTTCAATACAACCTCTTCATTCCTTTCATGGCCACAACAAACAAGAACATAACAAGGCAAAAACTAGAAATAGGTTATGTTAGTGAAAGCAAAACCCCGACGAATTTTCCCTTGAAGAACTTGAGAGCAAATTTCAAATGCAAACAAAAGCAATCTTCTTGAGTTGGGAATTTGAGCAAGAGTGCTTCAATGAAGAGCAAGAAAACAATGTGAGTAAGAGTGACTTTGGGGAGGTATGAAATGAGGTGAAGTGTAAGGAGAAGAGCTCCTCACGGCCACCATTTATAGTGTGCAATCCCCAACGGTCACTAGGGAACCAAATGTAGTCATTGGAGGAGAGAGAGCCAAAATGGTTCTTTCCCCTAGCCGGCCTAACAGGGGGTTTGCTGACCTGACAGGTGGGCCCCCTGTTCCCCCTATTGGCAGGTGGCTCCCCAACGGCTATAAAATTAGCACGCTGGTGAAATACCACTTTTGCATTTCAGAAAAATTGTTTTCCAAATAAGAACTCCTTTTTCAAAACCCAACAATTTTAATTTTGTGAAAAATAAATAAATAAAAATGATAGTTGAGAATATAATATTCTCAACTTACTAATAAAATCAAATATGCAGGGAAAATCAAACTAAATGGGGAAAACAAAATAAAGAGAAGAAAGACAAAGAAAAGGGTAACTACCAATTTAACCTATTGGCTTGGTCTCACCACCGTCCGAAGAGATAGACATTCCTCCTTCTTCATTTCTTGACATCCGGGCCGAGAGGGATGGGCTTGGACGACTTGTCTTGCTTCTTCCGCCATACCTTCTTTGGCGGCTTGGTGGACTTGGGCCTTTGGGGAGGCTCGAGTTTCTCTGTCTTCTTGGGGTGTCGTCGTGGACGATAAGACATGTTTTCACGTAGATCAAAGTACTCATGAATGCAATGAGCGGGTCCACCTTTGGAGGTATGATTTCGACCTCTTGAATGTGTTTGACATTCGGCCCATACTTGATACGGATCATGGAGCATTGTGTGACACCCGGTTCCAAAATTGAACCAAGTGAACGCATATGTGTGCCCAGGACGTTCAACACACATACACGAGTGTAATCACAAAAGGATATACAAAAAATTATCACAAAACAAGATTAATTAACCACTTTTATTACACAATTCATAATATCCTCAAATACAAGCTCTAAATAATATTATGAACTTGTTCCTTTTTATGTGGATTAATGTTAAACATATTTAATGATGGATGCAGGGCATGATGCATGAAAATGAGGGTGTTACAAACCTACCCCCCTTAAAATGAATCTCGCCCTCGAGATTCGACGCTGAAGAGAAGAGATAGGGAAATTCCTTCTTGAGATCATCCTCCAACTCCCATGTTGCTTCCGATTCTGTGTGATGCTTCCATTGAACTTTCCACCATCTAATAACCTTGTTCCTTGTGACTCTCTCTTTGGTTTCCAAGATTTACACTGGTTTCTCAGCATAAGTCAAATCTTCCTCTAGTTCCAATTCTTCCATTGACACTTGTTCTTCTGGTACTCTCAAGCACTTCTTGAGTTGGGAAACATGAAACACATCATGAACATCTGAAAGATGAGTTGGCATCTTCAACTTATATGCTACTTCTCTCTTTTGTCCAAAATCTTGAACGGCCCAATGTATCGAGGTGCTAGCTTGCATCTTATGTTAAACCTCTTATGACCTCTCATTGGTGACACGTTGAGGTAAACAAAATCTCCTATTTCAAAGGCTAGTTTTCTTCTCTTATTGTCCGCATAGCCTTTTTGTCTTGATTGAGCGGCCCTCAAGTTTTCGCAAATTACCTGAACTTGTTTTTTAGCTTCTTGCAACACATCCAGTCCAAATACTTGTTTCTCCCATTTCTCACTCTAGAACAAAGGTGTCCTACACTTCCTTCCATAAAGTGCTTCATAAGGTGACATTTTCAAACTTGCTTGGTAACTGTTGTTGTATCAAAATTCTCCATATGGCAAGCTCTTGTCCCAACTTTTCCCATGCTTCAAAGCACAAGCTCTTAACATATCCTCTAAAATTTGGTTGGTCCTCTCAGTCTGTCCATCCGTTTGAGGGTGATATGCTGAACTGAAATTCAACCTTGTTCCCAATGCTTCATGCAACTTTTGCCAAAACTGGAGGTAAACTGAGAACCTCTATCTGAGACTATCTTCTTTGGAACCCCATGTCGGCACACAATGTGCTCCATGTATAGCTCTGCTAGCTTCGTGGTGGTATAAGTGGTCTCGACAGGAACAAAATGAGCTGACTTGGTCAACCGATCAAAAATAACCCATATAGAGTCATAACCGGACTGAGTACGTGGCAATCCAACTATAAAGTCCATACCAATCTCTTCCCACTTCCATTCCAGAATCTTCAATGGTTGTAATAATCCAGTTGGTCTTTGATGTTCTGCCTTGACTCGTTGGCACACATCACATAGGGCTACATATTCAGCTATGTCCTTTTTCATGCTAACCCACCAATAACATGTTTTCAAGTCCTTGTACATCTTCGTACAATCGGGGTGAATTGAGTAAGGCGAGTCGTGTGCCTCCTTTAATATTGTCTCCCGAGTACACTTCACATTAGGCATGACAATCCTCTTACCAAGCAATAGAGTACCATGTTCATCCTCATCAAACCTGAATTCTCTTCTTTCTTGGGTCCTTTCCTTGATTTCTTGGATTTCCTCATCCTTTGTTTGAACCTCTCAAATTTCTTGCTCCAAAGTCAGACTTAACTGCATCATCCCCATCTCATTCACGAATCCAAGATTCAACCGTTCAAACTCCTTACATAACTCGGATGGCAGCCCTCCGGCTCAAGGCATCAACCACTACATTGGCTTTTCCCGGGTGATAATTGATTCCCAAATCATAATCCTTGATGAGCTCCAACCTTCTTCGTTGCCTCAAATTCAGATCCGTTTGTGTGAATATGTACTTGAGACTCCTATGATCCGTGTAAATTTCACACCTATGACCAAGAATGCAGTGTCTCCAAATTTTCAATGTGTGTACCACGGCCGCAAGTTCCAAATCATGCGTAGGATAATTCTGCTCATGTTTCTTCAATTTTCTTGATGGATAGGTGACCACTTGACCTTCTTGCATCAATACACGTCCAAGTCCTTGTCTTGATGCATCGCAATAGATATCAAAACTTTTGCTCACATCCGACAGTATCAAAACTGGGGCTATTGTTAACCTTTTCTTCAACTCCTCAAAACTTTCTTGACAATCTTGGGTCCATTAAAACACTTTCCCTTCATTAGCAACTCCGTCATTGGCTTGGCTATCTTGGAAAAGTCCCTGATGAATCGACGATAATATCCAACCATTCTAAGAAAACTCCTTATTTCCTTTACGTTTTGCGGTGGCTCCCACTTTACCACATCCTTCACTTTTCCTGGGTCAACTGGTACTCGTCCTCCCGAGATGATATGACCCAAAAACGACACCTCTTTCAACCAAAACTAGGACTTACTGAACTTGGCATACAATTGGCGCTCCCTCAAATTCTGCGACGTAAGTCTCAAGTGTTTCTCATGTTCTTTCTCATCCTTCGAGTAGATCATAATATCATTAATGAACACCACAACAAACTTATCCAAGTACTCCATGAAGACCTTATTCATGAGGTACATAAAGTAGGCTGGCGCGTTTGTCAATCCAAAGGACATCACGGTGTACTGAATGTAGCCTAGAGGGGGGGGGGGGTGAATAGGCTTTTTGAATTTTTTGTCAGGACCTGAAACACTTAGCAACCTGATCAAATACAGAGAAATCGGACTAGTCCGGTAGTATGTGGACTAGTCCGGTGTATGCGGACTAAATTGATCAAGTTTGATCAGTGATTACGATCAAAGTACTCTATGCAGCGGAAATTGAGTTACAAATAGAGTGTATTGCTTCACTAAAACTAGATGTGGCACAAGTTAACTTTAGATTCAAAGTTTTAACGCAAATTGAACTAGATTAAGCAAACCCTAGATCACTATGAATAGATGGAACAATAGAACAAAGGACACAGTGATTTTTATCCCGTGGTTCGATTTCACAGAGGAAACCTACGTCCACGTTGAGGAGCTCATGAAAGGACTGGGTCTTCACCAACCCTACCCTCATCGAATCACCATGAAGGCCTATTCTCTTCCACTAATGACAAAGGAGTAAGATAACCGTGTTCAAGGGGCCTTCTCACAAGTTGAGGGATCCCCAAGATTTGCAATTCAAAACACCACCAAACACACTCGAAAAGTATGCAATGAAACAACGAGAGTGTGTGAGAGAATCAAACCCAAGAGCTCAAGTTGTGAAGAACGTGTCTCTCCTTTGATCTATGGTTAATCCTCAAGGTTTGATTTTTCTTATGTTGGATTGTCTGGAGAGACGTGTTTTCTAGGCTCTTAGAAGGTGTGATGGCGCAGGGGGGTCAAGAGTTTTGATTAGGGGTCGTGCACCTCTATTTATACTAGGGTTTCCAAAGGTTACCGTTAGGGTTTACAAAGTTCGGACTAGTCCGTGGTGGACTCCGGACTAGTCCGGTGTGCGGCACATGGGAAACCCTAAGCGCCCTGAATTATTGGACTTGTTCAGCCCTAGGCAGACTAGTCTGATTTTGTCTTTGGAGATGTTCGGACTAGTCCGGCACATATCGAACTAGTCTGGCGTGGTGAATCCATTAGTGAATTGAGGACAAGTTCGCACTTGGACGACTTGTCCGATTTTAGTCAGAGATGTTATCGGACTAGTACGGATGATATCGGACTAGTCCAGTGTCGTGAAATTTTGAGGGGCTAAGGACAAGTCTGTGGAATATCGGACTTGACTGATTCTGATCAGAAGGATTATCGGACTAGTCCGGACTTTATCGAACTAGTCAGGTGCAGACAAGTTCGCACTGGGATGACTTGTCCGATCCTGGACAAAGAGGTTATCGGACTAGTCCGGACCTGTGTAAACTTGTGCAGTGGGAGTGATTTCTTTTGCTTGAGCTCTTGGGGTGTGTTTCTCCAACACACTCCATACACCAAAAGTATTCTATTCATCTTCTTGAGTTCTTTTCAACTTAATTCTTCACTCTCCTTTCTTTTTACGTTTTCTTCATAATTTAATTGAAACCTGCGCCCATCTCAACAATTCGGTTAGGATCTCATTTTTTGTCATAAATTAACCAAAACCCACAAGGGATGCCTAGATGCACTTTCAATCTCCCCCTTTTTGGTGATTGATGACAACCAATTGAGATTTCACAAATATGATTAAAACTCCAGATTTTCATAAAGTGTGCACATATGAGCTTGGAACAAGTTAAGCAATGAAAACATAAGACATATGTGCACTCTTTATGGTAGGGTGCAAAACTACGTGTGTGTGAGCAAAAATCGTGATGATGATAAGGTAAAAGCATAATCATAACAACAACAAGCATATATGTCAAACTCAAAGCATAAACATAGATTGCACCACAGAATCATCACAAACTTCATAAACATGATTAGAACCATAATAAGAGCATAATATCAGTATTACAACCCAAAAGCATAATAGAGATCAGTTTTACAACCTAAAAGCATGACAGAAACCAAAAGATGCAAATGAAGCTCTCGTCTCTCAAACTACAGCTAGTCCTAGTGACTCCCCCTCAATCTCTTCCCCTTTGGCATCAAGGAACCAAAAAGAAGGAGAGGAGGGATCTAGAGGTCACCGTCTACTCACTCCTCGCCGTCGGTCCTCTCGTCGTCTTCGTTGTCGTCAGCTTGAGGAGGAGGAGGAGGAGGATGAGAACCACTTGCAGCGCCCCCAACGCCAAAATAGGCAAGTCAGAAGGTGAGAGGGGTGGAAGCTCGAAGAAGTTAGAAGGAGATTCCTCGGAGATGACAGGAGACCCAATAGACTCGATCTCCAGCTTCTGGCATATGGCTTTGACATTTTGCTTTATGTACCTCATATCCTCTTTCCTTGCCTTGTTCAATTTGTGGACTTTCACCTCAGCCTTCTTGCAGGAGCCGAAGATGGCGGCCATGTACTTCAAGATGCCACTAGGGGACCCCTTCTTGGCAGTAGTAGCTCCTGTACTTGATGGGGGTCTTGCTTCAGCTTGGGCCCTTCTGGGAGCCTCCTCACTAGATACAGCAGATGGAGCAGCTGGGAGAGTGGCTTGGGAAGGCTTCTGTGGTCTTAGTGGAGTGTGCTCAACATCCTATACAAACTCGATTCCTCTGACCTTTTCTATCATGAACATGATATAGGGCGCATAGCCACAGGAATGGTTAGGGGTGCAAGAGATGTTCACTATGTCATTCCAAATATAGTCGAAGACATCAAACTTCCTATTCTTGCGTATCACCTTCATTAGTGTCCTTAGGTAACCTTGAACACTTCCTCCATCTCCATCTTTTGGAGCTATTGTCTTCCTCGGTACCCTATTTAGAACCATGAAGAAGGGCTTCGTGTTCTTGGTTGATGGGGGATTGTACTTTAGGCGGGTGTCATATAGGAACTCCATCTTGTCCTTCTCCAGCAGCAGTTATGCAAACTCATCATAAGTAATAGTACACTTGGATCCATGTGTCATCCAAGTCACCCTTTCCTCTTCGTCGCTAGAAAAATAGCTGGTTGCATAGGCGATGACTTCATCATTCCAGTTACACCTGAAAGCAAACAAGTCTTTGAGCCCATGCCTCTCCATTGCTTGTATCACTTCATCAAAGGCTGGCAGCTCTTCCTCTCAAAGTGTGTCTAGTCGATCTATCGGCTTCAGACCACCGGAGTCTTCATTGTGAGATACACAGAACTATAGTAGTCCGCGTGGAAGTTTCTCCAGAATCTTGCATCAGCTACCTTTCTGGACCTGCTGTAACAATCAATGGTTACATCACTCCCTTTGCCATTGAACTTTTCTTCAGTGGGGTCCCTGTTCCCCTGCCTTGGAGCACTCATCTGGAGAGGACCGATCAGACCTGTGGCGATCCCTTTCCCTTTGGCCTTAGCTTGGCGAGGAGCTACCGAGATAGGGCTAACTGCTTCCTTTCCTTTGGATGCAGGCTTCTTGGCCACGACCTTTCGCCGCACCTGATGTGGAGTGGGCAACGAGTCTGCGGCACGGTGTTGCCTCTTCTTGCATTGGCCCGTCGAGTACTGAAGCAAAGACTCTTGGTCTAACTCGGCCTCAAAATCGGATATCTCATCATTGGAGCTCGTCATTGTACTGACAAGAGGATTATACAATGCAATGGACGAGAATTGATGGCAAGGATATGCATTGAGTAGTTGGAATTTAAGGTTGAGTTCAGTTAAAAATCGGACATGTCCGGTGCTCAAGTGCGGACTAGTCCGGAGAACCGGACTTGTCCGTATCAAGACCGTGCTAGTCTGATGTTCAACAGCTCAAACCCTAACCATCAGATCAATGGTGGTTCTCAATGCGAAAATAGCTTAATGTGGATGTAATACAACAAGGAGCCATGTACTAACAAGTAGAGCTAAGCTATTCGGTCCACAACACAACAAATCAAAGGTTCTAGGGTTTTGGAGAAATTTTACAAAATCCATCGATTCTTGAGGTTGGAGGCATTGTTGGTGCGGACAAGTCCGTGGTCCTTGATCCCCTTGCGATGAAGATCGTTTTCCACGGATATTTAAGGAGATTTGGTGGAGAAATCGCCAAATGACCTTGGGGGCACTCGAGTGTACAGAGAGAGTATGAGGGAAGTTATGAGGATGAAGGAGATTAGGGTTTAGTGACCTTAGGGTTATGGAGTCGGAAAATCGGACTAGTCCGTGGTCAACCGGACTAGTCTGGACTACCGGATCTCTGCAGACTAGTCTGCAATGTGCGGACTAGTCCGGGCAACAACGGACTAGTCCGTGGTCACCAGAACAAAATCATTTAACCCATTCCTATATATTCAAAGGTGCTTACAAAGAAAATAGGGGGCAAAACACACAAATAATCTTAATGAATATGATCAGTAAACAAACAACAATCAAGTTATGACCATAATTCACAAAGATCAAGTAATTGAAATAGTTTTTCGTAGAAAATAGATATAGATGATTTTCATAACACAATCAATGGATTTTAAATAAGCCATACAAATATGCATGTTTTCAAGCCACGTTCCGAGCATCAAGGATATTTAGTTCATTTCAAAGCTCGCAAAAATGTTTTTCATCAAGTGGCTTGGTAAATATATCAGCTAGTTGTTTTTCGTTGTTGACATGGAAAATGGCTATGTCTCCTTTCATTGAGTGGTCTCTCAAAAAGTGATGTCGGATGTCTATGTGTTTGGTCCTAGAGTTCTCAACGGGGTTGTGAGAAATTTTAATAGCACTCTCATTATCACAAAAGAGTGAAATACGGCTCATATTGTAACCGTAATCCCTTAGAGTTTGTCGCGTCCAAAGGAGTTGTGCACAACAACTCCCGGCTGCAACATACTCCACTTCGGCTGTGGATAAGGTAATGAAGTTTTGTTTCTTGGAGAACCAAGAAACTAGAGATCTACCTAAGAATTGGCATGTACCGGAGATACTTTTTCTATCTACTTTGCATCCGACATAATCTGCATCGGAGTATCCAATGAGATTGAACTTGGAACCTTTAGGATACCAAAGGCCTAGGTTGGGTTATGAACTAAGTATCGCAAGATTCTTTTTACGACTGTCAAATGACACTCCTTACGGTTGGCTTGAAATCTTGCACACAAACATACACTCAACATAATATCAGGCCTAGATGCACATAAGTAAAGTAGGGATCCAATCATGGAGCGATATACCTTTTGATCTACGCTTGGTCCGTCTTCATTGAGATCCAAGTGTCCATTTGTTGCAATGGGAGTCTTTATAGGCTTCGCCTTGTCCATTCCAAACTTATTGAGTATATCTTGAGTGTACTTGGTTTGCCTTATGAACGTCCCTTCCTTTTGTTGCCTCACTTGGAATCCCAAGAAATATCTCAATTCTCCCATCATTGACATCTCGAATCTATATGTCATAATCTTACTAAATTCTTCACAAAAGGATTTGTTACTTGAATCAAAATTGATGTCATCAACATAAATTTGACATATAAATAAATCATTGTCAAAGTGCTTGGTAAACAACGTGTAATCAGATTTACCAAATTTAAATCCACTTTCAATCAAAAAATCTCTAAGGCACTCATACCAAGCTCTAGGAGCTTGTTTGAGGCCATAGAGAGCCTTACGCAGTTTGAACACGTGGTCGGGGAACTCTTGATCTTTGAATCCATGGGGTTGCTCCATGTACACCTCCTCCTTAATTGGTCCGTTGAGGAAGGCTCTTTTCACATCCATTTGATAGAGCTTCAAATCATGGTGAGTAGCATATGCAAGTAATACTCTAATCGATTCAAGCCTAGCTATGGGAGCAAAAGTTTCTTCGAAATCCAAACCTTCGACTTGTGAATACCCTTTGGCCACAAGTCGTGCCTTGTTTCTTATCACCACCCCGATTTCGTCTTGCTTGTTGCGGAAGACCCATTTAGTGTCGACGACGTTGAACTTGGGCCTTTCCACAAGTTCCCACACCTGGTTCCATTTGAAGTTGATCAATTCTTCTTGCATTGCCACCACCCAATCCAGATCTTCCAATGCATCTTCAACCCTGTGTGGTTCTAAAGAGGATACAAACGAGTAATGTTCACAAAAATTAGCAATTCGAGATCTAGTTGTTACTCCCTTTTGGATGTCACCGATTATGTTGTCGACGGGGTGATCTCTTTGGACGCATTGGTGTACTCTTGGATGTGGCACTTGTGGTCTTGAATCTTCATGGTCATCTTCTTCTCCCCCTATATGGTTGCACTCATTGATTTGTTGGTCACCTTGATCATGAGGTTGATCTTGTGTAGAAGCTCCACCTTGATCAATTACCTCCACTTGTGGTTCATCTTCTTCATTTGCATTTGGAGGTGGCGCTTGGGGTCGAACATCGCCCAACACCATTCTTCTCAACGCTTGACATGGATGTTCTTCTCTGTCTAGCACACATTGATCAACTTGCTCTTCTTGAGAGCCGTTAGTTTCATCGAACACTACGTCGCGTGCTACTTCAACAAGTCCGGAGACCTTATTGAAGACACGATAGGCATAAGAGTTAGAATCATAGCCAAGCAAGAAACCTTCTTTGGACTTTGAAGCAAACTTTGAAGTCCTAGGCTTCTTGTTCAAGATACAACATTTAGAACCGAACACTCGAAAATAGGAAATATTAGGCTTATTACTGGTGAGTAGTTCATATGATGTTTTCTTGAGTACACGATGAGGATAGAGTCGATTTATGGCGTGACAAGTGGTGTTGACCGCTTCAGCCCAAAATTGATCCGAAGTCTTGTACTCATCAAGCATTGTCCTCGCCATCTCTATAAGGGTTTGATTCTTCCTTTCGGCTACTCCATTTTGTTGACGGGGGTACGGTGCTGAAAATTCATGTTTTATGCCTTCTTCGTCTGTGTAACGCCCTCATTTTTATCCATCATGCATTGCATACATTCATAAATATGTCTAACATTAATCAATATAAAAAGGAACAAGTTTAAAATGAATTAGAAACAAAACCACACTTAGGAATTCTGGGAAGTGTGGACTAGTCCGATTTTGGTGCCGACTAGTCCGATTTCTTTCTGACCTCGATCGGACATGTCCGTTTTTCTGCGAACTAGTCTATTTTTGCCTCTGGAGACTTTCGGACTTGTCCAGTCTTGCACGGACTAGTCCGGTGTTCCAAAATCTTCGAAAAATTTGCTAAGTCCCTGGACCTTTCCGGACTAGTCTGGTGTTCCAGCAGACTTGTCTGTTTTCCTCTCTGACTAAAGTCGGACTTATCCGATTTTAGGCTAGACTTGTCTGTTTTTCCCCTCTGGATAAGTTTGGACTTGTCCATGTCCAGTCCGGACTTGTCCGATTCCTCTCTAGACAACTTTGGACTAGTCCAGCCCTTTTCGGACTTGTCCGATAAATTGCGACTCCGAGTTGATCTTTTGTTTCACGACCTATTCCTTGCGTTTTAAGTTAAGTGGGCCTAGGGATGTTGTGCCTAACTCTTTTAGAGCCCATGTGGGACTCTAAACCGGCCTCTACTCACCCCCAAACTCGAAATCCTTCTAACCCTAGCCTCCACCTCTATATAAACAGCCCCACCCCTTGGCTTGACATCTATTTGCCACTTTTCCACCACACCCAAACCCTAGCTCGTGAATAGCCGCCACCAAGGAGGGAGAAGGAGATCTAGAGCAAGAAGAAGAAGAAGAATAGGAAGTGAAAGAGGATCAAGATCTCCATCAACTTCGCGTTCCTCGTCAACAATTCACCACTTCATCAACCCTAGATCTTCAAGATCCAAGTGTTGCCTCCAAGATCCTTGATTCATTGGAGTTCTAAACACCTAGTATACCTTCTATTCTCTTTTACTTACATGAATTCAACCCCAAATCTCCAAATTCACATCGATCTAAAAAACCCTAATCTGCTGTTCTCGCGTAGTGCGGACTTGTCCGGTCCCTAGTCGAATAGTGCGATTATCCTCGTTAAATTATGTTGAATTAATTTCAAAATTAAGTCTAATCACCTCCAAACCTGTATAAACTTGTTAAAAGCTATTATACCTAGTTAGTAATCATTAAAAGCAACTTATTAACAAGTTTTGCCTTGCATTTGCATTAATTATGCATGTCATGTCATATTGAGTACTATTTGTGCACTCTTTGATTGTGTTTCTTGTTTGTATGTTTATTGTGCGGATTAGACGGATTTGCGCTAGAGAGTGCCGCGGAGGATCTACAGCACCAAGAGTTTGAAGACTTTGACCCGAACCAATCCCAAGAGCAAGGCAAGTGTCCTTGAAGTATATTGATCTTGTTTTAAAATAAATCTTTTATTTGCAAAACTGCATGCTTGTGTCAATTTGATGGGAATCCTACGATAGGAAGTTTACTAGATTTGTTTGACCACCCTTGTCACCTGGAATTTATGGTAGGTACCGGGTGTCACAGTCTAGGTAATCCTCAACTTGGGTGTTCTTGAACTCCATGCCATTGTCACTTCGTATGTTCTTGATCTTCAATGAGAACTCATTTTGGGCATGCTTCTTCTTGAGGGTTTCTTGAGTTTTTGTCTTATCATGCTTGGGTCCTTTGAGGTTAGTTACAAGTGATTTGGGCACCCATACATGAGACTTGGTGTTCCTATGGAGTGACCCAACATATTTAGAATAAACTCTACCAAAATTACTTTTCATGAGAACATATGATGCGTGAAAAGTTCCAAACAATAATTGTTGTTCATATGTGTTAACATGTTTGGACTTATCAACATTATTAGGCTTTCTAGCTTGAGAAGAGTTTCCCTTCACAAAAGCAATGCACTCCATGTTATTCTTGTGGCTTCTAGCATTTTGCTTTTCACCATAAGAATACCCAATGTCATATTTGACATTAGGAGGTCTTGTGGCCAAGTATGCACTTCGTGCATACTTGATCTTCTCCTTGTCAAATATGCCACTACGGGAAGGATGCTTGTCCTTTGTCAAGTTCAACTTATCCTTCAAGTTAGTGTCAATTTTAGCACATGCACAAGTAATAGTAGTTTCAGATTTTAAGTGTTAAGAAGGTGAGATTAAAGAGGATGAAGGGCCACTTTGCTTGAGTGACTCAACTTGTACCTCAAGGATCTTGTTAACTTTGGTTAAGTTAGCAAGTTCATCCTTGATGATTACATTTGAGTCGCTTAACTTCAAGCAAGCTTCCTTGCTTGAAGCTAACTCATGCTCTAGTGACCTACTTTGCTCCTTTTCAAGTTCAAGGAGCTTTTTGATCTTAAGATACTCCTCTTTTTGAAGGATGATCATATCTTCTTGACGATCAACAAGCTCCTCCTTATCAATGAGTTTATCCATCAAGAATTTCATTTTGCAGCAGTTTTCTTATCTAAGCCAACAAGCATATCTTCGTTATCACTATAAGCATCACTATTGCTATAGTAAGAATGCGAGGAGGAAGATTTAGTTGTTACCTTTCTTTTACCTTCCTTCACCATTAGACATGTGTCGTTGTCCTTTCTTGCGCCAATAGTTGAGAAGAGGGTGGATTTCTTGGTTGTCTTCTTGATGGCTATGCTAGCCATCTCCTCTTCCTCTTCGGATGAGGACTCATCATTGGAGTCCCACTCCTTTCCTAGGTGTGCCTGTCCGATTTTCCTTTTCTTCTTGAACATCTTCTTGGGTTAAGGCTTTGTATCCTTGGTATTCTTCTTGATTTCTTCATGAGGACAATCAACTATAAAGTGGTCGTATTCACCACAGTTATAGCAAGTGCACCTACTTAGGTCTTGATTTGTCTTTGTGTCTTCCTTCATTTGATTTACCAACTTGTCTTCTTTTCATCACATTTTTGAATTTCTTCATAAAGAGGATCATATCCTCTTCATCTATATCGCTGCTTTGGTGATCGCTTGTCTCTTCTTGTTGAGCTTCTCGAGCTTCTTTTGACATGGGCTTGCAAGTGTACTTCAATGCAACTCCTTTCTTCTTTGCTGAGGTGAGGTCGGCAATCTCATTGACATGTTTTGCTTGCTTTTCCATCATCCCAAAATTGATAATCTTTCCAAGCAATTCATCCGGGGTCATTTTCTTGTACCCGGGGCTTACTCTAATCATTGAACATAAAGTCACATTGCGAGGCATGAAGGCTTTGAGAATTAGCTTCACCACCTCGTGATCGTTCCACTTTTTGCTTCCATAGTCTCAAACTTTTTTAATGATAGTATTCAACTGATTGTACATGTCTTGCAGTGACTCATCTTCTTCTATGGCGAATCTTTACCTTTCCTTTAGAGAGGGCCTTCTTCTCCTATTGTCCGTATAGCCTTTTTGCCTTGATTGAGCGGCCCTCAAGTTTTCACAAATTACCTGAACTTGTTTTTTGGCTTCTTGCAACACATCCGGTCCAAATAATTGATTCCCCCCTTTCTCACTTCAGAACAAAGGTGTCCTACACTTCCTTCCATAAAGTTTTTCATAAGGTGACATTTTAAGACTTGCTTGGTAACTATTGTTGTATGAAAACTCTGCATATGGCAAGCTCTTTTCCCAACTTTTTCCATGCTTTAAAGCACAAGCTCTTAACATATCCTCTAAAATTTGGTTGGTCCTCTCGGTCTGTCCATCCGTTTTGAGGGTGATATGCTAAACTAAAATTCAACCTTGTTCCCAATGCTTCATGCAACTTTTGCCAAAACCTGGAGGTAAACTAAGAACCTCTATCCGGGATTATCTTCTTTGGAACCCCATGTCAGCACACAATGTGCTCCATGTATAGCTCTGCTAGCTTCGCGGTGGTATAAGTGGTCTTGACAGGAACAAAATGAGATGACTTGGTCAACTGATCCACAATAACCCATATAGAGTCATAACTGGACTGAGTACGTGGCAATCCAACTATAAAGTCCATACCAATCTCTTCCCACTTCCATTCCGGAATCTTCAATGGTTGTAATATTCCAGCTGGTCTTTGATGTTCTGCCTTGACTCGTTGGCACACATCACATAGGGCTACGTATTCAGCTATGTCCTTTTTCATGCTACCCCACCAATAACATGTTTTCAAGTCCTTGTACATCTTCGTACAATCGGGGTGAATTGAGTAAGGCGAGTCGTGTGCCTCCTTTAATATTGTCTCCCGAGTACACTTCACATTAGGCATGACAATCCTCTTACCAAGCCATAGAGTACCATGTTCATCCTCATCAAACCTGAATTCTCTTCCTTCTTGGGTCCTTTA
Organism: Tuctoria greenei; assembly: GCA_036927565.1. Lineage (NCBI taxonomy): Eukaryota > Viridiplantae > Streptophyta > Magnoliopsida > Poales > Poaceae > Tuctoria > Tuctoria greenei. The sequence continues at coordinate 138,208,510 of JAYESD010000008.1, read as the reverse complement.
CTTGAATTCTTGGATTTCCTCGTCCTTTGTTTGACCCTCTCGAATTTCTTACTCCAAAGTCAGACTTAACTCCATCATCCCCATCTCATTCACAAATCTAAGATTCAACCATTCAAACTCCTTACGTAACTCGAATGGCAGCTTTCAAACCGCGAGTTGATGACTTACTCCTTTCCAGCTCAAGGCATCGACCACTACATTGGCTTTTCCTGGGTGGTAATTGATTCCCAAATCATAATCCTTGATGAGCTCCAACCATCTTTGTTGCCTCAAATTCAGATCCGTTTGTCTGAATATGTACTTGAGACTCTTATGATCTGTGTAAATTTCACATCTATGACCAAGAATGCAGTGTCTCCAAATTTTCAATGCGTGAACCATGGCTGCAAGTTCCAAATCATGCGTAGGAAGATTCTGCTCATGTCTCTTATATTATCTTGATGCATAGGCGACCACTTGACCTTCTTGCATCAATACACATCCAAGTCCTTGTCTCGAGGTGTCGTAATATATGTCAAAACTCTTGTTGACATCCGGCAGTATCAAAACTGGGGCTATTGTTAACCTTTTCTTCAACTCCTCAAAACTTTCTTGACAAGCTTGGGTCCATTGAAACGCTTTCCCCTTCATTAGCAACTCCGTCATTGGCTTGGCTATCTTGGAAAAATCCTTGATGAATAAACGGTAATATCCAGCCATTCTAAGAAAACTCCTTATTTCCTTTACGTTTTGCGGTGGCTCCCACTTTACCACATCCCTCACTTTTCTTGGGTCAACCGATACTCCTCCTCCCGAGATGATATGACCCAAAAAACGACACCTCTATCAACCAAAACTTGCACTTACTAAACTTGGCATACAATTGGTGCTCCCTCAATTTCTGCAACGTAAGCCTCAAGTGTTTCTCATGTTCTTTCTCATCCTTCGAGTAGATCATAATATCATCAATGAGAACCACAACAATCTTATCCAAGTACTCCATGAAGACCTTACTCATGAGGCACATAAAGTAGGCAGGCGTGTTTGTCAATCCAAAGGACATCACGGTGTATTGAATGTAGCCTAGAGGGGGGGGTGAATAGGCTTATTGAATTTTTTTGTCGGAACTTGAAACACTTAGCAACCTGATCAAATACAGAGAAATCGGACTAGTCCGGTGTATGCAGACTAAATTGATCAAGTTTGATTAGTGATTTCAATCAAAGTACACTATGCAGCGGAAATTGAGTTACAAATAGAGTGTATTGCTTCAATAAAACTAGATGTGGCACAAGTTAACTTTAGATTCAAAGTTTTAACGCAAATTGAACTAGATTAAGCAAACCCTAGATCACTATGAATAGATAGAACAAAAGAACAAAGGACACAGTGATTTATATCCCGTGGTTCGATTCCATAGAGGAAATCTACGTCCACGTTGAGGAGCCCATGAAAGGACCGGGTCTTCACCAACCCTACCCTCGTCGAGTCGCCATGGAGGTCGATTCTGTTCCACTAATCACAAAGGGGTAAGATAACCGTGTTCAAGGGGCCTTCTCACAAGTTGAGGGATCCCCAAGATTTACAATTCAAAACACCACCAAACACACTCGAAAAGTATGTAATGAAACAGCGAGAGTGTTAGAGAATCAAACCCAAGAGCTCAAGTCGTGAAGAACGTGTGTCTCCTTTGATCTATGGTTAATCCTCAAGAATTTGATCTTTCTTGCGTTGGATTGTGTGGAGAGACGTGTTTTCTAGGCTCTTAGAAGGTGTGACGGCGCAAGGGGGTCGAGAGTTCTTATTAGGGGTCGTGCACCTCTATTTATACTAGGTTTTCCAAAGGTTACCATTAGGGTTTACAAAGTTCAGACTAGTCCGTGGTGGACTCCAGACTAGTCTGGTGTGCGGCACGTGGGAAACTCTAAGGGTCCTGAATTATCGGACTTGTCCGGCCCTGGGCGGGCTAGTCCGATTTTGTCTCTAGAGATGTTTGGACTAGTCCGGCAGATATCGGAATAGTCCGGCGTGATGAATCCCTTAGTGAATTGAGGACAAGTCCCCACTTGGAAGACTTATTCGATTTTAGTCAAAGAGGTTATCGGACTAGTCCGATGATATCAGACTAGTCCAGTGTCATGAAATTTTGAGGGCTAAGGACAAGTCTGTGGAATATCGGACTTGACCGATTTTTATCAGAAGGATTATCGGACTAGTCCAGACTTTATCGGACTAGTCTGATGCGTCCAAGTCCGCACTGGGAGGACTTGTCCGATCCTGGACAGAGAGGTTATTGGACAAGTCCGGTGAACATCGGACTAGTCCGGACCTGTGTAAACTTGTGCAGTGGGAGTGATTTCTTTTGCTTGAGCTCTTGGGTGTGTTTCTCCAACACACTCCATACAACATAAGTATTCTATTCATCTTCTTGAGCTCTTTTCAACTTAATTATTTACTCTCCTTTCTTTATATGCTTTCTTCATAATTTTATTGAAACCTGCTCTCATCTCAACAATTTGGTTAGGATCTCATTTTTTGGTCATAAATCAACCAAAACCCACAAGGGATGCCTAGATGCACTTTCAATATCCCTCTTTTTGGTGATTGATGACAACCAATTGAGATTTCACAAATATGATTAAAACTCCATATTTTCATAAAGTGTGCACATATGAGCTTGGAAAAAGTTAAGCAATGAAAGCATAAGACATATGTGCACTCTTTATGGTGGGGTGCAAAACTACGTGTGTGTGAGCAAAAATCATGATGATGGTAAGGTAAAAGCATAATCGTAACAACAACAAGCATATATGTCAATCTCAAAGCATAAACATAGATTGCAGCACAAAATCATCACAAACTTCATAAACATGACTTAGAACCACAATAAGAGCATAATAGCAGTTTTACAACCCAAAAGCATAATAGAGATCAGTTTTACAACCCAAAAGCATGATAAAAACCAAAAGATGCAAATGAAGCTCTCGTCTCTCAAACTACAGCTAGTCCTAGTGACTACCCCTCAATCTCCCCCCCTTTGGCATCAAGGCACCAAAAAGAAGGAGAGGAGGGATTGAGAGGTCGCTATCCACTCACTCCTCGTTGTCAGTCCTCTCGTCGTCTTCATTGTCGTCAGCTTGAGGAGGAGGAGGAGGAGGATGAGAACCACTTGCAGTGCCCCCAATGCCAAAATAGGCAAGTTCGGAAGGTGAGAGGGGTGGAAGCTCCGAGAAGTCAGAAGGAGAGTCCTCAGAGATGACAGGAGACCCAATAGGCTCGATCTCCAGCTTCTGGCATATGGCTTTGACATTTTGCTTTATGTACCTAATATCCTCTTTCCTTGCCTTGTTCTGTTTGTGGACATTCACCTCAGCCTTCTTGCAGGAGCCGAAGATGGCGGCCAAGTACTTCAAGATGCCACTAGGGGACCCCTTCTTGGAAGTAGTAGCTCCTGTACTTGATGGGGGTCTTGCTTCAGCTTGGGCCCTCCTAGGAGCCTCCTCACTAGATACAGGAGATGGAGTAGCTGGGAGAGTGGCTTGGAAGGCTTCTGAGGCCTCAGAGGAGTGTGCTCAACATCCTTCACAAACTCGATTTCTGTGACCTTTTCTATCATGAACATGATATAGGGCGCATAGCCACAGGAACAGTTAGGGGTGCAAGAGATGTTCACCCTGTCATTCCAGATATAGTCGAAGACAACAAACTTTCTGTTCTTGCTTATCACCTTCATTAGTGTCCTCAAGTAACCTTGAACACTTCCTGCATCTCCATCTTTTGGAGCTATTGTCTTCCTCAGTACCCTATTTAGAACCATGAAGAAGGACTTCATGTTTTTGGTCAATGGAGTATTGTACTTTAGGCGGGTGTCATATAGGAACTCCATCTTGTCCTTCTCCAGGACGTGAATGTTGTGAATGATGATCTCATTGCTGCTGGTGTCCTCAAAATGCAACAATCTTGCAAACTCATCATAAGTAATAGTATACTTAGATCCATGTGTCATCCAAGTCACCCTTTCCTCTTCATCGCTAGAAAAATAGCAGGTTGCATAGAATTAGGTGATGACTTCATCATTCCAATTACACCTGAAAGCAAACAAATCTTTGAGCCCATTCCTCTCCACAGCTTGTATCACTTCATCAAAGGTTGGGCAACTCTTCTTCTCAAAGTGTGTCCAGTCGATCCATTGGCTTCGGACCACTGGAGTCTTCATCGTGAGATACACAAAATTGTAGTAGTCCACGTGGAAGTTGCTCCAGAATCATGCATCAGCTACCTTTCTGGACCAGCTGTAACAATCAATGGTCCTGAGCTTCGAAGTGACATCGCTCCCTTTACCATTGAACTTTTCTTCAGTGGGTCTCTGTTCCCCTGCCTTGGAGCACTCATCTGGAGAGGACCAATCGGACCAGGTGGCGATCCCTTTCCCTTTGCCCTTAGCTTGGCGAGGAGTTGCCGAGCTAGGGCCAGTTGCTTCTTTTCCTTTGGATGCAGGCTTCTTGGCCACGACCTTTCGCCACATCTTAGGTGGAGTGGGCGATGGGTCAGTGGCACGGTGTTGCCTCTTCTTGCTTTGGCCCGTCGAGGACCAAATCAAAGACTCTTGGTCCAACTCGGCCTCAAAATTGGAGATCTCATCATTGGAGCTCGACATTATCTTGACAAGAGGATTATATAATGCAATGGATGAGAATTGATGGCAAGGAGATGCATTGAGTAGTTGGAATTTAAGGTTGAGTTCAGTTAAAAATCGGACTTGTCCGGTGCTCAAGTGCGGACTAGTCCGGAGAACTGGATTTGTCCGTACCAAGATCAGACTAGTCCGGTGTTCAACAACTCAAACCCTAACTATCAGATCAATGGTGGTTCTCAATGCAAAAATAGCTTAATGTAGATGTAATACAACAAGGAGCCATGTACTAACAAGTAGAGCTAAGCTATTCGGTCCACAACACAAGAAATCGAAGGTTCTAGAATTTTGGAGAAAGTTTACCAAAATCCTTCGATTCTTGAGGTTGGAGGCATTGTTGGTGCGGACAAGTCCGTGGTCCTTGATCCCCTTGTGATGAAGATCGTTTTCCACAGAGATTTAAAGAGATTTGGTGGAGACATCACCAAATGACCTTGGGGCGCTCGAGTGAAGAGAGAGAGAGTATGAGGGAAGTTGTGAGGATGAAGGAGATTAGGGTTTAGTGAACTTAGGGTTATGGAGTCTAAAAATCGGACTAGTCTGTGGTCAACCGGACTAGTCTGGACTACCGGATCTCTGCGGACTAGTCTGCAGTGTGCGGACTAGTCCGTGGTCACCAGAACAAAAGCATTTAACCCATTCGTATATATTCGAAGGTGCTTACAAAGAAAATAGGAGGCAAAACACACAAATAATCTTGATGAATATGATCAGTAAACATACAACAATCAAGTTATGACCATAATTCACAAAGATCAAGTAATTGAAATAGTTTTTCGTAGAAAATAGAGACAAATGATTTTCATAACACAATCAATGGATTTTGAATAAGCCATACAAATATGCAAGTTTTCAAGCCACGTTCCGAGCATCAAGGATATTTAGTTCATTTCGGAGCTCGCAAAAATGTTTTCCATCAAGTGGCTTGGTAAATATATCAGCTAGTTGTTTTTCGGTCTTGACATGGAAAATGGCTATGTCTCCTTTCATTGAGTGGTCTCTCAAAAAGTGATGTCGGATGTCTATGTGTTTGGTCCTAGAGTGCTCAATGGGGTTATGGGCAATTTTAATAGCACTCTTATTATCACAAAGGAGTGCAATACGACTCATATTCTAACCGTAATCCCTTAGAGTTTGTCACATCCAAAGGAGTTGTGCACAACAACTCCCGGCTGCAACATACTCTGCTTCGACCGTGGATAAGGCAATGGAGTTTTGTTTCTTGGAGGACCAAGAAACTAGGGATCTACCTAAGAATTGGCATGTACCGGAGGTACTTTTTCTATCTACTTTGCATCTGACATAATCTGCATCGGAGTATCCAATGATATTGAACTTGGAACCTTTAGGATACCAAAGGCCTGGTTGGGTGTATGAACTAAGTATCGCAAGATTCTTTTTACGGCTATCAAATGACACTCCTTAGGGTTGGCTTGAAATCTTGCACACAAACATACACTCAACATAATATCAGGCCTAGATGCACATAAGTAAAGTAGGGATCCAATCATGGAGCGATATACCTTTTGATCCACAATTGGTCCATCTTCATTGAGATCCAAGTGTCTATTTGTTTCCATGGGAGTCTTTATAGGCTTCGCCTTGTCCATTCCAAACTTCTCGAGTATATCTTGAGTGTACTTGGTTTGTCTTATGAACGTCCCTTCCTTTTGTTGCCTCACTTGGAATCCCAAGAAATATCTCAGTTCTCCCATCATAGACATCTCGCATCTATCTGTAATAATCTTACTAAATTCTTCACAAAAGGATTTGTTAGTTGAATCAAAAATGATGTCATCAACATAAATTTGACAGATAAATAAATCACTGTCAAAGTGCTTGGTAAATAACGTGTAATCAGCTTTGCCAATTTTAAATACATTTTCAATCAAAAAATCTCTAAGGCACTCATACCAAGATCTAGGAGCTTGTTTGAGGCCATAGAGAGCCTTACGCAATTTGAAGACGTGGTCAGGGAACTCTTGATCTTCGAATATGGAGGGTTGCTCCACGTACACCTCCTCCTTAACTGGTCCGTTGAGGAAGGCATTTTTCACATCCATTTGATAGAGCTTGAACTCATGGTGAGTAGCATATGCAAGTAATATTCTAATCAATTCAAACCTAGCTACGGGAGCAAAAGTTTCGTCGAAATCCAAACCTTCAACTTGTGAATACCCTTTGGCCACAAGTCGCGCCTTGTTTCTTGTCACCACCCCGTGTTCGTCTTGCTTGTTGCGAAAGACCCATTTAGTGTTGACGACGTTGAACTTGGGCCTTTCCACAAGTTCCCATAGCTCGTTCCGTTTGAAGTTGATCAATTCTTCTTGCATTGCCACCACCCAATCCGGATCTTTCAATGCATCTTCAACCCTATGTGGTTCCAAAGAGGATACAAACGTGTAATGTTCACAAAGATTAGCAATTTGAGATCTAGTTGTTACTCCCATTTGGATGTCACCGATTATGTTGTCGACGGGGTGATCTCTTTGGACGCATTGGTGTACTCTTGGATGTGGCACTTGTGGTCTTGAATCTTCATGGTCATCTTCTTCTCCCCCTAGATGGTTGCCCTCATTGATTTGTTGGTCACCTTGATCTTCATGAGGTTGATCTTGTGTAGAAGCTCCCCCTTTGATCAATTACCTCCACTTGTGGTTCATCTTCTTCATTTGCAGTTGGAGGTGGCGCTTGGGGTCAAACATCACCCAACACCATTCTTCTCAACGCTTGACATGGAGCTTCTTCTCTATCTAGCACACATTGATCAACTTGCTCTTCTTGAGAGCAATTAGTTTCATCGAATACTATGTCACGTGCTACTTCAACAAGTCCGAAGACCTTGTTGAAGACACGATAGGCGTAAGATTCAAATCATAGCCAATCAAGAAACCTTCATCGGACTTCAAAGCGAACTTTGAAGTCCTAGGCTTCTTGTTCAAGATATAACATTTTGAACCGAACACTCGAAAATAAGAAATATTAGGCTTGTTACCGATGAGTAGTTCATATGACGTTTTCTTGAGTAGACGATGAAGATAGAGTCGATTTATAGAGTGACAAGCGGTCTTGACCGCTTCAGCCCAAAATCGATCTGAAGTCTTGTACCCATCAAGCATTGTCCTTGCCATCTCTATGAGGGTTCAATTCTTCCTTTCGGCTACTCCGTTTTGTTGAGGGGAGTACGATGCTGAAAATTCATGTTTTATGCCTTATTCGTCTATGTAAAACTCTCATTTTCATCCATCATGCATTGCATACATTCATATATGTGTCTAACATTAATTAGCATAAAAGGAACAAGTTTAAAATGAATTAGAAACAAAACCATACTTAAGAATTCTGGGAAGTGCGGACTAGTCCAGTTTCTTTCTGACCTCGATCGGACTTGTCCGTTTTACTGTGGACTAGTCTGTTTTTGCCTCTGGACACTTTTGGACTTGTCCGGTCTTGCGCAGACTAGTCCGCTGTTCCAAATTCATTGAAAAATTCGCTAAGTCCATGGACCTATCCGGACTAGTCTGGTGTTCCAGCAGACTTGTCTGTTTTCCTCTCTGAAGAAAGTCAGACTTGTCTGATTTTAGGCAAGACTTGTCTATTTTTCCCCTCTGGATAAGTTCGGACTTGTCTGATGTCCAGTCCGGACTTGTCTGATTTCTCTCTGGACAACTTCGGACTAGTACGGCCCTTTTCAGACTGTCCGATAAATCGCGACTCCGAGTTGATCTTTTGTTTCACGACTTATTCCTTGGGTTTTACGTTAAGTTGACCCAGGGACGTCGTGCCTAACTCTTTTGGAGCCCATGTGGGACTCTAAACTGGCCTCTACTCACCCCCAAACTCGAAATACATCTAACTCTAGCCTCCACCTCTATATAAACAGCCCCGCCCCTTGGCTTGACATCTATTTGCCACTTTTCCACCACACCCAAACCATAGCTCGTGAATAGCCGCCACCAAGGAGGGAGAAGGAGCTCTAGAGCAAGAAGAAGAAGAGGAGGAAATGAAAGAGGATCAAGATCTCCATCAACTTCGCATTCCTCGTCAACAATTCACTATCATCAAGTTCTTCATCAACCCTAGATCTTCAAGATCCAAGTGTTGCCTCCAAGATCCTTGATTCATTGGAGTTCTAAACATCTGGTATACCTTCTATTCTTTTTTCGTTACATGAATTCAACCCCAAATCTCCAAATTCACGTTGATCTAGAGAAACCCTAATATGTTGTTCTCGCGTAGTGCGGTCTTGTCCGATCCCTAGCGGACTAGTCCGATTTTCTTTGTTAAATTGTGTTGAATTAATTCAAAATTAAATCTAATCACCTCCAAACCTGTATAAACTTGTTAAAAGCTATAAGACCTAGTTAGTGATCATTAAAAGCAACTTATTAACAAGTTCCACCTTGCATTTGCATTAATCATGCATGTCATGTCATATTGAGTAATATTTGTGCACTCTTTGATTGTGTTTCTTGTTTATATGTTTATTGTGCAGATTAGACGGATTTGCGCTAGAGAGTGCTGCGGAGGATCTACAACACCAAGAGTTTGAAGACTTTGACCTGAACAAATCCCAAGAGCAAGACAAGTGTCCTTGAAGCATATTGATCCTGTTTTAAAATAAATGTTTTGTTTGCAAAACTGCATGCTTGTGTCAATTTGGTGGGAATCCTAGGATAGGAAGGAAGTTAACTAGATTTGTTTGACCACCCTTGTCCCTGGAATTTATGGTAGGGAGTCGGAAAGGGCTTTTTACCTTTTTGCTTCGATTAATTAATTGGGATGGGAAAACAACTATACCACTTAACTTAATTATGCATGTATGAGATTGCGATTTACATGAACTGGTTAATTTGATGTGTTAATGGGTGATCTAAGCAAGCTTGGTATGTGGATGGGTTTGATGATATGGTGGTTTGCTTGCTTTAGATCTAAGGACCGGTTCATGCGAGAATAAGCCAGGACTACAGTGCCACCATGAGGCCAAGTATTGGTGTGGTGTATCTGATTAATTAGGGCTTTGCCAGTGCTATTTGGACAATTAAGGATGCTCGGGGAAGGGGTAGTCAGATTGGGTTTGTTGATGATTGGTGGGACTACCCTGGGATCCGAATGGCTCAAGAGGGGGCCCTTGGTTGAAGATGTGCTCTGTAGGAGACATCGCCACCGGTGAAACCTCAGTGGGGTCTAAATAGGCTAGTAATCTCTTTGTAAAGGCTATTTTGTGATCTCTTGGCCATACACCAAAGGAAGTGTAATTGGCATAAGGGAGGTTCTTAGTCGCCGACGGGTGATGAAATCACAAACACGTGGGTAAAGTGGTACAAACTCTGCAGAGTCTAATAAACTATCATGATAGCCGTGCTCTCGGTTAAGAGTGCTTGGATGACCTACATGATTAGAGGGAACTTGGTACTGGGATGGTTTTTGGGATGGTAATGCTTATGGCTGGTTATGAACTGGTTTCTGGCAATGAATATGGTTATTTGTATTGAGAAATTTGGAAATATTGATGATGGATATGGAATATGGACTGGTATTATGATGATTGCATGGTTTATGATGGGTTTATTCACATACATATAATATATTGCTTTTCAAATTTTTTAATGTACTTTTCAACACTTAGCCATTATTATTGTCATCATTTGTTAAGCTACATGTCATACTTTCCACACTTGTTGAGTACGACATGTACTCACCCTTGCAATTCCCCCACCAACAGTTGCAGGTCAGGATTGGGAGTTTAACAGACATAATGCGGAGTTCTAGGCTGTGTCTACCATCAGCTTTGCCTGTGGAGTGTTGGAGCTGCGTTATACCCTATTTGCTTAAGCTTAGTTGCTTAGTGCTTATTTAGTTTATTTCCGCTGCATTAGTTCAAACTTGTCATTAATATTTATTAGAGCTTGTATTAGAGAATATTATGAATTCTGTAATAAAAGTACTTATTTAATATTTTGAGCCATGGTAATTTTCCGTATGTCCTTTTGTGAGTGCACTAGTGTATGTGTTTTGAATGTCCTGGGCACACATATGCATTCACTTGGTTCATTTTCAGAACCAGGTGTCACAAATGGGTATCAGAGCCACAGGTTGACCGTAGGATGCAGCCTAGATAGAAGGACACTTTAGAGCACATAAGAGAACTCAGGAATCGATGTGTTTTTGCTTGGTGTGTTGTTTGCTATATATTGTTGCTTGTGTGCTTAATTGAGCATTTCGAGATGCTTTAGCATTACCATGTCCAACTAGGCTAGTGTAGTTAGTTGCTTAGTTTCATATCCCTTGATGCATATAGTTGGTGACGTTTCTAAATTCTTATCTCTTGCTTTTCTTCAGATGGTGAGGACTCGCAACCATAGGGATGGCAATGATGAGGAGGAGAACAATGGAGCACCTTAGAACAACAATGGACAAGGACCTGCTCAGGGAGCTATCAATATTGAGCAATTTTTGGCTATACAAAACCAGCTCATGCAGATCATGATACGAACTATGGGACAGCTACAGGCTGGTAACATCAACAATCAGCCCCACATGCATCCACCGCCACCCCCACCTCCTCATAACCGGTTGGGAGAATTCAACAGGACTAGGTCGCCGACCTTTGCTCAAGCCGCTGAACCTATGGATGCTGATGATTGGCTCAAGTCCGTGGAGAAGAAGCTCGCTATGGTCCAATGTAGCGACCGGGAGAAGGTTCTATTTGCTTCTCATCAACTGGTTGGAGCAGCTGCCGATTGGTGGGATTCTTATGCAATGCTCATGAGAACTAGGAGAGGATTACATGGGTTGAGTTCAAGGAGAGTTTCCGTTCTCATTATGTGCCAGAAGGAGTTATGATGAAGAGGCAAGAATTTGAGAACTTGAGGCATGGAAGATCGAGCGTTAGGGAATACCTCAACAAATTCACTCAACTCTCAAGATATGCGCCTGAGGATGTGAGTCGGGATAGTCAGAAGCAATATTTGTTCATGAGAGGCCTGAACAATGAGATCCAAGTGCAATTGCTGAATTGTGACTATGCAACTTCCAGAAGCTTGTGGACAAAGCAATTGTTGTGGAGAACAAGGTCCATGAAATGGAGCAAGATAACAAGAGGAAGGCGTCATATCAAGGACATCAACAAGGAAGTAATGTGTGTCCTCGCTTTGCGCCTCCTAATGCGCCATACTACGACTCCCCTGCTCTTGTACAACGCCTTGGATATACACCGTGCCCAACTCAGTTTGTGCAGCAGCGCCCTGTCATGCAAGCACCTAGGCCTCCAATGCCTTATGCACCTCGCGCCAATTTCCCTAGTGCAAATGTTCAAAACCAAGCTCGTCCCAATAATTCTGGTGGAGTTAATAAGTGATATACATATGGATAAGCGGGACACTTTGCGCATCAATGTCCTAAGTCAGGCCTTGGTCAAGGAAGCAATTCACCGAGGCAGAACCCAAGACACAATAGAGGACAACCACAAGGAAACCATGGACAGCAGAATTTTGCTCGTGGCAATGTGAACCATGTCTCTACGGAAAATGCTCAACAAGCGGATGACGTGATCATTGGTATGTTTCTTGCAAACTCCAACTCGGCGACTATGTTATTTGATTCTGGAGCATCACATTCATTCATTGCATCGAAGTATGTTGCCAAGTCTAGTTTGCCTATCTCTCATATGAAGTTTACTCTATTGGTTAAGTCTCCTAGAGGAGAGATGAGGACAAATATAGTATGTCCAAAAGTAAGCCTTAGAATAAGGGGGGTAGACTTCTCTGCCAACCTCATTGTCTTGGATTCCCAAGGATTGGACATTATACTTGGAATGGACTGGTTGAGGAAGCACAATGGAGTTATTGAGTGTGCCACGAAGACGGTGAAGTTGATCAATGAGGAAGGTATCACCGAAGAGTTTGAAGCATCTCAACACCCACCGAAGCAATTGGAGCTGAATCATATGGATGGTATCGCAATTGAGGAGATTCCAGCGGTGTGCGAATTTCTTGATGTGTTTCTAGATGAGTTGCCAGGTATGCCACCTGATCAAGACATCAAGTTTGTTATTGATATAATACCTGGAACTGCACCTATAGCTAAGAGGGCGTATAGGATGCCTCCTAAGGAATTAGTGGAGCTCAAGAAGCAAATGTGACACCTAGTTCTGAAAATGAACCAAGTGAACACATATGTGTGCCCAGGATGTTCAACACACATACATGAGTGCATTCACAAAAGAGTATACAGAAAATTACCACATAACAAGATTAATTAACCAAATTTTATTACACAAACCATATTATCCTCGAATACAAGTTCTAATGAATATTAATGACAAGTTCAACTAATGCAGCGGAAATAAACTAAATAAGCAAACTAGACAGCTAGGAAGCATAAGCGATAGGGTATAGCGTAGCTCCATGCAACACCACAGGCAAAGCTGACGGTAGACACGGCCTAGAACTCCGCACTATCGCCATTAAACTCCCAATCCTGACCTACAACTGTTGGGGGGGGGATTGCAAGAGTGAGTACATGTCGTACTGAGCATGTGTGGAAAGTATGACATGTGGCAAATTCAAATGATGAATATAATAACGGCTGAGTTCTGAAAAGTACATTAAGACATTTGAAAAACAATATATTACATGTATATGAAATAAACCAATCATAAGTCATGTAGTTATCATAATACCAGTCCATATTCCATATCCATCATCATATACCAATATCCATATTCAATACCAGAATTCAATTGATAACCATCCATAACCATAATACCAACCATAACCATCCCAAATCCCAATTTTCCTCTAATCATGTGAGGGTCCAGGTTGCTCATAACTGGGAGCACGACTATCATGATAGTTTTCGATACACTCTGCAGAGGTTGTACCGCTTTACCCACGTGTTTGTGATTTCATCACCTTTCGATGGCTATAGAATCTCAATTATGCCGTCTCACACTTTTGTAGGTGTGTGACCAAGAGATCACAAAATAGCCTTTAAAAAGGGATTACTAGCCTATTTAGATCCCACTGAGGTTTCACGGGTGGCGATGTCTCCATCTGAGCACATCTTCAACCAAGGGCCCCCTCTTGAGACATTCGGATCCCCGGGTAGTCCCACCAATCATCAACAAACCCAATTCCAACTACCCCTTCCCTGAGCATCCTTAATGGTCCAAATAGCACTGGCAAGGCCCTAACTAATCAGCTACGCCACACCCATACTTGGCCTCATGGTGGCACTGTAAATCCTGGATGGTCGCTCCATGAACTAGTCCTTATATCTAAAGCAAGTAAACCACCATACATCCAACCCAATCCACATACCAGGCTTGCTTAGATCACCCATTACCATATCAGATTTAACTAGTTCATATTAACCATAATCTCATTAATGCATTATTAGATGGTATAATAGTTTTCCCATCCCAGATAATTAGGTGAAGCAAAAAGGTAAAAATCCCATCCCAACTCTCTACCATATATTCCAGGTGACAAGGGTGGTTAAACAAAACTAGTAAACTTCCTACCATAGGATTTCCCATCAAATTGACACAAGCATGCAGTTTTGCAAACAAAATATTTATTCCAAAATAGGATCAATATGCTTCAAGGACACTTGCCTTGCTCTTGGGATTGATTCAAGTCAAAGTCTTCAAACTCTTGGTGCTGTAGATCCTCCGCGGCACTTTCTAGCGCAAATCCGTCAAATCCGCACAATATCCATACAAGTCAAGAAACACAATCAAAGAGTGCACAAGTATTACTCAAGATGACATGACATGCATGATTAATGCAAATGCAAGATAGAACTTGTTAATAGATTGCTTTTAATGATCACTAACTAGTTCTAATATATTTTAACAAGTTTATACAAGTTTGGATTTGATTAGATCAAATTTTAGAATTAATTTGACACAATTTAACCAGGAAAATCAGACTAGTCCGCTAGGGACCGGACAAGTCCGCACTTTGCGAGATCAGCAGATTAGGATGTTCTAGATCGACGTGAATTTGGAGACATGGGGTTGATTTCACGTAAGAAAAATAGAATAGAAGGTATACCAGGTGTTTAGAACTCCAATGAGAAACTTGGAGGTAGCATTGGATCTCGATGATCTAGGGTTGGTGATGAACTTGGAGATGAATTGGTGATGAAGAATGAAACTTGATGGAGATCTTGATCCTCTTTTGTTTCCTCCTTATCTTCTTCTTTCTTGGGATCCCCTCCTCCCTCCTTGATGGTGGCTCTCCACGAACTAGGGTTTGGGTGGGGTGGTAATGTGGCAAATAGATGTGAAGCCAAGGGGTGGGGTTGTTTATATAGAGGTGGAGGCTAGGGTTAGATGGATTCCGAGTTTGAGAGGAGTAGAGGACAGTTTAGAGTGCCTCATGGGCTCTAAAAGAGTTAGGCACGACGTCTCTAGGCCCACTTAACATGAAACCCAAGAAACAAGTCGTGAAACAAAAGATCAACTCGGAGTCGCAAAATATAGGACAAGTCCAAAACGGGTCGTACTAGTCCAATGTTAGTAAGAAAGAAACCGGACAACTCTGGCAAAAGATCAGACAAGTCCGACTTTAGTCAGAGAGGAAAACGGACAAGTCTGTTGGAACACCGGACTAGTCCGGACAAGTCCAGGGACTTAGCAAATTTTCAAGGATTCTTGGAACACCAGACTAGTCCGCATAAGACCGGACAAGTCCAGAAGTTTCCAGAGGCAAAAACGGACTAGTCCGCAACAAATATGAACAAGTCTGCAAAAAATGGACAAGTTCAATCTAGGTTAGAGAGAAATCGGACTAGTCCTCACAAAAATCAGACTAGTCCGCACTTTCCAGAATTTTAAGTGCGGTTTTGTTCCAAATCAATTTTAAACTCATTCCTCTTTATGTGGATTAATGTTAAACATGTATATGAATGTATGTAGGGCATGATGCATGAAAATGAGGGTGTTACAAACCTACCCCCCTTAAAATGAATCTCGCCCTCGAGATTCGACGCGGAAGAGAAGAGATAGGGAAATTCCTTCTTGAGATCATCCTCCAATTCCCACGTTGCTTCTTTTTCTGTGTGGTGATTCCATTGAACTTTACACCATCTAATAACCTTGTTCCTTGTGACCCTCTCCTTGGTTTCCAAGATTTTGACTGGTGGCATAAGTCAAATCTGCCCCTAATTCCAATCCTTCCATTGGCATTTGTTCTTCTGGTAATCTCAAGCACTTCTTGGGCTGGGAAACATGAAAGATGTCATGAACGTCTGAAAGATGAGCTGACATCTCCAACTTATATGCTACTTCTCCTCTTTTGTCCAAAATCTTGAATGGTCCGATATAGCGAGGTGCTAGCTTGCCTCATATGTTAAACCTCTTATGACCCCTCATCGGTGACACCTTAAAGTAAACGTAGTCTCCCATTTCAAAGGCTAATTTCCTTCTCCTATTGTCCGCATAGCCTTTTTGTCTTGATTGGGCAGCCCTCAAGTTTTCACGAATTATTTGGACTTGCTTTTCGGCTTCTTGCAACACATACGGACCAAATACTTGAGTTTCTCCTGCCTCATTCCAAAATATAGGTGTCCTACACTAGCTTCCATAAAGCGCTTCATATGGTGACATTTTCAAGCTTGCTTGGTAACTATTGTTGTATGAAAATTCTGCATATGGCAAGCTCTTGTCCCAACTTTTCCCATGCTTTAAAGCACAAGCTCTTAACATGTCCTCTAAAATCTGATTGGTCCTCTCGGTTTGTCCATCCGTTTGAGGGTGATATGCTGAACAAAAATTCAACCTCGTTCCCAAAGCTTCATGTAATTTTTGCCAAAACCTTGAAGTGAACTGTGAACCTCTATCCGAGACTATCTTTTTCGGAACTCCATGCAAACATACTATTCTTCCCACGTATAGTTCTGCCAATTTCTCTCCATTACAGGTGGTCTTGACGGGAATAAAGTGGGCTGACTTAGTTAACCGATCCACAATTACCCAAATTGAGTCGTAACCGGACTGAGTACGTGGTAAACAAACTATGAAGTCCATACCGATCTCTTCCCACTTCCACTCCGGGATATTCAATGGTTGCAATAATCCAGCTGGCCTTTGATGTTCTGCCTTGATCCGTTGACACACATCACACAATGCTACATATTCAGCTATGTCTTTTTTCATGCTATCCCACCGATAGCAAGTCTTCAAGTCTTTGTACATCTTCTTACAACCAGGGTGAATTGAGTATGGTGAGTCATGTGCCTCTTTTATTATTGTCTCCCAAATATGCTTCACATTAGGGTCGACAATCCTTTTTTCCCAGCCATAAGGTACCATGTTCATCCTCATCGAATCTGAATTATCTCCCCTCTTGAGTCCATTCCTTGATTTCTTGAATTTCCTCATCCTTAGTTTGACCTTCCCGAATTTCTTGCTCCAATGTTGGGTTTAACTCCATCATCTCCATCTCATTTACAAATCCAAGATTCAACCGTTCAAACTCCTTACATAACTCGGATGGTAACTCTCAAACTGTGAGTTGATGACTTACTCCTTTTCTACTTAAAGCATCAGCCACTACATTGGCTTATCCCAGATGATAGTTGATCCCCAAATCATAATCTTTGATGAGCTCCAACCATCTCTATTGCCTCAAATTCAGATCAGTTTGTGTGAAAATATACTTAAGACTCTGTGATCTGTATAAATTCACACCTATGTCCAAGGATGTAGTGTATCCAAATTTTCAATGTGTGTATCACGGCTGCAAGTTTCAAATCATGCTTTTGGATAATTCTGTTCATGTTTCTTCAATTGCCTCGATGCATATGCAACCACTTGACCTTCTTGCATAAGCACGCATCCAAGTCCTTATCTCGATGCGTCACAATAAATATCAAAACTCTTGCTTACATCCGGCAATATCAAAACTGGGGCTGTTTTTAACCTCTTCTTCAACTCCTCAAAACTTTCTTGACAAGCTTGAGTCCATTGGAAAGCCTTTCCCTTCATTAGCAATTCTGTCATTGGTTTGGCTATCTTGGAAAAGTCCTTGATGAATCGATAGTAATATCCATTCATTCCAAGAAAACTCCTTATTTCCTTTACGTTTTGCAGGGGTTCCCATTTCAACACATCCCTCACCTTTCCTGGGTCAACCGATACTCCTCCTCCTGAGATTATATGACCCAAAAACGACACCTCTTTCAACCAAAACTGACACTTGTTGAACTTGGCATACAATTGATGCTCCTTCAATTTCTGCAACGTAAGCCTCAAGTGTTCCTCATGCTCCTTCTCATCCTTCGAGTAGATCATAATATCATCAATAAACACCACAACAAACTTATCCAAATACTCCATGAAGACCTTATTCATGAGGTACATAAAGTATGCAGGTGCATTGGTCAATCCAAAGGACATCACAGTGTACTCATAAGATCCATACCGCGTCCTAAAAGCTGTCTTGGGTATGTCCGATGGTCTAATCTTCATTTGAAAGTATCCAGACCTCAAATCAATCTTAGAGAAGACACAATCACCCTTCATCCGATCAAACAAGTCTTCTGTGCGTGGCAAGCTGTACTTGTTCTTGATGGTCACCTCATTGGGAGCTCGGTAATCTACGCACATCCTTTGCGACCCATCCTTCTTTTCCACAAACAGCACGGGCGCTCCCCAAGGTGAAGAACTGGGGCGGATAAAACCTTTCTCTAGTTGATCTTGAATATGCTTCTTGAGCTCTGCTAATTCCATAGGAGGCATCCTATACGGCCTCTTAGCTATAGGTGTAGTCCCAGGTATTAAATCAATAACAAAATCAATGTCTCAATCGGGTGGCATACCTAGCAACTCATCTGGGAACACGTCCAAAAATTCACATACCACCGAGATCTCCTCAATTGTAGTACCATCCTTGTGATTCAGCTCCAATTACCTCAGTGCATGTTGAGTTGCTTCAAATTCTACGGTGATCCCCTCCTTGTTGGTCAACTTCACAGTCTTTGTAGCACATTCGATAACTTCATTGTGCTTCCTCAACCAGTCCATACCAAGTATAATGTCCAATCCTTGAGAATCCAAAACAATGAGGTTGGCGGAGAAGTCTGCCCCCATTCTAAGGCTTACTTTTGGACATACTATATTTGTCCTCATTTCTCCTCCAAGAGACTTAACCAATAGAGTAAACATCATATGAGAGATAGGCAAACTATACTTGGCAACATACTTTGATGCAATGAATGAATGCGATGCTCCAGAATCAAATAACATAGTCGCAGGGTTGGAGTTCGTGAGAAACATACTAATGACCACGTCATCTGCTTGTTGAGCATCTTCCGTAGAGACATGGTTCACGTTGCCACAAGCAAAATTCTGCTGTCCACAACTTCCTTGCGGTTGTCCTCCATTGGGTCTTGGGTTTTGCCTTGGCGCATTGCTTCCTTGACCAAGGCCTGACTTAGGACATTGATGTGCAAAGTGTCCAGCTTCTCCACATGTATAGCACTTCTTAAATCCACCAGAATTTGGACGAACTTGATTCTGAATGTTTGCACCAGGAAAGTTGGCTGGAGGTGCATAGGGCATTAGAGGCCTAGGTGCTTGTATGACAGGGCCCTGCTACACAAACTGAGTTGGGCGCGGTGCATATCCGGGGCGATGAGCAGGTGCAGAGGAGCCGAAATAAGGCACATTAGGTGGTGCAAAGTGAGGGCGCACATTATTTCCTTGCGGTTGTCCTTGATATGGCGCCTTCCTCTTGTTGTCTTGTTCCATCTTACGGACCTTGTTCTCAACCACAATTGCTTTGTCCACAAGCTTCTGAAAGTTGGCATAATCACAGTTGAGTAGTTGCACTTGGATTTCACTGTTCAAGGCCCTCATGAACAAGTATTGTTTCCGGCTGTCCCGGCTCACATCTCAGGCGCATACCTTGAGAGTTGAGTGAATTTATTAAGATATTCACCCACACTCGATCTTCCTTGCCTCAAGTTCTCAAATTCTTGCCTCTTCAAGATCATAACTCCCTCGGGCACGTAATGAGAACGGAAGTTCTCCTTGAATTCCGCCCAAGTGATCCTCTCTTGATTCTCATGAGCATTGCAATAAGCATCCCACCAATCCGCAACTGCTCCAACTAGTTGATGACAAGCGAAAAGCACTTTCTCCCAGTCACTGCATTGGACAATAGCTAGCTTCTTCTCCACGGACCTGATCCAATCATCCGCATCCATAGGATCAGCAGCTTGAGCAAAGGTTGGCGGCCTAGTCCACATAAACTCACCCAACCTGTTATGAGGAGGTGAGGGTGGCAGTGGAGGCATGTGGGGCTGATTGTTGATGTTACCGGCCTGCAGCTGTCCTATAGTATCATGGTCTACGTGAGCTAGTTTTGCATTGCCAATAGCTACTCAATGTTGATAGCTCTTTGAGCAGGTCCTTGTCCACGGTGATTTTGAGGTGCTCCATTGTTCTCCTCCTCATCATTGCCACCCCTCTAATTGCGAGTTCTCACCATCTGAAGAAAAGCAATAGGTAAGAATTGGAAAACGTCCCCAACTATATGCATCAAGGGATATGCAACTAGACAACTAACTAGCCTACATGGACATGGCAATGCTAAAGAATTCCAAAATCCTCTATTAAGCACACAAGCAACAAATATATATAGCAAGCAGCACACCAAGCAAGAAAACATCAATTCCTCAGTGTTTCTATGTGCTCTAAAGTGTCCATTCTATCTAGGCTGCGTCCTACGGTCAACCTGTGGCTCTGATACCAATCTGTGACACCCGATTTCGAAAATGAACCAAGTGAACGCATATTTGTACCCAGGATATTCAACACACATACACGAGTGTATTCACAAAAGATTATACAGAAAATTACCATAGAACAAGATTAATTAACCAAATTTTATTACACAAACCATATTATCCTCGAATACAAGTTCTAATGAATATTAATAACAAGTTTAACTAATGCAGCGGAAATAAACTAAATAAGCAAACTAAATAGCTAGGCAGCATAAGAGATAGGGTATAATGCAGCTCCATGCAACACCACAAGCAAAGATGACTGTAGACACGGCCTAAAACTCCGCATTATCACCATTAAACTCCCAATCCTGACCTGCAACTGTTGTGGGGGGGGGGGGGGGGGAATTGCAAGAGTGAGTACATGTCGTACTGAGCAAGTGTGGAAAGTATGACATGTGGCTGATTCAAATGACGAACATAATAATTGTTGAGTGCTGAAAAGTACATTAAGACATTTGAAAAACAATATATTACATGTATATGAAATAAACCAATCATAAGCCATGTAGTTATCATAATACCGGTCCATATTCCATATCCATCATCATATACCAATATCCATATTCAATACCAGAATTCAATTCACAACCATCCATAACCATAATACCAACCATAACCATCCCAAATCCCAATTTTCCTCTAATCATGTGAGGGTCCAGGTTGCTCATAACCGGGAGCACGACTATCATGATAATTTTAGACACACTCTTCAGAGGTTGTACCACTTTACCCACGTGTTTGTGATTTCATCACCTTTCGATGACTATAGAATCTCAATTATGTCGTCTCACACTTCTGTAGGTGTGTGGCTAAGAGATATCAAAATAGCCTTTACAAAGGGATTACTAGCCTATTTAGACCCCCACTGAGGTTTCACCGGTGGTGATGTCTCCAACTGAGCACATCTTCAACCAAGGGCCCCCTCTTGAGCCATTCAGATCCCAGGGTAGTCCCACCAATCATCAACAAACCCAATTCCGACTACCCCTTCCCTGAGCATCCTTAATGGTCTAAATAGCACTGGCAAAGCCCTAATTAATCAGCTACGTCGCACCCATACTTGGCCTCGTGGTGACACTGTAAATCCTGGATGGTCGTTCCACAAATCGGTCCTTTGATCTAAAGCAAGTAAACCACCATACATCCAACCCATCCACATACCAGGCTTGCTTAGATCACCCATTACCATATCAGTGTTAACCATTTCATATTAACCATAATCTCATTAATGCATTATTCGATGGTATAATAGTTTTCCCGTCCAAGATAATTAGGTGAAGTAAAAAGGTAAAAATCTCATCCCGACTCTCTACCATATATTCCAGGTGACAAGGGTGGTTAAAAAAATAGTAATCTTCCTACTATAGGATTTCCCATCAAATTGACACAAGCATGCAGTTTTGCAAACAAAACATTTATTTCAAAACGGGATCAATATGCTTCAAGGACACTTGCCTTGCTCTTGGGATTGATTCGAGTCAAAGCCTTCAAACTCTTGTGCTGTAGATCCTCCGCAGCACTTTCTAACACAAATCCGTCTAATTTGCAGAATAACCATACAAGTAGTGAAACACAATTAAAGAGTGCACAAATATTACTCAAGATGACATGAAATGCATGATTAATGCAAATGCAAGGTAGAACTTGTTAATAGATTGCTTTTAATGATCACTAACTAGTTCTAATATCTTTTAACAAGTTTATACATGTTTGGATTTGATTAGATCAGATTTTAGAATTATTTTGACACAATTTAACCAGGAATATCGGACTAGTCCGCTAGGGACCAAAGAAGTCCGCACTTTGCGAGATCACCAGATTAGGGTTTTCTAGATCGACATGAATTTGGAGGCTTGGGGTTGATTTCGCGTAAGAAAAAGAGAATAGAAGGTATACCAGGTGTTTAGAACTCCAATGAATCAAGAAACTTGAAGGTAGCACCTGGATCTTGATGATCTAGGGTTGGTGACAAACTTGGAGATGAATTGGTGATGAAGAACGAAACTTGATGGAGATCTTGAACCTCTTTCGTTTCCTCCTCTTCTTCTTGCTTGCTTGGGATCTCCTCCTCCCTCCTTGATGGTGGCTCTCCATGAACTAGGGTTTGGGTGGGGTGGAAAAATGGCAAATAGATGTCAAGCCAAGGGGTGGGGTTGTTTATATAGAGGTGGAGGCTAGGGTTAGATGGATTCCGAGTTTGAGAGGAGTAGAGGCCAGTTTAAAGTCCCTCATGGGCTCTAAAAGAGTTAGGCATGACGTCCCAAGGCCCACTTAACGTGAAACCCAAGAAACAAGTTGTGAAACAAAAGATCAACTCGGAGTCATGAAATATCGGACAAGTCCGAAACGGGCCAGACTAGTCTGATGTTAGTCAGAAAGAAATCGGACAACTCTGGCAAAAAATCGGACAATTTTGACTTTAGTCAGAGAGGAAAACGGACAATTCCGCTGGAACATCAGACTAGTCCGGACAAGTCCAGGGACAAATTTTCAAGGATTCTTGGAACACTGGACTAGTCCGCATAAGACCAAGTCTGAAAGTGTCCAGAGGAAAAAAACGGACTAGTCCGCAGCAAAAACGGACAAGTCCGAGGGAGGTCAGAGACAATCGGACTAGTCCTCACCAAAATCGGACTAGTCCGCACTTTCCAAAATTTTAAGTGCGGTTTTGTTCCAAATCAGTTTTAAACTCATTCCTCTTTATCTGGATTAATGTTAAATATGTATATGAATATATGTAGGTCATGATGCATGAAAATGAGGGTGTTACAGCAGATTCAAGAGCAACTAGAGAAGTGTTTTATTTGCCCCAGTTCTCCACCTTGAGGAGCGCCAGTTCTGTTTGTGGACAAGAAGGATGGGTCGCAAAGGATGTGCGTGGATTACCGAGCTCTCAATGAAGTGACAATAAAGAACAAGTACACCTTGCCATGCATAGACGACTTGTTTTATCAGATGAAGGGTGCTTGTGCTTTCTCCAAGATTGATTCGAGGTCGGAATACTTTTAAATGAAGATTAGACCATCGTACATACCCAAGAAAGCTTTTAGGACACGGTATGGATCATATGAGTACAGCGTGATGTCCTTTGGATTGACCAATGTGCCTGCCTACTTTATGTACCTCATGAATAAGGTCTTTATGGAGTAGTTGGATAAGTTTGTCGTGGTGTTCATTGATGACATTATGATCTACTCGAAGGATGAGAAGGAACATGAGGGACACTTGAGGCTTACATTGCAGAAATTGAGGGAACATCAATTGTACGCCAAGTTCAACAAGTGTCAGTTTTGGTTGAGAGAAGTATCATTTTTGGGTCATATCATTTCAGGAGGAGGAGTATCGGTTGACCTCAGAAAGGTGAGAGATGTGCTAAAATGGAAGCCACCGCAGAATGTCAAGGAAATAAGAAGTTTTGTTGGTATGGATGGATACAACCGTTGATTCATCAAGGACTTTCCAAGATAGAAAAGCTAATGACGGAATTGCTAGTGAAGGGAAAGGCTTTCTGATAGACTGAAGCTTGTCAAAACAGTTTTGAGGAGCTAAATAAGAGGTTAACTATAGACCCAGTTTTGGTTTTGCCGGATGTAAGCAAAAGCTTCGATATTTATTGTGATGCATCGAGACAAGGACTCGGATGTGTATTAATGCAAGAAGGTCAAGTGGTCGCCTACACATCAAGACAATTGAAGAAACATGAGCAGAATTACCCAACACATGATTTGGAACTTGCAGCGGTGGTACGTGCATTGAAAATTTGGAGACACTACATCCTTGGACATGAAACAAACGGATCTGAATTTGAGGCAACAAAGATGGTTGGAGCTCATCAAAGATTATGATTTGGGAATCAATTATCACCCGAGAAAAGCCAATGTAGTGGCCAATGCCTTGAGTAGAAAAGGAGTAAGTCATCAACTCACAGTTCGAGAATTACCATTATGTAATGAGTTTGAACGGTTGAATCTCGGATTTGTGAATAAGATGGGGATGATGGAGTTAAATACGACCATGGAGCAAGAAATTTGAGAGGGTCAAACAAAGGACGAGGAAATCCAAGAAATCAAGGAAAGGACCCAAGAGGGAAGGGAATTCAGATTTGATGAGGACAAACATGGCACTCTATGGCTTGGAAAAGGGATTGTCGTGCCTAATGTGAAGCATATTTGGGAGACAATATTAAGAGAGGCACATGACTCGCCATACTCGATTCACTCTGGTTGTACAAAGATGTATAAGGACTTGAAAACCTGCTATTGGTGGGCTAGCATGAAGAAGGACATAGCTGAATATATAGCATTGTGTGATGTGTGCCAACGAGTCAAGGCGGAACACCAAAGGCCCGCTGGATTATTACAGCCATTGAAGATCACGGAATGGAAGTGGGAAGAGATCGGTATGGACTTTATAGTTGGATTGTCACGTACACAGTCCGGATATGACTCAATCTGGGTAATTGTGGATCGATTGACCAAATCATCTCATTTTGTTCCTGTCAAGACCACCTATACCACCGCGAAGCTAGCAGAATCGTATATGGAGCACATTGTGTGTCGACACAGAGTACCAAAGAAGATAATATTGGATAGAGGTTCTCAATTTACCTCCAGATTTTGGCATAAATTGCACGAAGCATTGGGAACAAGGTTGAATTTTAGCTCAGCATATCACCCACAAACGGATGGACAAACCGAGAGGACCAATCAGATTTTAGAGGATATGTTAAGAGATTGTGCTTTGAAGCATGGGAAAAGTTGGGACAAAAGCTTGCCATATGCAGAATTCTCATACAATAATAGTTACCAAGCAAGTTTGAAGATGTCACCATATGAGGCACTATACGGAAGGAAGTGTAGGACACCCTTGTTTTGGAGTCAGACAGGGGAGAATCAAGTATTTGGACCCGATGTGTTGCAAGAAGCTGAGAAACAAGTTCAGATTATTCGGGAGAACTTGAGGGTCGCTCAATCAAGGCAAAAAGGCTATGCGAGCAATAGGAGGAGAAAACTAGTCTTTGAAGTGGGAGACTTCATTTAGCTTAAGGTGTCACCAATGAGAGATCATAAGAGGTTTAACATAAGAGGCAAGCTAGCACCTCGATATATTGGACCATTCAAGATTTTGGACATTAGAGGAGAAGTAGCATATAAGTTGGAGATGCCAGCTCATCTTTTAGATGTCCATGATGTGTTTCATGTTTCCTAGCTCAAGAAGTGCTTGAGAGTACCAGAAGAACAAGTGCTAATGGAAGAATTAGAACTAGAGGAAGATTTGACTTATTCTGAGCAACCGGTCAAGATCTTGGAAACCAAGGAGAGGGTCACAAGAAACAAGGTCATCAGATGGTGTAAAGTTCAATGGAAGCATCACACAGAATCAGAGGCAACATGGGAGTTGGAGGATGATCTCAAGAAGGAATTTTCTTCTCTCTTCTCTTCCGCGTTGAATCTCGAGGGCGAGATTCATTTTAAGGGGGGTAGATTTGTAACACCCTCATTTTCATCCATCATGCATTGCATACATTCATATATGTGTCTAACATTAATCGACATAAAAAGGAACAAGTTTAAAATGAATTAGAAACAAAACCGCACTTAAGAATTCTCGGAAGTGCGGACTAGTCCGATTTCTTTCTGACCTCGATCGGACTTGTCCGTTTTTCTGCGGACTAGTCTGTTTTTGCCTCTGGACACTTTTGAACTTGTCCTGTATTGTGCGGACTAGTCCGGTGTTCCAAAATCTTTGAAAAATTTGCTAAGTCCATGGACCTGTCCGAACTAGTCTGATGTTCCAGCAGACTTGTCCATTTTCCTCTTTGACTAAAGTTTGGACTTGTTCGATTTTAGGCCAGACTTGTCTGTTTTTCCCCTCTGGATAAGTTCGAACTTGTCTGATGTCCAGTCCAGACATGTCTGATTTCTCTTTGGACAACTTTGGACTACTCCGGCCCTTTTCAGACTTGTCCGATAAATCGCGATGATCTTTTGTTTCACGACTTATTCCTTGGGTTTTACGTTAAGTGGGCCTAGGGACGTCATGCCTAACTCTTTTAGAGCCCATGTGGGACTCTAAACGGGCCTCTACTCACACCCAAACTCGAAATCCATCGAACCCTAGCCTGCACCTCTATATAAACAACCCCACCCCTTGGCTTGACATCTATTTGCCACTTTTCCACCACAACCAAACCCTAGCTCGTGAATAGCCGCCACCAAGGAGGTAGAAGGAGATCTAGAGCAAAAAGAAGAAGAGGAGGAAACGAAAGAGGATCAAGATCTCCATCAACTTCACATTCCTCGTCAACAATTCACCATCAAGTTCTTCATCAACCCTAGATCTTCAAGATCCAGGTGTTGCCTGCAAGATCCTTGATTCATTGCAGTTCTAAACACCTGGTATACCTTCTATTCTATTTTCCTTACGTGAATTCAACCCCAAATCTCTAAATTCATGTCGATATAGAAAATCCTAATCTGATGTTCTCGCATAGTGCAGACTTGCCCAGTCCCTAGCGGACTAGTCCGATTTTCCTGATTAAATTATGTTGAATTAATTTCAAAATTAAATCTAATCACCTCCAAACCTGTATAAACTTGTTAAAAGCTATTAGACATAGTTAGTGATCATTAAAAGCAACTTATTAACAAGTTCCACCTTGCATTTGCATTAATCATACATGTCATGTCATATTGAGTAATATTTGTGCACTCTTTGATTGTGTTTCTTGTTTGTATGTTTATGGTGCGGATTAGACGGATTTGCGCTATAGAGTGCCGTGGAGGATCTACAACACCAAGAGTTTGAAGACTTTGACCCGAACCAATCCCAAGAGCAAGGCAAGTGTCCTTGAAGCATATTGATCCTTTTTTAAAATAAATGTTTTGTTGCAAAACTACATGCTTGTGTCAATTTGATGGGAATCCTACGATAGGAAGTTTACTAGATTTGTTTGACCACCCTTTTCACCTGGAATTTATGGTAGCGAGTCGGGAAGGGATTTTTACTTTTTTGCTTCGCTTACTTAATTGGGATGGGAAAACAACTATACCACTTAACGTAATTATTCATTTATGATATTATGATTTACATGATGTGGTTAATCTGATGTGGTAATGGGTGATCTAAGCAAGCTTGGTATGTGGATGGGTTGGATGATATGGTGGTTTGCTTCCTTTAGATCTAAGGACCGGTTCATGCGAGAATAAGCCAGGACTACAGTGCCACCACAAGGCTAAGTATGGGTGCGGCGTAGCTGATTAATTAGGGCTTTGCCAGTGCTATTTGGACCATTAAGGATGCTTGAGGAAGGGGTAGTAGAATTAAGTTTGTTGATGATTGGTGGGACTACCCTGGGATCTGAATGGCTCAAGAGGGGGCCCTTGGTTGCAGATGTGCTCTATAGGAGACATGGCCACCGGTGAAACCTAAGTGGGGTCTAAATATGCTAGTAATCCCTTTGTAAAGGCTATTTTGTGATCTCTTGGCCATACACCAAAGGAAGTGTAATTGGCATAAGGGAGGTTCTTAGTCGCCGACGGGTGATGAAATCACAAACACGTGGGTAAAGTGGTACAAACTCTGCAGAGTCTAATAAACTATCATGATAGTTGTGCTTCTGGTTAAGAGCGCCTGGATGACCTACATGATTAGAGGGAACTTGGTACTGGGATGGTTTTTGGGATGGTAGTGGTTATGGTTGGTTATGAACTAGTTTCTGGCAATGAATAGGCTTATTGGTATTGAGAAATCTGGAATTATTGATGATGGATATGGAATATGGACTGGTATTATGACTATTACATGGTTTATGATGGGTTTATTCACATACATATAATATATTGCTTGTCAAATGTTTTAATGTACTTTTCAGCACTTAGCCATTATTATTGTCGTCATTTGTTAAGCTACATGTCATACTTTCCACACTTGCTGAGTACGACATGTACTCACCCTTGCAATTCTTCCACCATCAGTTGCAGGTCAGGAATGGGAGTTTAACGGTGATAATGCGAAGTTCTAGGCCGTGTTTACCGTCAGCTTTTCCTGTGGAGTGTTGGAGCTGCGTTATACCCTATTTGCTTAAGCTTAGTTCAAACTTGTCATTAATATTCATTAGAGCTTGTATTAGAGAATATTATGAATTCTGTAATAAAAGTACTTATTTAATATTTTGAGCCATGGTAATTTTCTTTATATCCTTTTGTGAGTGCACTCGTGTATGTGTGTTGAATGTCCTGGGCACACATATGCGCTCATTTGGTTCATTTTCGGAACAGGGTGTCACAGTCTAGGTACTCCTCAACTTGGGTGTTCTTGAACTCCGTGACATTATCACTTCGTATGTTCTTGATCTTCAATGAGAACTCATTTTGGGCGCGCTTGAGAAATTCTTGAGGGTTCCTTGAGTTTTTGTCTTATCATGCAAAAAGAAAACCCACGCGAAGCGCGAAAAAGCATCAACAATTACTAAACCGTATTTGTTACCGCCGATGCTTATGTAAGCAATTGGACCAAATAGATCCATGTGAAGTAGCTCGAGCGGTCTTGTCATTGTCATGACGTTCTTTGCAGTATGGGGTGCTCCTACTTGCTTCCCGGCTTGGCACACGCTACAAGGCCCGTCTTTCTCAAAAACAACATCCTTCAAACCATAGATGTGATCGCCCTTGAGGAGTTTTTGAAGATTCCTCATACCAACATGTGCTAGCCGTCTATGCCACAGCCAACCCATGTTGGTCTTTGCAATCAAGCATGTGTCAAGTTCAGCTTTATCTTTGTTGAAGTCAACAAGATAAAGCTTTCCCTTTAACACACTCTTGAATGCAACCGAGTCTCACTCCTTCTAGAGACGGTCACACCCTCATTAGTGAACAAGCAATTATAACCCTTGTCACATAATTGAGATATGGACAATAGGTTATAATATAAGGAATCGACATGTAAAATAGGAGAAATAGTGTGTTGAGATGATATTGCAATTTTACCGGTACCGAGCACCCTTCCTTGACTGTTGTCTCCAAAACAGATGCCTTGGCTTAGATCTTCATTTACTTCATACTCAACGAACATCCTTCTTTCTCTGGTTATGTGATTGGTGCATCCACAGTCCAGCACCCATTTTGCTCCATCGGAGGAGTAGGCCTGCAAAAAAAAAATTACGCCTTGGTTTTAGGTACCCAAGCTTGCTTGGGTCATTTGAGGTTAGTTACAAGTGATTTGGGCACCCACACATGAGACTTGGTGTTCCCATGGAGTGGCCCAACATATTTAGCATAAGATCTACCAAAATTACTTTTCATGAGAACATATGATGCATCAAAAGTTCCAAACAATAGTTGTTGTTCATATGTGTTAACATGTTTGGACTTATAGACATTATTAGGCTTTCTAGCTTGAGAGGAGTTTCCCTTACAAAAGCAATGCGCTCCATGTTATTCTTGTGGCTTCTAGCATTTTGCTTTTCACAATAAGAATACCCAATGCCATATTTGACATTAGGAGGTCTTGTGGCCAAGTATGCACTCCGTGCATACTTGATCTTCTCCTTGTCAAATATGCCACTACGGGAAGGATGCTTGTCCTTTGTCAAGTTCGACTTATCCTTCAAGTTAGTGTCAATTTTAGCACATGCACAAGTAATAGTAGTTTTAGATTTTAAGTGTTGAAAGGTGAGATTGAAGAGTATGAAGGGTCACTTTGCTTGAGTGACTCAACTTGTACCTCAAGGATCTTGTTAACTTTGGTTAAGTTAGCAAGTTCATCCTTGATGATTACATTTGAGTCGCTTAACTTCAAGCAAGCTTCCTTGCTTGAAGCTAACTCAAGCTCTAGTGACCTGCTTCACTCCCTTTCAAGTTTAAGGAGCTTTTTGATCTTAAGATACTCCTCTTTTTGAAGGATGATCATATCTTCTTGACGATCAACAACCTCCTCCTTATCAATGAGTTTATCCATCAAGAATTTCATTTTTGCAGTAGTTTTCTTATCTAAGCCAACAGGCATATCTTCATTATCACTATAAGCATCACTATCGCTATAGTAAGAATGCGAGGAGGAAGATTTTGTTTTCACCTTTCTTTTACCTTCCTTCACCAGTAGACATGTGTTGTTGTCCTTTCTTGCGCCAATAGTTGGAAAGAGGGTAGATTTCTTGGTTGTCTTCTTGGCTATGCTAGCCATCTCCTCTTCCTCTTCGGATGAGGACTCATCATTGGAGACCCACTCCTTTCCTAGGTGCGCCTCTCCGATTTGCCTTTTCTTCTTGAACATCTTCTTGGGTTGAGGTTTTGTATCCTTGGTCTTCTTCTTGTTTTCTTCATGAGGACAATCAACTATAAAGTGGTCGTATTCACCACAGTTATAGCAAGCGCGCCTCAACATAGGTCTTGATTTGTCTTTGTGTCTTCCTTCATTTGATTTACCACCTTGTCTTCTTTTCATCATCTTTTTGAATTTCTTCATAAAGAGGATCATATCCTCTTCATCTATATCGCTGCTTTCGTGGTCGTTGTCCTCTTCTTGTTGAGCTTCTCGAGCTTCTTTTGACATGGGCTTTCAAGTGGACTTCAACGCAACTCCTTTCTTCTTTGCCGAGGTGAGGTCGGCAATCTATTTTACATGTTTTGCTTGTTTTTCCATCATATCAAAATTGATAATCTGTCCAAGCAATTCATCTGGGGTCATTTTCTTGTACCCGGGGATTTCTCTAATCATTGAACATAAAGTCACATTGCGTGGCTTGAAGGCTCTGAGAATTAGCTTCACCACCTCGTGATCGTTCCACTTTTTGCTTCCATAGGCTCAAACTTTATTAATGAGAGTCTTCAACCGATTGTACATGTCTTGCGGAGACTCGTCTTCTTCTATGGTGAATCTTTATCTTTCCTTTAGATAGGGCCTTCTTCTCCTATTGTCCGCATAGCCTTTTCGCCTTGATTGAGCGGCCCTCAAGTTTTCGCAAATTACCTAAACTTGTTTTTTAGCTTCTTGCAACACATCCAGTCCAAATACTTGATTCTCCCCTTTCTCACTCCTGAACAAAGGTGTCTTACACTTCCTTCCATAAAGTGTTTCATAAGGTGACATTTTCAAACTTGCTTGGTAACTATTGTTGTATGAAAATTCTGCATATGGCAAGCTCTTGTCCCAACTTTTCCCATGCTTCAAAGCACAAGCTCTTAACATATCCTCTAAAATTTGGTTGGTCCTCTCAGTCTGTCCATCCGTTTGAGGGTGATATGCTGAACTGAAATTCAACCTTGTTTTCAATGCTTCATGCAACTTTTGCCAAAACCTGGAGGTAAACTGAGAACCTCTATTCGAGACTATCTTCTTTGGAACCCCATGTCGGCACACAATGTGCTCCATGTATAGCTCTGCTAGCTTCGCGGTGGTATAAGTGGTCTTGACGGGAACAAAATGAGATGACTTGGTCAACCGATCCACAATAACCCATGTAGAGTCATAACCGGACTGAGTACGTGGCAATCCAACTATAAAGTCCATACCAATCTCTTCCCACTTCTATTCTGGAATCTTCAATGGTTGTAATAATCCAGCTAGTCTTTGATGTTCTGCCTTGACAAGTTGTCACACATCACATAGGGCTATGTATTCAGCTATGTTCTTTTTCATACTAGCCCACCAATAACATGTTTTCAAGTCCTTGTACATCTTCGTACAATCGGGGTGAATTGAGTAAGGTGAGTCGTGTGCGTCCTTTAATATTGTCTCCCGAATACCTTCACATTAGGCACGACAATCCTCTTACCAAGCCATAGAGTACCATGTTCGTCCTCATCAAACCTGAATTCTCTTCCTTCTTGGGTCCTTTCCTTGATTTCTTGGATTTCCTCATCCTTTGTTTGACCCTCTCGAATTTCTTCCTCCAAAGTCGGATTTAACTCCATCATCCCCATCTCATTCACAAATCCAAGATTCAACCATTCAAACTCCTTACATAACTCGGATGGCAGCTCTCGAACCATGAGTTGATGACTTACTCCTTTCCGGCTCAAGCCATCGGCCACTACATTGGCCTTTCCAGGTTGATAATTGATTCCAAAATCATAATCCTTGATGAGCTTCAACCATCTTCGTTGCCTCAAATTCAGATCCGTTTGTGTTAATATGTACTTGAGACTCTTATGATCCGTGTATATTTCATACCTATGGCTAAGAATGCAGTGTCTCCAAATTTTCAATGCGTGTACCACGGCTGCAAGTTCCAAATCATGCATAGGATAATTATGCTCATGTTTGTTCAATTGTCTTGATGCATAGGCGACCACTTGACCTTCTTGCATCAATACACATCCAAGTCCTTGTCTTGATGCATCACAATAGATATCAAAACTTTTGCTCACATCCTGCAGTATCGAAACTAGAGCTAGTGTTAACCTTTTCTTTAACTCCTCAAAACTTTCTTGACAAGCTTTGGTCCATTGAAATGCTTTCCCCTTCATTAGAAACTCCGTCATTGGCTTGGCTATTTTGGAAAAGTCCTTGATGAATCGATGGTAATATCCAGCCATTCTAATAAAACTCCTTATTTCCTTTACATTTTGCGGTGGCTCCCACTTTAGCACATCCCTCACTTTTCCTGGGTCAACCGATACTCCTCCTCTCGAGATGATATGACACAAAAACGACACCTCTTTCAACCAAAACTGGCACTTACTGAACTTGGCATACAATTGGTGCTCCCTCAATTTCTGCAACGTAAGCCTCAAGTGTTCCTCATGTTCTTTCTCATCCTTCGAGTAGATTATAATATCATCAATGAACACCACAACAAACTTATCTAGGTACTCCATGAAGACTTTATTCATAAGGTACATAAAGTAGGCAGGTGCGTTTGTCAATCCAAAGGACATCACAGTGTACTGAATGTAGCCTAGAGGAGGGGGGTGAATAGGATTTTTGAATTTTTGTTGGAACCTGAAACACTTAGCAACCTGATCAAATATAGAGAAATCAGACTAGTCCGGTAGTGTGCAGACTAGTCCGGTGTATGCAGACTAAATTTATCAAGTTTGATTAGTGATTTCGTCCAAAGTACTCTATGCAGCGGAAATTGAGTTACAGATAGAGTGTATTGCTTCAATAAAACTAGATGTGGCACAAGTTAACTTTAGATTCAAAGTTTTAATGCAGATTGAACTAGATTAGGCAAACCCTAGATCACTATGAGTAGATAGAACAAAAGAACAAAGGACACAGTGATTTTTATCCCGTAGTTCGATTCCACAAAGGAAATCTACGTCCACATTGAGGAGCCCACGAAAGGACCTGGTCTTCACCAACCCTACCCTCGTCGAATCGCCACGAAGGTCGATTCTCTTCCACTAATCAGAAAGGGGTAAGATAACCGTGTTCAAGGGGCTTCTCAGAAGTTGAGGGCTCCCCAAGATTAACAATTCAAAACACCACCAAACACACTCGAAAAGTATGCAATGAAACAGCGAGAGTGTGTGAGAGAATCAAACCCAAGAGCTCAAGTCGTGAAGAATGTGTCTCTCCTTTGATCTATGGTTAATCCTCAAGGATTTGGTCTTTCTTGCGTTGGATTGTGTGGAGAGATGTGTTTTCTAGGCTCTTAGAAGGTGTGACGGCGTAGGGGGTCGAGTGTTTTGAATAGGGGCTGTGCACCTCTATTTATACTAGGGTTTCCAAAGGTTAATGTTAGGGTTTACAAAGTTCAGACTTGTCTGTGGTGGACTCTAGACTAGTCTGGGGTGCGGCACGTGGGAAACCCTAAGTGTCCTGAATTATCGGACTTGTCCGCCTTGGGCGGACTAGTCCGATTTTGTCTGTGGAGATGTTCGGACTAGTCCGGCACATATCGGACTAGTTTGGTGTGGTGAATCCCTTAGTGATATGAGGACAACTACGCACTTGGAGGACTTGTCCGATTTTAGTCAAAGAGGTTATCGGGCTAGTCCGATGTCATGAAATTTTGAGGGGCTCAGGACAAGTCTGTGGAATATCGGACTTGACCAATTTTCATCAAAAGGATTATCAGACTAGTCCAGACTTTATGGGACAAGTCCGGTGCGGACAAGTCCGCACTGGGAGGACTTGTCCGATCCGGAAAAGAGACGTTATCGGACTAGTCTGGTGAACATCGAACTAGTCCGGACCTGTGTAAACTTATGCAGTGAGTGTGATTTCTTTTGCTTGAGCTCTTGGGGTGTGTTTCTCCAACACACTCCATACACAAAAAGTATTCTATTCATCTTCTTGAGCTCTTTTCAACTTAATTATTCACTCTCCTTTCTTTTTATGCTTTCTTCATAATTTTATTGAAACCTGCACTCATCTGAACAATCTGGTTATGATCTCAATTGTTTGTCATAAATCAACCAAAACCCACAAGGGATGCCTAGATGCACTTTCATGTACTCATATGATCCATATCGTGTCCTGAAAGCAGTCTTGGGTATGTATGACGGTCTAATCTTCATTAGAAAGTATCCCGATCTCAAATCAATCTTGGAGAAAACACAAGCACCCTTCATT
The DNA here is from genome assembly GCA_036927565.1 of Tuctoria greenei. Lineage (NCBI taxonomy): Eukaryota > Viridiplantae > Streptophyta > Magnoliopsida > Poales > Poaceae > Tuctoria > Tuctoria greenei. Next base: position 138,173,511 of record JAYESD010000008.1, on the reverse strand, counting down.
TGATCAAAGAAATCTTCTATGCGGGGCAAGGTGTACTTGTTCTTGATTGTTACCTCATTGAGAGCTCAGTAATCCACACACATTCTTTGCGATCCATCTTTCTTATCCACGAAAAGAATGGACGCTCCCCAAGGTGAAGAGCTTGGGTGAATAAAACCTTTCTCTAGTTGCTCTTGAATCTGCTTCTTGAGCTCCGCTAATTCCTTAGGAGTCATCCTATATTGCCTCTCATCTATAGGTGCAGTTTCAAGTATTAAATCAATAAGAAACTCAATTTCTTGGTCTGGTGGCATACCTGACAATTCATCTGAAAACACGTCCAAGAAGTCACATACCACTGGAATCTTCTCAATTGCGGCACCGTCCATATGATTCAGCTCTAATTGCTTTGGTGCGTGTTGAGATGCTTCAAATTCTATGGTGATCCCTTCCATATTGGTCAACTTCACCGTCTTCGTGGCACACTTAATAACTCCATTGTGCTTCCTCAACCAGTCCATACTAAGTATAATGTCCAATCCTTGAGAATCCAAAACAATGAAGTTGGCAGAGAAGTCTACCCCCTTATTCTAAGGCTTACTTTTGGACATACTATATTTGTCCTCATCTCTCCTCCAGGAGACTTAACCAATAAATTAAACTTCATATGAGAGATAGGCAAACTATACTTGGCAACATATTTTGATGCAATGAATGAATGTGATGCTCTAGAATCAAATAACATAGTCGCTGGGTTAGAGTTTGCGAGAAACATACCAATCACCACATCATCCGCTTGTTGCACATCCTCTGTAGAGACATGGTTCCCATTGTCACGAGCAAAATTCTGCTGTCCACGATTTCCTTGCGGTTGTCCTCCAGTGGGTCTTGGATTTTGCCTTGGCGCATTGCTTCCTTGACCAAGGCCTGACTTAGGACATTGATGTGCAAAGTGTCCAGCTTCTCCACAAGTATAGCACTTCTTTTCTGCACCATAGTTTGGACGGACTGGATTCTGAACATTTGCACCAGGAAAATTAGCACGAGGTGCAAAAGGCATTGGAGGCCTAGGTGCTTGCATAATAGGGTGCTGCTGCACAAACTGAGTTGGGCGCGGTGCAAATCCAGGGCGCTGAACCAGAGCAAAAGAGCTGTAATAAGGCGCATTAGGTGGTGCGTAACGAGGGCGCACATTACTTCTTTGTTGCTGTACTTGATATGGCGCCTTCCTCTTGTTGTCCTGCTCCATCTCACGAATTTTGTTTTCAACCACAATCGCCTTGTCCACAAGCTTCTGAAAGTTGGCGTAATCACAGTTGAGCAGTTGCACTTGGATCTCATTGTTCAAGCCCCTCATGAACAAATAGTGTTTCCGGCTGTCTTGGCTCACATCCTCAGGCGCATACCTTGAAAGTTGAGTGAATTTATTGAGATATTCACCCACACTCGATCTTCCTTGCCTCAAGTTCTCAAATTCTTGCTCTTCAAGATCATAACTCCTTCCAGCACATAATGAGAACAAAAACTCTCCTTGAACTCAGCACATGTAATCCTCTCCTGGTTCTCATGAGCATTGCATAAAGAATCCTACCAATCAGCAGCTGCTCCAACCAGTTGATGAGAAGAAAATAGAACCTTCTCCCAGTCGCTGCATTGGACTACATCGAGCTTCTTATCCACAGACTTGAGCCAATCATCAGCATCCATAGGGTCAACAGCTTGAGCAAAGGTCGGCGGTCTAGTCCTCCTGAATTCTCCCAAGGTGGGGGTGGCGGTGGAGGCATGTGGGGCTGATTGTTGTTGTTACCAGCCTGTAGCTGTCCCATAGTTTGTATCATGGTCTGCATGAGCTGGTTTTGCATAGCCAAAAGCCGCTCAATGTTGATAGCGCCATGAGCAGGTCCTTGTCCATTGTTGTTCTAAGGTGCTCCAGTGTTCTCCTCCTCATCATTGCCATCTCTCTGGTTGCGAGTCCTCACCATTTGAAGAAAAGCAAGAGATAAGAATTTAGAAGACGTCCCCAACTATATGCATCAAGGGATATGAAAATAAGCAACTAACTACACTAGCCTATGTGGACATGGCAATGCTAAAGCATCCCAAAATCCTCTATTAAGCACACAAGCAACCAATATATAGCAAACAACACACCAAGCAAAAACACATCGATTCCTGAGTGCTCCTATGTGCTCTAAAGTGTCCATTCTATGTAGGCGGTATCCTACGGTCAACCTATGGCTCTGATACCACTTTGTGTGACACGCGGGGCCAAAATTGAACCAAGTGAACGCATATGTGTGCCCATGATGTTCAACACACATACACGAGTGCAATCACAAAAGGATATACAGAAAATTACCACATAACAAGATTAATTAACCACTTTTATTACACAATTCATAATATCCTCGAATACAAGCTCTAAAGAATATTTTAAACTTGTTCCTTTTTATGTGGATTAAAGTTAAACATATTTATTGATCGATGCAGGGCATGATGCATGAAAATGAGGGTGTTACACATTGCTCCAACTTTTGACGGAAGTTAAACTTCTCCTCCTTACCATTGATATGGAAGTGAATTTCTCCAGCTCCCAGATCTATGCAACCCTCTGCGGTGCTTAGGAACGAGCGCCCAAGAATGAGCGGCGTATCCTTCTCAACCTCCATGTCGAGCACCACGAAATCCACAGGTACGAAGTAGTTCCGAATTTTCACCAGGACATCTCCATTGATAACTGCCAGATAACAGACTGAGGAATCAGCCATTTGGAGCTGCATTGGTGTTGGAGTATGTTCCGTGAAGTTCAGCTGGTCAAAAACCACCTTGGGCATCACACTCACACTTGCTCCAAGGTCACAAAGGGTCTTGTCAAAGTGGTGTGCCCCAATTGAGCATGAGATTGTAGGACATCAAGGGTCCTTCAGCCAGTTGCTTCCTTGTAGAGAAATCATGTTTACATTTTCCACAAGGGGTTCGAACTATCCTAGCATCTTGCCATTCTCCAGTGGAGGAACAACATCTGCCAGTTGATCCAACTGAGTTTCCAACATCTAGTTGAAACTCAATTGATTCTTGAAGGCTGGGGATAGTCCTTCAATCTTGGCATTTATTCTCTCTAGGGTCTTGTCATTGGCCGACAACTTTTTGGATATAGCCTCATTGATCTTCAGCTGGCCAATGGCAAGTTCTCTCAAGTTGGGTTGATTTCCATTGCTGCCATTGTTGTTGTACCCTTCTTGAGAGAATGGGCGTGGTTGGCCCCACCCTTAACCTCCTGAACGATAGCCATTGTTGTTTTTATTGTTGGCTACGTATAAGGCACCCTCATGGGTTTCTGGGCAGTCATTGCCCAAATGGCCCGTGTGACCACAGACTTCACAAGTGATGTGAGTGTCTATAGCATAGGTATTGCCACATATCTCACCATTGCCTTGTCCATCAATCTTCTTCATAAGGAGGTCCAATTTGGCAGCGATCATGTCCACCTCCTTCAAGGTGTGCATACCTTGTTGGTTGGTATGGAGACGCAAGTAGCTCCAACCCATGTTTGACACCATCTTCTAAATCAAATCTTTGGCTATGGGCACCGTCAATGAGAAGAAGGCACCTTCAGCAGCACCATCAACATGGTCACGGGCGGAAGGGATTAGCCTGTTGTAGAAGTTTTGGATGATGAGCGAGTCATCCATCCCATTGTGGAGACAGGCTACGATGTACTCCTGAAGCCTTTCCCTAGCCTTGGGAGTAGATTCCTTGGCATCTTGCTGGAAGCTGGAAATTCTTCCACGTAGGGCATTGGTCTTGCCTAACGGAAAAAACTTGGCAAGGAATGTTGTAGAACATTTCTCCCAAGTACCTACAGCACTTCGGTTCACATAGAACCACTATTCCGCTCTCCCAAGAAGAGAGAACGCAAACAGCCTATGACGGACAGCATCGGGGGATACGTCCTTTATCTTAAAAGTGTTGCAGATCTCAAGGAACTATTGCAGGTGAGCACTTGCATCCTCGTTAGCCTGCCCACAAAATGGGTTGGCTTGCACCATAGTGATAAGGCCAGTCTTGATTTTGAAGTTCACGTCTCCCGTGTTAACGGTGGGCCCAATAGGCACATTGTTAGTGGAGGGAGCTGAAAACTCACGAAGGGTCTTCTGGGCCATTGGTTTTCGGTTGTTAGTGCAGTTGTGTAGGCTAGCTTTGCATCTTGAAGCTTCTAAGGAGTAACGACATGAGGTTTATCTCTCAAAAGGGATTTGGATCTTTAACAAAGTTTTCCGGCAAGCAGAAACCAGACATACACTACCCTGTTTTCACATAAAATGCGAAAACAAAGAAGGGTCATCCTACTAAATCCTACCTGAGTCCTATCCTATTCACTTAATCATATAATACTTCGACTTCCTTCCCCGGCAACGGCGCCAGAAATACTTGTTGATATTTCCTACGCACTACTAACGATTCATCCCTAGCAGGGGTGCCAGAAATGCTTGTTGGTAGGTTTTAGATTGTACATGTAAATCCGCAAGTGCACGGAAACTACCAATGTAGCATTTCCCCTCTAAGAGTATTCCCAAAGGGTGTCATTTATATTCTCCCAAATGAAGGCTAGATGGAAGTAAAACAATCATCATGTAGAGAGGCTAGGTTTGCCTAGGTAGGATTCTAGCAAGGATGGATAAAGGGTAATTGAGGTAGTGTGACACACACAAGAGCATTCCATCCTAAGGGAATAATATGGGGTAAAGAGAGACTAGACTAAGTACTAGGTAGAGACTCCTACAATGCTTCTAATGTGCATATACATAGCCTAGGTTCGTTACTAATGATCATGTCAATTATGAATTCTCATGCTAAGTGGATTAACAAATCAGGCACAGGTTTACCCCTAGCAATACTAGGACAACTCCTGCCAAGAGCCTGCAGCATAGCCGAACTTGGAGGATTACAAAGGACAGATAGGACTGTCACCACCTATTGCCTACCTCTTCAATCCGTGGGCATACGAGACTTTCAACGCTACTCCCTATCCTAGCACCATGCTAGCATATTATGTAATTACCTTAAGAGCCTAGGCACAAGCCATCCAAAGGCAATGAACTAAATCATCATTGAACCAATGTTAATTCATAGCATAAGTGATTCATGTTAACATAATCATATCATAGCAAATTAAACTATAGTGGAGGTTTATAGTGTTTATGATGATATAATTATAAAGGTATAACACAATCATGAATACTCCTACCACATACATGGAATCCACAATCAAACAAGAAACACTTCATCCAAGTATATGAACAATGGAAGACTAACGATAACATCTTTATTAACAATAAAGTCACAAATACAAATAGGAATATGGGAGACATACCTTTCCCAATTGGTAATCAGGAAGAAACTCCTTCTACTCCTCTCCTACTTGGACTATGGACTGGAGACTCTCCTCTCTACAGTATATGAACAATGGAACACTAAAGATAACATCTTTATTGAGAATAAAGTCACATATACAAATAGGAATATAAGAGTCATACCTGTCTGAATTGGAAATTGGGAAGGGACCCCATCTACTCCTCTCCTACTTGGACTATGGACTAAAGACTCTCCTCTCTATAGCCTATACTTCTCTAAACCTATTGAGAGTAGTGGATACAATGGATGAATACTCAAGTGGTGTGTGTTGAAGTGAGGGGTGAGGGGTCCTATTTATAGCTTGGAGAAGGGTCGATTCCCGCCAACAAAAGCATATGAATCAGTCACCCTTGACCTCTTTAAGCCGGGAGGAGCCAACACGTGGCATTTGACTGCGAAAGGTGCCAGGACCTATTCGGCTGCCTAGGGTGTCATCCGATATGGTCTTGTCCCCTTTTGCTGTGTGCTTCCTCTAGGTCTCTGCCAGATGGGTCCTATTAACTGATATTGGTGCTACACCGTTGGATGGCCTCGGATACTTATGTTTGTGGTCCATTTGATCCATGTGGTGCCACTAGCGTCGCCTGATTGGCTAGAATGATATTTTATAGGATCCATCCCCTTGTGTCACTTCAATTCTGCATAGAATCACTGCATGCACTACTTTCTCCAAGGACAAGTGGAAATAGGTTAAATAGAAAGGTGATGTGTGCAAGAAATAACATTTCTTTCATATAATTGAGTAATATTGACGGGTGAAATTGGCATATAACGGTCGTCAACAATGGCTTGTCCATTTAAGGTTCTGATGTTTTTCCGGACTTGTCCTATTTTGAGCGGACTAGTCCGATCTTGTCCAATTTTCAGTCTGGAAGACTTTTGTTTTGCAACCCCAAACTTGTCCAACCCATAGAACCGTGCTTGTCCGAAATAGTTTCTGTTCCAAAACGAACTTGTCATGTCCCAATTGCGGACTAGTCCGGCCTGTTGAATTCCACTGGGATTCTATTATTCTTCCATGATTGGTTATTGGTAATTGCCTTAATTGGGCCCAAATACTTCGTGCCCAACCTCATAGGAGACCAAGTGGACCCAACCTCGGCCCCCACTCGCCCACCCCCTGTAAATCCACTTAGAATTCAACCCAAAACCCTACCTCTCCACCCTTATTTAAGCAACCCAATACCCCACACCTCTTCAATCTAATTGAAAACCCTCACTGTTGTTCCTCGATTGTGTGCTGCCGTCAAGAAGGAGCCCAGGAGCAAGGAGGAGAAGGAGAAAAGGGAGAAGGATCAGTCAAGCTCGACCTTCATCAACTTTTCGACATCGACGTTCTTCATCACCCAATTTGTCATCAACACATCTCATCAAGCCCTAAATGTCAAGATTCAAGTGTGGCATCCAATCTTCGACCCTTGGATCTCTAGACACGTGGTACACACTCTACATCCAAGTTTCCATGTGAAATTAACTCCAAATCCTCGCTGATCAAAAAACCCTAATTCTCAGTTCTTACAGGGTGGACTAGTCCGGCCCTGATACCGGACTAGTCCGGTGTCTGAATCTGTTAGTGCTGAATTGAATCCAAATTGCAACTAAATTCAAAACATGCTCAAATGTGTTATAAACTATTATAACTAGTTAGTAAACATTAATAGCAACTCATTAACAAGTTTTACCTCACAATTGCACTAATCATGCATATCATGGCATATTGAGTAATCTATGAGCATTTATTGATTGTAAGGTTTGTTTTGCATGTTTGTCGCGCAGAATAGAATGTCTCGCCATAGAAAGTGCTTTTGAGGACCTGCAGAACCAGAACTTTGAAGCCTTCAATCCAAACCAAGCTCAAGAGCAAGGCAAGTGTCCTTGATCATTTTGATCCAGATTTTTAAATGTTTTATTGGCAAAATTGCATGCTTGTGTAAATTGATGGGAAAAATCCAATTATAGGATTTTACTAGTTTTGTATGACCACCCTTGTCGCTTGAAAACAATGTAGAGAGTCGGAAAGGGTATTTTACACTTTTGCTTCGCTATACTCAATTGGGTTTGGGAAACAATCATATTGCTTAATTATGAACTATGGAACACATGAATGTTGAGAATTGATAATAATGACCCTTTAGCAACATGGTGCCTAGGGATCTAAGCAAGCCGGTTATGCGGATTGGGTTGTACAGTTTTGGTAGTTTCGCTTGTTTTAGATCTAAGGACCGGTTCGTGGAGCGACCATCCAGGATTTACAGTGCCACCACAGGTCCAAGTATGGGTGCCTCTTAGCTGACTAATTAGTGTTTTGCAAGTACTATTTGGATCATTAGGAATGCTCGGGAAACGGGTAGTCGTATGGGTTTGTAGAGACTGGTGGGACTACACTGGGATCCGAATGGCTCAAGAGGGGCCCTTGGTTGGATGTGCTCAGTTAGAGACATCACCACCGGTGAAACCTCAGTGGGGTCTAAATATGCTAGTAATCACTTTATAAACTCTATTTTGTGATCTCTTGGTCACACACCTAAGGAAGTGTGAGACAACATAATTGAGATTCCATAGTCATCAAAAGGTAATGAAATCACAAACTTGTGTCTAAAGTGGTACAACCTCTATAGAGTGTGTTTAAAACTATTTTGATAACCGTGCTCCCGGTTATGAGCAACCTGGACCCTCACATGATTATAGTTATGGACCTTGAACATGGTTTAATGACTGGAATTGAATAGGGAACTAGTAATGGTTTATTAATTGGCTTAAGTATATGGAATTTATGAACATGAGACATATGAAAAGTTACGAGTTGATTATGGATTACTATGGCTGGTATTTGTTACTTAAGTTGAAATTAATGTTATTTGGGTTATTTTGGGAAGGACCTCACTTAATGATGATATAATTGAATTTTCAACTATTTTGAATGTACTTTTATGCAATTAGCCATTATTTATTATCAATCTTTATCTAAGCTACATGTCATACTTTCCCACACTTGCTGAGTACGACATGTGCTCACCCTTGCTATTCCCCCAACAAATTCAGACACAGGCGACAATGTGGAGTACCAGGAGGTCTTTGTGAAGTTCTAGGCGTGCGTGTTACTGTCAAGCTTGCCTGTGGAATTTGGAGTCTTTAGTGTTTAGTATTTCCGCTGCAGTTGTTTAGAGCTTGTATTCGAGATTATTTGGTTTGTAATAAGGTACAATTATTAGTATTATCATTCAAGACATGGTTTTATCTGTTTATCGTTTGTGAATCACTTGTGTATGTGTGTTAAACGTCATGGGTACACATATGCATCACGCTTGGTTCTTTTTCAGAACTTGGTGTCACACTGAGATGAGTGCCTTTTTGAGTGTATCAAATGATTTAAGGAATTCATCAACGAAATCAAAGGGAGCTTCCTTAGCTAATAGGTTGGTGAGGGATCTAGCGGTTTTTGAGAAATCTTTGATGAATCACCGATAGAACCCCACATGACCTAAAAAGCTACTGATTCTCTTAACATTGATAGGAGGTGGAAGTTTCTCAATAACTTCAATCTTAGCTTTGTCCACCTCTATCCCTCTCTCGAACACTAAGTGTCTAAGAACAATACATTCACATATCATGAAATGGCACTGTTCCCAATAAGCACCAGGTCCTTCTCTTGACATCTTTGTAAGACCTTGCCTAAATTTTTTAGACAATGATGAAAAGTTTTTCCATAGACAGAGAAATCGTCCATGAAAACTTGCATGATCTCTTCAATCATGTCAGAAAAGATAGACATCATGCATCTTTGAAAAGAGGCAGGAACATTACACAGTCCAAAGGACATACGCCGGTAGGCATAAGTTCCATAAGGACATGTGAATGCGGTCTTACTTTGATCGTTGGGGTGGATTGGTATTTGATGATATCCTGAATACCCATAAAGGAAACAAAAGTAGGAGTGTTTTGCCAACCTCTCTAACATCTCATCGATGAAGGAAGTGGAAAATGATCCTTTCTTGTAGCCTTGTTATGTTTTTGGTAATCAATGCACATCCTCCAACCCGTGATGGTTCGTTGAGGAATTAACTCATTCTTCTCATTTTGAACGACCGTCATACCTCCTTTCTTAGGCACCACTTGAATTGGGCTGACCCATGCACTATGAGGAACAGGAAAAATAATCCCAGCATGCAGAAGTTTCAAGACTTCTTTCTTGACAACTTCCCTCATCGCATTATTCAATCGCCTTTGAGGTTCCTTTTAGGGGACACTCTCAGGGTCAATAGGGATGCCATGGGTGCATAACGCTGCACTAATTCCGTTGAGATCTTGTAGTGAATATCCAAAAACAACTCTATGCTTTTCTAGAATGGCTATGAGTTTGAGTGTCTCATCATCTGAAAGCTTGCCACTTATGATGACAGGGGCTTCCAAGTCGCCATTTAGAAAGGCATAACGTACGCCTGGAGGTAAAGTTTTGAGTTCAACAGGAGGTTTTGGAGAGAACTCTTCTTTTGGCAATTCAGTTGCCTTCTGAAATTCATCCTCCTCTTGGATGAAATCTTCTTTCCTTCAATTTCAAGGGGTGCTATGAATTGAAGAGTCCTAACCTCCTCTATTGGTTCATCTTGGATGGAAGATTCTGCGGATGTGTTCTTGGAACGCAGGATAGGAATAGAGAACTTTCTCCCTCCAAGTTTGACTTTGATGTTTCCATCCAAGGAAATTTCCATCAGAAATTTCTCAATGGGAATCCCAATCATAATTTCAAAATCTTGGATTTTGAACACATGGAAGTCTAGGATTGTCTCAATATCTTTGTGTCTTACTGTAGCACCCTCATTTTCATCCATCATGCATTGCATTCATTCTCTTACATGTTTAACCTAATGCGACACAAAAAGGAACAAGATTAAAATGAATTAGAGGAAAACCAACAATTAAAAACAATCTTTGGTACGGACTTGTCTGGATTGGACCCCGGCCTAGTTCGGTTTTGCTACTGATGTCCTCCAGGACTGTTCATTAATTGTTACAGACTAATCTGGTTTTGGTTCTGTTTCCATCAGGACTTGTCCGTTGTCATCTACGAATTAGTCCATTGACCAGTATTGGAACCCTTCGGAATTGTCCGATAAAATCTCAAAACTTAGTCCGATTTTGAAACTGTACAAACTCTGGACTTGTCCGGCATAGCACTAGACTTGTTCGTTAAACTTTCTATTCCTTGAATAGATTTATCCGGCACCAAACTGTACTTGTTCGATGAACTCTCTTTACCCCGAACGGACTTCTTCGGCCTCCTTTGGACTAGTCCGATTTCTAGGTCTTGACTCGGATTCAATTTTTCCTGCATAATGAGTTATTGGGTAATTGCCTTAATTGGGCCCAAGAACGTCATGCCTCACCCCTGAGGAGCTCAAGTGGGACCGCACCAAGGCTCCTACTTGCTCCCACCGACCTTTACTTGGATTCCACACCAACACCACCCCTTCTACTCCTATATAAACACCCCACCACCCACCTCTTACCCCTTCGCCCACATCGATAGAAAACCCTCAACCCCTGTTCAAGCCGTGAGCTGCCATCAAGAATCAAGAAGCCTTCAACACAGGGGAGGAAGGAGAGAGGAAGGAGAAGGAGGATCAAGCAAGATCGTCGTCTCTGTTGCGATCTTTTTCACCAATTCTTCGACGTCAACGTTCTTTGTCACCAATTCTTCATCTTCATGGGATCTCGACACCAAGATTCACGAGTGAACCTAGTCCTCAATCATTGAACCATTAGATTCACGATAACTACCCTAGGTCCAACTTTTCACATAACTCTAATCCCAATCTTGATTTAAACCATGCCCAAGACAGGAAGTTCGCAAAACCCTGGACATAGCGTACTTGTCCGGTTCTATGTGGACAAGTCCGTTGAACTTTCTGGTCCAGAGGGGACATGTTCGGCCCACAGTG